>OZ010656.1:65152079-66402079 GCA_963932375.1 Phania funesta | reverse complement strand
CAATTGAAGACGTTAAACGTGAATCGCTACGCGCATTGAAGGCTATTCCGGAAATTTACTGTAACAACTTGTAACAACAAGTGTATTGTAGCTGGGGGGATAACTTTGAGGGGGACGAAATAGATTTGGCAGAATAAATAAAGAAATTAAAAATTATGAATAAAATCTTACTATTTTTGCCGACAGTAGTATGTTGTTTCAACGGCGTTCACTTTTAGTGTCCGTAAAACTTTGCTTTTATTGTTTTTCGCTAGGAATTGATATAAATTTTAAATTAAATTTAATTTATTTCAAGTTTTTATCGAACTGAAAATTTTAATAATTAATATAATTGATATATTCAGGCGAGAGTTCATTTATTTTTAAAATTAAAAAAAGAGTACGATAAAGAATACAATGAATAAAGTTACAGTGTCGAGAAAACATCGTTCTAACCCAAAAGGAA
Organism: Phania funesta; assembly: GCA_963932375.1. Lineage (NCBI taxonomy): Eukaryota > Metazoa > Arthropoda > Insecta > Diptera > Tachinidae > Phania > Phania funesta. Next base: position 66,401,634 of record OZ010656.1, on the reverse strand, counting down.
AACGGTCGAAAAATATGAAAATTATGACAAGCTCTTGTATTAAATTTTGAATCTGATGACGTGTGAAGCGGGACAGTACATGAATGCTATCCTTTCTGCTAGTGTTCAAAACTTCATTTTTTCCGCGTTCCAACCAACCAACCAACCAACTTAAGCATAAAACATTCATATTAATTATAAATTTTTTGATTTTCTTCACATGACTACAGCTTTTCTATGACTTTTTCTTACAAAAAATTTTCCATTGTTTTCGTTTGAAAAAAATCAACGAATCATTTAACACTGTCATAGACCTGGATATAAAGGAATTCGGATTCTTCTTAATAATTTAAGAATTAGGTGTTAAAATTTTATATAAAAATTAACCGGCCATCTGATGACACATTTAACAGCTCTCCCATTCGAAAGCACAAGCATGATATTAATCGACAGCACTAATGGGCTACTGGTGCATAATTACACTGCAGCAGCGTTATTTAAAAGTAAATTAGTAAGCATAGCTCGTAATACAAAGAAATCTGCTAACATGGATACAACCGAATCTCTGAATTGAATTTCAGCTCTTACGGTTTCGGAAATCGCGCCAATGGGCATAAATAATTAGCGCTGAGATTTTTGCATGAAATCAGATAAAGCGGGTGTTGTTAATAATTGCGATATTCCATAAATTTTCCTTTGACGCAATATACTGTCTGAGGCAGAAGTTTCCATAAAGAATTTGTTTCAAAATCAATAGTTTATACTGTAAAAAGCTGTAAGTAGACATTATGAAGACGAATGAACCGTGAATTAAATCAGGTCAGAAAGTAAAAAAATTTCTTTGTGAATTTCAGAAAGTAGTTTTCAAAGTTGTAATTTCCTAAGATGCTAGTCTTATCAGAAGTTCTGATTTCTCAGAAAAAAGAACTCAGAAATTCGACTGAGGTTTACTTGGTGGTGGATAACAAATGAATGCAATGTTGTGACTTCCACTTTGAAATGGTGATAAACGTTTCGTTTGAGCAGCAAAGGAATGCAATTCTTACACCCATTACTATAAAGTTTTAGTGGCCTCCGTCAAACTTATTGTTTGTTACTTATTGTCAAATCAACATGTTGGATCACGCCCATCAATGGGCCTTCTGTATTAACGATTTGAAAGTATGGTCATCTCTTCCGGAGGCGACATGAATTGGAACCTGTGATTTGAACCCCTAAATTTGTTCTTCTACTATTTTCTTAACTCGTAGGTCTATTGGGGCCACGGTGGGCATTTGAACGATGTCATTCTTCATACAAATTTGGGTACATGGGCGTTTAAAATAAAACCAGCACTTCGTTAATATCTCCTACACAGCTTGTTTGTGTGTTTTGTTTTTAATAGCAAACCAAACGAAATATAAAGAATTTAAATTTCTTTCTTTCAGTTGGCAAGGATATGTGTTTTCAATAGTCTACATTATGACCACCACTGTATGTCCATTGAAAAACTCTCTCTCTCTCTCTCTCTGTAGGATTGCACAAGAATCGCCATAAAAATGTTAACAACTAAATGAAAGTGTTTTGTGGTTTGTTTTTATAAATAAAAAGTGGTCTTTATATTTTTGTACTAAATACATTTAAGTATTTGGTCTTGTAGTTTTTGTTCATTGTTCTTTTAGTTGACCGCAAAGATCAACCAAAGAATAGAAAACACACTGGAAGAAAAATAAAAAAAAAATCTTTATGTCACTTAATATCATTTGATTTAATTTTATATGGTTTAGTTCCATTCTGAGAAATGAAAATTCATGATTGTTTTTGCTTTTATAATTTTGTTTTTTGTATGTGTTTGTCTGTTATTCAAGTTAAATGTTGATAGTTGTTTTAATTTAACAAGGTCATAAGTTATTTAAAACAACTTTAGAGCATGTTACGAATTAGTACAAGAACAATTTGACTTTTATGCACAAATGTTTCTTTGTGTTATTGCGTGAGTTGTTTCTTATGGCTTTCGCTGTGGTTAGTTACAATGGTCGAAAATTGAAAAGTGTTACCAGGTATTTTTAATAATACTAACAAATTGTATACCGTTTAGTTTGAAAGTGGCATAAGTCACTTCATTTTTAAATTAAGATATTTAATGGTTTGCCTTTTAATATATTGGAAAATATTGATGTCACTTTTCGAGAAGATTTATCTCTCAGGATACTTGTATTTTTCTCTTGTATTTTTTTATTTTATAATTTAAGAAAATTGACGAATAAATTATATATGTATAAAATTGTTATTATATCATCCTCTTCATACAAAGATTTATTCAAGAATTGTTTATTTTAAAAATCATCAAATACAAGCATACTGAGCACATTTTTAACGATATTTGTTATAAACATTTTTTGGTTGTGCTTCATTCGTTCCTGTTCCTTTTTAAAATTGTTTTCTTTTTTCTAATGACTTCATAGATATTTCTTCTTCATCGTAGATATGTAGTTTTCTAGGGTTTACGCTTTCCAGCTTCCACCGGCACAAAAACGACCTGTGTTCTTGTCAATTATTAATGTTCTTTGTTCATGGAGCGTAAGCATTATGACTTTTTTAATCAAAATCAAAATATAATTACTATTTTGTTATTTTTTGGCGGAAATCATTATTATATTTGAATTATTGTTTCAATTGAATGTAGCTTACGTTACCTTCTTTCTGCCCAAAAGATATAAACCAGAACTTGATGATTATTTCTACTAGAAAAATAAAACAAAAAAATCAAGAAACAATAATTAATTCTGCCAAAAAAAATTAAAATCAGAAATTAAAAGCTGTTTCTGCAGAAAAATGTAAAAGTAATAAATTTAAAAGCCATATAGACGATTTTCCAAAAACCTAAGTTGATACGGTGGAAACTATGTACTTGACATCGTACTTCAAGCATTTTTTATGCCTTTTTTTTTTGTTTGAAAATTCAAAAATAATTATTATTTTCGGTCCTTCATTTTGTTCATTCCAGTGCTGAACTTTCTCGTACTTCTTTTACCACTTCGTTTTGCAGTAGTTTTACAAAAAAAAAAAAAAAAACATGACAGAATCCTGAGCTGCTAAAATTCTCTAAAGCCACGGTCATTGCCGCCGTAAGTATCTTTTCGGCTTCTTTCTCTGCTACTTGCTCGAAGTAAGCAACTACGTCATTTTAATTGTATTTCAAGTAGGATAGTGTAGACATACAATACAATGAGAATATTTTACTTTAGATTATTTTTTCAGTCAAGATGAATTTCATTTCTCTCTGCCAAAATCCAATAAAAATCTTAGCACTTGTAGAATAGTGTAAAACGCTCTTAATTAGAAAAAATTCACTAAATCTCATTAGCCTTTTTGTTGACAAATTGCCACTTTCAAAATAACCGGCTCAATTTCTACGTATGATACAAATCTACACTACACATTTTCTAGGTAAGAAAAAAACTTTTAATATATGGTGGCTAGTGAACAACATGGCATTGACAACATGTGTAAAAACCTCTTTTTCAACAATATATAAAAAGTTATACAAATTGTGAGAAATAAAGGTTGTTGTAACAACTTGATAACCTAGAACCATCTCTTTGTCAATTACGAGTATTTTTGTTCAACATTTCTCTATATCCCTTGATCCCACAAACGATGAAAGACGTGCCAATAAGGAAAAACTGTTTAAAGGGGGTTTTTTCGTTTGACAAGAAAATAATTTTAAACTATAAAGTTGATTTTTAATAACATGTTCGCTTTTTAAAACAGGCTAATTTTATACGTTTCGAAAAAAATTTCGAAGTAGAAATTCATTACAATATAACTTTCGGAAAAATTTCTAACAATAAGTGAAACTTTGCTGAGGGGCACTTTTAAATTGAGGAACCACAATTATGCTGGTAACTCGTTTTCATCTTATGTCGACTTAAGCACTTGTTCCTTATTGTCACAGATTTAATCAAGTACTGGTTTATTTTTACGATGGCCCAAGTTTTCACAATTGTATGACGGTATTAAAAAAAAATATTAAACAAAGCTTTAATACTTTGAAAACTGGCACATACATACACACACAAACACAATCTTTAATTACATTAAGCAAAAAAAACATATTTTCACATCGTTATTCTATATGTGGTCACATTAAATGAAAAAGATTTGTTAGACAAACTTAAGCTCATGCAAAAATAACGAACTATTCAAACAAAGTCAAGTCACACAATTGCAGCAGTTGCACGCAAAACTTTGTCAACAACAGAAGTAAAATTTTAATCAAAAATTATGTTGCCCCCCAAAAAAAGCAACAAAAGTCTAATGGATAAAATTAAATTAATTCCGCAGAAGGACTAGACGCATTAAGACAAATAGAAACCAAAACAAAAAACTAAAAAACCAATGTGCAAAATGGGGCATTTGACGTGGTTAGTGCAAGTTTGCTTTTTATGGAATATTATAAAAATAATCAAAACTCATGGCGAGATGTTGTCAAAAGAAACAATATTTCAATTACAACTACCTCCAGCTGTGAATAGGGACAATGTTGGCGATGTTATTAAAAATAGTTCACAAATATGTTACGACAATAAGGATACTCATGACGACACTGGCAGTAAAACTACAAACAGCAGCAAAAATGCATCTCAAATATTAAACATTTTTAAAAGCACTTCACAGCAAATTCAAGAAAATGAATGTAAAACCGTTAAAAAGAAGGAAAAACAAGAAAAGTGTGAGGGTGGTATACACTTCGTGGCCCGGCAGCTTCAAGAAGAACGCAAGCTTGGAACTCAAGATGAACTTGAACCATTTAGTATTTTACAGCAATTAAAACTGGACGATCAAGAGGAAAAGTGGCAACAGGAAAAACAACAGCAGCAATTAAAATTACAACAACAACAAAATATATTAAAACTACAGCAATTTATGCAGCATTTGGAAGCCGAAAATTTAGGCAAAGCTGGCAGTAAGAGAAAGAAGAAGAAAAGGAAAAAGAAGAGAAAGAGAAAGAAGAAAGAGAAACACAAGAAGAAGAAACAGAAACCCAACAAACAACAACCAGCCTTGCTAGCACAGCCAGCTCACATACTCTTCGCCAGTCCCACGCAAAGGCCACTACTGCATTATCATCATCAACATAACAAAGCATCAACTACAACAACGAAAAAACCTTTGATGCAACACGCTCTGGCACCTCTACACAAAATCAAATACATTCTACGCAAAAATACAATATTCAAGAAAAAGAAAAAGGAATATCTCAATCATTTGAAACATGTCCTTTATCCCTTTATCAAATTCATAGCATTCTTTACCATCATCAATCCCTTCACATTAGCCGTCTTTCTATTTTCGCTCATATCACCGGTAGTTTTTGGATTTATTGGTTTCATGGGTTTGAGTTTCCTCATCAAACCCGCCCTAAACTTGTTATTCGGTATAAAGCGTACAGTGAATGCGATTAAGCGTAGAAAACTACAGGCGTTACGCAGGAGGCAACGTTTACGTGACCGTCGGCGTCCCATAACAATACACAAACATTACTACCAGCAAAAGCCAACAGCGCCACCGCCATTACCTCATCATCACTATCCACCTACACGTGCACTGCAACCAAATGTACCTCTTCCTCCTGCTTTTCGCCTTAGAAATCATCATCAACATACGCAACAAATGACCACATTTAATCCACTGTTGTCTAACGTGAGACAGAAATTAAAAATGGACAAGTACTTCATGCCAGATTCCAAAGGATACAATGATTCATTTGAACAATTTTAAGAGCACGTGTTTTTAAGAGCATTAGATTATTATTCTTTCCTCCTTTTTTTTTAGTGCTGTTCTTTGAACGTTTTGGCCAAAATTTATTTTTTAAAGTCTAGTGTTTCTAGTGCGAATAAAATTAGTTCGACCAATTCAAGCAAATATTGTTTTAATTTCAAAATAATTCAGCTGGCTAAAGCAAAATTTAAAAATTAATTACAGTGAAGCAAACTTTGTTCTAACCCGAACAAAAAAGTGATTGAAAATATGAAGAATATGAGAAACTCTCGTATTCAATTTTCAAAAGACACAGACAATGCTGATGACGTGCATAGCGGCACATAAAACGCATGTATTGTATTTTGCTAGTGTCTGATAACCTAAGTTTGTCAGTATTCTAAAAAATGATCGTATAAATTGAAAAAAATACAATATGTACTTGAGCCTGAATAAATAATTCCCTTAATTGGTAACATATTCGATTTGAAAAGTAAATCGATTTACCACAAAACGAAGAAGGATTCTTTAGTAAAGTCGCTGGGATAATAATCAATATATTCTTTAGTTGATATCTTTTAAATTTTCAAATAAGAAACATTTCGAAATTTTTAATAATTGATACCTTATGTCAATAAAAAATGCAAATGGCGCATAGTCGAAACCGGTTTGTATCCAAACCAAACTTGACAAGGCATGACGGAAATTCGTTCCAGAGATCTACGTCAAAACAACCTGTCGAAATATCAAATCAGGAATCAATAAAAAGTGACTCACAACTTTGTAAATCTTTTTTCATCACCGGCTTTTTATAACAAGATTTACGTTAAACGGAAAGGCTAAGCACTTTTGATATCAAAGAGAAATTTTCTAGACTTAAATTTCGTCTAAAAAAAAAACCAACTACTTCACAGCAAAACAAGTACTTCTGTTTCTGCATGCCCACACATAACTCCAGCCTAGTGCAACCACTGTCGACAACGTTATCAAAAGAGTTACGGATTCACCGACCCCAAATGTGATTATGAAAAAGCAAATGCATCATTTCACTGTAACTGAAACTGAGTGATTGTTGCTAGAGTTTAATATCACGTTACGATCACTGAGTTCGCTATGGCTAAAATGTTTTAAATTGATACAAAGACGACATGTAGTGGCCGCAAAGTAGCGCCATTGCCATAAGCCATAAAAACAAATTTATAAAAATAGATTTTAAAAAAATATTAAAGTAGGAGCAGTCGAAAAATACTGGTAGTAAAAGCTTTCTTTAAAACAAAACAGAAACTTAAAGACGTTGCACACTAGGCACGCTCGCCTCCAAAGTGGTGCTAAATTGATTTTTTTTAAATTAAGCTTTCTAGTAAAATATCCAATTTTCGGTAAAAGTATATAAAACTAAACATCACTAACACTTCCACTCGTTGTTGTAGGGAGCACATTTTTGCTGCAGTAACGTTTAAAGTTGGTAAATTTAGACCGCGACATTCAGGAAATTGTGTTCAAGGCTGAAAAATCTTGTGGACGTGAACGTGAAGTGCAAAATAATTACATTTTTTTTAGAAACGAAAACACCACAACAGTATTTTTAATATTTAATGAATGCAACTACAAATTTAAAAAATTTCTTGCTTTGTAATTTTGTTATAATATAGTGCAATATAAAAGCTTTTATTAAAAAAAAAACTTGCGTTTTAAACCGGTTTTATTTAATTAAAGTTTTATTTCAAAAATCTTCTCGAATAAAATTAATATCAAAAACAATCAGTACTGATCTGTACTCCGAATTCCCAATATTTTATTCGAAAGAGAAGATTTCCGAATGTTTTAGCTGTCGTGTATTCCACTTCCGAATCATTTCTGCAACTATTCGAAAACCGATAATTAGAAAGTGTCAGTTTTCGGGTTGTACGAAGAACCAGGTTTTCAGTGTCGTAATACTCCGCATTTTCTGATAAATAGATATGCCACATTAAAATCTTTCTTTGCTACCAAATTTAAATTGCGTACACAAGGAGCATCAACTTCATCCGCCTCACATAATTTAAGAATGTATAAAAACGATTCAAGTTCAGCATAACCATTCAACGTCTCGATATCCTAAAAACAGCTTTACGTAATTCCTCACACTTCACAAACAATTACTGGTATACTACGTAAAGAAGGCAATAGGCCATCAATTGCTTTTTCAACTAGATTTTAAAATCGTTGAAACTCGTTATAATCTATGATATCCGCATGTTTTAAATTAAATCTAGCTTTAATTAAGCTTTATTAAACTCATACTTTGAAATATTTTCTGAATCGAAATGATTATTAATAATAAAAAATATCTTAAACACATTAACGCCGTTTGGAATTACCTTAAAAAATTCAGACTATTGTATTTATATTTTACTATATTTATATTTTTACTAAAAACTTTAACAAAACATATTTACACTCACGTAGTCTCTGCATGTAACACATAAAATATATTTTCTAGATATCAAGCTATTCATTTGGCAGAAGCATTGTGTGATAGATCAGTCCCTGACTGCCAAGATTTAGATACGAATGAGAGTTCCGAGTCGGACTTGGAATTTTTCGCAAGTGACTTTAAAAATTTAGAACAAGAGCACAATAGTAATTTATATGTATCGCAAAATCCACCAAAAACAAATAAAAATCACTAAAATTAAAAAATATAGAGATCTATATGAAGACTTTAATGATATAGATACAGAGATATAAAAAATTAACTCAGTTATTCGTAGCATTGTTAACAATTAATCCAACTTTAGCAACAAGTGAAGATATTTTTTCGAAAAGCTCAGCAATAAAAACATGAAAAATATTTTAAGCATATGTCCTTTAATGAACATTAAAATTGTGTTCAATTTTTAAAATTAAAAGATTTATTTAAATCTCAAATGGTGGTACGGGTATAATTTGCGATATCAATCCAGTTTAATGCCGAGACTGAAATGTGTACAATTTTAAGTCCGTTTTCTTTGTGTTAAGACAAAATAAGAGAAAATATATATAATAAAGAAATATCCAAAAAACCGGATATTCGGACCGGTTTTTAAATAAAAACTCCGAAAACCGGTTTCTAAAATGTGCGGTTTTTAAACTATTTGAAAACAGTTTTTTGAAAATGTCGATTAGCTGACATAGATATTTGCGACGAGCTTTCGTCCTACCTTGTCTAGGTTGGTTTGGGGACACACCGGTTTCGGCTACGTGCCATCTTACTTATAAGACACACTGATTGTATGAAATTTTTCACAGATACATCCTTTTATTTCATGAGTAATTAAGGTGTGTACGAAAAAAAATATTTTTTTTTTTGATTATTTTGAAAACTGTTTCCCTTTTACTAATCAACTTAAAAAAAAAATTCAAAAAATTTTTCACATTATTTCAAGACCATTGAACCCAGTGTGCGTCGTCATCATTAAATAATTATTAGATTAAACATTACTGATCTGATTTTGAAAAATATAAACGAATTAAAGAGAGAGTATGGGTTAGGGCAGCGCCGACAAAAGCCATTTCAACCCACAGAAAAGTACGACATATATTTGTGATGGACACACATATCTGCCAATGTAATTCTTTGTTTTTTGTATCAACCAGCATTTACAAAAATCAAAACTGTTTAATATTTTCAAAATTGACTCGGAGCAGTTAGTGCTTTGCAAAAAGTTTTCCGGGAAACCATATCTTCCAGCAGAAATTACAGGGTTTCTGGAATGTTTCTGAAATAAATTTTAAGCAAAGTCTTTCGACGGATGATGATACATATGCACATTTCTGACGCCTTACTTGAAAAGGCTGAGTCTATGTAGAAGTAACAAATCATTGTGTTCAATTAAGGGACGTTATTTTGCTATAGTTGGAAGATACCGCAATTAAATCCTGCCGTTTCGGTGTCCATTGTACGACGTTAGGCTTAAGTTTCAATTCCTATTGCAAGACATGTCAGGATGAAATTCAGTAATTCTTTGTCTCTTATTGAATAGCCAAGCCCGTGCGTGTAGATATTCAACAATTAATAATTTTTCGACACACCCTTACGCTCTCTTTTTAAAATCGTTTCACATATTACCTTATTTATAGAAAGTCTGTCTGTTCAATTTCCCAAAATGTTTCAATGTTTAGACAAAATTCGAGTGTACATTTTTCAGAAGCTCATTTGTTTTTTGAAAAAAAATTGTCAAAATTATTTAAAAAAATACATATTTACATAAAAATATACATAAATAAAAATAAAAAATAGAGATTACTCGTTGTTCCAAACGCTATATATTTTTTTAACTTAAAATGCCAACAATTCGAAAAATCTTAAGAAAATTTCACCACATCTTTCAAGCCCATTATCTATGCATTTGGTTTGTCTCTGCCTTTATGTTGGTGCTCATTGGCTTCCTGCACTTCGAGCTAAAACAAAACAACAAAGATTTGATTTATTGGAAAAATCTGATACAGTTCTGTTACCAGGAATTAGAACAATTTGCTTTGATCTTGATTATGTTTGTGATTTTAGTGAAGGTGATATTTGTGGGCATCATTGTTATGACAAACTCGTGCTCGGTGCACTGGTATGACGAATTGAGCCAGCTGGAGGTGAAGAAACGTTATGCAGATTTTCTACTATTGCGTCTAATTGCTGATATTGATAAAACGGAGGCGAAATATTTACGCTATAATAAGACAAGTGACATAATCTTTTTGAAAAGCTTCATTTTGGCTCATGACAACATGAAGAAAAGTATAGAGGATTTTCGCAAAGATGCACGCAAACTACTGACTCCCAATGAGGTAGAGATAACGTTGCCCATAGAAGAAGTGTATGGTGTGTTAGAGAATGAGATGCAATACGTAAGACGTTCAAGATTTGGCAAATTGGACTTGTCGGCCGATGAGAATGAGATTAAGAAATTAGTGAATCCTTCGAACTAGTGTATTTTTGATATGTTTATATTTGTTTGATTATGAAAACTTAGCAAAATTAAAGCAAAAGAGGAAAAAAGCTGAACAATTTTTTTACAATTTTTTTAATTTAAAATTGCTTCTTATGTATTTCTAAAGTTCTTTTTATAAATTCTTATCTTTTCAATGCCATTAAAAATAATATATTAAACTAAAACCTTAACTCTTCATGAATATGCAAAGTTTTTTATATTTTTCGTCTCTAAATCTGCTGACATTTTGTGAAGCTCAATAAAAATATTACAAAACGCACTGGAAATAAACTCCATAAATTTCTTATACCCTTGTGTTGTTTTTTTTTTTCAAATTGTTAAAATTATATATCCGGTTTGGTCAAAGGAAAGTGCAATAGCAAACTCTGCACAGGATTTTGACATGGAGCAAACTACAACAAATAAACGGAAATTGCCAATGAAGCTGCACAAACTAAGCATAAAACAGTGTGTAACTAAAATACGAGTATATAGTGTCAGAGGTGTTAAGCACTTGGCACGCACGTTCAATAGTTAATTTCTGGGTTTCCAAGTAGTGGACTAATAGCACTTTCGGAACTATCTAGCACAGGCTGTAGGCCTATTTGAGTAAATAGATTTTTGCATCGATTCTGAATTTTTAAATGGTGTTTAATAGAAAAGAATTTAAATTTTCATACTGCCTTTAAACAATCTTGAATCGACTAATCTTTTAAACATGTTGGCTTGTATTGGAACACTTTGTCCTATTTTTTTTTTAAAGCGTATTTGCTACAAAATTTTATGCATTTTTAAACAAAATTAAAAAAGAAATAGGATCCCAAACAAAGTGCCGGAAAAAAACCAACATAATTGGAAGGATTTAAAAAAAATATTAAAAAAATTGTTTAAATTATATTTCTTTAAAATATTAGCCGATTCAAAATTGCTTAAAATTATTAAGGAACCCTAAATTCTCCTCTACTAATCACTGTTCAAAATTAAAAAAAAAAACAGTAAAAGAATTAATTAGTTTAAAATTTTTTGCAACGAAATCGATCTTTTTACATACTACTAAGTCTCTATTAAAGTATAGGAATTTGTTCAGCCTAGAGGCATTTATTTCCTTTTTTGATCTGTGTAAAATCCTTAATAACAAGGGTGTGTTAAGCGCGTACTCTAGAGTTGGCTACACTGTGGAAATTTTCGTTGCCCATCGAATATTCTGTCCATGTCGTAGCGTCATATAATATAATTATAAGTAATTCTTTTTTTGCTAATCTCACGGTTCAACGTCTTGGAAGCACCTTTAAATATTCATCCATCCCCGCCTCGTGAGACATTCTTCTCCATCTCTTCCGGATTCCTCTCTTAGCCAATTTAAACCGGAGTTTATTCAGAGATTAACTTCTCCACCCCGTGCAAAGCTTCCTGATTCATGTCTGTAATGGAGAAAAAGATGACCACCCGCGAAAAGCTCCATATGCACCGGTAAGTCTTTATTTAAACTGTAGATCGACTACTGTCCAGAGTTCGCATACTAGGGACAAAGCACTCTCTTGGCCATACATCACTGGTGTATTCCGTTTCACCGTCGATTAGTCATTTTTATAAGAGAGTGTTAACTTTTCGCCGCTGTACTTTTTTAGCCAGATTCCTTGCAGAGACAGGAACCTGGTACCGACCGCCAACACCAGGAGGTATGCCATATCTTTGGACCTTGCTTGAGGTTAAAGAAAATCTAATTTTTAGTAATGAAAATTAAAGAAAATCTCATTTTCGTACATTTAAATACCTGAAATTGAAGGTTCCATTTTAAAAGTGCATTAAAAAATAACACTTTTTCCGTTAAATTAATAAAATAATTATTTCACTTTGCCAGCTTACCGCGATATCAGTCCACAACGTAGGAGAGGTGAAATTTCTGATATTGACATAGAATCCAATCTTATGACGGAAACTTAATTTAAAAGTTTCAATTAAACGTCGTTTTGAACACATTTGAACCCAGTGTGCGCCGTTAAAAATGGAATATTTAATTAGAAGAGAAGTAAATACTAAGGACCAACATTAAAATTAAAAAATTTCAAATGAATTTAACAGATAAATAGTGTCTTCATAAACTGTATAATATTCTGATAATAAAAAATCATAAAATTTTCTATATCTTTTATAATATTCAATCAAATACAAATCTAATTTAATTTGTATATTTACAACTACATTTACATTCAGAAATACGTATGTAATATTCAAAATTCAATAGACATTTCCTTTCCGGTCTTCTTTACAAAATTGTTCATACGAATGCATCAATATTTCCTTTGATTCATTTCTTGCCTTTTCCACATAAATTTCTTGAGAAGCAGACTAAATTTCCAATGGCACATATATTTACTACAAAAGTTATTTTACTAAATATGTATGACTGTGTATTGTAACACACATACGATATGTATGTATGCATAAATAAATACATACATACTATGTATGGAGGTGCATAAATATATAAAATACGAAATCTGATTTAAGTAGAAATATGCATAAAACGATATGCATCAGCTAGAGGCGTTGAATCAAACATAAACATATGAAATATTTTTTGGAATATATTTTGTCTTCATTTATTTATTTTTTTCTAGATTTTTTTACCTTTTGATATGATCTTTTTTTTATGTTGCAAACGTTATGATTTTGAATACCTTATGGAAATATAAGAATGAACATGTACAGTTCTATATATGTAGCAGTATTAGAACACCCTACAACAGAACATAAAAATTTAAGAAATGCTAAGTGTTATTTAGCAACAATGTTGCCAAGTTATGGGGAACGGGAAAAAAAAGGTTAAAGACTTAAAAGGTTTACAAATTTTCATGTTACTCGTATGTTTAGTAAGTTTTGTAAAAAAAATAATGTAAAAATATCAAATGAAAATGTGGAATTTTTGCAAATTGTTTAGTTCAAAACTAAAAAGAAGCCGTGAGTCTTCAAAAGAGTTTTAATAAAATCAGAATGAAAAATGACACTGAAAATGGCACATAGCCGAAACCGGGTTGTCTCCAAACCAAACTTGACAAGGGTTGACGGAAATCCGTTTCAAAAATCTACATCCAAACACCCTGTCGGAATATCAAATTAAGAATCAAAATCTTTTGACTTTTGGTTAGTATTGTAAGAATTTATTTTGTTACAAAAATTTTGTTTGAACATTTCCTGAACTTAAATAGTCGGTTTCAAACTTTTGTTCCTAAAAAAATAATATTGCTGGAATTCCTTATCATTCCATGCTTTTTTCATTTTACTATGTCGCCATAAATTGCTATTTCAAGCTTTTGACGTTTGAAAAAGCGTGTAACCAAGCGTTATGCGTTTTTACGTTACGTTATATGAAAGAGATAGCTAAATTAGAGACGATAAGGGTTTTTATCTCTTTTTTATAGTCGAGGCAATGTTGTTGTTTATGTTTTTTACTTTCCATATTTTAGTTTTCGCCTTTTTTGGTTTTTATTGTCAGCTGTCAGTTGGCATTTAAGTGTTGCATACGCAGAGTAAAAATAAACAATAGTTTTAAGTGTTGCATATTTAAAAAAGTACAACAAATACGTTACGGACTATTTTACTTCTTAAAAATAGAATACAATCAAATCAAAAAAGTAGTTACAATTTGTAATCACAGCAGAAAATTAGCAAAAATATCAATGCTATACTATAAAAAGCACTATAAAATATTAAAAATAGCCCGCTTTTTTTGCAGGGAAGAGCACCAAAACTACCTTAGAAACGGCAACACACTATCCCTCTCTCTGCGTTTGTATTTGATAATTCCATGGTTTTCAGTAATATGAGCCTATTTTTTAGAATTATGTGCAAATATTTAAAATTAATTTTCAATCCAAAACAACGTATGTTTTTGCAAGTATTTTATATGCCACTGTAATTTGTTTGCAAGCATGATATGTTTACGATATTCTGTAGAATTTTTAACAATATATTTAATAAAATAAAAATGGACTTACATTATACTCCGGTCTGTTCATGGTTGGACCACTTTACCTCCTTCTCATTTTTCACAAACAAATGGTTAAGTTACCTGTGCAAAAGATTTAGACATTAAAATTAGGCAAATCAATTGTTAATCAAAGGTTTAGTTTTGTATAATTTATAATCTTTCATTAAATATAATTACGATAGTATGTATGTCAATTGGGCGAGACGATAACCTTGTCCCGTAACTTTTGAAATTGACACTAACACAAAAAATAACACTCCGTGACTGGGGTAACAGCACATAACACAAGTATAATTATATTAACTTAGAAATGTTTGTATGTAAATTTTAATATTTTAAGAGGGCTGTCATAAAAAAAGAACAAATGTTGGATTAATCGATGAAACTACGAAGCGGAATGGTTTTGATGGAATAGATATTTAACTGTAACAACATGTTCAAAAGATGCTGAGAAGAAAAATAGTTTGTAAAAAATTTCAGTCTGGCATAGATTTAATAAAAATGTTTACCTAGTATATAGTGCTGGCATTAATCGATTATGTTATTGCGATTAACGCATCGAAAATTCCTCTTTCGATTAATCGAGGATTAGAAGTTTTTTAATCAAACTAATCGAAAAAATACATAAACAATAAAGGCTACAATATCCGGTATAATACAAATTTATTTGAAAAAAAATCTTTTAATAATAACCATTTCGAGCAAG
Source organism: Phania funesta (assembly GCA_963932375.1). Taxonomy (NCBI): domain Eukaryota; kingdom Metazoa; phylum Arthropoda; class Insecta; order Diptera; family Tachinidae; genus Phania; species Phania funesta. Next base: position 66,386,270 of record OZ010656.1, on the reverse strand, counting down.
CTTGAATGCCGGTTTAAGAATAGCGAACAATAATTTTTACTGGCATCATCAAACAACTACATTTCCTTGACCCGTTAGTGCGATTAAAAGAGACGTAAGAAGCAAAATGGGAGAAAATTGTCGGGCAGACGACAGTTTTGGAAGTGGAAGCGATACGTCTTCTACTAATGTTGAATTGGATTATGGTCTTCAATTTTTTAGATCACAAGCGAGAAAAAGGACAACGACTACAGAAATCCTTAAGTTGAGCAAAGTAACTCCCCAGTGCTCCAGTTCTCGCTCTAAAACGAGATATGGATGATGAACGGAACGAAATGACAACGTGTTGATGATATATCGTTGTTTTTATTATGCCTGGCAACTTGTATGAGCTTATTATACAACAGAAAAGAAGATGTTATAGCGCCTAGATCCTTGGGTCTTCTAAAAATTTCAAGAAAAATATATGACTACAAAAAAGAACTTAGGTGTTCAAGCTAGAAGTTAGTATTAAATGAAACGTTAAATTTGCGAACATTCTGAGAATGAAGTGACCATTGTGTTTTATATATAAGTGGTAAATATAATAAATAAAGTAACAATGTGCGAAAAATAAGTTCTATCGTGTATTATTTAAAGGAAACTGTATTAGTAAAAAAACCTTCGAAAAATTAAAGACGTAAAAAAAGTTTTTGATAATGTAATGGGATGTGGAAGCCAATCATCGATTTTTAATTTACTACCTTACTTGTATTAAGTATCAACAGTAGCATTTACTCTTGACTGTATATATATTAGACTGTCGACTGGTAACTGATGGCCATCTTCCTCATCATGGAGTGTCTTGTAATTGTTTGAATTTCTCTAGGACTACAGGGACCTAAGCCTCGTGTTAGCAAATGCTAGACATTCAAGCACAAAGTGCGCTCCCGTCTCAACCTTTTCCTTAGAAGTATTTTTGGAGACTGACCCGTCCACTCATTGCGTGGTTTTCTTACCTCTTTAGAATTCTTCTATTGGCTAATAAACACTGGAGTGCCTACAGCGATTAACATCGCTACCTCTTGCGAAGTTTCATTGTCTATCCCTATCCCAATATCGGGGTCGGTCGAACGCCTTTAGAGTAACTTTAGAGGTTGACCCGTCCATTCTTCGCAAGGAATTTTTGTCCATCTCTTCCGGCTTCGTCCTTTGTCCAATTAAAATCGAAGTTTCTTCAGAGAATTCATATAATTCCTACGAGTAATGGGGAAAAAGATGTAAAATCGACAGTTCGTACACTACATCCTAAACGTCTTCTTGGTAACGCATCTGTTGCGTATGCTGTTCTTTCCGCCGGCTCCTCGCAGAGACATGAACCTATTACTGTTAGCCACCACGAAATGATATAAGTCAAAACTTCAGAATGTGCACTGCCAGCTCACAGCCGTAAGAATATGTATATGTTCTTGTGAATAGTTTTATCCATTTGGTATGATACTTGTATTCACATTTAAATTCTTCCATTCAACATTTTATGGTTGCATACAAACGTGCTAATATGTTTAGAGTAAAACTAGATGGGCTTTTGGTTGCGATTAAATATTTTTTAAAGAAAAAAAACAACAATAATACATTTTTCTCAGAAATATTAAACAACGTGATACATTTAAACTTAAAACTTATCAGCGTTGCCACTTTTCACAATTGTAATTTTTCCAAAAGTTATGGACTCGCCCTCGTACTTGATTGCTCTAGTTTTGCTTTAATATACATTCTCATAAAAATCCTTCCAAAATATATAACATATTTTTGCTTGTATGTATAGAAAATTAAAAAACTTGTTTATAACAAGTGATTTTAAATGGCAAAAAAGAAAGATACTCTACATATTCCTAAGCATATTGGTGAATATAAATACAGGATTATCAAAAAAGGAGGGTCTTTGTTGAAACGGAATAAAGCAAAAGTATAGGAGATATTAATGAAGTTCATTTTTATTAGGAAGGCTCATGCATGCCATTATGTAGGAATAAGACATTGCTCTATTACACGGACACCGATTTTCAAGGAATCTGCCGCAAATATTCGACAACATTTCTATCGATGGCTTAATGTGACATTTGAAGTGTGTCTTATTGACATAGATCTGTGGCTTCACAAAACCCCACAAGAAAAAGACTAGCGGTGGCCAATAAACGTCACTTGCCTGAAACAACCATACCCTCTAATCGTTCATGCAGGATATTCATTGTGGTGTTCGCTGTGTAGTTCGTAGCGCCGTCTTCTGCAGCCACATATCATCCACGTACATATCGAGCAAGTCAGGGCAAAATAAATTGATTATCGTTGATCGGTAGCAATCAGCGTTGACGACGATAGTGGCTTTACCAACCCGCACGAATGAGTACTTTGTGATATTGCCACCTGATCAAATTAACGTTACATTGCCACCTAATGAAATTGGCTAGGGTCGACCCGTATAAATCAATTTTACTTGTTAACATACATACATTCACCGTGTGGCTAAATATGATCTTTCGGCCACTTAATCGTTGGTCGGAGCTACTCACTCCTGTAACTTGCACCATATATGACAGCATTTGCATGGCTGCAACAGATTGCCAATGCCGACCCGTACTTAATGGCGAACCCTGTACAATCAAATCTAGAATATCAAAAATGAAAACAATAAAACAAAAGAACAACACTAAGTTGAAATCAAATTCACCATAATAAAATAAACACTCTTGCTCACACAACAAAACAAATGGACAGACACAATTTATATACGGCTTTCTTTTCTATTTATTTTTATTTTTTTTTTTTCCTAAAATAACTAAAAGATTTATAACGATAAAAATGGGTGTTTGTTGGAAAGACAAAAAATTAAATAGAAAACTTAACAAAAAAAATAAACATAAAGAACAAAAACAGTACAGGAATTTGCCTCAAAGGGGAGTTAACATTTTTTGTTGATTTCCTGTTGACTGAGTAAAAGAAACTTGAGTTGAGAAAAGGAACAAGTACAAGATTTGCCAGGCCACATAAAATTTAATAAGTTATTTTCTTGAAAAAAAAAATAAGAAATGTTAAAAACTTAAATAAAATAAATGAAGAATTTTAAATAACGGATTAAAGGAAGACCCGCCTTAAGACATTTTTTATATCAAAATTGATAAATAAGTGGCAATAAAATTGTGCTCCTAATTCATAAATATGAAAATAGAAAACAATTCTACCTCTCTTAAAATATTGAATAATATTTTGGGATTTATGGCAAAAAGTTTTTAAATTAAAGCTCCATATTTTACTAAAGCAAATTAAAAAATATAAAAAAAGATGTAGGTTGAAAATACTGGATAATAAATTCTTTCAATTAAGAAACGCAAATTGCCTTCTTAAATAAGAGTTAATAATCTGCTTAAAAATTTCCAGCCGTATTCGTTAGTAAATTCTATACATAAATATGAAAATCCTCACACTTTTGAAGACTTACTTCTAGTTACTATCAAGGAACTTGTGAATTCTTCCCGAACTAATATAAAATAAAGATTTTTTTGGTCTTTTTCAAGCATTTTGTTTATTTTCTCGTTACAATTTTTTGTACGTTTGCCTGTTGCACTGGCTTTAAAAATTAAAAAAACATTTTTGAGGCCATTCATATTTATAAATTCAAATTTATTATGGAAAAATATTCGGTAAGCCAACGGGTTTTAATCGTTAAAACATTTTATCAAAATCAATCATCGATTACTGTGACGATGAGAAAGTTACGTGAAATATTTGGGAGAAACAACGCGCCAACAAGACGCACTATTTATAGTGTAGTGAGGGACTGTAGCTGATAGGGCCAAACATGGACCACAACGTACTGCAAGATCGGCTGAAAAGATTACTGCTGTTCAAGAAAGTGTTCAAAACAATCCATCAACCTCAATTCGACACCGTGCTCAGGAGCTTGGTTGAAGTTGAAGAACAACTTTGACCACAATTTTGCACAAAGATTTGGATTTGTTTCCACTTAAGTTTCAGTTTCAGACACAAGAGCTTCTTCCAGAAGACCACTTACGCTGCCATACATATGCCATTAGGATGATACAGCTCGCCCATGACAACCCCATTTTCATTTGAATGGATATGTGAATAAACAGAACAGTCGGTTCTTGGCAATGGAAAACCCTCAAATTATCCATCAGTCACCTTTGCATACATCAAAAATAACAGTCTGGTGTGCAATTTGGTCAGGAGGAATCATTGGACCTTACTTCGTTGAAACTGAAAACAGCGTAACGGTAACTGTCAACGGGGAGCGATATCGTGATATGATTGAAAACTTTTTAACGCCACAACTGCATGCTTTGGGCTTGACTAACATGTGGTTTCAACAAGACGGTGCCACGTCGCATACAGCCAGGATTACAATGGAATTATATCGAGACCTCTTTCCACAACAAGTTATTTCAAGGAATGGTGATGTTCATTAGCCTCCACAGTCGCCTGATTTGACTGCTCCGGACTTTATTTTGTGGGGATATCTGAAAAGCAAGGTTTATGAAAATAAACCAGAAACGCTGGAGCAACTCAAACAAAATATTCGTGATGAAAGTAATGAAATATCGCGTGAATTGTGTGAGAATGTAATGAAAAATGTGTCCAAAAGGGCTCGCATTTGTGGGGCTAACAGAGGCGGACATTTATCTGATATTTTATTCCATACATAATTGCCGACATTAAATAAAACATTTATCAATATACCATCCACTGTCTTTCATTTAATCAAAAATTATAAACAAACAAAATAGCATACCTTCCTGGCGGACTCTCTGTACAATTACTAATTCAAATAAAAGCACAATTACTATTACAAGTACAATTACCATTACAATCGCAATTAATATTACAAGTACAATTACCATTACAGTTACGATTACAACTACAATTACACTTACAATTATTTGTTATTATAGTATTTATTTTTATTTACGATTATAGATATATCTCCAAGTGCAATTACAACTAAAACTATTAAAGCTACCAGGTAACCAGTTGTGCTGCCCTTAATAAGGTTTTATTCGCAACGAATGTTTAATATATTTTAGAATTTTATAAATGTCCTCAAGATAGATATGTCTCATTAGCAAATTCCTATCATTCGTTTTTAAATCTATTAATTTTACGCCTGTGAGAACCACAATAATCCACTATTCCTTTCTAATACAGCTTCACTGTTCTTTAGTATTAGTGGCAAATATTCTTTGAAAGCTTTTCTGTTTTCTTTTAATTTTTTAGCAAGAAAGATGTATTATTGAAAAAACGTTATATTAATTTTAAACAGAAACACTTGAACAGATAGCAAGGAGCCAACCATGATAATTAATTTAATTAAACAGTTGAATGAAAAAATCAAATGTCCCTGAATTGCAATAATTGAAAAAACTTCTTAAGAGTTTTTTTTTCTTTTCAAGTATTTATCGTTGTTACTCATGACATGCAAAGCTTCTTAATTTTGAAAGCAACTGAATGTCAGGTAAATTGTAGTAAAGACTTTGTTATACTACTCTCTATATCACAGAAGAACAGAAAACATGCCTAGGTGCACAGTGCTTTGTACACATAAAACAATGGAACAAAAGTATAAAAAAACCAACAAACTCTTCTTTAATTAAGGAAAACATTAGTTGAGGGCAAAGACACGTTTACTTCAAATACACTCATAATAGGATGCGGGAGCCCAAATGTACTTCTGAAATGGTCCAGTGAAGCTTGTACGACTACTCGAGTGGATAATTCTCTCATTTATAGAAATTCGATTATATCTTCAAAATCGACAGTTATCGTTAAAAAAACCGAAAATGTAGGTCTAAATTATTATTAGAAATTCAAATATTTCACAACAAAAATATATTATCAAAAGTACCTCTTCGATGTTAACACATCGCTTTTGAAGAAACTTAAAAAAAATTGGATTTAAAAAAAAGTGTTAAAAAATACCGCAAATATCGGGAAAATTTTAAAAAATTGAACTTTTTATCATATTTCTTCCATAGATGATTGATCGGTTAAAAGTTGTTTATACGTACTAAGGAACCCTATAACCACTCGTGTATTTAAAACCTTTAAAATTTTAGCATCACCGCAAAAATGACTTAGTTTAAAATTTCTTTGACCACGAAGTCGCAGACGTTCGGCATCGTGGGCGTGGCCAGATAATTTATTAAAATTTGTGCAAAAGCCATAAGTTAATTTAGACTTTTATCTTATTGAAACCGTTAAAGCCCAAATTATTGTTTAGTTGATGAATATATGAATAACAAAATTCATTTAGCATTAAAAATGTTGGTGTAAAAAATGCTTTCAAAAAAATAAAACTGCAAGTCAAGAAATAGAACATTCGAAACACTAGTTGACGCTCCAAAATATTTGCTAAAAATTCTATGAATTTTGTATTCTAATATTTAACAACGCAAAATATATGTATATTTTACTCTCAGAACGAAAAATGAAAAAATTAAGCTGTCACTTAGCCGAAACCGGTCTGTCTGCAAACAAAAACTAACAAGGGATGAAGAAAATTCGTTCTAAGGATCTATTTTTTTCAGAATTTTTGCCCAACACAAAGCACTGTGTGGACTCTTAAAATGGATACTTATAAATACTGTTTTCTCACTCCATAATGACCCGCCTCAATCGCTGTTTATGCCGCAATTTTGCAATTGTTTTACTGCTTTCATTTATTTATTATTGTTTTTTTTTTTAACTGCATAGTTGAATTTCTATTTCTTAATTGTGCGATACTTGTAGAATAATTGCTTAGAGACTTGTATGAGAACATAATTTGTATGACTGGATCTAATGTGTGATACGAGTATGGAGCCAACATTTATTTTATGACATCGTTTCAAGTGCAAAATATTTTTATGAACTTTGAAGGTTTTTAATTAACTTTTATTTTTACAATGTACAAGTGAGCGTAAGTTCCTCTACCAATCAACTTATGAGCAGATTAAAGCAAATTAAAGCTCTAAGCGTTTAAAATATAAAATTCTAAAATGGCTTTAAAATTTTAAATATAAGATTTATTTTAAACTTTATATGATTGATGAATTAATTATTCAAGCTTTAAGGTATAAAAATGAAAATGTTTCTTTAAAATGTTTTTAATCACTAATCGACAAAGAAAGTTCCGAACTTTTGTTATCATTAAATTGCCTTATGTTAAAAAAATTTTGTAGGGCCTTGTAGGAATAAAGGCAAATATAATAATAATAAAAAGGGTTCAGTCTTGTGGATCTCTTGTGCTGCAGATACTTTATTGAACCAGTCTATGAACAATGATCCTAATGAAGGTAAGTACGGAGCTCGGGGAAGCCTGAGAAATAACCTGCCAACAAGACGCACTATTTATCGTGTAGTGAATGATTTCGAAGAAAGAGGGACTGTAGCTGATAGGCCCAAGCATGGATCACAAGGAACTGCAAGATCGGCTGAAAACATTCCTGCTCTTCAAGAAAGTGTTCAAAACAATCCATCAACCTCAATTCGACACCATGCTCAGGAGCTTGGTTGAAGTTAAAGAACAACTTTGGCCACAATTTTGCACAAAGATTTGCATTTGTTTCCATTTAAGATTCAGTTGACACAAGAGCTTCTTCCAGAAGACCATTGACGCCGTCGTACATATGCCAATAGGATGCTAGAGCTCGCCCATGACAACCCCGATTTTTATGAAAAAATTATAATGAGTGACGAGGCACATTTTCATTTGAATGGATATGTGAATAAACAGAATAGTCGGTTCTGGGCAATGGAAAACCCTAAAATTATTTACCAGCCACATTTGCATCTATTAAAAGTGACAGTCTGGTGTGCAATTTGGTCGGGAGGAATCATTGGACCCCACTTCTTTGAAACTGAAAACGGCGTAACAGTAACTGTCAATGGGGAGCGATATCGTGATATGATTGAAAACTTTTTAACTCCACAACTGCTCGACTAACATGTGGTTTCAACAAGACGGTGCCACATCGCATACAGCCAGGATTACAATGGAATTACTGCGAGTAGTATACCTTCCAGGCGGACACCCTGTACATAAAAAATTTTAAATTTGCAAGAAAAAAAATACGAGCCCTATTAAGGCGCTCGTATTCGCCACGCCCATTTAAAAAAATTTGTCCGTGATAAAAAAAAATAAGAACAGATAATCAGCGCTTCAGAAACTTCAAATTCCTTATGTTTTTTTAAGGGATTTCATTGCAGAACAGTGTTAAAAGTAATTGTAATTGTAACTAAGCAATTTGTAACTAAACAAAATTCTATTACATTTTTCTAATGCCATAAAAAAACAATAAATGCCTAACTTGTTTTATAATTGCGTAACGAAGGAATTATATTTCTACCAACAAGTACCTACATTTTTTCAATAACAATTACAAGTTTCTAATTGAACCTTTTCAATTACAATCTCTTTTAATGCGTAATTGAAATATTACAAGTAACACTTACATGGAATTGAAATTAATTATAAAATGTAACGGAATCCTCCAGCTGTATTGGCATAAGCCAAGAGCATATTTTTCGTTGTCCAATATTTTTGACAGCCTAAGCCAAGAGCATATTTTACATTTCGAAATAATGACTTTAATGTCTTTATATCGAATTGTTGAAGCAGCGGCTTGTAATTTCAAACCATTAGGATGGAATAAATCCCTTTAAAATTCACAAAAGTTTTGAACACTCCTCACAATTTGTCATATATCATTATTTTACGGTGACCGGTAATTGTTGGTGTTTTCAAAAATAATAAACAACAAATCAACTAAATATAACACGAACCAAAAACGCGATGCTTTAAACTTTTTGAATAAAACATATCTTTTGGCAAACACGTGACATCAGTTGCACCTTGTTGCTGACAAAAGAACATTTTCTATGATTTCCTTTATCACTCTGCTTCGTTACAAAGAGTTACATATAAAACTTTTCATTAATTAAATGATAAAACTAATAATGTTTAGCTCCAAGATTAACTTAATTGAATTTACAACTCCATAAATGTTACAAGAAAATGTAAGAAATATCAACACACTTAAATCCAAAAGTACGGTCTTGATTATTGAATTTCATTCCAGCTGCTTGATCTGTATTAGAAATTCAAAGCACAAAATCCAATTGAAGATAAACACACGAATTTGCCATTAAATATTAACGCGTTTTATAAAAAGCAGCACGAAAAAATAAAAAAGAACGCTGGTTGTTTGGGAGTTTGTAATAACGTGACGAGAGGAATGTGGCCATAAAATGTGTTTGTACACAGGTATAAAGTGATATCGCCATTAGATTCAGCATCTGCCAACACAATATAGGAGACTAATATCCTACCAGTTGTTGCTGATGACGGTGATTGCCTGGCGAAATCAAAATAAATGCAGCTAACTTTGGTGTTAGCTGTCGAAAACCATAACGGTAAGTAAAGTGGTAAAGACTTATACATATATATTGTAATATGGAACTATGTACGTATGTATGTATGTATGCAGGTCGATACGCGTTCATTTATTATGGCAAATCGAATCACAGGAGTTTTACGAGGGTAATATAAAAAAATATGTGCCATCATTTTGATCGTTACTTATCTGATCAATTTGAGTTTATTCGACTTTTAATGAAGCACTATATTAAAACGCTAACGCAATTAATTTCTACATTTTAAAAATGTCAAAAGTACGCTTACAAAAGGTTCATTTTTAAAAAGTTACCTTTAAAAAACTACTTTATAAATTTTTTTAATAGGGCTTTTTAAGAACATTTTAAAATACGATTTTAAAATCTAGCATTTAAAAGACGTCTCTTCTTCAAAACGCCTTTGTAAAGGTAACGTTTCAGAAAGAAAATTTTTTTTAATCTCAGTTTTATGAAAGTATATCAACAAGACCGATTTTGGCAGCTTTAAATAGGGAAACCCCCTCTCAATTTCAAAAGAGATTGATGTCCTTTTATTGTGGACCTAAAAAACATAAGACTATGAAAATGTGCAAATTCCATATGAAAATTACTTTATTCATTAATAATAATAACCTATTTTTGCCATTCCAAACCCTGTACCCAACTCGTCGCCAAGAGTGCAAGGATAATTTTGGAGCTGGCAGTCTATAATAAAGCGCGGGGTAGTGCGCCAAGCCAAGTTCAGACGTATGAACACAGTATATATTTCTTGAAACCATTCGCACGGTTTTAACCCTCTCATAACTATGCTCCCTTTAACACAAATATAATGAAACTTGAAACATAAGAACCGTACATGTAGATAACCTCCAAAGTGAAGTTTAAAGTTTTACGCTAAAATCTTCCTAAGATATGAAGGAGTATAACGTGCATATTACACTACTACTAGAGCTTTGGTATACAGGTAAGTCTTGGGGAATAAGTAATCAGAAAAATTTTAAAATTGGAACTTTTTAAAAAGTACTTAGATCAATAAATCTTAATATGTGCAATACCATCTCATCTTTCTAGGCTAAGGGAGAGAATTGGGGAAACTAAACGGATGGTTTGTTACATTATTTCATATATAAAGCCTTCAAATTATTTCTCTCTGTTTGAAATTTTATATTTAAGGGTTAATCATTTTATAAAAAAATATTTCACCTGTATAACTATAACGCCTTAATAAACAAAAATAGCAAGTACCGTAACAGTTAAAAGTTTTACGATTCCTGAAATGTATACATACATATCAGTATTTTATATCGCAATATTCTCAGAAGGATGTTCAGACTATTTACGACGGATTCACATCTTACTCCAATAAAATAATAACGTTTTCTATCTGAAGTTGGTTTTTTGTTAGTGAAGAAGTTAGTGTCAGAATTGGATGTTTTAGTAAGATTTGACTAGAGTAAAAAATTATTACTTTTGTAACAAAAAATTAACAAAAAACTTTTAAGACTTTTTATTGACATTTCACATTCCTTGTAAATGGTGGGTGACAATAATTAAACTTTGCATATTATTAATATTGCTATTTTTCAATATTTTTTTATAACTCATTTCTTACATTATGCATGCCTTCATGACATTAAAAAGAAATAATAGTTTAATTGATTCTTAAAGTAAGCCAAATTAAAATCAATTTTTCTGGCATATATTTAAGGTAACGTCTTTTGTACTTTACCATTAACTAAAGCCCATACATATAGAAACAGAAGACTAAAGTTGCCCCAATTGAACTCCGGATAAAAGGGACCAATAAATCTACTACGTCCGAAGAAACTTTTCATTATTTTTCGATGTTTGGTCTTCAGCAAAGCAATAAGAGAGACATAAATATGTTTTTAATTTCATATGTGGAAATATTAATACACAAAGGGATAAAAATATGTTTAATTTTACAAGAAGTAATTTCGTAAACGGATTTTGCCATGAAAACGAAGTGAGATGGTAGAAAGCAAATCGTATGAGATGAGATTTTCGGAATGGAATGAAGATTAGCTTGTTAAAATTTATGTGACTAAATTTATTTGTGTCGTCAAAAACCCAGCAACAGGTGGAATACCACATAAAAATTTGTAAAATTGCTGCGAAGGGACAAAAAATATAAGCTATTGTTGGAATCTACAGACTACTCAAAATGATAAATATAATTTATGAATTAAAATAAAACGGTTGAAAACTTTTAGAATGATATGATGATTGATAAATTTTTATAAATTGCAAATTTTGCTGCTGAATTTTATACCTTCCCAAGGCAGCGATTTGAATTATATCTTTCTTAGTACAACAGGTGTTTTTAATAGCCTTGATATAAAAGATCTTATGCTTAAAAATATTAGAGATGTCATTTACAATGTCCTAGGCAAACATCGATCTCCTACTGCTCGTATAAACGTTGATGTTATGCTAATTGGTCCTACAAAATTCGTTCTTCACCTGTCAATGAAGAGTCACTTTTTGAATCTTCACATGGATTACGCTCAGTATCAGTCAAGAACAGAATCTGATGCACATAGTGAACAATTTCATCAGACAAATGCACCTATTGAAGAATCCTAAAAAGGAAAGACTACTACTTGCTTTCTTATAACCGAAATACGCTGGATATTGTTTGACAACGAAGTAGAATTGCCTAGAGCTAAAGCAAAAATATAATAAACAATAAATACGTTCTTAAATACCGAAATCTCCCTTTTTTCATTTGTAAGCGGACTTTTGTAAGCGGACTTACTGCTGAAATTTTACGCAAAACATATTTTCAATATAAACTAGCATTAAAAATCCGCTTTTTTTTTTGGGGGGGGGGGGGGGGGGATATTTTAGTACTATTTGGGAATAAGTACGATATTAACCCTGAAACCCTTAAATTTTCGGCTTTGGTGTATATGAAGTCTTAAAATTTAACGCCAAATAGATTTGTAGGGCATTTCAGCCCGCTGTATTGCTATCAAATAAAACTAAAACATGCCCCTAAAATAATTTCTATAAAAATTATAAATTTAACAAAAAAAAATTCAAATCCCCTATACATGTATATTTTTTTGGTCTGCCGGAATCCGTTGTCAGAACCTTTTTATTTTTTGTTGTTGTACATTGTAATCTATTCGAAACTGTTCATATTTAAGATCTATAAAATAGTATTCTACTTAAATTCCAAATCTAAAAAACACTTGAGTTCAAATATTTAAAATCAAGTTCGAACTAAAATTGTCATTCATTATATATTTGGAATGGCTAAAGAGCTTAAACAACACTGCTATAGAATAAAACCAAAACATTCCCCGTAAAAAAATTTCTATACAAATTTTGAATTTAGCAAAAAAAATACCAAAATAACAAACTAAGAGTTTCAAAGAGTTTCTTCAAAAAATGCAAAACTTCAAAAATGCGAATTTTTAATCTCTCTGTTTAATATTTTCATTTTAAGTTTCATTACACAGCCCTCGTGTAGAGCTATTTATATGTGTATGACTATATGTAGTTATCTATTATATATGAGAATTGTAATGTGGTCTGATTTACTGGGACTTGCTTTGGTATGAAAGAGAGTCATACAAACAAACTTTTGTAATTTTCCAGCCTCAATGTGCGGTTCTATGTATGTTTATGTACCATGGGCATATGTTCTCATTGAATGTTGGATGAAATTGGTTTGATCTGTCACTGAGTAGCAACAGCCAGCATCTAGCGAGCTTTATATTTTATGGCAATGTTAACGTTTGTAATCCAAAATGCAATAGAGATTTGTGTGACATTTACTTTTGGCCAAAAAATCAATTCGCATTACTCGACATCATATATCAAGTCATTTTGGGACTGATGGTAAACAGTGTATTTGTATGTCGTTAGATTAGGGTTATGCACAAAGAGAGTTGTATTTTTAAATAGGGTAAAGTTTACTTCTTTGTTTGCAATAGTCCTTTCGTAACGTTTTTATAATGCATTACAAAATCTTAGATATTTCAAAGGTTAAAAAATTTGTTGAACTAAAAGTATCTAGTGGTACATAGTTTTTGTATCTGCCTAATATTTTCGAACATTATTAGCTCACATTCCTCAAAGTTTTCCAACACGAAAAAATTGTGCATCAAAGGTATTCCAATATACATATTTAAGGTGTGAGTGAAAATAAAATAGGCTTCATAAGTATCATACTAATTTTTGTTGAGGTAACCATAACCTAAAAGTAACATATTATGATTGAATTATATGGCTGTAAACAAATCATGTCATTTCTCCTTATATAGTAATGTATTGTTCAACTCAACCATGTTGCAATTTTTATGGATCGAAATTACTTAATGATTTTACCTCAACTATAACTTGTTTATCTCAACTGAAGTAATGTTTAAAATGTTTATATTTTTGCCACAACAATATATTTTTGTCTAGAACATAATATGCTTGTCGTGACCATGTATAAAACAAACCTTAGTGAAATTACAAGGCCAAGAGAAGTTAACATCTCTGCCAAGGGTTTCAAAACAAGGACAATATTCGATTGATAAGGGCGATTGGCAATCAAAGCCAGAGTATTGCAAATAATTAACTTTAAAAAGTTAAACGCTTTGAGATTACGGGAACTGGTCAAGAAGCCCCCTACTGAACTGACCGGACACGTCAACACGATGTTACATTTCCTATGCCAATGCCCAAGCTTCAAAAAAGTTCCCAGTATTTCATGATTACCATATTACAAGGCATACGCCTTTTTTGAGGCATTGACTACAAAATCTTGCAAAACTTTACTTAGAGTCCTAATTCAAAGATCTTTTAATTCTGGGTGGATGGAGAGCGCACATCAATCCTAAGTATTGGATTAAGTGTAAGTGCACAGGCAGGAGACATATAAATATGCCCCTTTTATTAAAGTAACCTAACCTCAACTAAATAGCTGAAACTTATTAGAAGATGCATTTACAAAGAAATATTTGAGTTTATTTTAATTCGGACTTATATCAGCAGCATTTTGGGAAAAGAAAAATTGTATGCTACATTTAATTTTGACACACTCCTTACTATGGCACTATATTTCCGTATTTATTTACCACTTTTAGTAACCCTGGTAATGCATTCCTCAAAACAAAACAGAGGCGTTGAGTATATTATCGATACCATATACTGCAATAATTTGCAATTGATAAATGAAACGAATAAACGATAACTCATTAATAAACTTTGATGATGATTAGCAACGATTTGAAATGAAAACTAGGAGGAATGTAGTTGTTGTTTAACTACTACATTTCAACTCTAGAATAAATTCTAATAAAAACAAGTTTCATCAATTTGCTGCTGCTACCACATCTTCTTTGAACTATTATCTCGCAAATTCTCTTAAAACACTCACGTTGTCTAAGCGTTTGCCTGTCCGCAACATTTCTTGCGGCCCAAAATAAAATTTATTTTGTTATTTAATGATTTCTGTCATTTGTCTTAAAATAAAATATCTGTGTGCTTATGCTCTAAATGTTGATCATTTGTTACTTTAATACGAAACGATTCTCGAAGATGCCAAATTTAATGTCAACCCAAATTGTAAAACATGCTGGGAAATTGTATAAATTAAGCAACGATAATGATTTCTAACATCGAAATCATCGTTATACTTATAACAACGCCGGCGACAAGAGTAGTAACGTTAACAAAGAGGGAAATGAATGGAAAAAGGAGGAGCAATAAAAAAGTTAAGAAATTAATGTAAGAATCAACGTAAAAAGGAATCATTTATTTATATTTTTTATTCTACATCATCGTTATTCTTATTTAGATTTCTTTTCTTATCGTAATAACAATTCCATACCTACACAAAAATACTTTCAGTCACTTATACGTCACAAATACATTCACATACACATGTGAATTAACGAACCGGAAATGTCTTAAACACTTGCGTTACATATCGAATGCATTGAAGAAAAAACGGCATGTATTTCAAAATTAAATAAAAGACTTGAGAAATAAAACATCTTAAGTTTCAGAATGTTTTGTGTTTTTTATCTTCCTAAAAAGAAAAATATAAATGAAATAAATTGTTTACTTTGATTTGATCATTTAAAAGAACACTTTCAACATTATATAGGCATTATTATAACCCAGCGTATGGTTCTACGAACAGGTAGCAGCAACTACGGAATGAACGAGAAATTTCGGAAGCATAACAGACGAGGAAAGATGAAAATGGTAGTTGTATCAAGATGCGCGAATATTGAATGAAGACAAAACGCCCAACTGAAAATGGAAGCGGGTAATAACGTCGTGGTGCTGTACATTCAAGGAGCTAACATTTAGCCAACTTAGACTTCATTTATATCGTCTACGAAATTTTTGATATTACCAAAATTTTTTATAATGCAACCCAAAGCAGCCACATGACTGGTATGAAGACCAATTACATTTCAGTTAGATTTCAATTACAAGTAATTGTAATGGAAATTTCTAAATTTAATTACGAGTATATACATATATGTAGATCAGGATGTCTTTTGTAGCATTAACTAACTTGAAAATTAAACTAAAACACGGATAAATTTTCATGAAGTTGGCTTTATTCGAAGGATAATTTTTTGCCATTTTCTTTTAATATGATTTCCGTCATGTAACCAACTCGGCTGGCTCCGAGGAAGTCCAATCGGGAAGTGCAACTATCGATCTATTTGTTCAGCAGAAGAAGCTCTAAGTCGAATGTTGTCTTTCAAGGCACCATTGGTCTGTGCCTTATCGGCACAGACTAGATACTTTACATAGGCCTATAAAAAAGTCTAATGGTGTTAAATCGCATAATCTTGATTACCAAGGTCCAGTACACAAAATAATTCATTCACCAAACCTTTCTTTCAATAAATCAATTGTGGTACACGCTGGGTGGCATCGTCTTGTTGAATCACAGCTCCTTCTTATTAAGGACAATCAATTGTACAAAAGTACAAAAAAGTCAGTGATCATGGGCCGGCAGCGATCTGTAACGTTCTGGCCGGCACTGACTATTTCTGGGTGTAATGGTTTTCCGGTAATGGCTTGTAGATTATCTTCACTACAAATGCGGCAGTTCAGATCTACCCTTAAAGTATCTTCTTTTTCTCAAATATGCCGGCGATATGAACTCAACATGGAGAAGCTTAGTAAAGACGAACTCTCATTGCAAAATGTGTGTTTGGAGGTTAAAGCCACCCAACACGACTGTTTTTTACATTTGACATGCTAAATGTGTACATGGCGTGTGTTAATTTTAAAGCGTTGCTTCTGTAAAATACCTATGCAAAGTAACTTCACAAAATGTCAATTAGAGCATGATCAATTTTGATCTGAGACACCATCTTACATCAGCTGTTTTTATTATAATAAGAAAAAGTGTTCCCAGAAGTCTATGCCGTGGAAAAACAGTAAGCGACGGTTGACTATTGGCCGTAGCATTAGCCGGCTGTATGCAATATTTTAGAGCGATATTTGACTATTATTTGAACTAGCTTTGTATATTTAACAACAATTATATAAATCATGTATCACTATTTAATACAAACTTAACATATCCAAATTTAGATAAGAAGAAACTTATAAAAATGGCTGAGTCGTCAGAACGAGCGACGTGGATATCTGTGAGAGAAAAGGACGAACTAACCGATTAGCTGTATACAAACAGGGGTGAAGTCATACATATTGAAAATGTACGTTTGTCAGCGAATATTGTAATTCTTTTGTAAAATAACAATTTTGGTAGACATGCGGAATTACATATGACTCACAAAGTTGGAAAGTCAAATGTAAGAAAAATGTCGTCGCTTAAGTAGGCAGTGGTTTCTCATTCTAAATACGTGTACAAAACGATAGTCCTATGTGAATTTCTCCAAATGTAATGATTTTTCGGCGGTGACTTCATCATTATTTCCACCCTAAAAGCGGCATTTTCATAAGCATAATCGACGACCAAAATTTTCTTGCAAACTTCGCGAAGTGTTTCTTGAACTGAACCATATTCAGGTGTCAGGGTATTCATCAGATATCTCAATTACATTTCAATTACAAGTAATTACAATTGAATGAAATCTCTGAACTCAGGTACAGTTATTTGTACATAAAAGTAATAGAAGTTTTTTAATTAACTACAAACAATATTTCGGTAAAAGTACAGCAGTGGATTTTGTAATGGTGTTCAAACAGATCCTCGGCAGGAGACCAGGAAGGTGCTTAGAGGTATAATTAGCTGGGTTACTGCAGTAGTGACGACATGGAAACTTCAAGTATCATCTGGCCAATATGAAAAAGTTGATACTTACAGATTGTTCCTGGAAGAGGCTGACACGGTATCGTTCATTGTGTGTGAACTGTGCACTGGCTAGCATAAGAAACGGACCAAAGGCAGACACTTGTTAAATGCGAATATATTTAGTTATGTATACCAGGGATAAATTCTTTTTGTGTACCATCCCTCTTTCACTCTGTATGGAGGGCATTTCGGATGTCTCTTTCCTACATTGTCTTTGTAAACTAGAAAATCTGTTACGAGTAAAAAGTAAAAAAGAACTTTTTGCTGGGCAGCGTTTTTGGTGGTGTGCAAATACGTGTGCCTGTATTCGTTAACATATTATTGAATAAATCAAACTATTCGCCTTCGTCGAAATGGTTCTCTTAAGCAATATATCTACAAGGAAGAACTCATAAAGAATACAGTGTAACATATGATGTACATGTGTAAATTCTTTATGCCTTTAAAACTACGTTAAATATATGTGTACATCTTAAAAGAGAGAAGAGCTTAGCAGAAATGATAAATTGTATTAATTTATGTCTTTTAGCTAAAAACTCCCACACACACACACACACACACACATATGCACATTAACTGAACGCCACTCTCCCCCTAACAGTTGCACCAACAAATACATGACATCTGGATGACTATATATGTACGATTGGATAATTTGATAAGATTGCTTTATAGGGTTATACAGTCGCTTATACTCGTATGTATATAAATGTTTTTACAACATTGACGAAATTAACTATGTATGTATGTTTGTATTTTGAATATAAAAGTGTCGTATAAGAAAGTTATAGTTGCTCTAATAAGACTTTGCCGGGGTGTTTAATTGAGATTAGTTAACGACAAAATCTTTTTTTTTAAGGATCCTATAAAACTTTATAAAGATTTAACATGCATCTATTCGTTTAAGTTGGATATACAAAAAAAATTTTTAGATTGCAGTTGGGGAAGTCGTAAAGTGCTTTTAGTGAAAATATTTAGCAGAAGCTTCTACGGCAACTGTCTTGTATTAAAAATGAAATAAAAATTTTTAACACACATATAACAAACTTTTCTAAGAACTTAGTCAAAATATATTTAAAGAAGAATAGGAAGTATACTTTGATTTGCCGCCATTTTGGTAAACATTAGTAAACCAACGCGTTTTAATCGTTAAAACATTTTATCAAAATCAATCATCGCTTACTGTGACGATAAGAAAGTTACGTGAAATTTTTGGGAGAAACAACGTGCCAACAAGACGCAAGAGCTTGTTCCAGAAGACCATTTACGCCGTCGTACATATGCCAATTGGATGCTACAGCTCGCCCATGACAACCTCGATTTTCATGAAAAAGTCATAATGAGTGACGAGGCACATTTTCGTTTGAATGGATTTGTGAATAAAGAGAATAGTCGGTTCTGGGCAATGGAAAACCCTCAAATTATTCATCAGTCACCTTTGCATGGTGCTCAATTTGGTCAGTGGGAATCATTGGACCTTACTTCTTTGAAACCGAAAACGGCGTAACGGTAACTGTCAATGGGGAGCGATATCGTGATATGGTTGAAACCTTCTTTACGCCACAACTGCATGCTTTAGGCTTGACTAACATGTGGTTTTAACAAGACGGTGCCACATCGCATACAGCCAGGATTACAATGGAATTACTGCGAGACCTCTTTCCACAACAAGTTATTTCAGGGAATGGTGATGTTCATTGGCCTCCACGGTCGCCTGACTTGACTGCTCCGGACTTTTTTTTTGTGGGGATATCTGAAAAGCAAGGTGTATGCAAACAAACCAGAAACGCTGGCGCAACTCAAACAAAATATTCGTGATGAAATTAATGAAATACCGCGTGAAACGTGTGAGAATGTAATGAAAAAGTGTCCTGCTCGCATTTGTGAGGATAACAGAGGCGGACTTTTATATGATATTGTATTTCATACATAATTGTCGACATTAAATAAAACATTTATCAATATACGATCCATTCTCTTTCATTTAATCAAAAATTATAAACAAACAAAGTAGTATAACTTCAGTGCGGACACCGTGTACGACGAGGATATGGGTCAAAACAATAATATTAACTTGTTACTAACCCGCTAAATTATTTAAACAATTTTGGCGGTTTGTTATAAATAAATTGAAAACTTTTGTTAAAAAAAACGACCAGTGATCTTTTATCTGGACACGAGTTTAGTGTTTTCATTGTCATGAGATTTTTACTATAAGATTTATGTCACATACTTATATGCAGGTCACTAAAAGAAAAACAAACTCGAAGGATTATATACCGAGGTCGCATGAAAATCCATTGGAAAATTCGTTCGCGAATAATTTCAAGTCCTGTATAATAAAATATTAATATGGGAAGTATTATTTATTTTAATTCCTGCCGTTCCATAATGGGGCATAGGACCCCCGTTTTGCAAGATTTCCGTATTTAGAACGTGCTCTTCCTCTTTGCTAAGCTTCCTTACGTTACGCTTGGTTACAAAAAGACGAAGCTTTAAGTTCACAAGATAAAATGGGGCGTTTGTCAGTTTTATCGAAGTTTTTTAAGAGGTGTAAAACTTTAAGTTGGAAATACTATTTGAGATGTGCTTTGCCATTCCATGATAAGTAGATTGGCACCTGAACAACGCCTGTAAATTGTGTAAATTTTTTACAAAAAACATGGTTCAGTTTAAGAAACTCATTCCAAATTAAAAAAAAAATTGTTCAGATGAAACAAAAACTAGCCGTATTAAAAGAATAATAATTAAACGAATGAAGTAAATTTTAGTAAAACAAGTAGCTATCAAATAATGGACATTTGTTGCATGATTACTGGTATCATTCCTTCAATTACTTAATTTTCCTGCAAATCCATCGTTTTTGAAATAAAAATGAAATAACCCCCCATATCATATTTTTCTAGTGCCTTTTTATTCAATTACTTGTAAACTGCAGTGTTAGTAACATTTGAAAAGAATTTAAACACAATCGTAGGCCATGCAAGACATACGACAAACGTAAGTAAATCCTAATCAAAAGATGCAAGAATACGAGCATTTATTCTATTCATGAATTCATGTTATTACAAAACACTTTGACACTTTTCCCCACTCGATATATTGCGTGTGTGTGTGTGTGTGTATAAGTGTGGGTGTATGTCAAAGTGCTCATTTGTATTGAACGATTATTTATTCACCCTTTTTTTGTTTAGGTTACATATTTTAAGGATATATAAACTGTATTACTAATGCATAAATATATTCTGCAAATATATTAAAGGTAGAAGGGCAAACTGAAAAGTCTTAAGAAGTTGTATCTTGTTTAAATCTAAAGATTTTGCTAAATATAACTAAAATTATAGGAAATTACACAATAATATAAACCAAGAAGTTATTAAAACAATAAAAATTCAATCAAACAGGAAAGAGAACCGAACTTAAAACAAGATCACTAAAATCGGAAAACATTACTAATTTGGAAAATAAAATAAAAATTCAGAAGTGTTTGCTTGGATTGCAATTACAAGGAAAGTCCGCCCGCCCTTTAACAAAATGGGCGCAAGAAAAGAATAAGCCCCAAAATAACAAAGAAAATATAGTCTACCCACCGCAATAAACGATTGCTATTAAAAATTTACCAAGATTAAAAATGCTCCTTTCGTTTATTGTCATATTTTCCAATATGTAATTCAATTTAAATATTTGCAATCGAATATTCTTGTTTTTATTTCAGTATTTGCTAAAGGCCAAGTTGTGCAACTGCAACGAGGTCAGAAATAAAAATGTAAATAACAAGTAAACGATTGCAGAAGCAATAACTAGTAAATCTATTCAATTCCAATTTTCTTAGTTTGTTATTATTGACATTACACTAGTATTGGTTTTGTATGAGTGGCTGTCGAAGCTAGAGTTGTAAATATTGTAATCCGACGAGTATATTATACTAATACACACACACACACACACATATGCTTTTACAGATGTATCTGTATGCCATAATTACCTGAAAAACAATGTGGAGAATATCGAGACAATAACACTAAGATAGATAAAAATGAACATTGGTAGTTGATACTTAGTAATCCTTGTTTCGCAAAATCAAATTATAGCACTCGTACTATCTATCTACTGCTACATCTACTACTATGACTGCTGTATGAAATGGTAATAAAGAGACGTACATACAAATATGCAACGGTTCAATACCTGCAGGTAAACATTTGTGTGTATATGAAAGGAAAAGGGTGAGCACAACTAAATTTGTACCATAATAATGGAAACTCCATTTAAGAATTTTATATTTTATTTTTTAAGATTGTTGTTTTTTAATCTTATGCAAAGAGTATTTAATTAAAAAATTCCCAAGTTCGAGGAGAACACAGAAAGTATTGAATAGCATACCGAACATAAGATTATATATAATTAGTTTCTGTGAAATAAAAGCTGCGTTCCTGTACTCTACATTGGGAGCTATAGGGATCCCAAATTTACCAAAAAGCATTTTCGTACTAGAAAATTGTGTAAATAAGAGCGGTTTTGACAAAATTGAGTTTTTCTTCTTACAGAAAACAGCACAGACTTCGTATGGGTAATTTGTTAAACATTTAAATGTTTTAAACACTAAAATATAAAGAAACTAATTTGCATAAGCAAATTACAAAAACATTATAGTTTCTTAAAATTCCAAATAAAGTATGAATGAAAATTAAAAAAAGGCAGGAAAAGGGTCATGAAAAAGCGAAGGTATAAACAAAACTAAATTTTAATTTTATGGCAGGTGTTTGCGGTACAGAAATTTGGTTTGAGTAATTTTTTGGTGAGAGTAATTTTTGTTCATTCGCAGTTTACCGAACTTTACTCAAAAAGTGATACAAGCCTGAGTGAGGTTAACAAAAAAAACATCTGTTAATTTATAAAATATACTACTGTGGGCAAAAAATAGTAAGACTTTTTAGATTAAATTTCGCGCGGAAATCCATTCGTCGAAGTTTTTTTTCTACGTTGGTATGACTGTCAGTAACATCTGTGCCAAATATCACATCAAAGTAATCATTAGTATTTAGTATACACTTATCTTTCTGAAGTACAACAAGTGCATTCGGCGATTTTTACAATGAGTGAAATTATTCAACAAAGAGGTTAAATTAAATTTTGTGTGCGGAATGAAATTTGTGGTGCCGAAACGTTCAGAATGCTGCAAAAGAGGCCTTCGAAGATAATTGTATGTCGCGAGCAAGTGTTTTTGATTGGTACAAATTATTCAAAGAAGGTCGAGAACGCGTTGACGACGACCCAGGACGGCCATCAACATCAACTGATGATCAACACGTCAATTAAATCAAGGAGTTGGTGTTCGAGAATCGACGATTAACAGTCAGAGACCTTACTGATATCGTTGAAATATCGGAGGGATCAGTGAAAACCATTTTAAAAGATCATTTGGGCCTAAGAAAAGTGAAATCACGATTGGTTCCAAAATCATTTAATTTTCTTGAAAAACAGCTTCGCGTTGACGTCTGTCACACAATGCTTTCCGACTACCAGGATGTCATTAAACCACGTCAAAGTAAGTCAAAAATCAAGGTCTTGTTGACAGTTTTCTTCGATCATCGAGATGTGGTGCACTACGAATTCCTTCCGACCGCCCAAACTGTCAACAAGGAATACTATTTGAGTGTTTGCGCGAAGCTATTCGTAAAAAGAGGCCAGAATTATGGGCCGACAACTCTTGGTTTTTGCACCACAATAATGCACCGTCACATACCGCATTGATTCTTCGTGAGTTTTTCGCCAAAAATTCAATTATTGTCGTTCCACAACCACCGTATACGCCTGATTTAGCTCCGTGTGACTTCTGGCTGTTAAGCAAACTCAAACGACCGCTCCAGGGAAACCGTTTTGAGTCAATTGAAGACATTAAACGTGAATCACTACGCGCATTGAATGCTATTCCAGAAATTTACTATAACAACTGTTACGAGGATTGGAAAAAACGTTGGCATAAGTTTATTGCAGCTGGAGAGGATTCCTTTGAGGGGGACAAAATAGATTTGTCTTACTATTTTTTGCCCACAGTAGTATATTAAATTTATAAAATTAACGGAAGAATTTAATTTAGCGCCATTTGTGCAATAAATTATGGGCAACCTTAAAAATAAAATTTTAGAGCTGGCAGTTAAATGTTACATAGTAAAAAGGGTTACTAGAGTTGTCATTCGTACAAGAATAAGTTAAATTATCGAATAATTTTTTTATTTTTGTTCGAACGAATAAAATTTTTTAATTTAGAATAAGAAATTATTCGAACGATATTTGTCGAATATTGGAATAATTTTTGCAACTACTACGTTAGCCAAGTTAATTTTTAAAGTTTATTATTAATTTGATTTTCCGACAATCTGATTTGATTTGTAACGAACTTCCGTCATCCCTTGTCAAGTTTTGTTTGGAGACAAACCGGTTTCAGCTATGTATCTTCATCATTGTCATTTTGCTTCCTGAGTAGTACTCAGAAGTTTTTATACTATATATGTATACACTCAGCATCTATATACATATGTGGTATGTATTTTCTTTTATTATTAACATAGTTTTTTTAAGTAATTTGAATAATTTTTTTATTACTTATTCGTTAGAATATTCGAATAATATTCAAATTTTATTCACTTCAATTCTAAAAGAAAAAAAAACTGATTTGCGCCCCTCTAATGAAAGCTGTTATTTTTCTTTTATAATTCAAATGGGACAGGCTGTAATTTTCAAAGAACCTGCTATTAGGCGGTTTGTTGTAACACAACGAACCCTAATTCATATTATTCATGTATGCATATCCTTCAATGCTCGTGCCCCTAAAATTGCCTGGCGATTAGGCAAGTGTTTAAGACTGCAGTAAAGCAAATACTTTAAACATGTTGTTTTTAAATCTAAAACTTTAGAGAAACATACCATTTCATATCCTTCGACTTTTTAATATTTGTATTTATCTTATATTTAAAATCGTCGGTGTAAGTTAAATTTTTATTGGAGATATTATTATTTAAATGGCAAAAAACATCATGACACCAAAATGGTATATTCTTCTATCTTAAAAAATATTTACTATTATTGTAATCAATTGTTAAGTTACAGAAAGCAACATATCGGTGTTAAAATAGAGAATTTCTCGAATACATTTAATATTTTTGTAATCAGAATCTAATGGTTATCGTTCTGACTGTCTAAAAAACCCAAAGAAAATTATTCTCCTTACATTGTTTGTCTACATTTATCGCACTCGGTAAATATACAACCCCGTTAAAACCAAAACTCTAAGCTTTTAGAAAATTTTCAACAAATGGTGAGAGCCATACGCCTGTCAAATTTCTATCCATATTTTTATCAGATTCATAACATTGTGTTTTGACACTATACAATTTGTCCATATTATAGCGTGAATGGGGCTTAAATAATTTTGCCACAGATATCCAGCCAACATATTGTGCGTGTGTGTGTATATAGAAATTATCCTATGGACTTGTTATATTGATTTGTCAAACACGACATCAACAAAATGTTGGCCACACTCTTATTATGCAGTCAGGTATGCCCTTCAAAACACGTGATAGGTACAATCATGCAAATAAAATATAACAGATACGATACCAAAAATAGTTAAACAACAACATCAACAACAAATATTGTTTGAAAAGAAATGAAAATTGTGTAACGAAAATGTTACTGCACCAAAAACAACACGGAAGATCTCTACTCATAACCGTAAAATCTGTGTTAAGTAGAACGAATTCGTACCAATGACCGAACAAAAAACAAAACAACTACAAGATTCATACAGATACAACCAACACATACATATATCACATCCCAGCAAAAAAAATATGGGAAACACGTGTTTGGAGAGCCATGTTCTAAGCTGATCCTGGAGCATCTTTTGCTGTCAATAGCGGTTTATAGGTTTCTACTGTTGTATAACCCAAAGAGGACCAGTGGCGGGACTTTTAAAATCCTTTCTCTAATTTAAAATTTTTCAAGGTGATTCAATTGGCAACAAACAGTTTGGAGCGCCTAAGAATGGATTTTCAATATCACCGAATAGTCATAATAAGTACTTCTTCTAAGGAGCAAACAAATTTAGCAGATATCTTAACATAATATGTGCCAAAAGAAGTAAGACTGTGTTATCCACAATTCAACAAGCCCATGAATATCCTGATTGCTGCTTGGAATTTTGTGTGGCAAAATTCGACTGCAACATAGACCTTTACGTTGTTCTTCCTCGTACAAGGAGTGAGTATTGCTGCAAATACCTGTAGATTGCGCGCTTAGTCCCCGTCACCACATGAAATTTTTGTTTCAGGAATTCGTTTAAATTCTATTTTGAAATTGCATTCGTGTCCGCACAACGAAATTCTGCTCAACATAGTGTCGTTTACCAATCTTCTTTCCTCTCACACAAACAAAGTCAAAAATTACAGACACTAAAATTGCATGCGTGGCCAGAAACTTACGTAAACAAACAATACGACCGCACGTTGAGGTGAAGGAAGTCAGGAGTTGGACCTAAAAGCGAGTGTTGTTGATCACGGGTACAGTTTTACTGGAGATCACCAGCTTTTCATAACTTCATAAATTAACTTCAAATTACGGAATAAAAAGTAGAGGTAAGCACTCCGGTAATTTTGTATAAATTGATTTACTAGTGATTTGCACTTCTGGAACAACAGGATGGAAACACATCGATTATACATTTGCAAAAATGTCTTACGTAAACTCTACCTCACCGAATCTAAATATGTCTAAATCTCTTCATGTGCCTATAACTCACCTTGCATTGCATACGTTTGGTTTCCCAACATTGTTTTGTTGCCGTAGTTGTTGTTGTGAAATATTAATTGACATTGAGTATACCCAAGTGCCATATCTGCATTATCCATAGTATAACCACAATAATGTTGGCCAACGACATACAATCAAATACGCACATGGACACAAGGCAGCACACAGCCACAGACACACTCAAGTGTGCGTGTGTGTGAGTGTTATTTAGGTGTACCAGTCAATAGTACATGTTAAAATAGTATTAGTTGGTGTATTGTACTCGTACAACAGAAAGCATACTGCTCCATCCATCTTGAATAGAATCGGTGTGTGGGTGTCAGTTAAGTTATACTTTATTCCAACTGCACAGAGGCATGTGCAAGAGTATGAGAGTACGATTGCAGATTATTCCTGGTAGGACTATCAAGTAAGTACACTAATAAACGCATATCTTTGCATCTATATGAACATCCATACACACACGCATGCAATCGCACACATTTACACAACATATAGACACGTTGTTTTATTCTCCATAGATTATTGTATCTTTAAACTCAAAAGTCCCATGTTCATGTTTAGTTTATGATGCCCATTTTCGAATTTGTGCTTTTAGAGTTTTGGTAAATTGTATAGGGACAGTTTTTTACAGTTCTTAATAACGTTAACTAGAAATTGGAGGAAATAATTTCCTCGGCCATAATTAACAACGAAAATTATGTTCTATCGATAGAGTTAAGCAGCCCATGAAGACAAACTTTGAAGTCAAGAAAAATATACAAAAGAAGCATGTAATAAAGATATTGAAGTATTTAGTATCTCATGGCAGAAGGATTTAAGTGCTTGGTTTCATACCTCAGCCGCTGGCAATGCCCAACATCAATTTATCTGCAAAAGCTTCGATTCATACTTGCAGACATATGAATAAACACAAGATTACTTCATCCCAGGTTTAGAATTTGCAAGTTTCTGTAGCAGAAATGGCGTCACGCGAACTGTGTTCCTTTTGGCTAATAGTTTTCAACAGTTAAAGTGATTTTAGTTGCCAACTCTCACATGGTATACACATTGGCACGAAATTATAATTTCTCAGGGACACATAGACTTAGACAACCCTTACAGTGACAAACTACATCATTTAAGGGGAATTCACATGCATTGCATAATCTTTACTTAATTCATATATCACTGCCCGTTATTGCTCCGTTGCACTAAATCATCGGCGACGTAACACTAGAGGCACATCAGCAACACTGTTCTAAAAATGGGCATAACAGCATTTGTAGAAATGTATCTTTATCATTTGCCTCTTCTAGGATCTTATAATGTTTGCAAAATGTCTACCAGAAAATAGGTTACATACCGACACAGAACACATATCATGAAGGATATCGTCTTGGCGATTTCCGTCGCCATAGGGCATTGGTATCCGAGCGATATGGGAACTCAGTCGCCGAAGCTGGTCCTGGGCCTGAAACGGTACCGCAGTAGACCCTAAAGGAATGGACAAGTCCATGTTCCAGGTAGCAGTGAAACTAAAATGTTGCCTATGTGTTGATGGACGCAGCAGTGTAAGCATAAAGTTCACCGTGATAAGATCATGTCGGTAACTGACGCAAATCTAAGGATTTAGACAGCAATCATAAAAACATTACACTTTTTGTATGTATGCAACTGTTGCATCTTGCCTAAAAAAGGCTCGATGTAAAAAAGCATAGTGGACATTGTGGCCTTTAAAGTAATAAAATCTACTAACTGGCAACCTCACCAAAGAAATTATTTCCTGGATGAACTATCAAGTTTTGTATTTTCTCTGGTTGCTCTTCACACACCCCATAATAATTTCAACTGTTAACATAGCACGGATTCGAAATTTGAGAATTTGCTATATAAAAAAAATTGATCTTCTACACGTTTTCCTTAGACCCAATTACAGAAAATTTTTACGTCAAACTTTATTTGTTTCTTTGAGTCCTCCACGCATTCAGGTAGGGAGATGATAACTTATAATAGATTGATATCAAACAAAGCTGAAGGTTATTTACTTGTCCAGCAGAACGGCTATAACGATCATATAAAAGGGCGTAGAGTACGAGAAAGTAAATTTTTACAATATTTTGCAATACTTTTCGTAAACGTTACTTCAGTAACTCCAGAGTTTCAAAAAACATAATATACTTGAATTAATGTCAACTAATATGTTTTATATACAATAACTAACGTGTTCCAATAAATAAGATGAAGGGCCCAATATAAAATAGTATTTTAAATTTATAAAGGAATAATTGGATGCCTTTCAAACATTTGTAGAAGTTCTACAGCCGGGTTACAATTATTTCCCTGAGATATGTCTTTTCGACATCAAAACTGGTTCAGGTATGCAGGGCGAGACATTTAAAAATTGATCAATTTTGTGGCATTTCGCTCTGGGCCTCTAAAAAGCAACTTAATAAAGCTCTATATGATATAGTTCAGGCCAGATGGAAGGGAGAACCCACATGTGGGAACACTAATCAAATTTGACCGAGTTTAGACATGACTCGAACCAGAGGTCTATTAAGATTTCATGACACGCAATGAAGGGATATCGTGGCAAACATCACTAGACATTGCGAATTTGGTAAGAACGCCAAGAGTATAGGGTTGCCTGTAGAAATAGTCACAACAAGGAAGAAGAGCCACCAGAAGTTCATCTTACATGCCTTTGTGCTGCATTAGAGGGCCGACGCCCAACTCATCTCGAGCAGAGGACCGGTGCCAGCCTCTCCGAAATAGTGGAGGTGGAAATACAGGGATCATATTCGTCCATAAGAAGCACCAACTAGCTTGGTAATGTCTTCACAGCGGCAGAAATATGCTGACTTCCAAACATATAAGTAAGTTTGATAGTTTTCGGTCATGTTTGAAGGACTAATAGTATTCCTATATGTTTTCCTAGAATAGAATTTTCAAAATGAAATAAATAACAGACAAATTTATAAACTGCGATGAAATCGCCCTGTTGCGCCATCTTGCTACAACCAACGACAAAAAACGATGACACATAGCCGAGACCACTTTGTCTCCAAACCAAACCTTGACAAGTGAGGACGAAAATTCGTTTCAAAAACGTCTATAGAATTTGACTGAATATTACTTTGGAAAGATGCAACAATCAAGACAGGTCAAAGAACACGGAAGAATATTCAATGTACAAACTGGCAATAACGGTTTCCTGATAATCACATAGGTATTCTCGTTTACGTCGCATTCTTCTAATGGTGTTTTCTTTTCTAGGAAAAATGGGTAATTTTTTACCCAGTGGTTTTATTTAGATTTAATAATTGCGAAAGACATTGCCCTTTATAATCTGTTTAAAATCTCAACAAATAAGTCTGTGCCTTTAACGGGACATTTTATTTGAGAAACGAAAACGCCGTAAGCTGCACGAAATTTTATTTGCAAACCAGAAGCAACATTCCAAAGTGGCAGAAAACTTTTTTCAAATTCAACCAATTTAATTGCAATTAATACATACGTTGCGTTTTAAAATTCTATGCCTTGAAACAATACCCTTTATGTACTTGTATACTTCTTCTATTTATGAACTACTCTTACTACGTTGGTTGCTTCTCGAATTTAAACGCTTTTTGGGCTGCTTCTGCTTAATCGGATTTCAGATTTGTTTTAGTTTTGTTTAATTTTATCCTAATCTGAATGTATTTATTTGTTTATAGAAAAGCCCTTTAGTTATATTGTTGTTTCTTTGTTTCTCTGTTTAATTTCGTTAGTTTAAAAACAATTCCAGAGAAAACGAAACGAAGTTGTTTATGCACACTTCAAAATGAAAGGCTTTAATTGAGTTTCTTATTTGTTTAATTCATAAGTTTAAAATTAAATAACAAAATTTTTGGTTGCTTAACAACATACAGGACAATTTGTGTTTATACAGCTTTCAGCAGCTTTAAAGCAAATCGACCACAAGGGTGTGATGTGGTTAAATAATATTATTTTTATAAATCGTATACGTAAGTGTAACATATTTTGATTAAATTTTATTGAACTTATTGTTAAACGGAGAAAACGAAAAGTAGAACGAGTGAGTTTTTAGTAGAGACTTTGGCAAAGTTATATCCTGTGGCATTTTCCTTTGAAAATCAGCTTAAATTTAGAGCTGTGATTTTAGCTCGTTGGACTATTTGTTGCGGCATATACACTCTGGATTAGAATCACTTACATTTCTGTTTTTAGCAGGCCCTTATCTTTTGGAATATTATGTCGACAGTTAAAAATTTTACTACCATCAGAATGAGAACTTTCCTAGGATTACAAAAATAAGAATAACATTAAAGTTTACCACCACAGTATTTTAAAGATCCTTTTCTAAAAAAAATATAATCCGTTTATATGATTATAACTACTTTGCATTTTTAAATTTTTTGCAACTAGTTGAATTTGATTTATACTTTAAGCTGTTAGTAGAAGGAACTATTACTTCCTAATAAGAATTAGTGAAAAATGGACAAGAAAAGTATTCTAATGTTGCGGAAAAAGTCAAAATAGATGTTTATCGTTCGCAAGGACATTCCTGCCGTGTCAATGCGCAAGAAATTGGGCGAAGTTAGGAAACTGTGCTCGGATACTTAAAAAACAATGAAAGAATTACAAAAGAAGCGTTCCAACCATTTCAGCTTAATTCTCAAGAATTACGTACTCTTTCAGCGCCAAAAATCAGGTTGCAAGTTGGTATCCAGGCAAGTACCTCAACGGTAAAAAGAGTCACTGCAAGCTGTAAATACCTGAAAAAAATTCAGAAAAAATGCCCTCTGAATAATGTACGCAAAGAAAATCGATAACGATGAGATGGGACTGTAGTTTTTAGTGACGAAAGGAATGAATTTCTTGGGACAGCCCAAATGGATACAATTATTAATTGCACGATATGATAAAGGAGGAGCTATTTCTATATCGTTGTCACAGCAAAGAGAGTGGAGTTTTGGTCTGGGGTTCTATAACATATTACGGCACAACCGATTTGGGATTTCAAAGTACAAACATGATTGGAGAAACTTGCAAGACTCTGTAACAATCAACTTTCCACAAAGTAAAATATATTTTTGGAACAATTTTATGGAGTCTGCAATAATGTATTGCTCATATACATAAGGCCAAAGTTGTAAAAGAAGAAATTCTATGATAATCAATCACTAATTCGAGCCTTTAAGGACCCCTGTAATGAAATTTATGTGCATTATTTTAAGTCAATTTATGAGTCAATAAAAACACATATATTTTCAATTACGATGAAGTGACCACGTTTTGCGGTGTCCTGTGATTTTCAAAGAAGTAACATTAATATAATAAATATTTGTTTTCAAAGCTAGCTGAGAGATGGCTAAAGAAAAAATTAAAAAAAACCTGGAGTAAAGTTGAATTGCTATAAACTTGTTTCTAACCCAAAGGAAAAATGTTCAAAAAATATAAAATGTTTGAAAAACTCTTGTATTATATTGTTCATCATTGGGTAGGTTAAATAGATGATACCTGCAAGAGAGACACTACTCAGAAAAAAAGATACAAAGAATAATGAGGACGTGTGTCGCGGTAAGGAAAATGCAAATATTCCATTCTACTTTGTCTATATTCTAAAAATTATCGTATTAATAAAATATTATTTTCTTTCTTAATTGAAAGAATAAAAAAAAAACCAACTTGAGCCTGAATAAATTATTCGCTTAGTTACGAGTATTAAAAAAATTCAGTTCGAAAATTTCGTAAACAAATAATTATCAATATTAATTATTCGTAATTATTAAATTATAAAATAATATGTTTTTAATTAAAATTATTTAAATGGTTTTAATCCTATGAACAAAAAAAATTGTTCGTCTTTTTCTGGAAAAGATACTCTAAGATACTGCTGAAACAAACTTTATTTTTTGTTGTTGCTATTTTTGTAATCTTAACAAGATGCACTCTCTGATGGAAGTAAACAGATACTTAATTGGTTCTAATCATCTGATCGGGAGTGTGTGTAACGCCAACAATCCAGAGACTATTAAGGCTTTAAAACACGACCTGGTAGTTTTCATTTATGCACAACTAATCGGAAAAGTGCAGGAAAAAATGGTTGATCGTGTGGCATACTGCAGTGCAAGCCGTGGCAATCATTTTCATAATAATATGTTTCCTTTAGTAATATAATGGTTCAGTCGTTATAAAAAGAGTCATACTTTTGAAAAAATATTTATCCGTTTTTTTATAGCCGATACAATTTCCAAATGTTAGATGGCCCACCCTTTATAAATTATAATAACCAATCCTAATAAATCTACCTACATCCTAATAGGAAATTCCATAATCATATCTGCATTAGACTGCTTATTGCAATATATTAATAAATCATTTTTTGAATGTGTATATTTTTGAAAAACAGGCTTCTCTGCGATTGATTCTCAATAGAAACAATATTATTTATACAGATCCTTATTAAATCATTGTAAATGCTAAACATACATATTTGCAATTAAAATTATATATCCAATTTATATATTCTTCTTATTCAATCGAAGCTCCAACACGCATTGAAAAATACGGACTGTTTGAGCTGGCAATCATTATTTCTTTGTATAAATAATGCACGTGTACAATATAATTAAATTTTATTTTAGGTCTAAATGTTTTCTATGTGTTGTCTCATGGCTGGTAGGAGTATGTAACTTATTTATGTGTGTGGATTTACAACTACCCAGAGAACATTTGTGGCGACATATCTAATGCCAGAAATAATTTTAAAATTAATCACGCATTAAACCAAGCTGTCTAAATTTCCCTTGGGCACTGTACTTAATAAGTCCGCACTTTTATTTTTTATTTTATTTTATCTTTTTTTTTACCATTTCTACACATATTTTGAAATACAGTCAAGCCGATTAATATGAGAATGTTCTGTGATTAATATGAAATTCTGCAAATTGCAGAATGGAAATAATTTTTTTTTTATGTTTAAGTTCAAATCTAACCGTTTTTTAAACTTTTCTTTTGGCGTTTTTGCAAATTTTCTGGAAAATGTGTGGCGCTGCTCTGATTTGTCGGTGCATCGTCCGACCGACAACCAGTGTTGCCAGAATTTTTAGAGGTAAAATCTGCCATGAAATTTTTAACGAAAAATCTTCAAAATCTGCATTTTATTTTTTAATATCTAATAATACCGTTTAATATAAAACAAACACATAACTGTTACTCCAAATAAATCTACTTACGTCAATGCACAATGTGTTCAAATGTGTGTAAAGTGACGCTTAATTGAAATTTTTAAATTACGTTTTCGTCATAACAACTCCTACCGGAAAAAAAAGATAAAATCCCAAATAACCACTTGTGTACTCACTTCGCATGAAGCTGACAAAGTGAAATAATTATTTTTGGTAAAACTTTAAATTTAGCAGAAAAGAGTTATTGTTTTTTTTAAAAACTCCAAAATTGGAATTGTTTTAATATTTGATGGAAAAGAAGTATTGAAGTAGTTAAGTTTGAATTACGTTTTTCAGAATGTATGGAATCTCTACTTGAAGGTAAAAAAAAGCTTACGATTTTATTGCGAAATTTTTAGATATTTAATATTATGTTTAAAATTTCTTGTTGTCAAAATTCAATTAACTACAAAATTTTTTGTTTAGCTTTTGTCGTTCAGAAAGAGACTCAATAGAAAATTGGTTTGATTGTTGAATAGCCAAAACCGACTGACTGTACGTATCTAGTAAGTTCTGATTCATTTAGTATATCGAGCAGAAGCAAGCAATGTGAATAAAGAAAATGTGTCGAAGTCAGAACTAGATCTATTTATATTGCCCAATACTGTACAAGAAAAACGTTATAATCACAATGATGATAGTGATAATGATGATAAACTACTTCATTTCGATAGTGGTGATGATGAAGGCTATAATAGCTAAAATATTTCTGATGATAAATATGATAACACACATCATTACAATGCACGTTATTTTTAAAATCAAAAAATCGATTCTAAGTCTTCAAATCTTCGGGGTTTTTCGTTAATTAATTTATATGTGGTTAATCTAAAAACAGTTTTAACTCATCAATTATAGCTGGGACAGGAAAATCTGGGAATCCCGAAATTCCGAGAAATTAGTGTGGAAATTCCGGTGAATTTGACCAACCACAAGCTAAAATCGCTAGAAATTAGATTTTTTTTTGTTCTGAGCGTGAATTCCCAATATCACGGGAAATTTTCATTTATTTTCCAATTTCACTGAAAATGACAATTTCTGGAAAAAGAAAAACTCTAATTATATCCCTCCTTATATAACTCGCTTTTAAAGTTTTAAAAAAATAAAAATTGTTTTAAAAAAGTATAAAAACTTTATGCAGGGTGTCTGCCAGGAAGGTATACTACTTTGCTTTGCCGCCATTTTGGTAAGCATTAGTCTTGACGGTTCATATTTGGCAGTCGTGAAGTAGAGACGTGGCAAATTTATTATGGAAAAACATTCGGTAAACCAACGTGTTTTAATCGTTAAAACATTTTATCAAAATCAATCATCGATTACTGTGACGATGAGAAAGTTACGTGAAATTTTTGGGAGAAACAACGTGCCAACAACACGCACTATTTATCGTGTAGTGAATGATTTTGAAGAAAGAGGGACTGTAGCTGATAGGCCCAAGCATGGACTACAACGAACTGCAAGATCGGCTGAAAACATGACTGCTATTCAAGAAAGTGCTTAAAACAATCCATCACCCTCAATTCGACACCGTGCTCAGGAGCTTGGTTGAAGTTGAAGAACAACTTTGGTCACAATTTTGCACAAAGATTTGCGTTTGTTTCCATTTAAGATTCAGTTGACACAAGAGCTTCTTCCAGAAGACCAATTACGCCGCCGTACATATGCCAATAGGATGCTACAGCTCGCCCATGACAAACCCGATTTTCATGAAAAAATCATAATGAGTGACGAGGCACATTTTCATTTGAATAAACATAATAGTCGGTTCTGGGCAATGGAAAACCCTCAAATTATTCATCAGTCACCTTTGCATCCATTAAAAGTGATAGTCTGATGTGCAATTTGGTCAGAAGGAATCATTGGACCCTACCTCTTTAAAAAGGAAAAAGGCGTAACGGGAACTGTCAATGGGGAGCGATATCGTGATATGATTGAAACCTTTTTAACGCCACAACTGCTCGACTAACATGTGGTTTCAACAAGACGGTGCCACATCGCATACAGGCAGGATTACAACGGAATTACTGCGAGACCTCTTTCCTCAACAAGTTATTTCAAGGAATGGTGATGTTGATTATAAAGAAACAAGTGGTCTAGCTTCCCGGCGGACACCCTGTATATTAGACGTTAACTTTTTAAATAAACTTTTAATACAAAGAATCTCGACTAAAGATTAATTTTCTAAATCCTTTGCAATTTATGTTTTATTTATCTTTACGTGACAAAATGATTCCTCGACACTTGTCGATGAAAGTGGTAAAAGATTTTTTGTAACAAACGCAGAAATCCCCTATTAAAGGCCATGATTCTCTATGAGATCTGTGAAAAATTGTATGAGTTACATATTGCTTCGGCATCTTTTTTGTGCAAAGTTATATTTTTAAGTATGGTATATGCATATCAACCTTTATTAATCTTTTATGGTTTTGGTTTTCACTTGCTATGATTTCGTTCTTAAAGGATAAACCACAAAGTAACTAAGAATTGACACTAGAATTTTAACATTTTGGCGGGATAAAAACTTCATAATACAAATAAATATGAAATTCTGGCAACATTGCCGACATTAGGTACCTAATCGACAAATTCTACAAAACATGCTCACTGGGTAGTGCTTAGATTTATGAAGACCGACAGATGAATAAATGAATGGACACAATATATAACAGTATGCGAGTACCACCTTATTTATACATATTTGTCTGTTTATGTCAGGATATATAAAATAATATCAAAAATCAATAAAATATATTTTTTATTTATTTTGCTCACAAACTTGTAACATTTTAATCAAAACAAACAATAGCTAGCACTTTAAGCTGAAACACAGCTAACGCACAGTGGCGGGCAAAAGGTTTGCACATAAATTGTAGTGGAACCAATTGGAATAATTTTTTTAAATGTTGTTTGTTCTTCTTTTATAAAAACTAAAAAATAATTTTTAAATCATTTGAAGGAAATAACTTGAAATTATAGAGTTTAAAACAAATGTTTAGTATATTCTTGCATATTTATAGTTTTCAGCATGTTCCGCATATTTGCCGGCCTTCAATACCATTTTTACGGTACTCAGTGCTTCAAATTACGTTTGTTCCACTATTGGATAGAGACTGCTATGTTTTTAATTCTTCTGGCCCACATTCACCGGGATTTCCAGTCCAGTTTTTAACAACTTTGGCCATATGTTCGGGATCATTATAACTATCTTTACCGATATGTATTGTAACCAATAAGCGAGTACATTATTACCTTCTCTCAATGGCGCAACAATTTCGCGCTTGCTTTTTCCCTTTAAGTACACGTTTGTGCGAACATTGGGATAACATTGTGGTATCATTGTATTGTGCTTGCTCAACTCTGCCGCTCGTTTGAGCAGTATCTTAAGCATTATAATGGAAATATTTAAGCACAAACTGAATATTTTATGTTATTGCTGTTACTTTTGAAAGCAACACAAATAGTAGAAACTTTATTTAAGTTTCTTTAACTATACAGACTGTTTGTTACTCTTGGTTACACTCGCACATATTGCTATCAAGTTAACTTGAAAATCGAAATATATATATTTATGCATCTATTGGTTGCTTCAATTGGTGGTAGATATGGACACATTTAAATACATTATTCGTATAGATTTCAAAAGACACTTTCAAGGAGTTTTACTTGTCTTTAATAAGGCCACCAACTTCGATATATCGTCGTAATATAAATATTATACAATATTGCTCTTTATGCTTATGTGGACAGCAGAGACTAAAAGTAGTCTACTGTTTTCATATGAAATATATCAATTTATTGTTTTAAGACCGGCCACTGAATATACACGTGCTCATTTCATAGATACAAACAAGCAGGACGATTTTGCCGCTCTCACTTTAAGTTTAATAATTCTACAAAAAAGGGATAAGACAAAATGGAAACCTGTTAGAGAATGTCAAAATTAAGTGGCGAATTAAGATTTTCTGAATTATTGGCGCATGACTTAAACAGTGTACAAGATTTTTAACTGACTTTCCTTTCAAATGTTCTAAAATTTACATGAAAAAGAATACAAATATTTAAAAAATTCGTAAAGTTTGTTTTTCATATAAATTGTGTCATTGGCTTGCATTTTATAATATAAGGCCCTACAAATCACAGAATATAAACAGAATACCCAATAATGGCGTTTGAAAAAGCCTGTAATCAATCGGTTTATATGGAAGAGATAGCTAATTTATAAACGATAAGATTTTCTATACCTTTTATATAATCGAGGTAATATTGTTGTAAGTTGTCAAGTTAGTATTCTATGCTATAAATTCTGCTTTATAAAAGTCTCTTATATTCTGAACCGACTAAAGAGTTTTAATAAACTTATTTATATTTTTGCCACCCTGTAAATAACTTTTTATGTTATTTCTGATTATAATCAATCACAGCTAAGTCAATATCCATATTACTATTATAATGGATTTGTATAAACGGATTTTGAATTCTTAAGTTAGGGTTGGGTTACGACCTTTTATCCAGTGTAGTTGATTTTTTATCAATTTTTGGTCGTTAATTTCCCGTTAATATTTAATTTGATTTTCCACACGAACAGTGGTATTTATTTATTAAAGTTATTGGTGGACAATTTCGCCTCTATGGAAAAGCGTTGCTTGAGCACGTTTCAATAAATTTAGCTTTTTTATCCAGCCCTCTAACTCATGAATGTGAAATTAAGGTTGTTTGGATGCAACCTTCGGGTTCGTGTGGGCTTGTTGGCATATGCGCTATATAGATGTTATATAATATCGACCGTAGCATACTACTCAGATCGAGATTTTACCATTTTTAGGAAATTACTCTTTTGATCTAGATTAAAACGTTCTATCTGTCAAATGTGGATCCATCACTGAGGGCACGTAATCGCTACCTTTTAGGCTAAGATCTCCCATAAAATCCCTCTCCCCTAGGAGTTCAGAGGTGTCAATTTTCCTATTCTGCTCTATTGTATAGCATAAGCCCTCTTGAAGACAGACCAGAACATACTATAGCTTAGAAACGGAAGCCCTTGTCTTTTAACCGCATTTGAAAAAGTGTTTTATTTCATAAAATCTTCCAAAATTATACTTATAAGAGTTTCCCAACGCACTTATCGAGGCATAATGTTATCCTATCGCATTTTCTTAAAAAAAAATCTGAACTTCAAAGAGACTAGCAATTCCGCACACACATCCATAAAATATAATCCAGCGTT
Organism: Phania funesta; assembly: GCA_963932375.1. Classification (NCBI taxonomy): domain Eukaryota; kingdom Metazoa; phylum Arthropoda; class Insecta; order Diptera; family Tachinidae; genus Phania; species Phania funesta. The sequence continues at coordinate 66,347,302 of OZ010656.1, read as the reverse complement.
GTTTACTTCCGCAGAACTAAGCGAAGTTTCCTTAATTTGCCGCAAATTAGCAAAAGCAGCAGCTTTTAAATAATTTACTTCAAAGAACATTTATTTTTTAGAAATAAGTCTTCAGGTGATCCCATCACACCATGCCAAGCTAAACAGAAAATTTAGTTTATTAATCCAATCTTTTGGTCTCTACATAGGAGATCTGGGATTCAACATCTCTTTCAGAATCCTTAATAAATGTTGCGCTACGCAGACTGAATTACCATTAAAGTTAAATGCGTCAAACTGAATATGATGTTATAGGATATTTGATGGCAACATCCGAATTTTCATCGACATCAATTAGGTCTTCTCTAGGCGAATGATAAGATATTCAGGAATAACACAATAATCTGGAGCAAGGCAGCACAATTTATAACTAGATGAATTATATTGGATTCCCATCTCAGCCTGCAAAACCCTGCGAATTAACAATATTTTAGATTATTTGGCCCAAGCTAGATTGTCGAAAGAACTCACATGGAGGAATTAAAAGTTAATCTGGCCTAGATTAGACCTGGACATTGTAGATTTAGCAATCACGCCAAGAGATTGGAGTTACCGGCAAATAACTACCGCAGTTAGCAGTCACAATTAAGTGGAAGAATAAAATTATTTCATCTCCTGCGTTTCTGTCCTCCCTTTTAGGAGTAACGCCGGGTTTATCTGGGACGGAGTTACTGAGAATAAACTTTTTCTTCAGGAATAGCAATTAATACGGGTATGACTCCATATCGGCACCGTTAAATTAACCATTCTATGCCCTTTTGTCTACACCATTGCTACTACTATTCTCTTTTTCCTTAATCTTCTTTAGTCTTCTTAATTTTCAGTCTTCGACTTTCTTTTTCTTCTTCTCTTTAGGGGCCGGATACAATCCACCCCAATCTTTATATGTAACATTTATTGACAATGACTACCGTATTTTTTAAATTGTTTTATGAATTCAATACATTTAATTTTTCCTGCTGCAAGTGCGCATAAATATACGATCATTGCACAAATAACTTTATTTTTGAATTAATTTAAATTCGCCCAACGTACATACATACAACAATTGTTAAAGAACAACCATGCGAGTGTAGAAAATGAAATAACAATATTATTTTTATATTAAAACTTTAGCAATTCTGAATTTTGTTTAGGGTTTCCAGAAATCAAGCACAGAAAAATATAAAACTTCTGGCTTTTGGGAAATTTTAGTAAATTAGATATCTGTGTTAATTGCTTTAATCATTCCCTAATTGCCAACAAGTTTCCATAATTCATATGACTTATGCGAAACCCTGCCTTACATAGCCGCATTGCATGAACGCTTTAATTCATATAAATTTGTTGAAATACACAGTAGGACACAGATGTACAAAGAAGTTTTTATATACGAAATCACACGCTCCCTCCACTCCTACATACATATAGTCGATTGCCTTTTATGGTTAATGCTCCTGTTTTTTCCGTAACATATTTTTCACTACATAAAACCCAAAGTTGCAACAATTTTACATGGATTTTCAAATAAAATGTTTTTTATTGATATTCGCCATAAAAACTAATATTTCGAATATAGTAGATTCACAAATCATTTGTACTTAAATCAAACGTTATAATCCATGATTTACTAACACTTTAAGAGCGCCAAAAACTGAAGTGAAGATGTAGACTAGAACACGATGTCATAAATGCAAAATTTGTATGTGTGCACGAGTACTTGCAAGAAATTATGTGCTGCTGCTAAAATGTAAAAACATTTTGAAATACATATTTTTACATATGAAAGTGTTTGCTATAAAATGTTAAACGGGCACTTAAACAAATGTAAAAATTTATTACTCAATAATTTTGTGTAATAAAACGTCGATTCTTGCTCTCTTGCGCTTTTGACAAGAAAATAATTTGTAGATCTTTATGAACCATAATTGCAAGGGAGAAGTTTAAAATTAATGTTTTTTTTTTAAAGAAAAGGAAATTTTAAAAACTTTTTCTTGTCTTTAACAGACAACTAACGAAAAAGTCAGCTGTCAGATATATTTAAGTTTCAAACATATCTGCGCAAATGACGGGTGCACTGTATAGTGATTGCAATGCATGTAATGTACGAGGGTGATTAAATAAGTAAAGAGACAAATTCTATAATTTTAAAACTATTCAATGAATCTATACAATCTTTTCAGGGGTGTTAGTTGGTAACCTTGCGATATGCTCTGATCAGCTGTTTCGTTATTTTATGTCAACATAACCATAAAAATTTTGAGTTCACCATGGCAAGTCCACTAGAAGATTGCGCCTTAGAGGAGCAGTGCTCAGTTATAAGATTTTTAGTCGCAGAAAGTGTTTTTTGAAAGAATAGTGACCAGCGACGAAGTCTGGATCAGTTTGCAAAAAATTCAAGGTTTAACCTTCCGCCGGTAAAGTGATGCTGACCATCTTTTGGGACTCACAGGGTCTAGTCTATTGCGATTTCCTTGAAGATCAGCGAACTTACAATAGCAGCTAGCAGGAGCAAACGCCGTGGACTCTTGTCTTCAACACGATAACGCCCGCCCTCATACAGCCTAGCTGACCCGAGATAAGCTTCAAAAATTGGGTCTTAGCGCATCTTGCTTACAGTCCCGACCTCGCCCCTTCTGATTTTTACCTGTTTGGACCACTCAAAGACGCCCTGCGTGGAAAAAAATTTCCTAACAATGAGGAAGTTAAGGAAGCGGTGCAAAAGTGGCTTCGGGGTAAATTGAGAGAATTCTTTGCCAAGGACAAGTGCATTGTGTACGACAATTATTATAGTTCTACCGTTTAGAGGTGTGTAGGCTACGAACATGTTTGTTCAGTTTAGAGATTATTTTTAAAATTTTACAATAATTACAAAAGTAACATACAATTCATTCTATTGTGTCACACACAATAATTGATAATTGCTTTGTTTTTGTAAAGATGCTACAACCTTTCTAAAATACCATCTCCATTCAACGAAAGCAGTTAGTGGCTCACACAACTATAATACCGTTGTCTGACAAGAGGTATCAAATAATTTGCAATGCAAATGAAGGTTTCTAAACAAAACTATGCTCAAATTATATGAAAATATAGAAATGCAAGACTGCTTAAAATCGGCCAAAGGACGGTACGTCACGACACATTGCGCCATCAGTGTAAAAAGAAATAAGAAACTCCCTTCGAAAAGTATAGTACAAGAAATAAAAAAATAATAATTAAGTGAATAAATTATTCAACCTCAACTTTTTTATTCTTTCAATTAAGAAAGAGGTAAATGTAGTCATTATGCACATTTCGTTGGTTGCTTAAGCCAGCTCGTCAGGAAACCTTTATCGAACTTTTTAGAAAAACATAAGCGTCTTATGCCCGATTTTCCTTAGACGAAATGAGAAATCCAAAGAAGTTCAAAACAAAAACGTTCAATAATTAATTAATTCGCAAACTTGAGGTCTTTGATAAAATCTTTTGTAACACAATTTTATTACTTATACTCGATACTTCGCTACGCCTTTGTATACCGTCATTAGATAATAAATTATATTACAAAACTTCAATTAAGAATCAATTAATAATATATAATACAATGAAAAAAGTTACAAAATATTTAAAAACAAATAGCATAAAAACTGAAATATTAGCGGAAATCACTCTTGGTTACATATCTGAAATTTTTGCACACTTGGTATGATTTTCCACCATAAAGAGTGAGTGTCTTTTTTAAGCGTTTAGCAAATTTATTACAGAGTTACATAGAGTAACTTTGCCGCATGCAATAAGCTAAGCCGCAGCCAGTATATAAACGCTAACGCCGCCTCTAAAATTTTTACGCAAAGAAAGTATTTAGTGTGTGCATAAACTTTCTAAAACTTTTATCAACTAATGGAGTTTTTTTTTATATTTGAATTTTAACTATTTTAGGAAAAACATTTTAACAGTCTTTGCATCAATTTTAATTCTACACAGGCAATTGTTGAGACGGTTCTACCGCCGTGAAACTTTGTAAGCGCAGGTGTCTAGTTGTTTTGATTTAATAATAATAAAATGAAATAAACAGTTGTTTTAGCATTGCAAATTACCAATCTGCAATGATTTCTGCCATAGCATATTTGCTCAAGTGTAGTAAATCTTAGTTCCATACATTTTGTTGTTATGGTCTGCTACATTTGCAAGGGTTGTTTGCAACCAAGAGTGAGTTCCCCTATTATAAAATTATGGATGAGAAGGTTTACGAAGGTGTAGATTAAGGTCAACATTTCAAGACACAGATTTTAAATTAAATTAAATTTGTTTATGTTTTGCAGATAAAACGCTGATAAAAACGCAATTTGAATTTGATAAGAAGATTTGGCCAGACTTCTTTTTTGTGGTGATTTTTGAAGTCACATGTTTAGATGAAAAACCCACAGATGCTAGAGGCTTTCAGAAAGAAAATCCGGCAAGAGTGTAAGAATTTATCGCCCGATTTTCTCGCCACAAGAGTTGAGCACAAGGAATAAACTTAAAAAGGAGTAGAAATTTACACATTACTATTCCTAGCATACGTTGACCATACTGAGAACTCCAGAGATGGTGTGCAAGTTCATAAGTGCATAGCTTTTTTATTTGCTCAAATAAATACATTGATGTTTGCGTAAGTAGAAGTCGGGTGTCCCAATAAAAATGCACAATTTAAATTTTGTGACATAATAGTTAACATCTATGATTGCTCACATGGAGAACCGTTCGCAAACTTAGCGAAGAGCGGTCAAAAGATTTGAAGAAACTGACAGTATCGGTCGCAGAAAATACTCAAAAAATTAATGCTTTGATATTAGATTCATTTAGAGCCTTTCTTTTTGATCTAACAAGATATCAATTGAGTTTAAATAGTCATACTTAAATGTTTTAGAAAACAAAATATTTCGGAAATATTTACTCCTCTATACTGGCTACACAAGAAAGACCATTAGAGGAAACATGTTTTGAAAACCTAGTTTCGTGTTTTGGTTCAGACGATGCAACCACAATGTAAAACATATACGAAACATCCAATCTTTGTTCGCGGAATAAAAGAAAAAGATATTAGTAATTTGTGCAAATGATCACGTCACGACTACTTTCTACGAACTAAGCACCAAAAATTTTAAACATCGCTACAGACGATGCAACATTGCATTTAAAAACTCTGTATTTTGATATTTTGGAAACATAAAATTAAACATGAATTTCAACAGGAAACATAGGTTAATGAAACATGCCCCTGTTTCCTCGAATATTTCTCCCTTTGAAGCCGATATTATACTAGCTCTTATTACTTTACTGAACGTCAAATGTTTTTAATAGTCAGATGTGACTATTTCTAATTATTAAAACGATTTTTCCTACGAAACGTAGCAGTTTTTAGTGAGTTTTATTTGGCAACTCAAATACACAGTACAAAACGATATCCGATCAAACATCTGTAGTTATATAAATGTACTTTTAGTAATATTCTTTTAGTGATAAAAAAAAATACAAATATCATTAAACTTGCAACGTACATATGTAAGAAAAATGTGTTTACATTACAGATTTGGCAAAAACCAAAAAGTTGCAGAGTCGCAAAAGTGAGGAAACGTGGCAAAATTATATAATTTTGAAAATGTCGGACATAAAGTCACAGACCATCAAAAAGATTTCAAACCCACACTTTAGACGACGAACGGTAACGCTGATCGGGCGGTCTCTTCAAAATATTGTTGCTGGTACACGGTCGGACTTTTCCACCGTTTGCTTATAGCCGTCTATTGCTTTCATTATCTGTTGCTAGTAAGATTTGTGATTTCGATCTATCCACTAACCACTTTATATCTTATGCAGAATATCAATAGTTTAAATATACATTATTGTCTCCATCGGCCTTGTTTAAGAGATTTCATGCTGCAAATTTGTCCATTGACGTCTAACATACTACTGAAGCATAGGTTATTATTGATAAATATCAGTAAAATATACAAGAAATAACAATTCTTTACAAGCACAAGCAAAAAGAGAACTTTAAACATAAGTTTCATATCAATAAAAATTTTAAATTAAAGCTTAAGAAGAATATCACGTTGCTTGAATTTTTTACTTTATATCGAGAGTTAATGTTTTTACTGCTGTAAAAAACGCACACAATACACACCAATATGTGCATACGAATGCTATTAAAATACTAATAAAATATAACAAATAACAACTAATTTAAAAAATATATTTTTTATGTGCATTTCCTTTTGCATTGCTCTTATTCCATTCACTATAAAATTTTAAGCCAATTTAAAAAAAAGATATAAAAAAGGGGCAACTCAGACAGTGGGACAACATACTATGAAGCTTTGGCATTGAATGATGATAAAGTATTAAATTCGCAGTGATTTATTAAGCCTTAAAATTGATGTGAACTTCGCAAATCAATTTATTTACTTCTCAATAAAATTATTTTAAATGCGCACTTTAAAGGTTCCACTGTTCATTAATGCCATTCAGTCAGCTACTTCTTATTACCACTTTACATTTGAAAAATGATAATGTTGTATGTGTGAGATGTGTGAAAACAGTGGCAAAAAGGTGACATCAACACACTGCTTAGTCACTCAATGCCTGGAATTGGAATCATCATATACTAGTATGGGAGATGATAAAACGGGTACAAATGTAGTTTTTGCTTAAATTTTTCCCACAATAACAAATCGCACTTCCCCAGAGATATCCATAGCCTTAAATCCTTGATGCAGTATGTCTACTGTAGGCACCAAAATAGTTGGTTATCATTGATCTGTAGCGTTGACACAGATGTCGGATGATTATACCGCCAGTCGAAACGAGTACCAAACAGTAACCTTTTGTGGAGTATTGACATCTGGTAAGCCCGTGTGGCTTTGCGGAAATTTTGCTTGTTAACACACATAGTTATTCCATTGAAAAATGCGCCTATTCGCAGACATTAGCGTCTTCTGGTGGCTTAAAATTATTAAATTTATGTATGACATATGAAGACTACATTCACCAAACATTTTCAGTTCTTTAAATTGTTAAATTTATCATGTCACACCAAAGTACATAAAATTGCTTATTGCTACTTTATTTATCTCTTCTCTGCTTCCTTTTTATTCATGTTTTTCACTTTGAATTTTTATTAGTTTTCAAGTAAAATTTATTTTAACACACACTAGTTTTTCTACGTCATTTAATTGGCAGTTTAACTTTGTAGTGGTTTGTTTTAAAATAATGTGTGTAAGAGTATTAGTGACGTGTTAATATTTAAAGGACATTTTACACACAAATTCGTTTTGTTCTCTTCCGCTACTGTCACTATTCTCTGTATTGGGTTTAGTGCTTGTATTGTGTTGTTTATGTTTAGAAAATTTTTAATTAAACAGCTTTACTTTGATTTATTTTGTAAATTTAAGACGCATGTTTTTAGACCATTAATTGTTTTTGTGGTCTGTGTTGCGAATTAATGCCAATACAACAAACAGACTACATACTTCCTTCCTTAACTTTGTATCTAATTATATTGGTATTTGTTGCACGGGATATGCATTCTTCAGTGTATATGTGAGTGAACTATTTAAGTAATTTCTTCCCCTTTTAGTTTCACGATGTCTCCATTAGAATATAGTGGTTCGTAGATGAAAACAAAAAGAACAATGACCATTAATACTCTTGGCAACAGCAGAACTAACAAAAGCCATAGTTTTTTTTAACAACGACAACCACAACGCAAAGAAAGGCTTAATGGAAAAGTTTTATAAAGAGGAGTTAAGTACTGCGGCTGTAATTTAGAGGGTTTAAACGAACTTTAAAACAAAAACAAAGTATCATTGTACGTTGGAATTTGTCTATTTTAGGTGTTTTCTCGTTTAGGTGTTTATTCATGAAGTAGCAATAGACTAAATGAAACTGAAAACTTCAATGCAGGTTGTCAAATTTGGTGTCCACTTTCTACATTGGTACAAGTATTTATACTGAATTCATCTGCAGAAAGTTCCAGGTCCGATTTACAGGCAAATCATTTATTCGCCACGGCTGCACTTTGGGCAGAAGCTCTGAGTTATGGATATAACAGATGTAAAGTGTTTTTCACTAAGAACGGGTTTTTATTGACAGTCTGGAGTGGGCATGTTGTTTTTGTGCGGCTTCTGTGGAATCTGTTGTTTATTAGTCAGTCACTAATGCCAAAATCCCATGACACGATTGAGCTGCGTATCCAAATAATAAAACTTTACTACCAAACTTAATGTTCGTTTGTGCAAACTTTGTTGATATCTCGGCCATCAGCTTTCCAACGTTAGATGACAAAATCTAAGATGGCCGTGTTGGTAAACAATCGCCCAACACCTATACGTCAAGGGAATGGATCGATCGAGAAGATAGCTGAGCCGAAGGCAGTCAATTTTTCGCCAAATTTTGACGACTTAAATAGGACCTGAGAATTTACGACTATAGGTCGTTTATTCGCTGAGTCGGTTTGATCACAAGGAGCATTTTTGGCTAAATAGTTATGCAAACAAAATTAAAATGCATTCAAAAAACTTTACTTTGTAGTACGGATTTTAGGCCGGCAACATGCATCAACGGCTAGCGCTAGAGATCGATTGCTTTGCCCCGAATTAAACGATACAGACATAGGAGACTTGTGATGCCAAAAAGCGAACGCCACAATGGACACTCTACATAAAAGATTGAAAGGTATGGACGTAAAGTGGCGAATTCCCCCCGCTAGACTTTTTCCTATATGGCTTTTTAGAGTCGTAGGTCTATGCCACCAAGCTGAAATCGGACAATACACTTAAATTCTAAATAAGCCGAATCAGTTCATCAAAGTCATTGTAAATTTAATGTGGAACTTTTTAAACTGCTGATTACGAAGGAAAATTAGATAGGGACAGGAATTGGGTAGATTGTTTGGGTGGTATAAGACGATAAATAGCCTCAGCTATTTCGCTAGATGAGACGAATTTGAGGTATCTAAATTTCCATAACTGTGGCGCTGGCACGGCTTATAATGACTTTGGTTGCACCGGTAGTTTTTTACTTATTGTTTTAGATCAAAGACGTAAGATAACCCAACCCAATACTTGTAACAACCACCGTTGCAAAATCTAGAACGAAGCGCTCTAAAACTAATATAGCTTCTTTAATCAATACCAGCGACTTGTCGAGTTGAAAATACAAAATTATCCAATTGACCAATAGTCAAATCATTTGAAAAAAATTAACAATAAAACGTTTTCAAAGTCAAAGCCGTTAATAGTTATCCATATAAAGATAATTTTCAGCAAAAGAAGAATAGAGTGCCAAAGAGAAATATATATAAAAAAAACCCCTGCCGAAGAATAATTTTAAAAACCTACAAGACGAACAATTTCCAATTAAATTGTAACCAGCTCGTAACCAACACTCCAATTTTCAGCGTATGAATTTCATAACGGTTGTGTGTACGACCCAAAAGCGGATGCAAAATTACACTTCATACGCGACAACACAACAGTAACATTAAGCCGGAAGTGTAAAATTGTATAAAAGTGTCGTTTACCCTTTCTGAGCCAATGATTACAACAGCTCTAACTTGTATTATTTCTACAATTTCTGTTATTATCGTTGTGTTTGTTGTTATTTCTATTGTTGGCTTTACTACTGTTATTTAACCTGGTTAGTAGTTAAATTGTTGCTACTTTTCTCCAATTACGTTACATGTCATAGTGTTAACAGCTAACACTTGTGGAAGTTTGTCACATTTGCATGGATATTATTTTGATTGTGTAGACAATAAATAACTCTAATGAATTTTTAATGTACTTAAGTTTAATTTACACAAAAGAGTAGGGCGATTTTTTAATAAAAAATCGTATATCACAAAGGTAATCTACAATAAATTCTAAGATAATTTTCCTAAGAAATTATAGACATAATTGCCGCGCCAGTCGATATAAAGAACCTAAAAAGGGCATTCGCTCGTTTTTTCTCCAAGGTGCGTCCAAGATTTAACAATTTTTGCATTAGGAAAAAAAAATTAAAATTAAATAATAAGCAAGGCCAAAAATATTTTAATCCGATTATGGACAACATCCAAACTTAATTTGCATGCAAGTGGCCAAAAATTTTTACAGAAAAAAACTGACAGCTGTGAATTCAGAGGTAAATTTTTGGATAAAAGATAATTTTTCGGCAAAACGGCGTTTAATTTTTCAACATAAGCTTGATACATTTAGTACAGATCCTTCCAAATAGTACGATTTATCAGGGCCTTTAAACTCTGCGTTTGTATTAGTGATGACCCTAATCTTTTACCAACCAGCCATTTTTTAAATTGGAACATATTAAATAGTCGCAAGACGCTAAATCTGAAGACTATGCTCACAGGGTAACCAGAGGTGAAGACTTTGACACATAAAAAATAAAAAACTCAGTTTATTTTACTATGGGTTCTGTTAGAAAGAGACAAATATAGCATTTTGTGACGAAATACAGGAAAAAATACAGGCAAACACGGGAAGAAAATCAAAATAAAAACAAAAATCTAAAAACAAAACTAAGGCTCTGAAGGAACGAGACCGATAGAGAAAAAGATCACTATACTGTCGTTTCACCTCTGTTTACTACTTTGTGCTATGCTGTTTGGGGATTTTTATCATAATGACTATACGCGTGTGCGCCCGTTCATTTCTTGACGAAACAGCCAATGAACTTAATTCTTACATAAACAAGAGATTAACTTACATGCAGGCAGACACACTTTATTTAACTGAAAACTATACATATATTTATATATGTTTGAGACCTACATGGTGCAATTGCGGGTAATTCTAAATGTTTCAACGTAACCTACGATTGGTTCGCCAAATTATAAGAAGAAATATGATATTCGTATGGTAAAGATTTGTTGAAAGCAACTATCAAATAAGGAAAATCTTGTGAATCCGTTGCTAAAGAAATGTCAAGATAAAGAGCTACGTCTGACAGCAGAACAATTCTATACTGGTTATTTTATAAAGTCATGCTTAATAAGGTTGTATGAGAAATCTGCTACTAGTCGAAAAACAAACAAAGAACGAATCACTGCTTTGACATTTTTGATGTAGATATATAGAGAATTCAAATTAGCGATACTCGCCTCAAGAACCTTTTTATAAAAACAGATCACTTTCTTTCATTTATAACACAACTAGCCAAGCCCGGCACGCGTTGCTACGCCCCTTAATGAGCTCAATATGTGTGCAAAGTTTCAGAAGAATCGGTCCAGTGCAAGTACCTCAATATTATAACTTTTTATGGGCGTGGCCCTGCCCACTTTTCTATTCACGAAATTATATAATTATGACAGTTTAACATGTGTGCAAAGTTTCAGAAAAATCGGTCAAGTGCAAGTAGCTGAAAAATTTTATCAAAATCGGCCCAGCCATTTTGGAGTCCATACGTTACATACATACACACATCCACATTTATATATATAGAAGATTGCAGCCAGTTCAAATTATGACATTGCTTTTGCGCCACCCTATACAAACGTCGCCTCCGATGCGCACAAGAACTAGCATTTCAAAAAACCAAGAATTTAAAATTTAAATATTGCACATAACAATAATGATAAAACTCCAATCGCCTGTACCACGGGCTTGAATACTGAATACGCCCTCGCCTTGTGCAGCAATTGGGGACCGAGGCTGTTGCGAAACTTAAGTTTGTTGCAATATCCGAGTAAAAAGTATATGAATTACAACTCCCGATTCAATGCCCTAATTAAATATTGTTTTCCTTAAAAAAAAATACGTGTATTTTTATAGGGAAAACAATATCGTCCTTTAATTAGGACATTAAATTGGTTTTGTTAATTCATTTAATTTAATTAGCGTTCCTCTTGGAATTCGGCCAGCATTAAAACAAATGCAAACAAGTAGTTAAAAATAAAAGGGTGTTAGTAGGTACAGGTGCTTTATTGGGGCAACATATTAACACTTTAGTAAATTAAACTGAAAAATTGATTAATCCTTGATATTTTTAAATGATAGTTTTTGTACAAGGTCAGAGACGATTATGGTTTAGTAGGGTCTAAGCAAAATTTTTCAGTAATAAAAGTGCGTCAAATATATGTACGTATGTATGCAATTTAGTCGATTTAATTCTTAGTAAATATACCTAATGTCCTCGCAACTCACAAAATTATTGCCTTTTCAGTGTCAATTTGTTGTCTTGTTACAGTAACATAAGCAAAAAGTATCGGTTAAAAATGATTATTACACCTTCTGCTATCATTAATCGAAAAAATTAAGAAAAGCAAAACCGCTTATAGTGGATGTGTTCAGCTTAATTTACTAAAGTGTTAATATGTTGCCCCAATCAAGCACCTGTACCTACTAACACCTTTTTATTTTGAACTACTTGTTTACATTTGGTTTTACTGGAAGCCCAATTCCACGAAGAACACTAAGCCAGCATCCCACACTTTATAAGTTGTTTATTCTACTCTTAAGTACTTCTCAATACACACACATACATATGTACATACGTGCAACCCTGTATTATAATATTATCATTATGTCAGGAACTGAACTCATACTAACACAATTACAAAACTTTAACGGATGTTGTGGTATTTTAGTGTGGCATTTTTTTTTATTCGTGTCCTTGTTTGATTTTTTTGCATTTGTTTCCTGTTCAACATGAGACCTGTCTACTATGAAGCCGTGTTGAGGTTACATCTCATGCCGTTATTGTACTTGCTGAGGTTTTCTCACCACTTACAAATTGGTCATTTTTTCTGTTGTCGTTTTGCTTGTTGTAATTTCTACTGCCGTTTTAACTGGCTAATGACAAGAACAAAAACAACAATGAATTGGAACAACATTATACATATTCTCAAACAAAATATAAATATTGCGTACCAGTATTTCCACAATTTTACAGTTAAATATACAGACAATGAGACAAATAACTATCTAGAAAGAGTGTAGTCAGACAATCAGACAGACGTAAAACAATATCATATTTTATATGCAAAACTGTGGTGCTTGCGGTTTTGATATTACATCGTTGTGTAAATACAATTTTTCCACGCGTAAGAGTTGGATGCGGTGTACATTTTAGCGGTAAGTGGCAAATATCATTAATAACTCATTTAATTAACAGCGCGCAATTAGAACAATAGAGGAGGGAAAGTGTTGGTAATTAAGCTTTTTATTTTTAAAATTTATTGCAAACCGATTTCTAGCAAACACATTTATTTATTTATTTATTTATTTAGGCCATGATAGTTTATTTGCATTCCCAATAACATACGCTCATATATGAAAGTTTTATAAAAATCAGATTTTGAATATATTTACATACATACATACATTAGCCTTAAAAACATTTATACCTTTAGAAGAGCGAGCTTAATCTGGGATCACTTATAGATAATTGTTTACCTTTATATTTTATACTAAAATTCGTATAACCTGAGCGGCTACTGTGTATTTCGATTCAAAAGAAAACATTTTTAAAGCCCGATGTATTACACATTGTGTTGACGAGCCAGTAATTTAATTAAGAAAACTTTTGGTAGAATATTTGCAAAATGTTTGTTCATATTTAATGTGTTGGGAACAGGGACAATAAAGTCAGTACAATTGTACTTTTTTCAGCACAATTCGCATTGCAAAAGTACTGCTATAATCTAATAACATATATTTCATACAATGCAAAACTTTCAAATTAAAAACGTTTTAATTAGTCTATGTTGCTTTTTATTTCCCTCACCTCTCATAAATTGTATAAGAGAAAAGATGTGAAAAGATAGTTTTGATAGGCATAAAACACATTCAAAATTAAAGCCGTAAAAAATCTGCACAATTTGCATGCGATTCTCAGGTGTCAGTCTATTAATGATGAAATGGCAAACCAAATTAAACACAACACAAGTAAGAGCTAAACCAATTTGTTTAATAATCTGAAAGGATCTAGAAAAAGTCTAGTAACTCTGAGGACAAAATGTATTTCAATATCGAAAAAATGATTCTCATTGTGTTACAGAGCAAGACCACACGCAAACCACTCGAAGCCAACAAAAAGTGCGGTATTTTAATATTTCTGCTGCAGGTGGAATTCATAACTGCCCTGTGACAGTCATTTAGAAAAATAAGTGCAGTTTTGGTGTTATTTGAACAGTAAAACAAACTACTACAAAATATTTTTTGCAATTTGGTTAGAAAAAGTATATTTTAAGTGCAAGTTTTAAAATGTTATTTATCATCCCTAGTGTAGAATACACGTACAATTTTCTGCTTGTCACGCAAACTTTTAGGTTGTTGCCTCGATGATTTTTCGATATGGCATCCTGTTTGTGGGGGTTTTCAAATTTTTTATACTAAAAACGAAACTGTCAAATTGAAAATGGCATCAATAACTGGTCAGAACCAAGTGTTAAGCATACAAGTTCGAATGAATTTCTTTTCGAATCAAATTACATAGTAATCCTCCTGCAACTGCATAACAAACGCCAACAAATTTTTAAATGTCCATTATTTTCGAAATAATATGTGATCACTAATACTAATAGATAATCTATTTCAAATAAATTAGCCTTAAGCTTGAAATCCCCGGATTTTCAATGTGCTTTAAAATATATATGTATGAAGTTTAATACGAATCTTATGAGCACAGTTTAGAAAAAGTATCTTTACAACTACATCCTTGAAACTACAGTAACGAGTCATGGCTCCAAAAATTTAGAAAGCATTTCCGATATACATATATACATATATTCATTATTCTTTAACTAAAGATTTAAGCTGTTAAAGTAAATAAAACAGAAATTTGTGGATTATAAAAAAGTTTTTATTACAAAATAAAATGGAAATGAATGAAAAAAACTGATTTCAGCACAATGAAATAATTTCGTCTCTTTTTATCATTAACAGTTTCATACTTAATTTAAACATACGCAGCTATAGGCAACACATATATACATACCAACACAGAAGTAAAGTCACACTAAGTAGCATTTTAATCGGCGACGGAGGAGTATATAACTACAAAAGCTCATTCTCACAATCAGTCTTCTATGACACACATAATGTTAATGCCGCTCTTGCCAAGATTAACACCCTCCAAGCTACTTTCTTGATGGGAACGCATATAAATCAGAAATTGTATGATAACATAGAAAAGATTATTGCGGTCATAGGCACAATTGTGTATTTCGCCATCGCTAATAAAATTGAATTTGGGCTTTAAAGGATTAGTACACAATATGGCACAATGAGCCTTATTTTGTACCATGGCCACCGTATGTTTTGCCGAACGTTTCTCTTCACCAATAATAACGTAGCGACTATAAAAGGGACGGCCACCGCCTTGAGGTAAAGGCATAAGTTGGGTATCTAAATAAACACAGAACAAATTAAAAAGAATCTGAAATAGAAAAAAATAAATAGTTATAGTAACATTAACTAAAGAAGGAAAAAGAAAACATACAGACGCATCAGTTGGTAAATGCTCGTCCCATTTGAGGCCATGATATTCCGATCCAGAATTCCAACGATAATCTGCTATGCAGGAGCCTTTAGCCAAATCTAAAGTTATTGTAGCAAATATAAATAATTAATATTTTATGTACTGTTTAACAACAGCGTCAGCCAATTACTTACCCTTTATGCGTTGTACTAAATATTCTTGATTGCTTGACATATCCAAAAAGGGAACTACCATTGGCAACATGGGCATATAGAGTGTTACAAATTGTTGACTTTCCACCGTTTTCTTCAGCCTCTCCAAGCCAATACCACCAATTTGCATGTCGTGAAAGCCACGATGTTTAAATGATTCATCAATATTTTCAATTTCTTTTGTTAAACGTTGCAATATGGTAAACGAAATCCACTATTTGTTGAAATATGACCGAAAAAACAAAATAACCAAATACAAGGATGAGAACGAAGAGTGAAAAGTTAGTGTTTTATAATATTTTGTACATCAGTTTGTTTTAACGATGTTGTGAAATCATACCGTTCTTAAATTGCCCACATATTGTGCAAGTCTTTCTGATGAAATGCGTTTTATAACTTCAGAGTTACTATCAATTATATTTAAACCTCCTTCCTCTTTTGATGTTTGCTTATTTTGAGTGGCCGGAGCTAAAGAAAATAAAAGGAATGCACTTCTTTGATGTATCAATGAAGATTGTAAGGTTTATGTCGATTGTAAAGTAAATACTAATTGAAAAATAAACGTTTTTTAAGAGGGTTAATAACTTTAATAATCCTTAGAGAAACGTTGGATTATGCGTTCATCATTGCATAAATCAAATGTATAGGTTAAACGTATGACTTACGAATAAATTAAAAAAAAATAGATAAAACAGATTAATAATTTATGAGAGAATTTTAGAGAAAAAGTGAACCAAGAGAATACATATACATATATCTTGACGGCGGGCAGAGCCCATCAATGTAGATTTTGGCAGGGGTTAAAAATTTAAAACTGCGCATTGTTTAACGGTGTTCAATGATGCTGTAAAGTATAATACTGGCTGAGGATATAAAAATCAAACCCTACGAGTCCCTGTTGAAAACGTGTGCAATTGCCAAAAACGATCGGAATTAAATAATTTTAACATTAGCTGTTGTTCTACATTCCTTTTTGCGAAACTATTAGACAATTTCGCTTACGTTAATAAGCAAGAGTCCTCAAATAAGTCTGTTTAAATGTCCCATATTCATTTTAAAATTTATTGTGGAAAATAAATGAAAAGTAGAGAAATCCTTTAAAATTGTGAAACAAAATTATCATTTTTACAGTTTAAAAGTTTTAATTGAAGAAAACCTGATTCTCTTTAATTCCACCAAACTTTTTTATTATAAATGAAAGGCCGAATACAGAGCAGATAAAACATTCGGAAACTTGCACTTTCGAATAAAATTTTGCGGATCCGGAATACAAAACAGCAGTGATTACCTCACAATTTGATTGATTTTTTTATCAGCTTTTACCGATTTTGTCTTTTCGGATTTAGGATACTTATTAATTAGTGTGGGTTATTTTTTTATTTAGTGCTTTATTCCGATTAAAGAGAATTTTCTTTGCTTCTCTTGATATCTCCTTTTCTTGGTGATCCCAAGATCCTCGGTTAGTGGGAGAACTAGACATAAGGACTTATATGGGGCCGGAAAATAAACGATAAGAATGATACCACGGGAACCGGTAGCCACCAGAGAGACAAGTCCCAGACTGTTTGTTGATAAGGTTCCTACGGGATAATATCATATTGACTAGAGTTTTTAGTTAAAATTAAGGGAAGATTATGGTGCATCACCGTTATGGCTTAACATCGCAATAGTAGGACTGGAGATTGGTTAGCTTCCCCGATTCACTACGCCTTTCAAGGTTTTAACACTTTTTCTCTATAATAGGGCTGTTGATTGAGTAGCTTCAAGGACCCCACGTTCGTTTTTCTATTCACAACCCCTTTCAAGGATTTACCGCCTTTGCTCTATGTTAAAGTTTGGGATATTTTTATTTTAGCCCTTTGTTGATTTTGTCTACATCTGCTTTGGGGATCGGACTTGGTAATAGCAACTTTCTTATTAACGTAGGTATAAGGAGACAGAATATGTATATGCCTTACGTGACTACAAATTTATATTTTATATATTTTAACCATATTTTTACCCTAGCCGCAACATAATAAAGAAAATAAGAATAACATTAGAAGTGTCCACAAAAGACCAAACTTTAAATATTCATTAATTTCAAAAATTTTCTAAAAAAATTGACTTGCAGTGGCAAATAACGAATAATAAAAATATTGTATGTATATAGTTTTAACGCCAAAGAAAATGCTTGCTAAAAAATTAAACATCTCAGATTCTTTAACTATTCACTACTTTAAACACATACATAGATTGTAGCGCCTCCTTATTTCGCATTTTGCGCTAGTAACATATGTTTTATAATTTACTCGATTGCAAATAGCCACGGAAAAAAATTCAGTGATGTTCTTTATAGTCAAATAAAAATAGTTTCAAATTAATATTAATGTTACGTTTCAGACGGTATTGAATTTTGAAATTCATATAGTTAATTTGCAGAAGAAATCAGAAGACTTAAAGGCACTATATTTTGGACCTGCCTTCTTAGATATCATTTAATATATTTATCTTTTAAAAACATCTCTTAGTATTTTTGCTTAATTATGTTATTCTCATTGGAGTTTAGCATATTATGTCAATGTCTATTAAATCATATTTACTTATTGTCTTTTAGTGGACAGCTTGTTAATTTGATTATATTCAAAATATATAGTTAATTTGATAATTTGTACAATTATTTAAAAGATGATTCTTTGCCTCCTTTATTTGTAACTAATTTCAGGAAAATGGCATCCGCTGCTATTATTGCCGTGCAAGTCATTACCAGCAATTCACAGGGTGCAAAAATCGAAATACTGGAAATAGCGCGATAAGTATTGTTTAATAAGTTTATCATGGTATCTACATATATGTTTATTTACTCATTTCCGTTTTTGTGTTTGATATAGTGTTTTTATGTAAAACACACATTCGTTATATAAAAAAGAAAAAGGAGAGAATAATTAATGTACTGAGATTGTTTAAGATTCAAAAACGAGCTTCACTAACAAAAACAAAATTGTTTTTTGTAAATAACGGAACCAACAGCGATCTTTGCTTGGGTCTTTAAAATCACAGAAATTAAATTTAAATTAAATTATTGCAATTAATAAATTAATCTTTGTTTTATTATATTTCAGAGGTTTGACTCGCTGTAGTTTTTTACATATTCTCATTTAAAATGTCAAATGGAGTTTCTGTTAAACTCCGTCAATTTGGAGTTTTTAACGGAAAATGCAACATAAATAATTAATAATAATAATTGACTCACCTGGAGATGGTGCCAATTGGTATAAGGATGTTCTTAATAAATTAGCAGCTGTATTACAATAATTCCAAAATGAGTTAATTGAACGTCCAGTTTGAAATGTGTGATTTGTGTCTGTTATTTCACTCATACTGTATTCTCTTCGTGAAACATCCCTAAAACAAAAAATATTTATATTAATAATAACGTAATTGGCGAAATATCTTAATTAAATAGGCAACGCTGTTTTTGTATTTGTTAAAAAGCCTAAAATATAAGCTGGTTTGGGTTAGAATTGCTTCATCATTATATTGCATTAATACTACATTTACATAATGAAAGTTTTTTAAGCCAGTTGCATAACATTTATACAAAACGTGTAGAGCATACAGTCTAACGATGGAAAAGTATATGTGAATCTTTTCTTACTTTATAAAAAAAAAATTGTTAGCGATGGAAAAACTAAAATAAAAACTATTATTACTTACAAAATATATTGACGGCATATTTGAGATAGTAAGAAAAAGTGCTATGCTATCAAGAAAACTGGAAGACAATTTAATAAATACTTGGACGCGTTAATAATAAGAAAGGGCAACAAAAATACAATAGACTGGTACCAAAAAAAACCCCCCTATCTGGACATATTGTTCTTTTCCTTTCGTGTTAACCAAAAATTATGACAACGCAAACGCAAACAATTATCTACGAGGGATTCTAATGATTACTGACGAATTTTAAAAAGAAATTTGTTCCCAGACAATATCGTTGGAAAACGGATATGTAATAATCTTAGTGAAAAATCAGCAATGACAACAAGAGAAAAGCAAAATAGAAACAGTAATTCAGAGATTTCAGGACGTAAGTACAAAGCTTTGCGTCGCATTGCACTCGATTTGCAAATTAAATTTTATTTGTTTGTAAATTATCTTGTTAAATAGACAATATTTTTATTTTTTATTTTGCATTCATTCTTTTGTGAGGACCTAAAGCAATCATGGCTTATTAAGCTAGGTCTTCAATAATAAAGCTTACAAATAAAACAATTATATAAAAATATTTTATCGAATAAAACCGTAGTAAAATATTTGCCTTAAAAAATTATTTATCAAACTGCCAAAAAATAAAATAAAATTATTTCCCACAAAAATTTGTTAGTGTTATGCTAAGAAGGGAAAATTAAAGCAAGGAAAAAAGAGAAAGCCAATGTAAAGTGGGGAAATGGTTGGGAACGAATTTTTAACAGTTTGTTGCGTGCGAACTCGTGTTTTAACAATTTGTTAGTGCTCTTTTTGGATTTAGACAAAGAATATTTTTGTAATAGCATCTGTTAAGCTATAATTTGTGTCACATTTTATGACTCGGTGTTTACGTTTTAAATTTTTAAAAGCAATATCTTGGAAACCTTGGTTGATAGAGAGCCGACATTTTCACAATTTATATAATTTTATAACCGAAACTTTAATATTATTGTAGAGGTGCACCATTTATGTTTAACTTTTTGTGAGTTCTTGTTATAATGTAAATAGAACTACATACAATTGCAGCCATAATTCCTCTGAATGGTGTGTAATACTGTGTGTTGTACTGCGTCCGAACTAATGTGGTATTATTTCTGCAGGTGTCAGAGTTATCTGAACGCAAATTAAGTCTGAACCACCAAAAATAAGGCAAATAACTGTTGAGTGCTGAATAGTACACAACTATTTAACGAGTCCAAAAGTTGTATATACTTAAGACAAAATCTTGATGACTATTATGATGACGGCTATTTACTTCCTGATAAATAGCGCAGTGAGGACACATTCCACAATTTTCCGAACTTTCAAACGAACCTTTTCAGCAGCGCCGAAAATAGTTATAAAGAGAAGAATTTGGGTAATACATCATGTGAGAAGGACATTTGTCGTTTAAATATAAAAATATATAGAAATCCTGCTTCTAACAAACAAAATGTGACCATTTGTCGTTTAAATATAAAAATATATAGAAATCCTGCTTCTAACAAACAAAATGTGACCATAGATAAAAGATTTGCTCTTTTTTATAGCAGTGTTTTCCTGCATTTTTTGTAGTACAGCTTAAATGCAATCTATGCAACTTTCTAGTTTAGATAAAAGATTTGCTCTTTTTTATAGCAGTGTTTGCCTGCATTTTTTGTAGTACAGCTTAAATGCAATATATGCAACTTTCTAGTTGATTTATTTTCTAAAATTTGGAGATGGCATACTTAAAATGTTTCAAATAAATGTTAATGTATTTCACATCCACAGGTTAAATTTTAAAAAGCAAATGCATCAATTCTGCTATTTTCTATACATGAAATGTCTGATCCAAATTTCTTTGCTAATCAAAAAGGTATTCAAAAATATTTTTAAGTTCGTGTTTATAAAATTTATATTAAAAAATATTTGCGAACTTCCGAGATTTTTTTTCAACGTAAAGCATTATGTATTATCAAATTATTCATATACCTAAGCACACTTACTTTAAATATCGCTGCAAAGTGACATGATCTGTAATTTGTTCTTCCCTTTCGTAATTTTGATATGGGGAAACAAATGGTGAAGTGGTGTCTTCCATACTAGCATTAAAGGTTGAATTATTCATCATTGATGAATTCCAAGAAGCATTTTGTAAGCGATTTTGAGGACTTAAGCTTTGGCGGGGAGGTGTAGTACGTGAATAACTCCAGTTAGTGGAATTAGCACCTCGAGCTGAAAGCACATAATAATATTAACAGTTAGATCAATTTTGTACGAACCATTTCACTAAAAAGAATTACATTCATTAAATGAAGAATGCCAACTTAGTATGGTATTATTTACATATGGCCCCTGTTGTTTATGGCTAAATTCATCCTTCTTCTTGGGTGTGGTGGTGATAAAAGAATTATCTACAATCATAAAATTATTTTCAAATACTGTAGGCATTTATTTGGAATAAACAACACACCATTGTCATCAAATTTCATAAGATTTTTTTGTTCCCGTGATCCTTGCACTGGCTGCGTGTAGAACAAATACAAAAAATACTTCAGAAAACAAGCCAACATACTAAGTCCAATAATGGTGGCTGAAGCATATTCTAGGTAAAACCATTTAGATTCTGCATAGGGGCACTTGGTGCTTATATCAAACATTAAAATCGCTAATAGTACGACATTAAATGAACCCCATTTTAAGTAATATTTTGCTTTGGACGCTCTTAGTTTTAAGTCCAAACTTTGCTCCACTAAAACATTTTGCTTTAAGGGAGTGCTGCGAAAATTAAACAAATTCTCCAAATTTTTAAATACATAATTATACAATAATGTATTTGTACTTACCAATATGAACTAATACAATTCATTCTAATTTAATATCTTCATTAATTCTTCAATAAACTGTATATGAAAATTTGTTTCACGGGCGCCTTTTCGCGCTGAAACATAACAGCTGTTGCCAAAGACCTGCGCCCTCTGTGTTTTTCAGTGCCGGCGGCTGGGTTAAGAGAAGCGGCGGCGACGAGTGCAAAGACGTGGCGGCTGATATTAGTTTCGGTCGGACCCAATATAAAAATTTGTCTAGTGGCAAATTGATACAGGTAGACTAACGGGTGAATTCAAAGTATTTCCGGATATGGCGAAACATTTTTTAAATGAAGTGTCCTTGTGTTTCCTGAAAAGCATTGCTAAATATCTATAGTGACTGAGGCCACTGTCCCAAATACCGTACAAAAAGTGTTTCTCAAAAGGTTGAATATTTACATACATTTTTGCGACGTATGAAATAAGTTTGTATAGCTTACCTAGGATTTCATATAAAAACCTTGAAGGCTAGCAAATCGCAAATATGAGTCCCTGCCGAATAATATACTTAATTAGAGTAACTCCTTATTCATTATATGATTACAAGAATATATGCTGATAAGCACGAACATAATGGACTTAATATAGGCATTGGTTAAAAATTTATACGAATTTTTTCCTACTAAAACCAACGGCGGCCATTTTTAAGCTGGCACATTTCGGCTCAGGTCTCCGGTGTTGCTTATGTAAAGTGCTGCCAAATTGTATTATTACATAAAGATGCCATATGGTAATGTTCGAATATAAGTGGCCGTGTGTACACAATTTGAAAATAGTGGTGAGTTTTGTAAATTACGAATAAAATTTAATAAATAATTTGTTTAGAGGCGTTAGTTTTCGGTTCGGTTTGAAAATATCACTAAAAACAAAAGATCTGGACTGTTACATACAAAAATACAGTAAATTAATAAAATATAAGGCCAATTTTTGTAAAGATAAAATTAAATTAAGAATTGGCAGTAACCTATGAGATATGAGGTACAATTTTTATCCTTTGAAATCTTGAAATTATTGTAGTCAGATCGAAAAATTATACTGAAGGTGGCACATAGCAAACTTGACAGGGGATGACGGAAATTCGTACCAAAAATCTACTTTAAATTATACCTTTAGTGAATATAGTTTTCGGCCTGTGTGGTTTTATGTCAAAGAGCTGAATGGTGCATTTTGAACCAGACTTAGTAACGTTTGGCTTATCCTAGTGCGAAATAAATCCAAGTTCGAGTCCAAAAGGGCATTACATTTGAAAAATTATTATAAGTTCGTAGGACCATTATATGTGAAGCTGGAGAGCATTTTAAATTATGTTGCAATTGAAAGGAGCATCGATTTTTAATTCAAGAAACTCGTACACAAAACTGACTGTAGTAAATACACATTTCTCCCAAATATAATCTTCAAGCTTACCTTGCTGTTCCAACGGTAGTGTAAGTAAATAGTTTTTTTTTTAATTCAAAGTTGATTTTATTAGTTGCATTTTATTAATTGAACATTATTGTTATTAGAGCATACGTTCCTTCATGCTGTAGTTTTAAATAAAATTCTTATGTTAATGTAATGTGTAAAGAGGTTACCTATAAAAATGGGTCAATATTGACAGTTTATCGTGGTCAGGTTGCGTCTAACAAGTCTGGTGTTTTTTGTTCAATCACTAATCCCAAAGCACAAGAGCAATATATTGTGAAATTAGTGGATTCGTATCGTGCAGTTAAGGATCAGCTAACAAAAATTGTCACATACAATTAAATTGCAATATATTAATCTACGATATGAATCTACTAAATCTACCATTTCCCTATTGAGCAGCCCATTGAAATGAGCGTTTGGATGATGACTGAGCTTCTCCAGTAAAGCGACTACAATACACATGATTTAATTATTTAATTATTTATATTAAAATATGTATGGCTTGCAATTTATGCACTTAGGCTTTTTTACAATGTTTTTTTTTTATTATTAGAAGTTTCGTCTAACACGTCTTTTTATATTTATAAATTATAAATTTAATACGTACTGAATTTTAAGAATATATAATATTTTACAATAGATTTTAGAAAATTGTCGTACTGAATACGAGGGTAGAAATATTTGTAATTAAAGAGGCTTTCATGCAATTTAATTTAATCAAAAAACTTTTTAATGTCATGTGTCTATGTAAGTTTTTTTTTAATTTTGATTATTATTACAATTATGTATTTATCTTAAATATTTATATTTGTATGTTTATTTAATTATTTTGAAATAAGCATATGTATATTTGTATAATATTATGTTCATAGTCTTAGTTTTAAAAATTTATTTTATTTCCAAAATACCAGCAGCCACTAATTTAGTTTTGTTTGTTTTTTACTAAACTACATACATAGAGATTTGATGATTGTTGTTGTCTCCGATTTTAATTGGTTCCGGCAAATTGTCTACACCAACTATTGCTGAACTTGTTCCAGTTATCACGGTTACTGTTGGTACTTAGTTTATCTGGCATATCAGCATTAATGGATCGTTTGCCCCACATGCCTTTCAATTTATGCCAATTGGCCTCGCGTTTACCCCAAGAACTAGCGACTGAACCTGTGGGAGTAAAAGCTAGTTTTCAATAAATATCTCATACGAAAACATGCGACTCACCTTTATTCATATATTGCCCGGCATTACGTCTTTTACCCCAGGCTACGTTCATTTTCTTCCATCCTCTCTTTTGTTTAGGTACATTGTCATCATTCATATCCTCGTTTTCGCTCTCGATTAGTTGTTGGATTGTAGCGGGTTTTGGGAAAAATACCACAAAAGGCATCATGTCCGCATTGAAATCATCTTCTGTAACAAATTGCTTGCCCGAGGGGTAGTACAAATCACCAATTTCGTCTTTCTCATCGGCTGGCATCATGAATTCGTTTTCGTTATCACTCATTGTGGGAATTTCGGGTGTAACTGCATTGGCGCACGTACTTTTAAGATTTGTGCTCAACAGGGCCATTGCCATCAAAACGTGTAGGGTGAACCTAAACACCCGATCTTGTTTCAAGAATTCTGACTTGGACATTGTGCAATGGACGATTTTAGAAACTGAAAATACCAATCTAAAAAATGTAGGAAACATTAGGAAAACTTTTGAATTATTAAGGAATTATTTTAATTGAAAATTAGTAAATATTTAATTAAATTTCACTATGCAACAACTAAAAATTAAGTGCATTAGTGTTTGTGAGTTTTCTGGAAAACAGCTTCACTTGAGATAATGATTTGAAACACAACTCGATATTTCGAATATACTCAAATTTTAATGATCAAGCTGTTTGTATCATATAGTCTGATCTTACTTATAGCGCTCAGGAGAGGACTTAAAGCAAATGGAGTTTAGTTTAATTTAGAACTTTAACGAAGTTTGGTGATTTTTTTTAAAATCACCATTTGTGGTGAAATTTGTTTTTTTTTGTATATTTGTTTAACATCGATTTTTTGCGATTTTTTTGCGTTTTGGATAAATAATACAAAAAAGTGAAATTTAAATGTTTGTGGTGAATATTAAACATTTTGTGAATTTTTTTTAAATTTCGGTTTTTTAATTGAATTTTGATTTTTTGGCAGTTAAATTTCGGTGTTTTATTGATTTTTAAGTATTTATTCCAGTTTTTCGATTTTATGGCGAATTTTTTGCGTTTGTGGTGAATTTAAAATTGTGGCGAAATTTCGAATTTTTCGCAATGAAGACAATTATTATTATTTTTAGCTTTTATATTCGACAACTATGTTCTTCATTGGCCAAAGACGGAAGCAAGAAACTAAATCCGTTTTGTAAGAAATATTCAGCAAAAGAAATTTTCTACTCGGCACAATATCGTTTTACAAAGTAATAATCTTTGAGGAGGCCCACTGTATTCACTACTTTATATGGCAAGTGAATTTTTTTTTCAATTTATATTTTGTCTTAAATAGAATAAAAAATCGTTCATTTAATTTTTTTAACAGTAAAAGGATCTAAACTTTATATAAACTTAGTATTTTTTTTTAAATTTATAAAGAAGTTAAAAAAGGCAAGCTACCCAAATTTTGTGTTTTTTTTTTCGAAAAATACAACTTATTTCCAATTTTGCGCTTTTCGAACGTTAACGCCGCACAAAGCCTAAAATTAACCCTTTTCAACATGTAATTTCTGAAGTTTGAAATATACTCTTCCTTTAGGAGAACAGTAGTATTCAGTTAGCGGCTAACGTTTAATCTAACAGCAATAAAAACAACTGTACGTGCTGTGCAAATTAGATGCTTATGTGGGTAAGTCCACAAACCTCTTTAATTAAATAAATGTCTTCTAAGTACGAAGTAAAAACTACATAAACAAACTTTATAAACAGACATTTGAAGACAAACAGTTGTACGGAATAGTAGACAAGATGAGAGAACAGATATATGTAGGTACAAGCACAGTGGGAATGACTGAAAAATAAATTTTAATAAAAGAAAAAAAAATATTCCAATAACTTTACTAATAGTCAATTTGCAATAAAGTACATTTCATATTCTAACACTGATTTGTTATGGCAATTGGCGAACTTTTTAAAATGCAGAAGGCGAATTATTCATTATTGAAATTGTTATGTTCCCTAAACCAGGAAAGGAATCGAGCCAGATTACGTCCTTCAGGCCCATTAGCCTGCTGTAAATTTTTTCAAAATTGTTTCAAAAATTATTCCTTTCGTTTTTAATGCCTTATCTCTCCTTAACAGTTTGGTTTTCGAGCAGCGCATAGTACTATTAAGCAAGTCTACAGAATTGTTACCACTATTAGATTGGCATTTAAAAATAAGAAATACGCTCTAACTTTATTTTGTAGACATTTCCCAGGCGTTCGATAAATTCTAAGCTGATAGGATACTCACAAAAATAACTCAAATTCGTATTGGAAACTCTCATAAACTTCCTTAGAGCTATTGGCAGATAGAACGTTTAAGGTAAGATTAAATGATCAGTTTTCTAAAAACGTTACAATCTCTGCAAGAGTCCCTCAAAGTCATATACTCGGGCCGCTATCATATATAAACTATACAGCGGATATGCCAACAAGCCCATATACATACCAGGCAACGTTTGCAGATGACACTGCATTTATAAGTGTTAATAATGATCCAAAATATGCTCTCGTACCATTTTCCCTCAGAACACAAAATTGCCTATCAGCCATACAGCAGGAATACACGTTAAATTTTTGGGTATCCACCAAGATACACGTGTAACTTGGTCTCGCAACATTGAGGAAAAAATAACGGCTATAAAAGTTAGAACAAATCAACTGGTTCATAGGACCTAACTCAATCTTGTCTTTGGAACATAAAGTCCTTTATATGGCATTCAGCTGTGAGGTACTGCTTGTACATTAAACATCCGAAGTTACAAACAAGACAGTCAAGGATTTTAGGACTTATCGTAGGCGTCCCCTGGTATATAAGAAATTAAAACATTAATAGGGATCTCAAAGTTCCCACTATATCCAGGAAGAAGCAAAAAAATACACGTCCAAATACGTACACAAACTAGTCACACATCCCAACACTCCAGTATGCAATTTATTACAATTTGATGAGCACCAGAGACAAAAAAAACTGACACAGGCAAGTCGCCTCTCTTTTAGAAATAAAATTTAAATGAATTTCTTTTCGTAGAAAGATTCAATAAATTAAAATTAAAGTTTAAAATAAATGTTTTTTTTTCATATGACGAATTTTTTTTTTTTGGGGATTTTATTGTTTCTAATTAAGATTTTTGTTTAAGCAAATTTTTTATTCCAACTCATTTCAAAAAATCTTAACCCAACTTTAAGAAAAAAAACTTAAACGTCTTATGCTCGAAATTCTTATGTTCGCGAGCGATCACGGCCGCTTATTAGACTGTAACTTTTTTGGTTTTAAATATAATGTTTTCAGGCGCTTATATGGGCTGTCCGCGAGTATAGTTGTCATTAGTTAAATTCAACATAAATTAAACTCTTGGATTTTGGCGCAGTAAGTTTTATTTGCTGATAGTTAAATATTTAAGATACTCGTACATCGTACTTCAAAGATTTGCGGAGATTATGCAAACGCACACGAACACTTTGAAGATATAATAATTTGTTTTGTTGATTTGTTGCCTTAATTCCAGAAAGAACTTAAATTTTATCAAATGTAGATACGAATACATAAGGCTTGTTTAATCAAAAGAAATATTTGTACTTTATCTAGAGATTATTTTCTAAAGTGCAAGTCAGTTAACTATAAAAATTAATGAAAAAGTCAAAATCATCATCTCACCGTTATTCTCTCCTCTTTTTAATAAAAAAAAATATTTTAATTTATATTATTTTTAATATGATTTTCACCTGACCCACTGTGCGGCAGTAAGATTGACAATATAAGGTCCGAATAGCAAAAAATAACCACACAACAAGGTTGTGTCTAAATATATTTGTATGTATGCGTGTAGGTTGATTTGTGTGGCGATTGCACATTTAACGAACTGATATTCCTGCAGAAATGCGCGTAGTTCTTGTTGTAATATTCCTTGATTGGTTACGAATGATAACGAAGTTTGTAAATTATGATTGTGTGTGAGAGTTAAAGAATTTCCTACTCTTAATAAATGGATTTATTCTGGTGTTGCCCCATCTTAAATTAATATTAATTTAGAGGAATAATGGTGGCGGCAAGAAATTTGTGGCGGCCTAGTTATTAATTTGTAGACAATTTATCTTGAATTAAATCAACACAAAGGTATTGATACGCACACATACATATGTATGTGCGTGCTTAGATATGCAGAGGCAGGTTGGTATTAAGATGTAACAATATGTTACCTGGAATTGCAATTGCATTTATCATTAAAAAACGTATTTTTTTCGTTATAAATAAAACTACTTTTCAACATGAAAATTTAAGTGATTTTCCCATATGGACAGGGGGATGCTGAAATGGAATAAAACAGGCTGAGTTATTAACGAAATTCTATTTCTATTTAAAAGACTTATATAGCCAATTATGTACATATGACATATGACTTAAATCATGACTATGTTCAAATGAATTCCATGAATAAATGACGGCGATGTCGGCTTAATAAAAACGAAGATCTGGATTATGTATCCTTTGAAGATATAAGACAATTGTGGGCAGTTAGCGAGCACCTGCGACTTCAGAAAACAGGAGGTTTGCTTAGATCGAAATTCGCTCCAAACAGTAACTTCTTGTGGAAGCCATGCCAAATGTTTAACCTCATGTGGGTTGGCGTCGTTTCATATACAGCAATTTTGCTTATTCAAGTAGTCGTGTTTCCAGGCAGGATTCAGGTTCAATTTTTATTAACGAAAAGAAAGGATTCTTTAATTTTAATCAACTTTTTGTATGGAAAATTATTAATTTTCAAAAATATCGTTGGGGGTAAATATCCTTTTTTACTCCCGGAATTCGCGCCTGTATTCATCAATTAGCAGCCTATAGTTATAGATAGTTTTTCGCTTCATCGGACATGCTGTTCAATATTCATTTCATAATTAAAATAGGATTCGATCTTAATGGATAATTCATCTCAAAAGCAGTAAAGACATGTTCTGGCACAATACATAGTTTAAATATTTTTCAGAGCCAAGCGGCTGCAGAAATAAGTCCCTGCATGCAAGAAGTAAACGTGATGGTGCCATAGTCATTTGTCGTTTTACGGTATAGCAGCTTTAAACTTTTAAAGTTGATTTTTAAAAACATGATCCCTTTCTAAGACGTTTGAAAAAGAGCTTAGATTTAAAAAAAAGAACTTATGTTCTTTTTAGATCTTATTCCAAAGTAAATTGTAACTTAAGTTAAGTTACTGTTTCAAATTAAAAAGTTAAACAGTAATTCATTTTAATATAACTTCTCGCAAAATAGAGCTCAATAAGTGAAGTTTTACTGAGGGATACTTTTGAATTAGGAAGCCACTCGTTTTCAGCTTAAGTCGACTTAAGCACTTCTTATTATGTTTTCCTTAGATTATGGTTTCTTCGTGCGTGTAGCTTAGATTCACAACTGCGCGTGATTCGTGGCACTACGACTGGGTTCTAAAACAATGCATCGAATATTTGACAAGAACAACAAAATTGGCAGTTGGTATAACATGCGGTCTATATAGAAATCGATTTGCGGCAGAACAACACCTACCGGGGCACTAGTTTTAAACAAAATTAATAACTGAACAAAAGTTATTAGAACAAAGTGGGTGTTGTGATTTTTGTATCCTTTACTAAAGGCATAAAGTTTATTAATCATTATGAGAATTTTTAGCTCAACAAGCGCTTTTTTATAAACTTTCACTAAGTAACATTATTTATTAATTGCAGGTTTTAAGTTTAATATAAGCTGGCCCTTTGTGTATTTTTTTATTTTCATTACGAAGAGCGCCAGAACAAAAATATTAAACATATTTTTTACTCATGATAACGAAGACCAAAATGATCAGCTGATTAGGGTTTTTAAGAAAGATGCGTTAGATTTGCGTGAGTACCTGCTAGCGATGGCCCAACCTGGTGGTGGTGGTTTAACCACGGGTGTGACATTAAGCGGCCAAACCTATGCAATCCGCATAAGCACCACCGGAATTGCACTCATGCACATTCCATAGCAAACTATGTCAGAGAATGCCAGGTCCCCGATCCCACTCCTTGCTGAGGGGTTCGGAGCTATCTAATCTCTTGCTGCTTGCGTTGCAATGCAACGTTACATAGGTCTTGCAATGAACCTCCCCGCTTTGGGTATAAACAATAGCCACCACGTGCATCCCCGAAGGAGCCTCACCAGCAACCAGTCTGAAACTGAAGTTTCAGGGGCTACTGATTCCTGTGGTACTAGATATCTTTTCCTGCGTTACTGGTTGAACTTAGAAGTCATACCTTCTTCCAGCTTCAGGCTCCTGACAAGCCAGTTCTCCAGTCGAACTGGTTTCCCCCAGTAGCAATTCATCAAGTTAAGAAAGAGTAAGAATCTCAATAATAAGCCTGATAATAAAGTCCGTGCTCAGACGATAAAAGCCTTTTGGATAAGACTCTTTAGGCGCGAGAGATGACATGCACTCACACACGTTATACATATAAAATAAAAACATTTCAACAACTAGACTTACATTGTGTGAACGCCAAAGAAAGTTCGAAAAAGAAAAAGCAAGAATCTTATCAATCGCCTGTAAATAGGCAAAGCAAAATGCCACTCGAAAGCACTACGTTAAAAAAGACATGCATTGCACTAGATCTTGACTGCTGCTAAAGTAAATTAATAAGCATAAAAATGAACTTCGCTTATTTTTATACGAAAATCATTTTAAAGGTTCACTTTTCTTTTTTCATACTTTGGAGTAAGATGGTATGATGTTAAGAACCCTACACAATAACTTCCATTCTCTACCTGTTGCAATAAGCAACGGAAAAAAACTCTTGTTAAAATTTAATCGTACGTTGATTGGCCAACAATTTGTGACATTACAGCGAAACTGTCTTTTGTGTAAAAGAGGCTAAAGCAGTATTAAACGAAAGTACTTTTTTATTTTTTCTTTAACGCACATAATTTTATTACAGGGCGTCTATATGTTTGAGTGACTGTATCTTTTCTATTTGTTTTCATTTTGCTGCCTTCACTTAATTTACCCAACTTCTGAAAGCCACCTTTCACTAAGTCATTTTATATTCTTTATTTAAATTAAATATACGCAGGTGCGTACATAAAACGCAGCCATTCCTACATATTTTCGCAGAAGTTTATACCTCGCGATATAAAAGAACAATATGCCTTTCAAGTTGTCATTATTTTTCTATTCAAAGAATTGCAAATTTATGATTAAAGTTCATTGATTGTGAAATGTTGACAGTAAGTTATTGTTATATAAAAAGCTCAACATTTTATGCAAGGTGCATATTAGGGGTAAGCAAAAGTTTTTGGTCATGAACAAAAAAATTATGAACGTGGCGAGCAATATTAACTAGTGGAGTTTTTTTTATCCTCATTGTAATACAGGAACCTGCCATCCACTATACGACGATTCTTTCAAAATATTATTCATGTTTGCAGTTAAAATGATTGTCAGGACATGATATTATTTATATATATGAGATTTGATCAGCCCTCCGATACCTTTCGAAATTTAGTGTTAAATCAGTTTTAAATCATGCGATCAATTGGATTTTTGTTTTAGCATCTCCACACAGTGGTGTTTATTCATATATCGATTCAAATGAAAATGTGCCTCGTCTCTCATTATGAATTTTTCAGGAAAATCGGGGTTGTCATGGGCGAGCTGTAGCATCATATTGGCATATGTACGACGGGGTAAATGGTCTTCTGGAAGAAGCTCTTGTGTGAACTGAATCTTAAATGGAAACTAATGTAAATCTTTGTGCAAAATTGTGGCCAAAGTTGTTGTTTGAAGACCAAGCTCCTGAGAACAGTGTCGAATTGAGGTTGATGGATTGTTTTGAACACTTTCTTGAACAGCAGTAATGTTTTCAGCCGATCTTGCAGTACGTTGTGGTCCATGCTTGGGCCTATCAGCTACAGTCCCTCTTTCTTCGAAATCATTCACTACTTCTCTTGTTGTCACGTTGTTTCTCCCAAAATTTTACGTAACTTTCTCATCGCCACAGTAATCGATGATTGATTAAAACTCGTTGGTTTAGCGAATATTTTTCCATAATAAATTTGCCACGTCTCTACTTCACGACTGCCAAATATGAACAGTCAAGACTAATGTCTACCAAAATGGCGGCTAACAAAGTAGTATACCTTCCCGGCGGACACTGTAGTTTTATCTAAAGTTTAACAAAAACAAGAACGAGGAACTTACAATCACTGCTATGACCCATTAAAAGAAATAGTCGCTAGAATGATAAATATGTATTCAGACAAATGGTGCGTACTACCGCTAAAGTAAAAAATCATAAGCGTTGCAATGTCTAAAGCCGTTCATGAATATAACAAGACAATGGGTGCAAAGAGGAAGAAAATTGTATTGGCCACTTTTCACCAATGCCCTAGATGCAGCTCTTGTGAATGCTGGAAATCACATTGTCTTCTGAGAAAGGAATAAAATCAAGCTTATATGTATAATGGAATGCCTTTTGAAGCCAGAAATTATTGAAAAAATAGTAAACCCACCAGAGTCATTCTTGTACCTAGATATAAAAAACATAATACAAGATGAAAATAATGTTCCGATATTTTACCACAAATATAGATGAACTAATGATAAAGTAATCAACTCTAATTTTTTGTATAATTCAAATAGATACGATAGAAATTTAAGTAATAGAGAACTTCGAAACAAAAATACTAGAAAATTCTGGTGGTTGAATGAATAGTGTGCTATAGAACTTGTTCTTTTTATATTTAGTTAGACTATAACTTTTTAGACTAACGTCATATATATGTAATGTTTTTTATATTTCTTCATTACAAATTTATAAAATCCCTCGTTAAATACGATTTCAATATATTTTATTTCAAAATAAAAAACTACCTATGTATATAAAAAATACTCGAGTGCCCGTTCTCGGGCCAATGTATTTATGTAAATATGTAAATATGTATACTATTGTTTATTATGGTGTAAGCATATTATAAGTTGTAAATAAATAAACGAAATTTAAAAAAAAATAGTTCAAAATCTACGCTTTCAGTGCTTCGAACTTATCGTATTGATCATAAAATTTTACGACAAAATAAACATTGAAGATGTCGCCAATGCAGCAGTCAAACTGTTTATATATGAAATGCAATGCAGCAGTGTGTACCTAAATTTACGCATTACGAAGGTGATATGGTGCATCAAAGGAACAGTCAGGCTTGCTTCGGGCTCCAAAATTCTACGTGTATTTTCTTTTTTTTTAAGAGGCTGGCATGGATTTTTTTGTAGTGCGGATGGAGCCGATTGGTTGGCAAGAGCCACACCCAAGACGGCGAGCAAAAGCCGGAGCAACCGCGATCATGCCAGCGCCGCTAACAGTCGTGCCACAAATAAATCCTTCACTCTGCGTTTCAGTTCAGCACCAATACAAAAATTGATTTTTTATTTCTTTTTCGTTGATTGAAATACAAAAATTTAATTACAATAAGAATGTGGTTGTGAAAAAATAACTCCTTATACGTCCTACGGTCGGACAGACAGACTGACAGTCAGCTCTACGAGGGGTTAAATCTGCAGCATTGAATTGCCTGGCCCTCTGGAATCGCTGCTTCCTGAGACAATTGAGGCGTGTTCATCGTACTCACACTCATGGGCCCAATTTTAAAATTTTTAAAGTTGTGTTTTCACAACATAAATAAATTCCAATCAATCCGTAGTAATGCAATCATCATGTTCGTCGAACAAGTTGAACATGAATTCAGATCTACCACAAGGCTTTCTCCTACACTATGGCTTATTTTTTGAAATGATCTTCTATGCCGAACTTCGAATCCCATCAATATTTTTCAGTAATAGACCAAGCCTTTCGCAACTTGGAGACAGCAGGCGCAATATGAATGATATGCTCAACCGAGAATTTGGCGATAATTTCCGAATGGTCGTGGGAGCAGGGTCGATTTTAATGTACTTAAGACCCATTGTCGTGGTATGGGTGGTGTAAATATAACGCATTTAGAAACTCTTTATGTTCTAGGCATGAAATACAGTGTAAGGTTCTTTGAACTAAACATATTTTTCAGATGGCAAAAGAAGCAGTCAAGTGCCTGGGCTTTTTAAAACGGTGCAAGCGATACTTCACTCCATCTGCTCTCCTTATTTTTAACACCACCTATTTCCGAGCGAAATTGAAATGCGAGTCCCATGTACGGGCCTGTTTCAAAGTCTATTTTGCAGCTCCTCGGCCGGAAATAAGAGAGGGCAAAGGTGCTTATCAGTGACGGTAGGGTATCAAACTCTGTTGACTCACTGGGATGCATGTCATTGTTCTATCGTTATTACAACGGAATGTGCTCCAATGAAATTAGGGAATACTATATCCAAACATTTGACCGTATAACACGTTCTTCACTAAGGGCTTATCCGTTCGTAGTATATCGGCCATTGGAACGCACAACACACTGCAGAGAAAACTCGTTCTTTAGCTGCACTAAAGATATGAGGAAGAAGTCTTTCTTCCCACTTTCGATATTGCAAAGTTTAAATTGATTGTCCACAAACATTACTCCCGCTATCCCCCTTGCTTTAAACTTTTTTTCTAGTTCCAGCACAATACACTGCGTGAGTATGATTCATCCTGAGTGCTGGTCCAAAAAATATAGTCTTATATAAAAGTTCATTACTGGAACCTACAATAACTTGAAATTTCAATCGATTAGACAGAACTTTTCTTTGTAAGTGTTTTTATGTAAAAAATACTGATTTATTTAAAATTATAAATTTTTGAACTCGTTTTAACATAAATACATAATTCTAAGCACGATTTTAGGAGCTATTTGTATAGTGACTTTCGGGTTCTTTTCATGACTTACTTGTTATATTGAGTATTCAAACACACAATATGACTGGAGCATGCAAAATACATTTATAAAGACAACAAAAACACACACAAATGAATGACGGGAGGGCTTCATGTAACACCGGCCACATACAAAGTAACATTGGAGGCATACTCCATTTAATGTGCGATCCATTGTCTGTCGCTAAGATTTGTGTTTAAATTCATGTTCCTATTTCGGTTCGCAAACTATTTAATTTTTTTTTATAGTTTGTGTTTCTAAATACAATGGTGCAACGTCTATATCGTGGTTTACTGTTTTCAATGGCTTAGTTCATTGAAAGTAGTGGAGCTGTGGTGATCATTTTCACATATTACTAACATCATTTTAATTTTTTTTTTTGCCTTTATTTGTTTAATAGTATGTGTTGAGAACATACACATGTTTAGACACATTGAACTGAAGAACTTTTGGTAATTTGCTTATCAGGTATTTTTAGTTATTTTGTGATATTTACATAGAACTGATGTTTCATTTATGGTTTCCTGGGCGGTTGAAACGTCTACATCAAAAATTGAAACTTGGTTTCAACACATCTTCCTCTAATGTTCCATTGTGTGTATTTATCATAAAAATTAACAACAGATTAAAAAACCGCGAGGTGCAACTTAATTACAATTAAAACCACTAATAATACGACGTTATTTTAAAAACATTTAACCATTTTATTGTAAACATGCAGGAACGCTAAATTCTGGGGAATATGTCTAAAGTAATAAGATCTCTAGAGAAAGCAAACAAAAAATAGATTTCATACAGGCTGCATTGTGGTAAGCAATCTGACTATATTTTGTGCTGTATACCAAATACATGTAAACCCAATGTCGACAGTGGGAGTGGTGCCAATGCTAATTGGGCTGTTACTATGCAGCGGAAAGAAAAATCTTGCCGTAGGAAGGAGCAAACGAATGTTTCAGCATGAATAAAATATTTAATAAAATTAATTACAAAATATGAATAAAAAAGGGCGTTAAATAAATATTGATATAACATTATAACGTTATTACAGCATCAGCACAAAAAAAACACTGAGTTCTTCATTCAAGTGGTAACCACTTTTTACACACACACACATAGAAACGTGTATTGTATTTTTTGATGAACACTTTACTATTCATGCAAACAACTACAGGAAGACATTTCTTTTTATACTTTAACACACGTTCACAAACATTTAGCCAAATTTATTTACATAGATACTTTCTTATTTGTTCTGCGCTTTGTTTGCCTAAAATTGTGAGAAATTTTGTTTGTAAAGCTTGTCAAGTAAAAAAAATATATATTTAGGACTACAAATTAATTTTTTTTTTTAAATAAGAACAGAAGGTTTTACTTACATTCCGTATACATTAGACATGAACTGCTTGGCCCACGATGTCGAACGTTCACATTCGCTTGAATTCCTATAAAAAAAAGGGGGCCTGGCTGGAAATACTTCGATTTGTTTACGTACTTCTACTAATGTTAGTGTCAACTTTGCATTACTTCTAGTTTGTTTGCTTTAGTTTTAATTACTCTGACATAACAAAA
Source organism: Phania funesta (assembly GCA_963932375.1). NCBI lineage: Eukaryota > Metazoa > Arthropoda > Insecta > Diptera > Tachinidae > Phania > Phania funesta. The sequence goes on along the minus strand of OZ010656.1, from coordinate 66,310,042 downwards.
CAGTCCGAATTCGCACAAAACAGTCCGAATGCGTCCAGAAGCGTTCCAGATAAAAATTTGTGTGCAATTTCGGCAGAAAATCACTCATTTTCTGCCAAAATTAAAAGTAAAATTTGCCATTTCCTGTAAAAAGTTGTACGAATTTTTTCTTTGTGTAAGTTCGGACTATAATTGAATTATCAGCTGTTTTTTGTTTACAAAAGTTTTTATTTAAAATTGATTATAAAGCGGAAATGAATAGTCATTTGGCTCGCAATAGCTACTTGGCTTTCTATTTTGCTTTTTCAGTTTAGTTTCATTCCTGTTTTGCAGCTGTTGCCAAGGATGCAAACTAAAATAAAATTTAGTTGAGAAAGTAGGCAGCATTAGTATTTCAAGATCTTCAGTTGTGGTTTTTTGCATTCTAGAAATTTTGGACAATTTTGTCACATTCAGAGAGTAATTTTCTTTTTTACTCTTAATAGTACAGACATATTTGTTATGCACCTTGAACAGACCTATAGTATGCTCGCATATGCGCCTTAACTGCGCAATTAGGAGATTTACGCCATTATGTCCTTAATTGAGCCCAGTTTACCATACAAGTATTCAAATAAAAAATTGAGCAATAAGTTCCTAAGCATACTATAGATTGAATCAATCTGGTGAAGTGTGCTTAGTGAGCAGAAAATTCTGTAAAATAAACGCATTAAATGTCATAGCCCGCTAACTAACCATTACACAAAAGGGACAACAAATATAATTGTTGCCAATTTAGCTATGTGTCTTATATTATGGTGGTAGTTGGAAATTGGGCACGTAAAAAGGCATAACATCATTGTCGGATCATGGAAACATTTTCAGCTATCAAACGCTAATTGAGTGAGCTAAATTGCATATGTGTGAACACCAAATTTTATAACGCAATTAAAAATTTAATTTTTTTAAAAGGCATGTGTGAACATACTAATAAAAGTAATTTTACGTTATAAAGCTTTCATAACGAATGCTTTAATAAAGCTGTGAAGACGTATAAAAAACTTAAACATAAGCAGTCTATACGTAACATTTACATGATGTTAGTGTTAATATTAGTCAAGTCATGTCAAATGTAGACTTCACTTTAAAGTCTAATGATTTATTTTGTTGGTTGTAAAATAAGTAGTGGAATTATTGAAAGTTTTAAAATGAATGTGTTCCAAGGTCTACTGAAACTCTTGTATTCCAGAGCGATAATCAAGTTTATTATTTAATAAAGATGTTGTTGAATTAAATTTTTAATTGATACATTTCAACTTTTTTTTATATGTTTCTTCACTTCTCAGTGCTTCTCGGTTTCTAATTGATATTTGTCCGGCGACTGGAACTTGTTCATCTTCTTTCTGGTTTGCCATACTAGGGTGTTTACTGATATTCTTTTTTATAGAGTCGAAGCATTCTAACATCCTACTATATCTTTATTAAGTTGAATTCAGTGTTTAGATCCGCAAAACGTCACATTGCGAGTTAGGGTTTTCAGAGTAGCCGTCCATAAAAGTGACGCATAAAAGCGCAGTAAAATTACTATAATCCCAAAGTTGTGCTTCCCACAGATCATTTAGGACGTTTTAAAAATTAAACAAAATTATGAATAACAATAAAAGCAGAGGGGTAAGGTCTTCATAATATATCTTCTAATATAGTTCCTTTCTATAAAAAACGTAATTTTATCTGGTAAATTGACCTTCCTTCATGAATATTCAAACATCAAGTTAATAATGTTCCAACACACAAATAGAACATTTTAAATCGCATACATTTGTTGAGTCTATGTCGAAGAATATTATGACATCTTATTCCCATAAATTGGTTTCTGTTTCATTGCAAAATTGCACTTCATATTGATACATACTCGTATGTAAATGGAAATACAGCAAGCATTAGCTCCGGCATCGTTATGACCATAAAATTTATGATAATAAAGATTAAATCATCGGTGTCGATAGTGATTGTGGCCATGATGAGAAATGAACGTTTGTAAAGACTTAATTGTTTATCTTATCACAAAAATTCGACTAACGATTTCTTATCTGTTAAATGCGTATTTGCGGATGTTCTTTGGTATTCCAGTGATTTCACTGGGGCCAAGAACTAGAAGAGTGTAGGAGTATAAGCACTGATAGCAAAATAGACACATTTAACAAGGTATTTGCATTTCACATCAATTTTTTTACGATAGGCTTCATGTCATGACAACTTATGGCTTTTGTTTTATTGAATATATTTTTTTTCTATTTAATAAATGTTAGAATACAATCACAAATTATGTACTAAATGAAATCGCCGAGCATAGTAACGAAGTTTTCCAATTGTTGTGTAGTGTAACACACCTGAGAGGTAGTGGTGCAAATCGAATACACAACCTCCAGACTGATATACTAGCATGCTATTAATTGGCTTATCAAGGTACCCTATTGAAATATCAAAATATTATCGTAATTGATAAACATTATTCATTCATACATACATATCGTACCCTAAATACAAAAGGGTCACAACTCAATATACTATAATTTTAAGGAGAGACAAAAACTGTTTATGTAAAAATGATTGTAATATTTAAAGAAAATATTGTTCCATTATGAAAAAATTCTATATTGAAGAAGCTTCTGCAATACTTTTTTCAATTTTATATTATGTTTGCGAAAATAAAATAAAATGTTGATTTATGACTTAAAATAATTCTCTTTAGTTCATCGTGCAGAAGCAACATACTTAACATAAAAATAGACATAAGTGTATTTTTCCAGTTAAACAAGATAGTGATGTGATAGAAATTTTTGCAGCAGTTAGAATTAATTTATGGAAAAAAGTCAGTTTTGGAAAATTTTGAGTTCTGACCCTTTTGTATTTAGGGTGCGATATGTATGTGTCTATATATGCATGTGACTTATTTACATGTTTTTACATAAATACACATGTAGGTATATTAAAGTGTTAAAAGTCGATTCACACACACACTCCCATTATTTGTTGTTGATTATGTCTGCTACCCTACAAGCAATTTTTCGTTGTTTACTGACTTTATCTTTTAGAAAAGTTATATATTCGGTGAAAATATTGTTGAAGGGCAAATAAAAACAGAAAATGTTCAGTTTCGAGTGCATTTACAGCTGACATTATAAAACATGAGAACTAGAGAGCTGTCACTAAACTTATGGGCCTTATTTTATAAAACCCAAGGTGATGCCAGAATTTATATGGAAAACTAAAACAAATTTGAAATATTTTTTATTTTATTGTTTTTCATACAAATTTTTTGGCTTTTGAAAAGAAAGTCAACGTTTCGTATATTACGGCGTTCAATACTTTAAAAATAGTTAAAATTTGTTTTTGTTTTTCTTAAAAATTCTGGTGTTGCCTTGCGTTTTATAATATAAGGCCTTAAATAAAATATTATGCGTTATATAGTATATTGCTTGGTGTAGGTAGCTATTAAAGGTGACTAATTTCCGTATATACATATTTCGCTCAAAATTTTAAAATTCGACTTATAAGTTTCGGGTTAATTAAAACTTTGTGCGTCAGCGAAGGTATGGTATATCATTGTAAAAGCAGCATTTTTTTAGGAATTTATTTGTTATTTAGTCCGTAAACAGCATAAACATTTCATTAGAGGGACACAAATTAAATTGTTTATCTTAGAATTCCAGCGAACGTGGGACAGGCTGTTGTTATTTTAATTTTCTTGTTTTTTTATTTGGGTAATTTTTAATTTTTGGCTTTGGGCTACATTCCGGCGATATTTCGATTCTTTGCTATTGGAAAAATATAATAATATATACAATATTTAATAATTTATGTTTTTTTTTAAATTAAAATTTTGGCTGATAATTCGCTTTGTTATGACTTTGAAATTTTTTTCTAAATATTTAACTTTTTTTGTCAAAATTGTTTTCTTTAAACTAAATTTTAATTTATAATTTTTTCCATTTCGATTGTTGGACGAAATTTGTATTTTAAGGCGAATGTTCGATATTTCGGTGAAATTTAAATTGTTGGAATTTTTAGATTTTTTGCAAAATTTTCGATTTTTTGTTAAAATGATGATTTTTTAAATAAATTATCCGTTCAGTCCAGCATATTCTCCATCAGTTATCTGAAGCTTTAGAAAAGTTAATTCAAACAGGTGAGCCTATATATTTGCGAACATCATTCTCATCAGGATCCGAATATAATGTTGCTTTATTGTGGCGCAAAATAATAAGACTACCTATCATTCTACCTTTTTTAATTTTTCGGGCATTAATGCACCTATATGCTGGTTATAATTAGTAAAATTGAGAATCTAATTTACATGCTAATTGAGGTCGGAAAGTTGATTTTAAGTTCAAATAGAGGACACGACTTTTAAATGTAAAAAAAATTTGTATTAAAACTAAACACGTGAGCTTTTTTATGGGTATAAAAACTGTGTATAGTTTAAAAACTGTAAAAAGTGACCAGGAAATTTCGGGAAATATGGTTAATTAATTTTTTCTAAAATTGTAAACTAGTATTTATATTGAAGACTCTTCCATAGGACTTCATTTTTAAAAATATTTTTAAAGTAACAAAAACTATAAATTTTATGAAAACGACATTTTACAAAAAAAAGTTTTAGATAAAATACAGTATCAATTTAGAAAAAAATATTTTCTGATTGAAAAAACAAATGTTGATGCTTCAATTAATTGAATTGAAAGTGTGTAAAGAACATCAGCAAATCCATTAATGTTTATGATAAGGCATTTCCATTATGTTCATTGCTAAAAATCATTTTTTTTAACCTTTCAACGCTTAAGCAATTTGTTTTCATTTGCATTATTATTTTTTTATTATATTAATTCCACTTGTTTTTCCGGTCACATTTTTTATTTTAATTATTGTATTGTTTTGCAACCAATTGGCAGAAGATTCTTATAAATCATCTGAATGTATTTCGTTTCTAAAACGAAATAAAAAAATTAAATAATTTAATTAACTGTTTCTTTTTAAAGAGACAAACAGACACATTTCTGTGGTTGCCATAATTAAATAACTCCATTGTGAATATTAATTTTTTATTATTGAGCTATTGTTGCCAAACTGCTCTATATAAAATACACAGGACTAAAAATGTTTTGTAATAAAAAATGTAACTTCTATGTTCAATAAAACTTGTTTCTGCACAAATTGATTATATCAGCATACGTTTGGGTCCTAATAAATTTTAACCGCATACCTGATCTAGCCACTAGCGTCGACATAAGTGGTTTTATCTGCACACACTTTTAGTGTCTGTAATATTTGTTTAGCTCAAAAATTTTATATAAAGTTTTTATGACTCATCTCAATGTTACAAAAACAGTCCGAAATATGTCCTTCCGAGCCCAGTTTCAAACAAAACCATTTTCTGTCTCCCCTGAACAATTTAATTTGAAAGACTTATGCGGTTTTTTTTGAGATTTTTGTTTTAACTGTTTTTAATACATAAATAAGTTAGAACACAATAAAAATTCTATTAGTAAAAATGCACAAAGCAACGGGTTACAAAAATTCTTAAAGCAACGAAACAAAAGGATGCGGTTCTAAATGCAAAACTGTAAATTTTAACAATGATCCAACACATATTTCGAATTGTATTATTTTTTTTGAAGCATTGAGGGTAATTTTCAACAAAATTATACTTTGATTTCAACATTGGCTGACAAGGAGGACGCATTAGTTTCAAATTTTTGTGTTTAAAACTAATTTTAATATTGTTTTCATAAATTTTTATGACATTTTTGGAGAGCAAAAAATTTTACGTACGATTCAAGGCAACCTAATCTACAAATAATAGTTTCAATAAATTATTTTACACTTTGGGCGGTCAAATTTTAAAATAAAATATTTATTGCCGTTGTGAACGCTGTTTAAAATAATTGATTGCCGAAGTGTTCTAAAATGTCCAAATTCCAACAGTATCAGCGCATTACTAAAACATATTTAGAATCCTGATTTTTCCTATCAGTAAAGTCGGAAAAATATGCCCAAATAAATTTGAAAACAAACTGAAGATACTAACTAATTCTTAAGACATTAAGCTTGAAAATAGTTTTAAGTAATCGAAGATATTTAAGATGAAAAACTAGATTTCGAACACCAGCTTGGCTGACCAGGAGCGAATCTAGCGGGAGGGATAATTGCATATTAATCACCAAACGAATAAAAAAGATTTTACTGAACAAAAAGTTTTAAGATTGTTTGTTTTTTTTTTATTTCAAATAACCCAAAATATCCTGTTTCAAAAGCTTTGGCAGGATTCGAGCCTTATCTTATGCCTTCCAGAGGGTGAAATAATTGTTTCCCTATCATTTTCAACTTGGCTTGTTCTGGAACTAGGATTTTGTCCTTGTGGGTATTTAAAACATGGTCCCCGCCTAATAAGGGACTTTGGAATGCAGTTGTCTTTTTATATGCTCCATCTTCAAAACTAAAAAATATATTGACTTTTGTTATTGTTATTCCCTGTTCAAAAGGCCTTTAAGCTGAATTTTTATCAATGTACAATTTTTTGCACTTTATTTTTTTAATTTGTTCTGGTTGCCGAGATATACCATTATCTCCAAAATGAATAAAATGGCACGACATATATTTGTATAACATGAGAGCGGTTAGTTCTATGTGGCTGCGTGAAAAAATCAAAAACCCGCATTAAAATTACATTTAAGTTATACTAGCACTGCTTTTAAATCTGCTTAGTAGTTCCAGAGGTGTCCAAAACATTTTTATGCAAAACTTAAAAATTTGTAGTTCAATTGTTTTAACGAACTAATAAAACAATTTTCCATATTAAATTCGATATTTTGCTATGCTTTTGTGTAGCGTCAACAGGAAATAAATTATATTACAAAAACTTCAATTAACAATCAATAAAATATGAAAAAGAATTTTATTGATTGTTAATTGAAGTTTTTATAATATAATTTATTTATTTCCTGATGATGCTGCACAAAGGAGAAACGAAATATTAAATTTAATAAATAAAATTGTTTTATTAAAAAAATATTAATAAAGACGTAGTGCTTTAAAAATTATTGAACTAAAGTTTTATTCATAGATCAAAGATATATAAAAAAATTTATAATTATGAAAGCACTGAGAACTAAAATCAGTTAAAAATTTTTATTAAAAAAAATAGAAAACACAAGATTCCTACTTTTTGTTGGCATTATTTGCGAATTTCGGATTTTTTTTTTAACTGACTCGTACAAATCGTTCTACAGTTATTTTAATATTTGTCGTGCAGCTCCTTTCATTTTGATATTACAATATATCTCGAAGACTTAAATTCATATGAAGAAACTGAGTGCAGATCCAAACTCTGCACCCTGATTAACAAAAGAAACAACTTTCCGTTGATTAAGTTCAAAATTTGACCGGAATTTCTAAACTTGTTATCATTCGCGACGAGGCGCAATTTTAGATGAACGACCATGTTAACCAGTACAACTGTTATATAAAAATGATGCGAACTCATATCAAGTGACAAAAAAAAAGTTTTTGAAATATGGCCATATTTTTTTTTCAAAAAATTCTTTTCTTTTACTTTCCTGATATTAACAAAACTATTTAAATTATTGCCTTTTCCAAAACACTATTCCCTTAATTTGTTTTAAATATTTTTGCCGAATATTCTCACTTTGTGAAATAGAAATTCAATAAAATGGGTATTTTCTACATTCACTTAAATATTCAATACGAATATTGGTGCTTTCAAATGTCTTTTATGATTTTTATTTAAAGGTTTTGTGAAGAAAATCATAAATTTCTTATACGAGCACTTATTACAAATACATAGTTTTAAAACTCTTTAAGATAGGTCTTGCATAAAATAGAAGTAAAAAATTATCAAAGCGGAAGTTGAAAATTTAATCATACTAGGAGTAAATGAATTTAAATAGATACAATTGCCATGGGATATGCATTTCCTTTCAAATAGAAACTAGATAATAATAATAAATCAAAAAATGCATGTACACGATACAACGAACAATCTTGTTATAAATGTGTATTGTCGATCGAATAGGTCGCAATAATATTAAGCACAAACTTTACGCTTATGGTTCTATAGCTGTATGTTGAGACAAATGTTACTGTTTTAGCGACCAGTATTGACGAAGGCCGTGATTTGTTCATTTAAAGCTGTTCAAAGCAATCGGGAATAATTAATTGAGAAAATTAAATTTTTAATTAATTTTAAGTTGAAGCCACACAATAACTTCACCTGGTGCGAAAAAATCTGTGTGTGCGAAAACAAAAATAGTAAAATAAAGAAATTAAGCTCTTTTTTCCGATTTATACATTGAAGTCATCGTTCAAAGGAGGCGAATTTTTACAGAAATGCTGGAATTGAGTTTTGTACAAATTTGTTAAGTAAATGATTTTGAGTTAAGCGAGAAATTTCCCTCGTACTTAGGATAAGAAAGTTGGGACATTTGATAAGTCTACTCTAGGTTTTTTTGATAATGCAAAGTCCTCAAAACAACACGGAATTCTTAATTTTTGAAAATATAAATTTTTTTATTTAGTATATAGTGAACATGAAAATTATGACTCAATATATTTTGCATTAGTATTTATAGCTGTTGGTGTGCGTTAAGCTCGAAGAAATTAGTTAGTATTAATAAATATAACTTTAAATTTTTCCGTGTCAATTAAAATAGTGCGATCTTATGAAATTAAGCCCTTAATGTTGACATTCCTCTTAAACAGGGAAAATTTAAATTCGAAATTGGTAAAATTGAGCTTGCATATTTAGGAAACTGGCAATTAGTTTGAATTTTCAAACAATTTTCTTTTTGTAAACGTTTGTAATTTGTTGTAAATTTTATAAACAATTTAAGTTATAAAAATTTATTTTTTAGTTTTTTTATTAAACATTTTCTAAAGTTTTTCTTTTTAGTTTCTCAAATAATTGTCCGAGCTTTAAGGTTTTAAATAAAAAAATATTTTTAAATATTTTAATTCATAGTCGAAATTTTGCTGTGCCATTGATCAAGAAATAACAAGAAACATTTTTAAGAAATGATTTTTTTTCAGACCTTTAAGCTTAAATAATTAATTTATAAAAAATGTTAGATTTTTAATTTAATTATAAAACTTGGTTTTTAAAAAGTTTTGACAATTAAATTTATTATTAAATTTGTTATTAATTATTTCAAAATTAAACACTTTGTTGCCTTCAGTTACATATGGGGTGAGAATCGAAATGTTAAAACCGATTTTTTTACATACTCGTATTTCGAAGACTGGCAATTAAGTTCGAATTTCCAAACACTTTTTTTCGATAATTTATTGTAAGCTGTGAAACCATTTTAAGCTTATAAAAGTAATTTTTATGTATGTTTTTTATGATCAATTTCTTTACCTTTTTTTAATTTCTCAATTAATTGTACAAGTTTTAAGGGCTTAAATAAAAAATTTTTCTTTAAATAGTTTGATTCGTAATCTAGGTTTCGATACGTTTTTTGTAGCATCATCAAGAGATGACAAAAAATTTAAGTAAACGTTTTTTAAGATCTTAAAATTTGAATAAATAATTGATAAAAAATGGTAAATTTTTTTATCTTAATTATAAAACTTTTTTTTAATAAAAATTTTTGACAATTAAAATTGTTATTAATTATTTCGAAATTAAATTTGTGTTGACTGCATATGTAGTGTACACTGTTTTTCAATTCTGTCTCTTTTAAGAGGTGCATATTGAATCTAGGACCTTTTTTTAGTAAATTATCATTTAAAACTAAGCTAAAATTTATCTATAGCAAATGAAATTACAGTTTTATTTTATTTATATCGATTTATACTGAGAGTATTATTTTGCTTTTTCTGTGAATATTATTTCTTTTAAAATACATATATTATTTCAAACCTTTTTTAAGCCGCTGCCACCATGGAAATGGAATTTCAATATAATAATTAAATTAAATTATTATGTTTTTGCAAAAGTGTGTTGTGTATTTCTACAATACAAACATTAATTGCACACAAATACATATACATAAATACATGTAGAAGATATAAAAATATAAAATTTAATTTTGAAATAAAATTCAATTAACGCGCAGGTTTAAATTGCTACACTAAATGCACCACACACACACACAGCACTAAGATTGTAATAAGGCAAACATTATTTTCAGACAAAAAAAAAAAACACTTGTTGCCACTTTAACACTGTAAGCAAGCACACACTATTACAATTACGTACTTTAATTCTCTTTTGCTTCCTTTCGTTTGCGTTCTCTGCGTATTAAATAAACAGTTATTATTAAGAGTTTCTTCTTAGTTCGACGATGTGCATTAACCTGTTGATTGACTATAAATGCTTTCAAACACTGTCAACATCATTTATTTATACCGTTATTCTGCAGACACACTGACAGGCATACAACTGAAATTGGTACGCATGAATACACCAACACGATTGCATTAAATGCCACGACCATATCATACGTAGCGGATACGTAATACACAAACACTCATACGTTGTTGAATATCACGAGCATGATGAAAAAAGAATGTGTAATACACGAAGTTATGGAAACGATTAAAAACGACAATAGTCAACAGTAAATAACAAAAACAAGCGGAAGTATACATTTACATAAGCAAACTATGCCAAAAGAATGCACACACACACACACACACACACACGTCTGAACTGACTGTATTAAAAAAGATGTAGGAATAACGGCATTTACAGTGCTTTGAGGCATACAATTTGTATTTCAAATAACAACTATTGTCTGAATTAAGTTAAAACTTTTTATATTTCCAGACAAATAGTTCGGTATTACAAAAAATATTCGCAAAGATTCGAGCTGCGATATCTATAGTGAAAAAAAAAACTAAAAATTATTTTTCAAAAACAAGCAAAAATAAACGTTTATTTTCCCAATAATTGCCTATTCCATAAACATAATTCTTTAAAAAAAATATAATATGCAGATATCTGAAAAATGAGTAAAAAGCGAAAAACCTGAAGTTCTATAAAAAAAAACCTTCCTGATGAAGGTGTAAAAAGTGCATAGTTTAGTACCTATTCATTCACTCATCAGCATTTTGGGCCACATCCACTATAGGTACAGAGCTGAAGTTCGGTATACCGGTCGGTTGGGGGAATAAGTAATCAGAAAAGTTTTCTATCTAGGAGCCCCCTAGCGCCTCCTTTTTGTAGGAGAGATGCCAATATAGGTAGAGGGCTGAAATTTGTCATATTCGAACTGTCTATAAGATTTAGGTTCAAAGAAGGCTAATACCTACATACAAATATATAAATTTGCCGAAAAAGTGACTTGGAAAAAAGGAGTTAGATCTTCACAAACACATAATTGGGAAAATAACCCAAATTCCTATCTAAAAATGTTTCGGTTAAAAGTACTGAGATTTAAATAAGGACCAAGTTCTTGACATGTACAATATCACCTCATTTCTAGGCAACTTGCTACCTTGGAACAATTTTTTCCACAATTCTTTCCGAAACATAAAGGAACGCTTTGTAGTAATATTATTTAAATTTATTTCTTTATCAAAAGAAGATGAATCATAAAAGAAGTACTTAAATTTTCTGTCAAATACTTTAACGAATCAAAAATTTGTCTGGCCTTTATTTTACAATTCATATGTGTTTTGGTTATTTTTCATTGACACGTTGAGTGCCACGCAGTTTTATAGCGACTTCCCCGTAGGGCCGCGCGAGTTCGGTGTTAGTCACCGGTGACGTACGTGGCACTCGACGTGTTAATCTTCTGTCTTATTTGTCATTTCACAACCTTTCTCGCACTGTCGAAATTAATTATGATACGAAGTTATTTCGATTACGACTCACATCATCAGCACCCAGGATTTGTACGACATTTTATATGCGACGAAGGAGATGAGGATCAATATTAATAGATCTCGGTGGATTTACTCGGCATTCTTTTACGGATGTTGCTAAAAATTCATTAAACAATTAAGTTTGTATTTAAGCCTAAATTAAATATTTTAAGAGGATTTCACTCAGTAGTACTTTAATAAATAATAACTTACTTATAATGCCTTCTTATTTGAGAAATAAGAATTAATTTGTTCTTCTTAATTTCAATAAAATTTTAAACTTCATAACTTGCAGTCACATTAAGTTGAATTGCTTTTCTGGATACTCGTAATAGTAAATTCAAATTATTAAAATTCAACTGCGATTTTCAAAAATAAAAATCCCCAATATTAGAAAAAGAAAAAATTTATGTCATGAAAAATTTGAAAAAAGTTTTATTTGAACTGAAATTCTCATTGGTTGAAATCACCTATTTTAAAATTTAATTTTTTTTTCACACAAACTAAAAAAAGCTTAAAAGTGACAACTTTTATCATAATAATATTTAACACGATCGCTACCACTGTATCTGCGCAGGAAATACTTGTAGTTAAACTAATGTTGCCCACACTTATTTCTTGCAATCGTCTATATGAGTGCATGATTGTACATGTTTGTTTGTGTCTGTTTGTTTTGTTTATTTAACATTAAAAACAACAGCAACAATTATAACAAAATTTAAGTTTAAGTATTTGTTATTATATTTACATGTGTGTGTGTGTGTGTGTGTGTGAAAAGACTTTACAATCGGCTATGCTGAATCACTAGCATATGAATCCTTAAATGTACCGATATTACAAGAATTTTTTTACTGCCTCGCCACAAAGTAACTTTATAACAGGGAAAAGAAAAACAACAACATAAAAATTTATGAAAAAGCATATTTCGTTTATTTCTCAGCAATTGTTTGCTTGATTTTAAATAAAAACATTTTGACGGCCGATCGACGGCATACAGATAATTAAAGAACTTCCAAACGTAATGATAATCTTTTTCATGGGTGATGAAGGTTATAATTATAGGAATCGAAAAAATTGCTTGAGTGACTATCAACTACATATTTGTGTTCTGTTTCTTCCACGTACGTATACATATGTAGTACTTATACATATGTAGTACTGCTTACAAATACTCTAGGATGTAAATTTTTTGTATTTAATAGCCAGAATTGGTATTTTAACTGTTAGAAAAGGGTTTCCAATATTGGCGGCGTCTGTCTAATCTGTTGCTTATTATATACTCACCGAAGTCAAATCACCACGTACCAATGAGGTCTGAAAGAGTAAGGCGCATTTTTAGATGAATGTCTAAGGTTATATTTATTTAACACGAGAGCAAGAAACTCATATAGGGAATTTGTACAGAAATCAGCAACAAAAAATTAGTGGTTTATCCTGTGTATTTTATTGGCGCGCCAATATTGGTGATGCCATCACTGACAAAGGCGAACGCTACAGATCAATTATAACGAATTTTCTACTGTCCCGAATGCCACAATGGATATTTTGCATGAAATATTTGAAGTTGTGCCTTTCTCTCGCAAGGGTGGCGTGAATTGGCTACCAAGATCATGGGCTTTGACCCCGCTAAACTTCTTTGTGGTGTATACCGTAAGCCACAAACGAATCTAGAGCATCGCTCAGTAAAATCACTGAAACTTAGACCCCTCAGAGCAATGCCACTATGCGAAGCAATGAAGAATGCCATACATGAAACTTTCAAGTAAATAGAAGTATAAATGGAGTATACCTCATACACATACAGCTTGTTTTATACTATTTCAACACTAGTGCACCATTTTTGGAAACTCCTTTAGTTCTTCGCCTTATGTTGCCTTGTTTTGTACTTATGTCATGAAAAAATAATCGTTTTAATAACAATTTAATTTTATATTTCAATATTGTTTAATAGTAATGTGTACAATTAGAGAACGAAAATGTGAAGTTTGAATGGAACACCGCGGAGTATTTTCTTGAAATAAACAAATAAAAAATTGTGGCGTTTTCCTTTCTGAAAAAAATTTTACCTTATAAATATGGAGAACTTTTGTCAAATTGCACGAACCTTCACAAAGTGAGGCGCTTTTTCCAATTATAATAAAATAACAAAGTCAAATTTCAAAACAAAAGTGTTACTCCTACAAACAACGTAGCTAATGCAATTCTAAAAAAGGGTAGGTAGCAATTCAACTTGAAAGTTGAGTGCAAGAAATGTTGCAAATTCGCTAGTATTTTATGCAACCTAATTTAAAAAGAAACGTGTTGTTTTTCGTAAATGTTGTAAATTTTTTAGAATCGTACACAAGCATGCAGAAAAGGGAACATATATTGCACATATTTGTCAGTAGGGAAAATGCCATTAGACTCAAGATTAGGAAATTTTTAAAGGAAAATTTTGAAAGGAAAAATTATATTTTTTACCACTTAAAAATTATCTATACAATTATAAGTTATTTTGGTGATTCATCTTCTTGTTATAATTTTTGAAATACAGACCAGCTAGGCTCCAAACTGAGGTAAAATTAACAAATTGAGATAAAATTAACAAGAGAATTTCAGATAAAGAAATAAATTATGTTTCTCTTTGCAAATCTTTCACAATTTTAAAATTTTCTGGATTTATTTTAAAAAGTACAAGTTTTTATAGGTTGAGAAAAAATATAAAGTTGCGAAAAACTAGCGTATTATTTATGGCAAAACATCCTAAATTGGGCTTCTCCCTCAGAAAATAAACTTTGTACGGTTAAATACCAACTAAGTCTAACACCATTTCTACGGAACTCAGCTGTTTGCGTCTCCAATGGTTTTATTGTAATTTTAGTCGGCAGCACTGGCAGAACTTTATTGTGTATACCCTGCGTTCACTTGCACAAACTGAGCGGTAGACGTTGCCATACGTGCTCAACTGGAAGTCCTGGTCAATGTGGCAATAAATTATGATATAAACGAATTGGAAAAACAAGTTGTTTTTTATGAAGGAGAGGCTTAGTGACAATTCATACAGAGGGTTTTTTCTTTGCCTGTTTTCTCAAATTTCTTTTGAAGCTGCTACGTAAACCCGGGCGTATTTCCACTGTAGACTGTTTTCTCTGATACTCTCAAGACCTTTTTTCGTTTCAGTTTTAATATTCTTTTTTACTTTCTGAAAGAGTTATGGAATTTTTGGCACTATCTCGTGGTGCATAACACTGTGGCACCATCGCCTCTTTCTTGGAATTTTCTTTGATATACAGAGATATTTTTAGTAAATGGTTTTGGTACTCGTTTGACACAATCCCGGCATGATATTTACATTTTCAAATCCCGTCCCTAGTTAAATACATACGAAAATATGAGAGAACAGAAAAGAATACGAGAGTGGCAGAGAGTAATGTCTAAGACGCCCTTAAAGTCTCAATTTGTGTTTTAATCTACCTCGCCAGCAGCGCTGCCCAACTTAGGGGCAATTTGGAAAGCCGTGATTGATCACTCTAGCAAAAAATCCTCTGCTTGATTTGGCACTTAGTCCTGTCAATTCGTCGTCGTGATCATGTGATTTTATAGCGCTGAATTATTTGCTATGGACTTAGAAGGCAGTAGTTAAAAATTAGAATAATAAAATTTACTTTTAATTAATTGCTTAAATATGTGAGAAATGGAACAAAATAAATCTAAATTGAAAAAATTTATTCATTCAAAAAATATTCTAATATTTTCTAATAACATACCGAGTCCAGAGTCAGTCAGAACACATCTCACTGAGTCTTATTATAAATTTTTGATTCTTTTCCCTACTTTTTTTTTTTTTTTGAAATACAGTCAGTGAATACATTTGAGTCTTATTATCAATTTAGTTATTTTAACCTACTTTTTTTTGAATTACGTGTGTAAAAAATAAATCGCATTTCCTGGTGCGTAAAAAATTTAGTGAATAATTCAATAACATCTTAACTTGAAATGACAAGCCACTGATTGATGTAAGTAGCCATAATAAATTAACAAAAAATGATAACAAAATAATTACAGTACACTTGCACAACATACAGATTAGAAGAGCATTAGGGATGTTATATATTTAAGACAAAAACTGACTAACGATACAAATTAAACCTACACAGTATGACTTCCTCAGATGTAAATGGCTTAAACCTTATAGTCGAACTTTTTCTTATGTTTTAGATATATTGCAACTTAGATTACCAACGCCGCGAACAATGTTCACCTAATTGAGACGAATATAATTGAAATTTTTCTCAATCCATTTAGTACCAGGCTGCAGTAAAATTTAATATTAAATAAGTTTTATACAGGCCATGGGGTGCTATCTTATACCAACAAAATTCACCAATTAACTCTTTCATAATTTATGAGCGTCCTTATTTAATAAAAGCCTAAAGAAAGATCCTATGATTTGCGGCAGCTAAAGTAACAACCCTTATTCGTTATCACTAATACTACGATAAAACCGAAAATGATTGATAAGAACACTAGTCAGGAAATGGTTAAGTTAATGTCGACATCAATAAATAAATTTATTTACGACTGGTAAGTGTTTGATATTTCTGTAAATACGAAGGCCGATCAATAAATTTTTTAGCTAAAAATATATACTCGTTCATATATATATTTATTAATATTATTAAACATAAACTTTTCTGTATCTCTAAATACTTTATTTAACGTTTTACTAATTTGGTCGCCACTTCCAAAAAATAAGATTTCTCAAGCATTTATTTGGTCAATAATGTTATCACCAAAGCTAAAAATCTTTCCGACAAGGCATTAAATTAGGCTTGCAAACAAAAAACAGTTACAGAGTGCTAAATCTGCTAGCAGTTTACATATAAAATAATGAAATTTTGCCACAGCGACTGAAAGCGACTGAAACTTGTCCACCCGTGCATTGACCTGTTAAGAAGATATTTTTTCCTTGCACACATACGGACATTTTTTTATTTACCATGAAGTCGGTAATTTTTAGCCGTAATATTTACTATTTATTGCTTTTCGCTTTTGAAAGTTCTAATTGTGAATTATAGCGCGTGCGTCCCGACTTCTTCGAAATTACGGAGTCATATCAGCAATTTCCCGCACTCTCTGATCGGCTAACAGCATATTCGAAATTCTTTCAACAGTTTCTGCTCTAGTGATTTTATAATTAATTGTCCAAAAACATCTAGCGCCACCAGCGCTTATGAAACCGCAAGGATTTCATAAAAATTTATAAGCTTTCTTCTTCTTTGAGTGATATTTTTTTCACCTAAAAATTAATGTTTAATTAAAATCAAAATTAAGTTACATCATGAGCTTGTATGCCTTGACTAACCACCAAGCGTAAAACGAATATGGGTACTGCTCAAAACATAACCGTATTTATTAAGTCTCCTTTTACATTTCGTAATTTTTTTGCCGACATTTTTTTTTAAACCCAGTCTAAAAATTTGACTAAAACAATTTTTTTGTAATACGTGAAAAAAATAGTCAAAAATTCTGCTTTGGTTAACACTTATAAACAGCTGTTCCATTTCTGTCATTATAGCTTAAATGACATACACAAATCTGAAGATAAAAAGCAAGTGAAAGATTTTTGAATGTAGTCCTTACAAAATAATTAATTTTAAATTCAGTGAAAGTTAGGGCGAAAATAGTTACGAGTATCTACCTCGTGAAACTAAAACAAATTCACTATGTCCAAAAATATTCCAAGTTGTGAAAAAAGGTTTACCATTTATTTTTAGTTATATTCTATAATAGCACCTCAACCTGACTGATCTATTGTGCAGTCTCGTTTCCAACTAAAAAAAATTATCAATTACCAATCCATACATAAAAAACACCCGAATTACGAGCTTTGCCTGCAACCTGTTCACACCTTACAGAGATAGAGATTCACCTGCTACTAGCTCACATGACAAATAAATACCGGACAAACAAGAAAACACTAACGACTTGATGCAAACTTCGCAGTACGAAAAATGACACTGAAGATGGCACATAGCCGAAACCGGTTTGTCTCCAAACCAAACTTGACAAAAGATGGCGGAAATTCGTTCCAAAAATCTACATCAAAACACCCTGTCGGAATATCAATCAAGAATTATATACTTTTAATAAATTTCCGCAGATATCAGTCTCGCAGAAATCACTTTTTACCACAACTATTTTATTCATGTGATAATAACGTGTACATTGTTAACATTTCAGTGGGGCCAAGGAGTCTTTTCGACTACCGAGTCATCCTCGTTTTTCCCATTCGCGTATTAGGTTATTTGTGAAGCTCTTGTTTACCCCAGTACTTATGAAAGAAATGTCTGCTCCCTTTTCGGTTAGATAGTCTGGCACTTCATTGCCTACGTGCATGAGGGACACCTACATCAGGAACTTAATTCGATGAACTCGCTGTTAAGGTATCTAGAAGTTTAAAGCACTCCCAGGCTTTGGTTGGGATGCATAGTTTGCTAATGGGTTTAAAGCCTAGCTGTCCGAGAGAATACATATTTTGGTAACACGAGTGCCCCTTACGAAGACATTCTCTAGCACACAGCTCTAAGGCGTTGGCCTTCGTCAGGTTTATCATAAGCTGCCTTATAAAATTTTTCTTTCTCAAGAAAAATTCAAATTTTTTTCTAAGGTGTTTGAAATACTTTTCAATGGAAGATTTGTTGAAATCCTTTTCACTGTTGTAAAGTAAAGCGATTAAAATTACCATGTTATGTTCATTTTTAAAACTAATATTATATTACTTCACCGAGGCTTTAGTGCCGGTGAAGAAGGGCGATGTGATATAGCTGAGGGTCGAATTCAAGCGGCTAAGGCCATCGAATGCTTAGTAGGCAATGCGCTAAATCCTTAAGCTACAGCACCATAAGATAACGGGAGTCCTTTTCACACTGCTCAGATGTAAAATATATATTGCTTAGTAAAGCAAAATCAACTAAGTGGACCTAGGGGAATTTAATTATAAACACAATAAAGAAATATAAAAATACTCCAAAAGTTTTAGTTTTCCGAGCCAAGTACAACTATAATTAATTTTCATTTGATAATTATGTGGATACTTAGGTACCCCCATCACTCATTTAAAGCTCTAACATATTTGTAAGATTTAATAAAAATATATTCTTTAAAAAAATTGATTACAAACTCTCTCTCTCTCCGTACCAACAATATTCCTTGTATGGATGTTCTTTAAAATGAAAGGCATCTAACAAACATATTTTTTTTTATTTATTTCTGTTTATGCTTTTCTATTACTGTTGCCAATGATAAACTGCATAGAAACTAATATTTTTGCATACAATAAAACTAGAATACAAACAAACATGAAGCTGTAAAAATGAGATGAATAATGAAATTGCGACCATTGTTGGTTAGTAGGTGATGTACATGCCAGTTCATGCATCAGGCATCAAGTCCATATTGTTTGCATATTGCCAACTATTTCCAGCAGCTTTCACAAACTTTTCATTTGTTTTTTTTACTTATTTTCTCATAAAACACAATGCTCGTGCGAATACGAATCCAGAAATTATGATAAATTGATTAGGGAGATGTGAAGAGCTGACACTAGACTGAAAATGTTTTATTCATTAAGACTAGATCTTCATTCGAAATACCATCAATTCGGATAAAGAAACCAGCGCATAATCTATATTTTCATGTTTGCTATTCCAATGAATTTTCTCAATAATTTTTTTAAAATTGTTAGAAGATTATTTCTTATACGGAGTCGCCCCCTTAATGATAATAATATTTCTTATAGTTTTAATAAAGTTATAGCCTTTTAGAAAGCAATATTATTAAGAAATATCAATTGTAAATACGCTTCGTAAAAAAGCGGTAAAATATTGTTTACAAAATGATGAGAAGTTATATGCCACATGTTGAAATATCTAAATAGTTTAAAGTTTTTACTTAAAAATATTTAAATTATTTGGTTGTATTTAAAGTTTGTTCAATATAAAATAATTTTTATATTAATTTGTTATTGTCTCATTCGCTTATGGATCATTCGCCAGGCATTCCATCAAAGCCAGCATATTCCAATGACAATAAAAATCGAGAAATCGGCCATCAGCTGGCAGGCAAAAAGATATGGATTGTGATAACTCAGTGTACTGTCAGAACTTCTGACTTATACCTCCTCGTGGCCGGTAACAGGTTCTTGTCCCTGCAAGGAGGCTAAATAAGTCGATTGGAGAGAAGTTAACAATCTCTTATAAAAAATCGCTAATCCACGCTGGAACAGCATACACCAGGGATGCGTGACCAAGACGGTGCTTGGTCTTTAGATGCGAACTTTGGACACTAGTTGATTTCCAGTGTTAATACTGACTTATCTGTTCATATAGAGGTCTTTGTGGGTGGACATCTTTTTCACCTTTACCGTGGACCATGAGATTCCGACAGGGGTGAAGAAGTTAATCTCTGCAGGAACTCCGGTATTTATTGGCCATTGCGGGAATGTAGAAGATGTGTACAAGAAAACCTCGCAAGTGGTGGACGTATCAGTCTCTATAGATACTACTGAGAAAGAGGTAGGGACGGTCGCGCACATTATGTGTAAATGTACAGCACTGGCTAGCATGGAGTTTAGGACTACGAGCAGACTCTTGTTAAATGTGAATGCCCTGGTGAACTTAAGACTTAGATAAATGCTAGCAATTACAAGGGACTTCGTGGTGAGGAAGAAGGTCGACAGTCACCAGTCGACAGTCTGAAGTCACTATAGTCGAGAGTAAAATCTAGTGGTAGCACGAGACTTAAATAAGAGTAAGATAGTTGTAAGTTACAAATCGGTTTCCTAAAATTAATTCGCGGAAAAAAGGGGGTCGAAAAGGGACCCATAAAGGTTGCGGTCTGCTTTGATATCCCCCTACATTCAAATAAAACATACGTGGCTATTCATCAAAAGCTTAGATATTTTATTTATCATATCGTAGGCCAACAACTCATAGTAAAGTGTCTTGTAGTGCAATAAAAAGTCTTCCTAAGTTAATAAAATGTAACAAATACTTTTGAGTTGTTTTTAATAATTCTTTTTTGCAGATAATTTTCTAGAAATGTAACAAGTTTTCCTTAACGTCTTCGCCAATAAAAACTAATATGGATTAATATGAATAAGTATAACAACTGTTGACATATTTTCTTATTCGTTAGCATAGAGCAAGTACAACGCTATTGAATTTACTCACATCCTTATGTGGCGACAAACACAAGCATATGAAGCAAATAATACTTTTTTCACGCATCAAAATGCACGATCCCCTCAAATCTCTTTTATTTTATAGAAAATTTAAATCAAAATTGTAAAGGCAAGTTACGGTAGTTAATACTGATTGAAATTTGTATTTAAATTTCACTACAATTTCGATCAGTATTTACGATTACAAAATAATTATTTAAATCACGTTTTTCTGTGCTAATTGTTCTGAGTATTTGTTCTAGTCAGATTGGAACTCACACAACCGGTAGTAAAAAGTGATCCTGTATGATCGTCAGCCATTGTTGGTTTCTTACTCAGAAGTTAAGATCAATTGCTTACTCCTAGGATATATTTTAGAGGGTATGATTTTCATAAATAACCTCATGACCTTGATGCTAACCAAGTTGCATTATTTAAAACAATATTTGCATGTTACTAAAAATCGATCGAGAAATATAAACTAAACCTTTTTCTGTTTCTTAAAATATTATAAATTTGATTATTAGTTAAAATTGTTTTGAGCAGAGAAAAATCGACTCGTTTGTGTTCTGAATATTTTAATATTATATTATATAATTACAATTACTTGTGTGTGTGTGTCAAAATATTCTTGGCTTATATTATTAACCACCTGTGTCGCCATACGCGGTTTCATGTGCACACAGTTTTAATATCTTACTTTTATTGTGTTTTTGCCTGAAATTGTATATAGTGTGTTATTTTATAAAAAGCAACGCAAAGCAATGTCTGCATTTATATTGCCGCAATTCCATTTTTGGTGCCAATGATCTTGCAAAAGTATAAAGTGAAAGTATCGTCGTTTTTTTGTAATTTGACAAATATTTTCACTTTAAAAAGTTTGATTTTGTTGATAAGGCCCATTGTGTATACATTAAAAACTGCCTCAATAATTTCATGTACGCAAAGTAAAGCGTGGTTGGGGTATGTTTACAACAATCATATTATGTTCTCTACAACCTTTAAGCATTACAAACTATTGTTTACAGTTTATTATTGAATGATTTCCCTACATACAAACTGCAACGTTATTGTGTCCAACAATGCAAATTTTACTAAAATTCTAGACACAAACAAAATATTTCAACTATACAAATAATAATATAATAACTCTAACCATAAAATATCCTCAACAAACATAATATTTTTGATGTTTAATTAAAGTATAAGGGTACTGTGGCTGAAGAGATTAATGCGTTGACTATTAAGAATTCGATGCATTTATTTGCCTGTATTCGTACCCCAAATGCTGCCAATCCGTATTATCAGCTGTGTGCTTTTCTACCGCGCCAAAAAATACCGGCTTGTTATTATCTATAATAATATGATTTATTTACTACCATATAATTCAGTTATAATATGTTGCTCTTAGATTATGGTTACCTCAACCAGGTTTTTTCTTTGCATGAACTGAGCGCGCAGATCAAACAAAACTTTTGTTTGGCTCTCCTATAAAATTTTGACTTAAACATTCACGCGGTTATTTATGAAACCCACATAAGAAACATGTTCTGTTTTCACTTATCAAGGCTTATGCCACATGAAATACAGGGCCTTTAGTGAAATATATGAATGTATGTTTCATATTACTCGTACTAACTCTGTATAGAAATTTAAGTACTCACTTCCTTACTTATTTTACAGTCGTTTTCATGAATAGATTATGGTTTGTTTGACAAATGATAGTTTAGCTAGAAAATATTATAATGCAAACAAACAAACAAAAACAAAAAAAAAATAAAACAATGATAGAAGGTCATATTATCAATGCGACATTCAACATATGGGGCGAAGTTACAGATGCAAGTGGCTTTAAAGCAATGACGTTAAGGCTCAATTCATTCAAGAGCTAAATAAAAATCTAAATCGTCCACAGAAACTCTAGTTGCTATACACATACATACATATATTCACACATACATACACACGTGCATACATATAAAAAATACCAACTGCTCAAATTCAAATTCATTTAATAGAAACCGCCTCCTGCCAATAATACAAAATATTCCCATCATCAATTATGCCATCACATGAAATTGTCGCCCATCACTCATCGGTATGTTATTGGCAGGCAGCCAGGCGAAATGAAAATTGAGGTGGGATATAAAATGAATGAAACGATTTAAAAGCTGGGTCCGTTTGCTTTTGATTTAATATTTTTTATGCTTTTTTCCATTGCTTGCAACAAAGTGTGTTGCCACGATGAACATTTTAGTCACTTCATAAGAGAGACTTGTCTTGTTAAATGGTCATTTAAAATTGATATTTTAAAAAAGTAATCAAGGGAATTGATTTAATTGCATAAAATATAAATACTTGAACATTTTCCTAAAATTTGAATAAGTTGAAACTATCGGTGTAAGCGAGAAAAGAAATATTTGATCATTAATTTATCTATTGAAATTTGGGTTTTTTATTAAAATTTTTGCTGCTAATTCTTCTTTTTATTTTTCCATTTATTTGCCGAATTTGGTAACTCCGTGCATGTTTTTTATCACAAAACAGTTGTAAGTAAAACCACAGCATGAATATTCATTAGAGATATTTTTAAAATTTGCAACAAAAAATGTCACTTGAAAGAAGGATTAAGTCGTTTATACTCTACACAACTTGAGGCATTACTACCTACTGAGCAGGGTAATTTTAGTGGTTTTTTCTAATTAAATATTAAACATTATTTTGTTAAATATATTTTTAAATACTTAAAAATTTTTGATCAAATAACTGTTCAAATATCAAAATGTCTTTTTTAACATCTTCGAATGCTACTTTAATGTTTAACTTTAACTACCGCAATGTTGTTCTAGTGCTACTTCGATTAATATGTCATTTGATTCTGGGACGACCACTGAAAACCACTTTTATTGCTACTACAATTTAAAGGTAGAAGGATCAATATAAATTTATAAGCTAGGTTGTTTTATTTTTTTAATTTGGAGCTACAAGTAGTAGTAGCAACAGAATATTTTCTACTAAAAAATATTAAAAACTCGAGGACGTTTATTTACTATCACTACTGTTACATTTGGTAGCAGTAGTTTTAGCGCTAAGCCAGTAGTGATAAACCACTCCGAGTTTTTAATATTTTTAGTTTTATAAATACTGAAGCTAACGCATACGTGGTGTATTAATTGTGCAAGTATTAGTGGCCGCGTTAAGCGCTTATAGTTTACATTGACACTCAAAAATTTTAAAATTAGGTGTTTTAGTATGTTCACACATGAGCCATAATTGAGGCAATTAAATTTTAAATTAAGTTATAAAATTTGGTGTTCACATATAGCAATCAAGCTTGCTCAATTAGAATTTGATCGCTAAAAATGCGTTCATGGCCTAAGAAAGATGTTTGAAAATTCCTGTAATAAATTGTTATGGGTTTTTAAATACAATATTTCCAATTGCCTCTTTAATATGAAAGAGATAGCTAAATTGGTAACAATTGGATATGTTGTCTCTTATATAATCGTGGTAATGTTGTTATAATTTTTCAGGTTTATTTAGTGGTCTATTACATTTAATGTGTTCGTTTTACAGAATTGTCTGCTCACAAATAATTATAGGAGACCTTACTTAGATTTTTCGATAAATCATATTCTTTTTAAATTTTTGATTTTTATTTATTTTTTTTTGCAGATATAATTTCCATTTTCTTGAAGTAGTTATTAATTTCTGATTTTTTTTTTTGCAGAAATAATTGTTTGTTGACTTTTTGATTTTTTTTTGCAAAAAAATTATTATTTCTGTATATATTATTTCGGACAGGCACAAGTATTACTTCAAAAAAAATCAAAGCTAAGCATATTAGTCGCTTTTGTGCCGGTGCAAGCTGAAAAACATATTTGCGCCAGCTGCCAACCAGTCGGCTTGTTTAATTGTTCTGATATTGTCCTCGTGTGTTTCAGTAAAAATGCAACCCTGCTAACATGAAAAGTCTTATCATTTAGAAATTTCTCTTAAAATCTGTGTCAGTAAGGTAAAAATGCTTAGGTGCGGTTTTGTCGTTTAACAAGAGAGCAATTTTAAAATTTAAAATATAAAAAAATATTACATATGTTTGAAAAAAATTAGATTTAAAAAAGCAACTTATGATCTTATTCATAAAGAAATTGTAAGTTTAGTTACTGTACCAAATGACTTCCCAAAAAATATAGCCAAATAAGAGAAATTTCGCTGAGTGTTACTTTTGAATTGGGAAATCATATTGTCTTAAGTCGACTTAAATTCTTACTTCTTATTTTCACAGAAATAATGAAAGCCTTACGACTGTGAAATTTATATCCGTATATTTTGACTGTCTGATTATATATTGTTTTCGCACTATAATAATTTCTCACTTTAGTTGAATTCTTGAGAAATCGTTTCACTCGGTCTAATAGTGTGAAAGGACCTTCAAAAGTCAATGTAGGTACTTTTACCTTAAACAAATCGGCATGAATCAAAAGTTGATAATTAAAATAAAGTTTAAAAAAACAACACCGGTGAATCACCAAGGCATGTGTTAAAGCTTATTACGAAAGACAAAATGCGACCGACTTCATTTTATTAATCTTGTGAGCGAAAATCCTTCCCAATGTAGAGCCAGCAGATATGGTCTTTCAAATTTGATTCTTGGAAATGAACCATGATGTGAAAACTTAAGTTTCAAAAATTCATAAAAATATTAATTGTTAAAAAAGAATAAACTTTAATAGAAAATAGAGATCATTTAATATTATTCTTTAAATTGCATTAATTTTATTAAATATTTATATAATATTTTTGTTAAAAATGCAGGATATGTTAACTGAAAGTAGGGTTAGGGAGAGCCAGGGTAGTGATATTTGAACACTTGCTGAAGCATTTTTTTTTTAAATCAAAATAATTTTAGAAAAAATTATTTTAATAACTGCAAAGGACCTACAAAGCTTTATTGTAAAGTAAGTAACAAAGTGAATTTTTTTCCCTATTTAAATACCGAGGGACAGCAAATTTACCGGATATCTCAGACTCAAGCATATAACTGTATGTATGTTGATTTATTTATTGAATTTATTTTGATATAAGTAGGTATATAATTGAATAATTTTTGTGTAATATTATTTACATAGTTTAAATGTGTATTTTATTACCAAAATACCAGCGCCCCCGAATATTTTTGTTTATTTTAATAAATTATATTACATACAGACTTAATGGTTATTGTCGTCCCCAATATTAATATAGTTTCGGAAAATCGTGCTTTGTGTTTACACCAACTCTTGTTTAGTATTAATGGACCTGGTGTTTATCCCCAGGAACTGGCGACTGAAGCAGAAAGAGCAAAATCAATGTTTCACTACATTTTCAATATAAAAACAAAGACTTACTTTTATTCTCATACATTGTCGTCAAGTTCATCGACCATAATTTTATGGACTAAAGCTGGTTTTAATAAAAATACCGCATAAGGCATCATGTCCGAATTGAAATCCTCTTCTATAACAAACAACTGGTTGCCCCATGAGTAGTGCAAATCGTAAATTTTGTCTTTCTCATCTGCTGGCATCATAAGTTCGTGTTCGTTATCTCTCATTGCTGCAATTTGGGATGTAACTGGTTTGGTGTAGACACCTTTAAGATTTGTGCTCAACAGGGCCATTGCCATCAAAACGTGTAGGGTGAACCTAAACACCCGATCTTGTTTCAATGAGATTGACTTGGACATTGTGCAATGGACGATTTTAGAAACTGGAAATACCAATCTAATAAAATATTCAACTAAAATTAGTAACATTTTAGGATTTTATCGAAAATGTGTAATTATTTAATTAAACTACACTGAGCAACAACAGCTCAAAATTAAGTGTGTTTGTGTTTGAATGAGCGGATCATAACTCGTGTACATTTTTTTTATGGAAAAGCGATTTATTTGAGTTATTGTGTGCAAATTTAATTTCGAAAATGCTCTATTTACTTTTTTGTGGCTTTAAATTGTCAAAACCAGAAGAGTTTTTGAGATAGTTATTTTTTTTTTATGGTAGGACCAGCACTCAGGGGATGACCCCTATTCATGCAATGCATTATGCTAGAACTAGGAAAATAGGTTATGGGAAGGAAAACAGAGGGAGTAGTGTTTATTAACATTTGATTTGAACTTTTCCACAGAGAAAGTGGGAGGAAAGACCTCTGCTGGAAGCTTATTCCACATACGAATGGTCCGGCTAAAGAACGAATTCTGTCTGTAGTGCGTTGTGCGATCCACTGGCCATTCGACCACAAATGGATGTGCTCTTGATGAAGTGCGTGTGGTGCGTATGAATGACCGGGTTTCGGGAATAATATCCCTAATTTCATCAGAGCACAATCCATTGTAGTAGCAATAGAACAGCGAAACACACCCCACATTGCGACGATGCTCGAGCGAGTCAATAGAGTTGGATACCCTACTGTCACCGATCAGCACCTTCGCCCTCTCCTATACGCGGTCGAGTAACTCCAAAATAGACTTTGAAGCACCGGCCCATACATGAGAGTTGTATTCCATTTTCGGTCGGATATAAATGGTATAGATAGTTAGGAGATCCTAGGCACTTGAAAGATATGTTGGGTCCATCGGACATCACATTGAATCTTCATGCCAAGAATTTCAAGAGCTACTGATTCCTCAATATCTATACCACCCATAACTACAGATGGAGCAGCAAAGTCCGTCGTGCGTCTGTGTGTTAGCATACAACACTGGGTCATATTGGGGTTAAAATCGACCCTATTCGCACGACCCCATTCTGTGATCGTCACAAGATCACTATTTAATGACTCATTCATGCGGTGCCTCATGGCCCCAATCTCTAAGAGGCTTGGTCTGTTGATGAATGAGTAAGAATGGCATATGTTGCTGTCATCTGCAAAAGAATAAATAGGGTTGGAAGTTTGACGAAGAAGGTCATCTAGGAAGATAAGAAATAGAGTAGAAGAAAGAACGGAGCCCTGTGGTACCCCTGAATTGATCTTGAACTCGTCTGATGAGATCCCATCTACAACAACTCGTATAGTGCGATCTTTGAGAAAGCTCGATATAAATCGAGAGAAGTGATTACCGACACCAAATTTTCCAATTTGTGCTTTTTTAAATTTAAAGGATGACGCTGCTGCACATTGATTTAGATTTAAAACCTGAAATTATGCTGCAGTGTAAAGTTAAATGGGAGCATGCATAAACCATTCGTTCATATGTTTCTGAAAAGTTTTCTTTTTCCTAAACAACTAATTCAAGAGAGCTTAAATATAAGTTTCCGCTATGAAAACAGCACTTAGTTAATCGCTAACGGTTAACCTAACAATGATAAAAACAACAGTATTCTGGTACCGTGATGCGAAAGAAGCCGGCAGCTATCAGTCCATAGTTTGAAGTCACTGCAGTCAAGAGTAGAGGCTAGTGTTAGCACAAGACTCAGTGAAAGTGAGGTAGTCGTAAATTACAAATCGCTTGCTTGAAATCAATTAGAGGAAAAGAAGGGCGTCGAAAAGGAACCGATAAGGTTAGCGGCCTGCTAATCAAGTTTATTAATTAATAAAGATGTTTAGTTTCAAGGTGGTATTTAATTAAGATTTTTATTAATGCAATTTAAAATTTAGTTATATTCTAGGTTAAATAAGTAAAATAAAAAATTTCTTTATGCAAAGTCTAATACCCTGCCCTAAGCATCGTATTACGCAAGAAGTTTGCGATTACGATTTGGTATCGTAAAATAATTCTGCTGGAGTTCGTAATATCCATAAATTTGGTGATTCTCAATCGCAAGCATTCAGCAAAGTAATCGCTAAAGGCCATAAATCAATATCAGATTTAGTCGTTAGATCTGTCGAAAATCTTATGTATGTTAGAATTGTAGGATAGTGTGGACTTAAGAGGAATATGTGTGAAAGATTTGTTTGGCAAAATGTGCGATTTATTTCGACAATAATTTCGAATATTATTTTCTATGCGATTTGATTGATTTTTCATATTTTTCGTGTGTTAATATGGCATCAACAAATTATTATGTTATAGATTGTTTTTGAGTTAAAACATAATTATTTTAATTATTATATTATTTTGGAACCATAATTTAATTAGCAAAAGATCGTCATGAACCGCATGAGTGTATTTCGTTTCTAAAACAAAACCTCTTCTTTTTGCAGAGGCAAACAAACACATTTCTGTCGTTTCCATAAAGAACTGCGTATGTTCATTATTATCAGTTTTAAGGTAGTAGTACCAAATTGCTTTTTTAAAGCTCTTTGTACATGACTAAACATTTTCGAAAAATTATAAATCAATCTCATATCTATACAATTGGTTTTGGCTCTATAGGGGTTTTGAACACACAAAAATACCTATGAGGACATAACATGAATTGTTATTTTTGAACACATATGATCATTATTTCTTGCTTAATTTCCAATTTATAAAAACTAATTTTAATAACCGAATGTTTTTATTTTTTTGGTGACTGCGTTGTTACCACTTGTTTTCAACGAAAACCACCAGTGTCGACATAAGCTGTTTTATCTGCACACGCTTTTAGTGCCCGTAACACTTTGTTAAAATTTTCTTCTTCGCTGGAATTCTTTTTATGACTGACATGAAAATATATATATAAAAGTATTTATTATCGGAATGATCGTAAAAGAAGCAATTTTATTTGATTAATTTTTAACACCATAACAGTATGTATCACTGTTAAAATGCCCTGCATTAAAATGTTTTCATTTGCACTGCTAACAAAAAATTAAACATTTTTCGTATTTAATAAAATCCTGGCCTTAAAGTTATTATTCTTCATAAATAGAGAAGTTTGTAATTAAGTTCGTAACTTCGAATTCTTGATTATTTAAAAAACTTGCAATTAAGTTCAACTTTCCAAACACTCTTCTCTTTAATTATTAAAAAGTGGCAATTAATTTTTAAATTTTAGCAATTAAACTTTAAACAACAATTGAAATTTCAAACAAAAAATACTTGTTGCCACTTTAACACTTAAAGCAAACACACACACACTATTACAAACACGTACTTTAACTCTCTCTTGATTCCTTTCGACTGCATTTTCTTCGTATTAAATAAACAGTTATTATTAAGAGTTCCTTTTTAATTACACCATGTGCATTAACCTGTTTTGACTGTGAATGCTTTCAAACAGAGACAAAATCATTTATTTATACCGTAATGCTGTAGACACACTGATAGCCTTATAACTCAATATACTCGGCTTTCACTACACGATCATTAAAAAATCTCTTAGCAAAGAAAACGAAACATCAGCACGATTTATTCATTCAATGCCATGACATTATTATACGTAGCTAATATGTAATGCCAAATACTCGTAGCTCGTTGTGGAAAATCACGAACATAGTGAAAAGAAGGTAATACACGAAGTTACGACAAACGACTAAAAATGAAAACTTTATACAATAAAAAGAGAGCCCTATGCTCCTCATACAAGCGATGTGATCATACATAGAAGTCAAAGAGTTCCAAAAGCACAAGCTACTCTAAAATTTAGTTCTTCATTCCTGGATGATTTCTAAAAGACAAAAATTTTTTTGTTTCACAAATTTGTTCGCGCATCGAGAGATCGTCTGCAAAAAAAAGAAAGAAAACGTGTTCATGGTCTTCTGTTTGAAGAATACGTGTATCGAAATTGCATGGTTGCTTATGTACGGGTGATTACAGACGAGCGCACACACACCCACATACTTCTTATTTTGCCTGTGTATTCTGTTTGTGTAATGGATATTTGAACATAATGCGACCATGAACAGCGACTGTCTTGACTAGCCAAATTCCTGTGCGAACAGCGAAATGTGCGATGGCTGAACAGATTTATGGCTAGTCAAGACGCAATGTAATGAAAAACGACCAAAGTCAACGTTTGTTTTCCCAAGATACGGCTAATCCCTTAAACACAAAGTTTTAAGAACACATCCTAAACACAGGAAACGCTAAAATAAAAACGCGAGAACTCGAACTTACTATAGCAAATCCCGTAGCACTAATAGCGATACAATTGTATGATTTTATTGGAAGAAAAATAGAATGTTTACAACACACACAATCTTTAAATAAAAATATCCTGGCATAAACATGTTTGTTACTTAAAAGTGGTATTTTAACCGCCAGAAAAGGGTTTTCAATAAGGACCATGTTGTTTTGGCGGCGTCTGTTGAATATGTTGCTTATTATTTAGTCGCTCACGCAAAATTACCAGGACTGAACAATACGTCGCAATAATGTTTGAAAGAGAAGCCCTATCTTGGCCGAGAAATCACCTTTGGCGAAGAGCCGTAATTTTAAAAGAATGGCGGCTATATTAAGAAGTTAAGTAGCCTTATTTGGGGCAACGCCAACCCAAACGAGGTGCACCAGTGTCAGCTGCCGCTTGGTGCGAATTTCTAAATGGCGGCCCAATATGGGTGAGGCCATTACAGACAACGGCATTCATAAGCAATTTTCTATTGATCCGAATAACACAATATGGGCATGCCGAGTGCTCTAATGCATATTCTGCATTAGTGATTTAAAGATATGCCTATCTCTCACTAAGGTGACGTGAATTCTCACCAAGATCATTCAATTCGACCCTGCAAGACTTTTTATTGTGGCATACACAATAGGCCACAAGCACAACAGCGTTTAAATTCAGCCGGATTTATTCAGCAACGTTACTGAAAAATAAACCTCTCAGTTTAATGCCACCATGAAAAGCCGAGCTGAACATTTGAACGACGCCATAAAACAAAATCCTTATTAATAACTCACTCTCACAGCTTGTTTCAACTATTTCAACATCGACCCGCCCTTATTGGAAACCCCTATAGTTTTTCGCTTTATATTGCCTTGTTTCGGTCTTATTATTACATTCTAATATTATAAAACAAAAATCGTTTCAATAACAATTTTATTTTATACTTCAATATTGTGTAACAGCAATCTGTACAATTAAAAAAATAAAATGTTAAATATCGATTCTTTCCAAGTTTTAATGGAACTCCGCGGAGTATTTCCTTTAAAAACACAAACCAGTTTTATTATTTTAAATTATTCACGAACAGATTTTTATTTGTATTTTATTAAAAGTAAATAATTTAGTGTGAAGTTAACAAATTAGACGAACGTTATGCATGAGAAATTAATAGCAAATTTCTTAATAGAGAAATTTATGGTCAAATCAAAGTGAAGAAAATTGTATAAAATAAATTATTATATGTAGTTCATTATAGTTTATATCAGGTGTTTCAATTAAAATCAAAGTTGTTTTTTTTTATATTATTAAATGATTTTAATATTTAATAACTACACTCAAGCGTACGGGACAGCCTTTGAAAATTTTTAAGAATATCAATATTATAAAAATTACACTTTAAAAAAACCCTTCCTTCAAATACTAAATTACTTTATAAAAAATTATAGATAAAATTCGGCAAATTTTAAATAAAAAACAGAAATTCTTCTTATAATAAATATTCAATAGCTTTTGCAAACATTGGCAACACTTGCTATTTTTCGCTTTTCTGCCTAAAGCAAATCAGAGCTATGCTGTTTTTATTTTCTTACCACTTACACTAGGTCTTGACTAGCCGTAAATATGTTCCCACATTGAGAGAGCCTCTCCAAAATAACGAGAAAAAATGTGTTCGTGGTATTCTCTTGAAACATTCAGAGTTGGCAAACAACCAACTAAACGTAGTAAGGCAAGTTTGCCAAGTAAGGCTTTTGGTCTAAAGTATTTCAAGCACAAGACGTTTAAGCTTTGCTTAAAATTTGGGTAAAGGTTTCCTAACCAGCTTATAATATAATAATATGAGTTGGAATTAAAAATTAGCTAGAATTATTTTTTCAAAAAATAAAAAACCGACTATTTATTTAGGAACTCTATGGCATTTATTAATATTAATTAAGACCGATTATGGCCTATTAGTCTAGGTCTTCAAAATACATATAATGATTACAAAAAATAAAAATTTTAATTCTCGAAATTCGGAATCATAAATAATTTAAACCAAAAGTGTAATATGTGAACACTCTTATGTCCTTTATTGGAAACCCTACATCAGTAAACAATGTTTTTCGTATTTGATCTGTAGCCTTCTTAAAAAATGCCATCAGCTGTTGATGCCAAATTACCCTTTTTCAAACATACATATGGGCTTCAACATGTCTCGAAAATTTTTAGCTTCTAACGAGAAACCGCATAAGTTTTAAAATCAGATTTTTGGGAAGGCAACAAATCAAGTTTTTCGAACGGTTGTTGTAACGCAATATGTACAAATTTTAGGCAAAAGTTCCGTAATAGTGAGTTTCCAGGTTATAAAAGGCAAGGAAATGAAGTCGTAGCTTATATTGACCGGAACTATGCAAATATTTTCCTCCGCCCTACCCCGTAAAAGGAGGTGATCTTTTTGGTATTGCTTATATTACTTAATTATTAGAGAAATTATGCTTATTTGACTCTGAAACTTTTCAATAGTTACACTCCTAAATTTTTGGGAGAGGGTAACAAATTTTTTACATACATATCTTCCTTCCTTTTTCTTGATTTATTTATTTGTTGTTATTGTTCATAACATCTACAGCAAAATAGGACTGGGAATCTTTATAGAGGAACCAGAGACTGAAATGTACTTCCGGATGCTTGACCATAAGACGGTGTTTCAGGCAAAAGTACTGCTATCACCGAATGTACAAAATGGTTCAGTGAGACCTCAAGGCCAATAGAAGTTGCAATGCCATCAATCAACGACGACTCGATAAGTGGAAGACCGCACAACAACTGGATGCCAGTCCATCAGGAAGTATTTGATAATAAATGACCAAACAATGTGGCAATCAAGGATAGAGGATTACTAAAAATAAACTTGGAAAATACAAAGTTGGAAAAATTATTGGAATTTGGTAGGTTAACACGAACAGACAAATAAAACAACAAGGCCGAAATTAGTACGATGGCAAGTATTCTAACAGATCACTCAGGTTTACATACGCATATGCTTCGAATAATTAGAGCAGACAATTGCATTAGCAGGGCATACAAAAAATACGTTAAAACGAAGAAACAATTACCGCGCCACTACCTAGCTTTCACATAAATACGAACCCAGTATTTCGTGATTTACACCTTATCAGACATAACTCACCTACGGAGAGAATTCTTTGATCAAAGGGTCAAGTTATTATAATATGAGTGGGACTTTTTTTTTGGATTAGTGTACAGCAATCCGAAACTAGTGAACTCCTTTTCTCGACCGAACCTAACCGACCTACAACGATTTCTTCAAAAAACTTTAGCAATTGTTCTTTTGCTTTTTTATAAATTTTAAGATACAAATTAAAAAAATTCCTAAGTAATTTATTTGTTGATTTTACTTTTCTAACGTTTAAATAAATACCCTTAATATTTTTTGTATTTTATTTAATTTTGTATAAATTTTATTTTACACTTTTTTGCTGACAAATAAAAAAATTAAAAACTTAGAAGTGAATGTCTGCATATAAATTTTGATTGCTATTTTGTTATATGTAGTTCGGGTATGAAGAATTATGACACTCGAATATAAAACTCGCGATTTTTGTTCTCAGTTCTCGTTTTGTGTGACATTCACAGGATGCTTTCACTGCGTTGGCTGTCCTAAGCTTCTGTATCTACATTCAGGCTTTAATAGTGCGTCCAATGTTTTAAGTGGGTCTTTCTAAGCAAATATTTGTCTTTTCAAGATAGACCATAGGTGCTCAATCGGTTTTCAGTCTGGCGATTGGGGAGGTCAATGCAAAATCTTTCCATCGATTTAGTTATTTAGTCGTTGTCCTCCATGAAAATATCGTTTTGCCCAGCTCCAAAACTAATATACATATATTTTATACATCCAAACTTGGGTCATATGCGTCTTCAAGAATAGCGATATAATCTTTAGTACACATTTTACCTTTAATGCGCCATAGTACTTCCAGATGACCAAGCCATCACTGATCCGCCTACAAATTGTAACATATTACAAATATTTCTTTCCAATACTCATGTCCACAGTCGTCCATCCCATCCAATTCAGTTAATTTTTATCTCGTTTGGTCTTTTTGTTCTTTGTTCTGGCTGCAGAACCACATCCTCTTAGGCTTCTACGAACAGCTTTTAGCACTTATCTTTAAGCTGTGCCCTCCCTGAAGTATTTGTTTTATTTCAACTGCTGCATTTACCGCACAAACTACGATCAACCGTTAGCTTCGCGAATATTCGCAGGTGAAGGTTGCTGGCCAACCTGCTTAATTGCTCAGAATATTTAAATCACATTGTTTTTTTATTTTTATCGCTGGCCCCAGAAAAATGTATTTTTTAAATCGGTTACAAACTTTTTTTCAAGTAAGTAACTACAGGTTTTGGCATCATAAAGTGCTAAGTCGAAATGTCTTGTTTTAATCTTACTTCAAACCTGGAAAAATATTTTAATTATTACAAAAATTAATGCCCAGATACAAATCGTATACAAAATATGTTTAACTTGTTTAACTATTGTTTTTGAGAATAGGGGAAAAAGTAGGTGTGTTCATTTACTAAAAATTTGTACAAATTTGTAATAATTGTTACTAGAAAGCGTTCATTAACCCAAAAAATTTGCAACGAGAGAGCGTCAAAAGAGCGTAAAAAATTGAGAGACAGAAAAATTCTTGCAAGTTTTTACAAGTAAAATTTTTACTTGCAATAATTATTCAAACAGCTGTTTTGCGTTTGTGTTTACAAAACAATATTTCTAAATTAAGTTGAAAATAAAAATATTTTGGAAAATTTAAGAAATTGTAAGTAAATGTAAACTTTTAAAACGGTAAAAAGTATTAAAAATATACATTTATTTTTGTGTAACTTAGGAACAACAGAAGCAACATAAGATGTCTAAACCTGTGGTTTTAACTGCCTCTGAAATGTTGTTGTTTTTTTTCTTTAAGTTTCACAGACCAGTTGTAATTTTTAGTGATTTAAATATAATGACTACGTAGCTACTTGGTAATTTACACTAAGCAGGCAAATAATTCAATTAGTTCAAATATATATTTGCAAATAAATTTAAATTACCACATAATTTATTAAATTACTTTTCTACTGCTTTTGATATTTTATTTTGGATAAAGCTTTTTATTACAATGAAAATGAAAATTGCTTAAATTTGTTTCCTTTCAAAAATATATTTAACCCGTTTTCGCCGGCTGTTTATTATTATTATAGTTTGGAAACGATTGCAAAGGCGGAGCATTAACGTTAGACAATAACGAATAAAAATTCTCCTATTCAACTCACATTTGTATGCGCTTTACTGTAGTTTCTTATTAGTGTTTATTTACATAAATAGTTCTTCATAAAATCGCTCGGAAAATAAATCACAAAGTTGGAAATAAACATTTCTGCGACCTTATTCTGTCGTTATTTCCGATGATTGCAATAAAAATTCTATGTGTAGGCAGGCTGTTATAACGTATAAACTAATTAAAAATAGATATTATATTCATTCATTTTATTCAAAAGTAGCTATTCACCCTTATCGTGTTTAGCGTATTTCGACTACGTCTAGTACTTTATTAAATAAAATTGCAAAACTTTTCATTATTCTATTACAAGCCGTACTCGAAAAACGCCAGTCACGACAATGCTGAACATAAATGACCATAATCACATTATTTTTATAATAATATACATATACATATGTATAATTTTTCCAAAAAATATAGTGGTAGTTATTGAGTACTCATATATACCTATACATTACAACACTACTTTAACTTGCAAATTTTAGCTAGTAAAGTGTTCATTTACTTTTTCACATTTTTGAGAGTAATTTTGGAAAATTTCTTGTTACTCTCTCGTTACTAACTTTTACTAGTAAAGTAAATGAACACACCTAATATTTCACACAAGTGTCTTAATATTAAGATAAAAACTAACAGTACTTTTTTAAAAGGCTGCCATACTTATGTAGATCAATATGGCAGAGCAATTGAGTAAATGAAAGAGCTGCCAAGCTTATCATCTTGCATTTCTTCTACCAAAATGAACGCCTATTTTTCTTTTAGCAATTTTTTCCCCAGCGGCATCTTGAGAACTACAATAGCGAAAGTCTTCAAATTATGATGAATTATAAATAAAGATGGGAATTTTACTTTTTTGCTAAATTCCAAAATTATTTTTGGATTTTTTTTCTCGAAGAAGTTTTCTTAATTTCTGAAATTATGTAGTGAAATTTCGTTGTTTTTTTTTTTTTTAATTTTAATTAATTATGCATACAACAATTGGGGAAATCACTCTTGGTTGCAAACAACCCTTGCAAATGTAGCAGGTCTAGCAAATATGCTACATTTTGCAAGACCATAACAACAAAATGTATGAAACTAAGATTTGCTACACTTAAGCAAATATGCTATGGCAAAAATCTTTGCAGATTGGTAATTTGCAATGCTAAAACAAGTGTTTATTTCATTTTATTATTATTAAATCAAAACAACTAGACACCTGCGCTTACAAAGTTTCACGGCGGTAGAACCGTCTCAACAACTGCCTATGAAGAAATAAAATAGATGCGAAGACTGTTAAAATGTTTTTGCTAAAATAGTAAAAATTAAAATATCAAACAAAACTCCATTGATTGATAAAAGTTTTTAGGAAGTTTATGCACACACTAAATACTTTCTTTGCGTAAACATTTTAGAGGCGGCGTTAGCGTTTATATACTGACTGCAGCTTAGCTTATTGCATGCGGCGAAGTTACTTTATGCAACTCTAATAAATTTGCTAAACGTTTAAAAAAGACACTCACGCTTTATGGCAGAAAATCATACCAAGTGTTCAAAAATTGCAGATATGCAACGAAGAGTGATTTCCGCTTATGTTTTGCATTTTTCGATTTTTTAAATTTATTTAATGGGAAAAATGTTGCCAAACTAGCAAGTTGCCTAGAAATGGGATGTTATTCTACTTGGTCCTCATTTTGATCTCAGTACTGTTTACGGCTGAAATATTTGAATAGGAACTTGGCCTTGAAAATTCATTTATGTTTTTGTGCGGATCTGAGCCTTTTTTCCAAGTTATCTTTGTTTGTTTATGTATGTATAAAACTTCTTTTAATTTAAAGCTTACAGACGGTTGCATTATATCAAATTTGAGTTCTCTACCTATAGTGGAAATGCACTGCACAAATAAGAGGGAACCCTGGTGAACTAGATGAAAAGTCGAAATTTTTCTCATTACATATTCTCCAAGGCCTACCTGTAAACCAAATTTCAGTTCTCTAGCTACAGTGAAAGTGCTCCATAATATTGATGAATCAAAGAATATGTATCAAATATGAACTTTATGAATAGTTTCATATTATATACACATTGTGTGCATTAAGCGCACTACCGCGCGCCTTAATTTGACTTTAATAACAAAAAAATGCCTGTGTTTTCCACTTTTATCAAGAATTTGAAAAATAACAACTTTGAAACATGCAAAATGTTTCACCTACAACAAGGAACGTAAGTAAGTCGTAATGAAAATAATTCATTCTAAAAATTCTATTTAGCGCCACTGCAGGCGAAAGTCGATTTCAATCGCTTGGTAATAATTTCGTTTATTACAATTGATACTTTTTATGTAAATTTTGAACAATTTTAAAAATAACTGTCAATTAAAATCCCACCACCATTACATGCATCACCCTGCAATCGTCACTTATGTTCGAAAATTCGAACATAGAAAAAGTACCTAACAGCTGTTTTAAATTCTGTTTACAGTCGGCATCTTGTGTAAACTTGGAAAAGAGCAAAATTAAATCGGTGTTTATAAAAAATATTTATTGAAAAACGTGTTTGTGTTTGTTACATAAATGAATAAAATGTGGAAAATATTATAAAACAACAAAGCAAACTTTTAACAAACATTTTAGCAATGGAGGCCATTTTACCTTTTAAAATAAAAAATGAACAAAAGTTTTACGAAAGTGCCTTAAAAGTGGGCTATAATGAAATGGAAATAGTAAGCTTCATTTAATAAATTAATAAATAGATTTAATAATTTCTCGTCTTGTTTTCGTTGTATTTTAGTACAAATTCATTTATGTCATGCAACAAAGTGACTTGGATATATTTCCAAAAATGCAGGACGAACGCATTAATGTACTTATCTACGGCTGGGAACTGTGTGAGGACTACAAGCAAAAACTCAGTCCAGACGAATGGGAACTGCCGGAAGAAATGGAAACGATTTTAAAACTTTTGGTTCCCTGGAGCCTGGATATTTGGTTTAGTAAAGAGTGGGATAAATGTAAATATCTTTTGAAAAGTGCTTTAATACATTGCCTAAATCGTGCACGTGATTTATTAATGCGTATGCCGGATATGATGCAAATCAATTGGGATTTTTTATTGTTGTACAATTTGAAACCGTGGAATGTTTTGTATTTGAAAAGTCTTACTGTGACCAAGGAAAAGACACTAGAGAATGGTGCTCAATCAATTGAGACCGAAGAATTGCCGGCAACGGATGAAGGTAAGTAAAAATTTGGGAAACAAGTTAACTAAACCAATTAATTTAAAATGCATGGCAATTGATTTTGTTTATATAGAACTAGTTTTTAGCATAACAG
The DNA here is from genome assembly GCA_963932375.1 of Phania funesta. Lineage (NCBI taxonomy): Eukaryota > Metazoa > Arthropoda > Insecta > Diptera > Tachinidae > Phania > Phania funesta. The sequence goes on along the minus strand of OZ010656.1, from coordinate 66,270,351 downwards.
AGACGGCTACTTAAAATTGCATGAAAAAGTAATATGCCCATCTGGAAAAATTTTAAAAATTATCTTGTGAATTTGCAATGATATAAAAGCTAAAGGGATCATTCTGAGAAGTATAAAAATAGCCAATAAGAATATAATAAAATGTTCATTAAGAATATCGTGAAAAATTTATTGGTTCTACGAGTATACGAATATCTTGTAAAAAAGAACATGTTTAGTAAGAATGACATTAAAAATAGATCAGTTTATTAAGAATTCTGGGACAAATTAATCTGTGCATTACAAATGAAATTAAATATGTCTCACTTTATTAAAAACAACAGCAAAATTAACTAGTTCATTGTGAATACAGTGAATACCTAACCGATCTAATAATAATAATAATAAACAAATTAACCAGCTTATTAAAAATGCTGTGAAAAATGTATTAGTGTATTGAGAAGAAAGTGTTCCCTGCATGTTATACTATCCTAGTTTTAAAACTTTGTTTATAGTGTAAAATAGTCGTTTTTTAATCAATCGATGCAGACCTCCTGTTGCGTTCCAATTAACCCCATTCGCTCCTCAAATTGATTTTAGGCCACCGATTTGTAATTCACAACTACCTTACTTTTATTAAGTCTAGTGTTAACCCTAGCCTTTACTTTTGACTCTAGTGATTTCAGACTGTCGACTGATAACTGCCGACACTCCTCATCACGGTATCTCTTGTAATTGCTAGAATTTGTCTAAGGCTTAGCTCCCCCACGGCATTCACATATAACTTGTGTCTGTCCGTTGTCCTAAGCCTTATGCTAGCCAGCGCTGGGCATTTACACATAATGTGCGCCACCGTTTCAGTCTCTTCAGGCACAGTCTGCAAGTATCACCTACGATTTTAATTTTGCCCAGGTGATACTTAAAGTTTTCATGACCTGTCCACAAAAGTCCACATTAGATCCATTTTTTCTAGTTCGTCCGCTGCCTCATTCCCGGTTGTGCCTATGGGTCCCTTAACCCACATCAACGTCAACTTATTTAACGAGGCACATCTGTTTAGTTTCAGAACACATTTCAGCATTTAAAACAGTCGTTAATCTCAGTTTTACTGCTTTCGAAGATATTGTTTATAAGACTATGGCAGGAACATAATGTCAAATGATCTTGGGGACTTTTATCAATAATTCTCGTTATACTAATCAATATTGCGAATAAATTGCCACCCTTACATCTGCATTTTTTTACATAAATATGTACTAAACTTGCAATCCAATAATTGTTGTATAAATAGTTAATTCTGTGAAGAAAAACTTAGGAGTTCTAAACCATTCTTCAGTGAAATTAAGACTATTCCAGATGAAATTGGGTATTTCCATTATTAATTGAGGAAACTCCAAATAAAATTGCGAATTTCAATTTAAAGAAATTTTAATTTTAAATTGAGAAAATTAAATTATTTAGTTTTTAAAAGTTATGGCTTTTTTAACCTTTTAATCCTATTTAATTACTAATTTTCAAGTTTCAGAACATCTCATTTCCTAATTGTTCAATTTCGAACGTGTTGAACGGTTTCATTCTACTCGGAACACAGAACATTGGCGTAAATAAAATTGTGTTAGGAAAATTTTTACTAAAGAACAAAGCTTGGAAATTAGTTAATTGCTTTATTCAACACTACGCTGCATAGGTATAGTGCTAGTGTAGTTGTTGTACATTGCTTTGAAATATTAATCACTTCTTCTAAAAAGAAATTCTCAGTTCTCCCACATTGGGGTATATTTATTCATCTTTGTTTTCACCTTACTTTTTATTTGCCACCATACAATTTCCACTGTAGCAGGGAGCATTGTCACATGTCATGCTGATTAAACATATTACACAACTTTCTTTTAAATCCATAGTTATTTGAAAATATTTACATATATTAATTATTAATAATTTTTACATATATTATTATATATAATATTAATATTACTTGTTTTTTTTAAATTCCTAATTTCATTTTCTCAGTTAAAATTAAAACTTCTCATCTTCATTTGGAATTTTCTCAATTTGAAATTAAAATTTCTCAGCTTCATTTAAAATTTTCTCAATTTAAAATCTCAATATCATTCGAAATTTACTCAATTTCGAATTGAAAGTCTCAATTTTATTTAGAACTTTATCAACTTTAAATTTAAACTCTCAATTCAATATAAATTTCATATAGAATTTATCCAATTTCATTTAGGATTTTCTTAATTTTACTAAAAAAGATGAAGTTTCCAAATTTACCACGTTTTCATCGTAACTCTTTTTGATTATATCTAAATTATATCTAAAATATCAAGCTGTAAATTTGAAAAGATATTCATATTTAGAACTTCTCCGTAATGGAACTTAGTTCCCACTAGTTTCAAGAATTTCGACTATTCTGTTTAGACTATCAAACAAGTATATATTGAAAGCCTCAATTAATATATAAAAAGTTTAATCACAAAAAATCCGTCATAGACTTGGTATTTTTATTTAACTAATTATATCATCGTTGAAGAAAATTGTACTAAATTAATCATATATCGTCCATATGGGCTCGATTAAATTATTTAGCATCAAAATTAACGGAATGATATCTTTAAAAAAGTGTTAATTGAATCAAGAAAACTGAATATTTAAAAAAAAAGGTATAGCATGACGTCTTTTATTAGCCAAAGCATGAAGAATATATTTGACAGATAGACTCAAAAGAACAAAATATTAATTATAACTTTTTATTATCACGTAGAAATTATCAGCTAATGCATTTTGAAATATTTACAATGGAATATATTGCTTTAATATTTTTTTTAGATATTTCCTACGTTAAACTGGAGCAATTGCCAATAATCGTATTACGATTAGTTAAAATATTTGATCAGTCGTCAATTGATATGGTAAAAACTTTATGTATGCGCGTTATAGCAGCTTGGAATAAAATTCATCAAGGCGAATTAGAAACTTCAGGTTCTAGGCGACCCTACATACCTCCAGAAGATAAAAGATGTCTTCTGCTAATATGTCACATATACCTTATGGCAGTGTACGAAGCAGATGATGTCAAAGGATACGTAATTGATAATATGGTTAGAATGGATTAATAAGTTTATATCGTTTACAATTATCTATAATCAGTAATTTTGCAGATCAACAATATACGTTTCTACTATCAGGGATTTCAGAATTCTACTCCTCTTCATGCCATGGATAACTTAGAATATACACCCGCACGTTTCATAGCACTTACAAATTTTCATTTACGCGTTCAAAAACGTGATTTTTTTGATTTTTTCATTTGGAACAAATACGATACTTCACTAGTCAATTTATTTGGTGTTGTCTCACAAGCCTATAAAAGTTATTTGCTCGGTAATCTACTAATGGAACTCAACAATATGAATGAAGATGATTTTGCCTCCAATATACCACTTTACAAACGCCTAATGAATTCTTATGTAAACGAACGTGAAAAGAGTGAAATATTTTTAATAAATGAATTGGATAAAATAAAAGCCCAGTGTTATGCCCATAATATCATACAGACTGTTAAAAATGTTACAGATTTCAAGAGCAAAATATGTAAAGGGAATCGCATGAGTAATATTGGTAATTATGAAAATTCGGATGATACTGTTGCGCCACTAATAGATCCAACAAGTATAAATGTAAATTTGGAGCTAAAAGTGGATGAAATTAATGAGGAAGTTGTGGAGGAAGATATTGAAGACGAACGAGAACGTATACGTAGTAAGGAAAGTGAATTACGTCTGGATCCAATATTTCAAAATTTACCTCATAATGAGAGCATTCTTTATTATGTATATGACGTTTTAGCGAAAAAGGTGAGTTTTTTGGTTTGCGATAAAATAAATTTCATATAAATAATTACAATAGAACATTGTAACAAAATCAATTTGCTATTTATGAACAATTCTTTCTATATTATAATCGAGTTCACGATATCTGTTTCTGTATGGAAATTTATATTTCAATGTTCCAAATGTTCCACTCTTTCATATAATAGTTCGAAAATCGTCTATAAATATATACATGTACAGCAGAGTAAATTTTTCTTCAAATTTAACAATTTTTCAAAAAATAAAGAAGCGAATTATTTGATTTCATATTTTATTCTTTTAATCACGAAGAACATTTTTTTTAATGCGATAATTTTAATGTACTGAAAAAGTTACATAATTAGATAGACACTAGCAAAATGTAGTACATGCGTTTCCTGTGCCGATACGCACGTCAACAACATTATCTCTTTCTTTCTACTGAGAAGTGTCTGTTGCAAACATCTATTTAATCCACCTAATCGAATACGAGAGTTTCCCATATTTATCATATATTCGACCATTTTTATGTATTAGAATTGCCCCACTCCAACTTTATTCGTTTTATTCTATATCGTACTGTTTCCTTTTTTCCTAAAAATTTATGTTATTATATTCAAAACTATTTCAGCCCAATTCCGAATTAGGCAATTACTTATTTTTCCTTTACTATAATCCCATATGTTCTCAATAAAATTTCACTTGGAGTTTTGAGTCGCCTCCTTAAGTGCTTCCCCTCCAGCTCTCTTTAAAAGCTGATAACCAATTATCCTTTGTGACAAAGAGTATCGCCTTATTTCAAACGATTTCCGAATCATTTTATCTCCACATGCAAATGCGTGATTATTTAGTACATACGTTGGTTTTTCTTTCAGTTAGTTGATCTTTCCGTCCACTCCGACTAAATCATCACGCCTGTAAGTAGGCACGAACTGTTTCTGGCAAACGAACATATATTTTATTTTGGTAATCCATGGTATTCAAAAGAACTTTTATCTGCCCATAATAGTTTTTGCCAAGAGCTCAAAGTGTTATTAAAATAATCTCAAATTAGAAATAATTTTTCTATTTTTGGTATAATCAGGCGCGGATCTAGTAGCTCAATTGCTTGCTAGCGCACTGTCATGAACAAACATTTTTGCGGCCGTTAGAGATTTGTTTTGTGAACTGATTTATAAAAAACCACCATTAGCATGCGATATGTATGTAAATCATTCTTATGATCAATAAACATATTAGCTTTTTTGATTTAAAACATAAATATTCTGGCTTTTAATGGAATTCGAATTGCTTTAAAATTAAATCGATAGCTAAAATTCAAGTAAACGGTTTTAGGTGTGACAGAAAACGTATCGATTTCATATTCCAACTTTGTTTCGATTTAAAGTGTTTATAAAAAAAATATCAGAAGACGCAGCCGATTTTTGCAGGAGACAAACAAAATCGTCGAAACATTGTCGGCTGTGGAAAATAGTAATTTTCTTGATTTTAATTCAAATAAGTTGAAATCACAAGTGTGATATTTTCCTATTTGTAAATCACTCGATCGTTGAGTTTTTCAGCGTGGTTTGGCTTTTAGAAATCATATTTGAACAGGAAAATCACAAGAAAAATAAACAAGACAATTTCACAGAAGTGTCTTTATAAGGGATGACAGAAATTCGTTCGAAACACCTAAGTCATTATTATAATTAATGTTAATTGATAAAAAGAGCAAGTGTGAAAATATTAAACAGGAAAAGATGCGGGACTCATCAAACCCATTAAATTTGCTAAATAAAATGTAAATTGAAAACAATTATTAAAATCTAATTATAAGTTAAAAACTTAATATTTTTTTTTTATTTTGAAGAATGTTTTCGATTAAATAAAGAAGCTTACTCGTGGATATTAGGTAAACTTTCATCGGGCAACACCTTTGACATATTTTGCTGAAAGAAGTTTTCAACGATCACTTGGTAACGACGCATTTGTTAGTGCGCATGGTACAACCTTTTTTAAACATTCAGTAAAGTACTTTAAAATTGGAAGTAAGTAATGTACCAACAGTGGTTAAACGTCCAAAATAAATTTTTATTTAATTTCTGGTGTCAATTGGTACATGAATGGTATACAGTTAGTGAAGCTAGTTACATAGGACCACTTATATTTTCCTTTTTGAGTATTTAAAGGTTGAACAAAAATTATTGCAAGCAACTTTTCTAAAGTATACAAAAGTATACTCGATTTAAAAACGTAAAACCAATAAAAATTTCGTTGTCTAAATTTTTTTTGGTCTAAATTTTTCATTGAACAAAATGGAACATGAAATTGTATTCGATATAAAACAGAATAGAAATTAAATCGACAAAAATGTGTGCTTCACATGTTTGAACATTTTTCAATCGCTTTTAAACCGAAAACTATTTTAATCACATACCTGATTAATTAAAAAAAGTCCAAAATCGATTAAATTATTTTTGCCATTGTCAAAATATATGAAAAAATATGCCGAGGATTGTAAGCAAAAAACCAATATTTCCTTTTTCATTAACAAAAGTAATAGGTTTACAAGATCTCCAAGTATCTCTTGCGTTGCGGATAAAATTATCGGAAGAAAGCATTAAACTGCTCGCAGCTTTTACGATTTGAGGCATTGACTGGTTGACGGCATGACATAATCCTTATATCGAGGACTGACGCTGGAAAGAAATATTTCTTGTATAATATTTCTTGTATAATAGAAATTAGTCGAATTATATTGATTATAATTATTTACTTAATTTATAAAATTTTTCTTATTTCTTTAAATATTCTCTAGCACTTGCTTTACTTTCAGGACTATAAAGGTTGGCATTTTGCTAAAGTTGTTTTGCTGGTAAAAATAATTGGACGTGAACAAAACATGGTTGAAACATGGCGTTATCATCCAGGTCTGACCACCGATTTCATGTTAAATCTGGAAGTAAAACTATCCCACCATTTTGTCGATTTGGCAAAAATATTCAAGGATCATCCATTTTTGGAACAGGAGTTTTGGCTGACAGCTTTTTACCTTAATCCTACTTCCGAGCTGTATGAAACTATTAAACGTTTAGGAATGCGTAATAATCGTAAACGTACCGATGAACATACTAAACTTGTCATGAACATTGATAACATTGAAGCAAAATATGGTTTACTAAGTTCCACCATTGATGTCAAGGAACTAGCATCAATGTCTAACACTGATGATCCCATTACAGATTACGAACCATTATTTTCGGCCTTACATTCTTTACGAGTACCGGATAGTTTAGTTAAAGATATGCTTACTGCGATATTTCTGCCACGCAACAGAAGTTTTGCGTGGGCTGTGGATTGGGTCATATTGCGTAACCGCTGTAAGATGATAATGACCAGTTTGAAGGAGAAAAAACGTTTCGTGGATCTTAATATGGCCGAGGCGAATGAACGTTTGAAATATTTAATAATTGATTATGAAAAATATAAAAATAGACCACAGCTGGACTATGGTACGATTGAGGCAGGTTATGAAAATCTCATGTCTGGCGGCGAATTCGATAAGGAGTCCGAGGAAGAAGAGGAGGAAGAAGAGGAAGATTTTGAAGACGACGAAGACATATATGAAAATAAAAAGAGAGGCAGAGGCACTTCGACTGCAGCTGCAAGAAAGAAGGAAGATGAAAAAGTAGAAGGTAAAAACATATTACTTGGCAATATTTCTCAAAACCAGTATTCGTTAAAACATCTTTATTAATTTTTTTAATGTGTTTTTTTATTTCTATAGATGATAACTCCCAAGAAGACGATCCATTTTTAATGGGTAAAAGACGTACGCGGGCTCGCACAGCAGCCACCTTGGCCAGTTTCCTTTTTCAAACTCTTCCTCGCTCTTCGAGGCGCAAGAAAAATCAAAAACCCCCGGAAGACGAAAACAAAAATGAAGAAGAAAAAACTATTGCAGATAATGAAGACAAATCCTCGGATTCCAAATCACCAACACCCAAATCCGAATCCCGCATACCATCACCTTTAACCCCCAGTTGTGAACAAGACGAAACACAAATTGTTGACGTGCCAACTAAAAATATCAAAGAATGCCTCAAGGAAAGACCAATGTATTTAAATACAACAAATTGTTTTCAAAATTTAATCGATATTTGGGATGTGGAAAAATCAGATTTGCAATCAATCGATGAAAATTGCGTTTCATTAATGGAAAGTGCGACTATATTGCAAATTGCTGCAAAGTTTAAATTACTTAATAAAGAAATTAACCCTTTGGGCTGCGACGAAAACGAATATATCGATGACAAGGAGATGATTATACACAACGCTGAATTTGCCATAAAAAAAGAATATATTTCGAATGTAGTTGAGGTAGAAAATTTGCCAGATGAGACGGAGGAAACGAATAATATTGGTGAGGCTGCATTGGTCATGGAGGTTGATGATAATGAATTAAATGGTAACTATTTATAAGTCTGTATACGTATAAAAATACGAAATGCTAAAATTTTAAATTTTAGCTGAAAATAATGAAGGTGGCAAAACTAATAACATAGTTAAGGAAAATGATGAATCTGATATGCAAGTGCCACTGGAATCTCCTGTGGAAATAGGTTGAAATTTAGTTGAAGTTCATATTTTCTTCTCAAAAATTATTAATCATTTTTGTACAATTTCAGTCACTGAACATGAAACTGCTGAAACCGATCAAAGTAAAGAGGTAAGTTGTTTGCTGTACATTATTCCTTTTGATAACGTATAAACTATGGGCTAAGTATTTTATACAAATTGTCGGTGATTAGGCACATTACTTATCATCAGGAAAAATTAGCATAAGATTGTGGGTCCAAACTGGACAAAACATAATAATAGGCTGGTAATCCTCTCAATAGTAAAAGCTAAAAACACTAACTATAGTTATTAGGGCTTCGCAGATTAATTAAAATGGAAAAAAATCGAAATTATAAGCATTTTAATGTTACATTAGTGTGCTCCGAGATAACATTAATATTAAATGTAGCCATCTCTCGATAATTTGCTCATAACTGTCCCAGTTAAATTGAAAAACTATTTTTTTGCTTTGTGTTTTGCTTTTGCTTGCTGGCAAAAAAAATTATTCAAGCCATCGAATGGAATATAAAAAAATTTAAATAAAAATGTTTTAAAAATTTTTGGCTTGTCATTCGCACACTGGATATCTCCCTAGTAATTTGCACTCGATTATTTAAACTTTTTCTGGTCCCTTAATTTTCAAATTATAGAGAGTCTACTGTACTTTTAAATTATTGATACTTTTTTTTGTAACATTTTTTAATCAGAATTATTTAAAACTGTAAACTGACAACACAAAATTAATAATTGAGTAAATGAAGATCTTTATTAGGTTCAAAACAAGCGAAACGTCAAAACATACCCTTATATCATAATATTAATCAAATTACTTTCATGCATCCTTGCAGTTGCCTCCTGCCGAGGAGAATAGCAGCGATACTATAAATTCAGATATGTCTACTGCTGCTCATAAGGTCAGTACAGAACCCAGTGAATCAAACAAGGAGATATATTCAAAACGTTATAGTATGAACAGCGATACCGAAATGGAAGATAAAATAATAAAAAATGATAATTTAAGTGAAAAAAGTAAAACAGGAGCTCAACAAAAGGAAACTACAGATAATGAAAATGAGGAGTCAACAGAAAAAGAGCTAGAAATTGGGGAGATTGATTTTGAAACAGAAATTGATCAAATTAAAATCAGTAATGAAAAGGACAACACTTTACAGATAAAAAATAAAGTGGGAGAAGAAAATAAGACAAGAAGTACAACAGATGAAAACGCATTACAAAATACTCAATTAGCAATACCAGCAGAACCTTTCGAGGTATATAATGAAAACAAACATGAAGAAATAGGCTTACAAACGCATCATAATAATGATGCGACCCAAAGTAAGGAGTTAATAACTAGAACAACAATTACTACAGATTCAGATAATTTTACTGAAGAAACAAACTGTGAAGAACTAATGGTCAATTCAAACGACAATGCGGAAAATTCTTTGGATAACGAATCGGAAAATCTTGAAGAAGCAAATAATCCACAAGAAATATTGACACACAAATGTGACACAATATCAGTAGATAGTAGAGAAAGTGAAGATAAAGGAACTCAGAAAGTTGTAAAAGAAACTGAAATCAGGGAACATATAATTAACAATGCAGTTGTGGTGGATTTAAATGAAACTAATAATTCAATCGCTCTCACAATTGAGACACACCATAAAAAAGATGAGGTCGAAATTGCTGAAGAAAAAACCTCAGATGATAAAGATTCGTTAACACAATCGCAAAGTAATGAATCAAATATAATTCTAGCTTATTCAACAAGCGAAAATTCGAATGAATCAGAACCAACAACTAATGAAACGAAACTAATAGTAGACGATGGTAAAACCGTAGGTGATGATTGTAAAACCTTAGCAGACACAGCAAATGATCAAGAGAAACTTAAAACATATAACTGTCCAACAGTGCCAGACGCAAAAAATGATGAAACTATACTTATCGAAACAACTGAAGATAAAATAGATTCTCACAGTCCAGTTTTACTACTCCGCGATATTGTTGCAGATTCAGTAAACACCACAGAAGGCCAAGAAATCACCGATACTGAAACTCAAATTTTAAAAAAATTATGCTTAACGAAAAATGCAAGAATTTTGCTACACAAGCTCACACCTGCAGATTTAACGCATCTACGACAACCTAAAATAAAAATTCAACGCATGAATTATGAAAAATATGCTGTAGAATTGAGAGCCAAACGCAGATGTATTGAAGGAAAAGGTAAATATAATAGAAACAATTTGTATTAATTTTTTATTTTTGCTTTGAACTGAATTTATTGTATCCGTCTTAATACGGATAGTTCTTGAAAAATGTGAGCTTTTTCCATGAAACAAATTTTTTTTTTGGAATCCGGGTTAAAAAAATAACTATGTATTGGATATATATTTGATTTACAGACGAATGCTACCGTTATTATACAAAATTCATTTTAGCTCGACTAGTTCCAAGGTATTTTACTGTATATACTGGTATATCTCGTGAGATTCTACATGATTGAACCTTAGTTTAATATTTTTAGGCCCTGGTTAATTTCATATTTGTTAACTTTTTAACCAAATGTAGAAAAGCAATTTGTTTGTTAAGAGCATACTGTTAAAACTCCAATCATTTTGTTTTGAAGTTCTTTAAACTCTCTCATTTGATTTGGAGAATTTCAAACATAAGACTTAGTTAAAGGTTTCCTAATGAGCTGGCGTAACCAACCATCGAAATGCTCGTGAAGACTAGCATATCCCCCAACAGATAGATTGCATTATTAGAATAAAATGAGTTGGATACAATTAGAAAATTGTTTAAATAAAAAGAATGAGATTCCAAAACTTCCTTTTTATACTTGATAAACTCAACACAATATTTTTTTGTTTTAGTTTTTCCAATATAAATTAAAAAAAGTCATATGATCGATTATTGTCGATCAGAAAAGAAAAAAAATAGCTTATGCGTGCCAATCTTAATTCTCTAGCACCGATTAATATGTTTATCGAGCTGTCATCTTTATTGTATCTATTAAAGTGTTTAAATACCCACTTTACATCATTTCACTTAGTACCTCTTTATTTATATAAAATCGATTTTCTCATAATTTTTCGGCATTTGAACATTATTTACATAATTTTTTCTATTGTTTACAAAGTAGTGAAAGTTATTTGTCAAAAAAAAGCAATTAAAACGCAAGTATGTTTGTGAACTGATAGGATAGCGAATTTCATCGCGGGCATAACTCCCTCGAGAAGGTCATCAAATATTAGTTTAAAATCCTGTTAATGCTAAATCGTTATGTGAAATATCCTCCCGAACAGATCAAATAGATGTTTGGCGTGAATGGAATAAAAGTATGTCACCTTCTGACTCGTTCTTATTCACGCACATCTAAAACAACAGTTTTTGTCATCAGAAAAATCCGTTGATTCCTTTAATACCATGTTTTGGAAGTGTTTCAAGTGAAATGAAAAAAATGTCATAAGTGGCTGCTCAACCGCTAGAAGCGAACTATAAAGGCATATTCAATGACGAACTACAGGTTTCTTCATATAAAAAAACATCGTACCACTTGATTTATCGTGCAATTTTACCGAATTTCTGCAATTTACTTTGGTAGTGAACGGTATATAATAGATCATAGCTCCCCCTGAAATAACGCAGATTATAACTAACTGGCTTACTTTAATATAAGCAATATTCGTAGCGTGTTTTCTAGGAAAGCTTTTTCATGAAATTCGGAGAGGATTATTGTGAACGAAGTATTTCGAAGGTAATCGAAACTTATTGATTTAAACACAAAAGCTCTACTTCTTAAAACGCGTTTCTAAACTTTTGCTTTAATTTTAATTTTTCCTACAAAAATGTTCAGTATGAATAAAATATTTATTCATTAACGTTTTTTTATATATTAAACTATATAATTTCAGTTTATATAGATTTCGATGACAGTTCAAATTCTAACCACAGTTACGGAGCAAACACCAGTTCCTCTGAAGCATATCATCCCACAAGGCTAAAAAGAAAAGTACCCATTCGAAGACATTCTTTGCGGCAGCAACGCGCATCGGAATCAGATAATGAATCGAATAATTCAGATGATTATAAACTATCTACTATAATTGCAAAATCTCGCAAAAGACGTTTAAGTACACCGTCTACATCTCAAAGTTCAACGTCTCTACATGTCACAGGTCCAAAATCAGCACGAAAATCGGGTCCAAAATCTGTACGTGTTGCAACAGGTCCAAGATCGTCGAAAAAAAATTTGGTTGTGACACCGCGTAGTGCTAGTGGCTTAAAACTACGCATTTTTAATGCCGAGCAAAACCGGCAGGCAGCCGCAGAACCATCGTTCAAGAGATCCAGAACTATAGTTTATGATGAAGTTATACAACTGTCTTCATCAAGTGATGAATGCGTTGTAAATGATTTAACTGTTATTGAGGAAGAAATTATCGAAATCGAAGACCATCCTTTGTTCGAAGAGGAAATTATTATTTAAGTATTTTACTGAAAAATATGTGTGTATGTAAGCGTGCAGTTTAGTAAAAATTTAATTTATAACCATCGTTAATTAATCATAGAACAACGTTTCTCTTTTTTTGTTTCCTATTTAGAATTAATTTTTAAATTTTATATGTATGTTTGATAAATTAAAGAAGAAAATATGAGTTTCGAGCACATTTGATATCGTTAACTTAATTCTCTCGTTTAAAGGCCATATGTGGAAGTCTACACCTTTTCCGGTTATCGTGGTGATTATATTCTGTAGCATTTCTTGTTGTATCGATAAGTTGTTTCCTTTATCCTTGCATTTTTGAGGCCAGAATATTTTTGGGATTCTCCATAAACTTTAATCGTTTAAGGGGACAGCTTTGTTAATCAATGCGGTCCTGGAGACTTTTTCTAGATACGAATTACCACACTTTTGACTATATTTTCGCGAAAAATCTTTTCGCTTCGATCTTAGTGATTGTAGGCAGATGCCAGCTAATGGACCTTAACGTAACCTATGGCACCTCGTAGAGGACAGGTATCAGTGATATGTTTGGTGAGAGCTAGCGAAAGGCTTTTCTATTCGTCGGCTTGTTCAATAAAGATCCGAATCTTTTTGGCATAAGCAGGATTTTTTACGAACAACAGCCCTATTATTTCCTATTTGAGTTTAACTTCAATAAAAGTTATGTCTAAGAAAACTAAAGAACAATTAGGGGGACTTTTTAATAGATGAAGCTGCTGAAGACACATTCAAAGAAGATATAAAATATTTAAAAATTTCATTCATTAACATTTTTTTATCTGGATTGTAATAATGATAGATAAGTAATGATAACCATGTGAAAGCAGTTTAAGGTGAGTTGGCAGAAAATTTATCTGCTGGGTGCAGTCGAGGGTTTTATAGCACGGTACCCAAATCAGACACACGACGCAATAACGTTTTCACAACGTTAGATGATACTAGATTGCGACAAATGATAAGAAACAATTCGTCTTGTGCGAATTATTAAAAAGCGATGTTAAATTCAAATCGCATGCTTGGGTGCAATTATCTCTCGAGTTACTACTAGCAATAGTAGTTTTCTGGCTGTGCTAATCAGAAGAAAGCGCATCGGTTGGAAGAATTAAAAGTATTTTCTGAGTGGTAGATGGCTATCGGTTTGCAATTTAGTGTTACATGCGCAGAATATATATATATATATGTACTATTAGTTTTAAGTGTTGTATATTTACAAAAGGGTAGCACCTCTCTATATATTTTAATGTAGAGTAAAAATACGCAATACCATTTGCACACGATTGTGTCCACCATCCCTCCAGACACCTATTCAAAATAAAAGTAAATATAAATCTCCAGGTTAGTAACACTACCAAAACAATTTCCTACAGTTAATATTTGGCCACTTCATAAGTCAAATAGCCACTTCAACGAAAATCATCCTTATCGAATGAATGTTTTACGCAAATTTAATTTATATCAACAAAGACGCAACCGCAACAGATTTCAAACAGAGGATAAAAAAAATCTTATTAAAAGTACATATCGCTCAAATGTCCTTGTCATCCTTATTAGTCTGCTAGTCACTGTGGTGTCATAAAATATTAGCAAAAAGTAAATAATCCAACACAAAAATGCTAAAAACAAATAACAATGGGATAAATAGGTTTTTTTGTTTTTGTTTGTTCATGTCTTCGTTGTCGGGTGCGTTTGGTATTTGAACAGGTCTGATGTCCTGTATATACGTATGTATATAAAAGCAAACAAAAATGTGTATATGATTGTGGTATTTTACCAGCAGTTGTGTAAACCAATGCTTTCTTTAAATATATGTATGAACCCAATTTGTGGAGTTTTTGATTGATTTAACGTAAACTGTGTTTAATTATCAAGTACAGTATAGTCTCGATGTTTTGGGCAACGCGGTAATCCGCACAGCTTAATTTCTCTGATTATAAACTATTATAATTTGGACACTACCCTTTGTTTTCACATCTAATATCCGGGCATTGTTTTCAACATATTTTCAATGTCTTTGCACAAGAACTCTCACAATTTTCTTTTGCAAAACTTTAATGCAATACATTCTAAATTTATTCAGTTGTGAAGTAGAGGATTAAACTCACTTTAGAAAAAATTATGAAACTTAAACCGTATAGCCTGCTGTTAATATTGCGAAAGTTTTATACCTATTTGATTTGCTTTAGATTTTGAAGCTCATTGATGCAAGCGCAATTTAAAAGATTTATGTGAATAGAAGGATAACTACGTTATTAGTGTTTAAATTTGATTTCCGATAATGTAGACGCCGGGGCTTGGCATTCAAACATTTGGGGTGAATTCAGGCAATGGTCGGTCTCTAACTTTAAAAATAAAATCTATGCGCGTTACTTCAACCATTCCGTTTTCTAACTAAAACATAATCTTGCTAGGGAATTCCTAGCGAAACATCATTATAATTTTAACGGAAAAATAACTTACAGCATATGAAATTGTTTCGATCGATTAATAGCGAGCGCAACAGCACTAAAATTTTTTAACTTTTTTAATATCAGCAAATCAATTTAAATTAATATTTTTCTTGAAGCACTAATGCTTTCATTCTTTTAAGACTCTGCCTTTCTTTGCTGTACAAGCACAATATGTTCACTTTAAAATTGGCCAAATAATAGAAGACACTGTTTATTTTATTTAATAATGTACAATGCACAACACACACGCACTGTTTGCAAAAACCCATACGCAGTAGTCAGTCAATAGCTCAAAAGTCCTTTAATCCTTGAAATGAGTAAACATGATTAGAATTCATTACTGGCTACACAGTGAATGGTGGGTTTCAATGTTTGCCATCATCCATCTACTAAATAAATCTGATATTTAAAAAATTTATTCCAATTTTCGTGTAAAAAATTTAGTTTTATTATGAAAAGAATGAAGGGTGATTGCGAGAAATACACATTTCACTTTATTATACGAAGGATGACAATTTTCCAACTAGTACCAGGACGTATTGTATTTTATATAGGAACTAGTTAAGAATGATGAATGGATTGTAGTCTTTTATTTTACTGTCTTTTGCGTTTCGTTTTTGGGAGTAAAACTTGCAATTTTCACAATTATAAAACTATTATTATTATCCGTTCTTTCTCTTTTCAATTCGCAATTAATTTCTTTGTATGAAATCTGCGGGCTTAGGGGATGTTGTAGTGTTATTTTGCGGACACTTTGGTATTTCTCGCACCATAGTTAAAGTCTCAATACACCACATTTACTAACTTAATATATTATTTAAAAATAGCTTACAATTCAGTGCAGGAACGGGTCCAGCTTAATTTTTAATTTCCGGCATTTCCCTCTCTCTGAATCCGAGTCTGACTTGGTGCAATGTTAACAAATTTATTAAATTATTTAATATCTTTTAGTTCAAAAGCCAATTCGGAAAAACATTCAAAGTCAAGGGAATATTTTCCACGATTGTTTTGAAAACGTAAATTCTAGAACAGAAATTTAGGGACATCCTTCAAATTACTTTTAAAACTCGTTTAATAAAAAACAATATTCGTCCATATCTGAAAATCGTATATCGCTAAGCCAATTAAATTCGCATGAAATGTATTCTGGAGTTGACGTTTAGAAGTTTAGGCAATTTCAAGTCGCACGAATATACTCAAGTGATCTGAATTATTTTATTTAAATTGAGCTTTGAATACGGAAAGAAACAAACAGGGTTAGGATAACTACAATATAAGAGCAACTTATAGTAATTGAATTATATGGTTGTAAACATATCATATTATTATTGTATCCATATAAAAATAATAATGATCGGTCCTCTGGGAACGATATAAAAGCAACAAATTCATGTTACTTATTGCCACCGGCTGACATACGAACACCGACGACTAAATATATCGAATGCTTGACTACTTAAGCGCTAACTACTTAAGCCATTTTAAGAACATTTTATGGTTAGAGTTATTATATTATTTTTGTATAGCTAAAATATTTTGTTTGTGGTTAGAGTATTAGTAAAATTTGTTAGTATTGTTCAACTCTACTCTGTTGCAACTTTTATGGGTAGAAATCATTGAATGATTAAATAGAAACAAATTGCTTGTGTGTTTGCCACAACAATAAAGTGTTGTCGTGACCATGCCACAACTATCCTTTTCCTTTGCACACATTGGCAATAAAGTTATGCAAAAATTAAATTAAACATGTGTTCATATCATATAAAACTCCAGTTAATTCCATCCTAATTATTTTTATTATAAATTAATTATAAAATTATTTATTCTAAAATTATTTCATTGGTTGCTTAAAGCAGCTCATCAGGAACCTTTACTCAACTTTTTAGAAAAACTAGATAATTTTACTGTGTTTGAACTTAAAGAACTTTAAGGCTGTGAACCCCTATAAAAAAATAGACCTGCTAGTTGAACTACTTCTACTCGCCAGAAGTTGTATATTGAAATAAAAATTGCACGAATTTTTGGAGTTAAAATTTTTCGAATAAATATAAATTAGAATTTACATACTTCTCAATTACTTCCTTGTGCATTTACAAATTAATTACCAGTAAATTAACATATAAATTTACATTTAAAATACCAAAAACTACGTGTTAATTCTGTCTTAAAACAAATAAACAATTTCACAAATAAACTGAAAATCGTGTCCATAACAAATTCAATTTTGACCAGACAAAAATCTAAAACAAAAAAAAAAAATACAAAATAAAAATAACTGACAAAAACAACCAGAAACCAAATCAAATTCCAGGTGCAGACACAAAATCAAATAAAACTGCAGGCAGTCATTTAGTTCGACCGTCAAAGCAGAGTAATTATTTCAAAATAATAAAATATAGAGGTTGGCAGCCTCATCGGCTGACTAGCAGGCAACATACATACGAGGACATTCGAAAAAATGGGGGTGAAATAATAACAGCAAAGCGAAACGTGAATTAAAATAGAAATCACAATTTAAATGTGAAATTCACTGGCAAACTATGGATGCCAGGAAATATAATGAAGTTAAATATCAAGTTTCAAAATTAAAGGAATAAAAATCCTGCAGCACTAAAACACACCCATACACATCCATCGACTAACACTTATCCGTGCATGGCGAGTAATAAACATGTAGTACGTTTGGGTACAAGGATTCTAATATGAAAAGAAAAAAACGCAAAAAATAGGATATACCAGTGTGTATGTATGCATTTGTGAAACAAACAAACATAAGGAGCGGTACGAATTGAATTTTGTTCGCCTTGTTAGAATGCAATTAGCTTTAGGGCAAATTATTTGAGTGAATGACTGACACACTAGCTGACTGAAATGTTTGAAAATTATTTCAGGGATGCAGGACAAAGGTAAGTTCAAATACGTTTTGTTTTTGTTTTTTTTTTAAGCACAATGAATAAATTATTTGCTTCACATGCGGAATATAAAGTAAAATACACTTTAATTTTAGATCATCTCAAATAATAAAAAACAAATTGCCTCTAGGCCTTAAAGCCAGAAGAATCCCTTTTATTTACTTTCCGTGCGTTGGGTGATGTTAATTGAATAAAAGTAAATACTCGTAACTTGCTTAAGTAAACTATCATCAAACAAACGCATTACAGTTCATAAGGACGTGTTAGATTGTACTAATTTTAGTTATAGAACTTTATCGAAGTTATTTTATTGTTTTTGAAAAGTCATGAAAGTCATTTAAATTTAAGTCACATCAGATATTAAGTAGGAACATACAGACGGGAAAAGCAGTCCATAAAGTACCCTACTCAAATTGCGGGTAGAAACAAAAAATATTTTTCTCACACAATAAATAACATTCCCCAAAAATTCAACTTTAAATAACACAAGTCAACTAAAAGTTCCGGTCAACTTTTTGTTGTTCCTCAACCGAAAATTGTTTCTTAGGTTATCTGGGGTGCTTAATTAATAGTTACACGGTATATGTTAGTTTATCCTATTTGGTTAAATGAAATATTCAAAAACCTATAATAAAAATAAAATTATTTTTAATTTTAAAGACATTGTTAGTCTTTAAATCTACCCAGTAGTTTAAGAGATCTTGTGGAATAGTGGCAAAATCAAAATGTTTTATAACAACATTTTTAAAAGTTCATAGCAAATAACATTACGACAAAAATAGCATTTTAATTTTCGATTTTTGGTGGAATGTATAGTTTCTAATACGTTTTAAATTATTTGGTAATGTTGAAATTTATTGGCCAAATTTAATTTTTTTTGAGTGAATTTTCGACTTGTAATGAAATTTCCAATTTTTTGATACATTTTTCTGTGAAATTTCGAATCGTTGATGAAACTTGATATTTTTGGCGAAATCCGTGGTGAAATTCAAAAAGTTTAGTGAAATTCGGTTTTTAGGTTATTTTTTCCCGCAATATTGTTTTTTTAGAAAATGTAATTTCTTTTGCTAATTAAATGTTTTGATTTTCTAGTTTTGTGATGAATTTTTGCTTTTTTTATTAGTTTTCGAATTTTTTGTGAATTTCTGATTTGTTATGAAATTTGAATTTGTTTAAGGTTTTTGGTAACATCCATATTCCGGTAGACTTTTGAGGTTTTTATTAAATTTAAGTTTTTTTGCGGTTGTAAAATATTGACATTTTGTGGTAAAATTTCAAGAAGTGGATTCGAATTTTTTTGTTGGCGAAATTTGAAGTTTTTAATTTAGATTTTTTGGTAGCTAAAATTTGTTCAGATTTTTTCTAAATTTTTGATATTCCGACAGGTAGTTTTGATGTTTGGCTTGGAGACAACCCGGTTTCGGCTATGTGCCCTCTTCAGTGTCATATTTCGTTGTCTGAAGTTACAAATTCTTTTAATTTTTTTTAAATATCGGTTTTTGCAAGAATGTTGATACTTGCCCTCAGGTAAAAAATTTTGAATAACTGAACATATTCGGTTGTTGATTTATAATAGCAAAAAAATCCTGGTATAAAACAAGTCTTTTAGTTAAATATACTATGCTAAATCCAAAACTGGCAATTAAATATTGTCTTATGTTAAGTTTCTGATATATGAGAAAAATCACATTGGTATATGCTTCTCCGTTGTGATATATAAATAAAAATAGACACAATATTTTTATATAAGAAAATAAAAAATACAAATTAGATTCTTGTCATAAAGAAAAATCTACATTTAGTTTTAATTATAGATATTTGGAACGAAAAATGACGTTGAAGATGGCACATAGCCGAAACGAGTTTGGCTCCAAACCACACTCGACGAGCCATGATGGAAATTCGGTCCAAATATTTATAGGAAATCACCCTGTCGGAAGATCAAATCAAGAATCATTTTGTTTTAACGATTCTAGGACTAAATCTACTATATAAAATTTATTCCGAGGGAGCGCCAACAAGATATGACGTACCGGCCGCTAATTGTGATCGGTACGCCACTGCGAATTCTCAACTGGTCTCAGAGCACTTAAAAATTAGTGCAAATATTTCTTATTCCTTTTTTTTGAATAGATATTTTCTTTAAATGAATTGTTCGCTGTATCAAACTCTTAAAAGAGTATCTGGATCATTGACCTCGTTGTTCTTTTAGACAAATAAACTTACCTTTGTTAGTCCTTTAAACTATATCATACCAAGATCGTATTCACTATTACGCTTTATTAAGCGAATTACTGCAAATTTGACTTTCACAGTAAAAAATTGGAGTTGGCAGCATTTTTGTGAATTCAAATGTTAATAATCAAATTACTCGCCAGGGAACGGTACATATTCAGTTTCTAAAGATTGTGTTCCCTTCTTTAAATATATTTGAATTTTAATGAAATCTCTAGAAATCCAGAGAAATATTTCTACTCTCGTACTTTAACTAGCAAGATTAGTAGGCTCAGAATGGGCCAACATCTTCAATGGAATTAATTTTATACCTTTATTAGTCCTTTCATAAAGTCCATAAGATGACACATAGATGGCGTCACTAGAATTTTTTTACTTAGTACTAACCTTCAAACAATACGTGTATAAATTTGACATCAATCTGACAGTTAATTTGTTATTTAAAAAAATGGCAAAAATTGAGTTTTGAGTTTTGATAAAGCATTGCTTTTTGATGAAAAAAAGTACAATAGAAACCAAGCAATGCCTGGATCAATATTATCCGAACTCTGCTTTATCGAGCCAAATGATAGAGAAGTAGATTGCTGAATTTAAACCTGGCCGTACCAGCACAAATGATGCTTTTATTCCAGAAAACATAAAAAAAATCTCCACAAATTGGTTATGAACGATCGCAAATTGAAGGTACACGGGCTAGCTGACATTGGCAAGATATCAGATGGTAGTGTATTTACCCTTTTACACGAACATTTTGGAAGGCGAAATGCAAAGAAACGGCCACATTTGCGTA
Source organism: Phania funesta (assembly GCA_963932375.1). Classification (NCBI taxonomy): domain Eukaryota; kingdom Metazoa; phylum Arthropoda; class Insecta; order Diptera; family Tachinidae; genus Phania; species Phania funesta. The sequence continues at coordinate 66,249,016 of OZ010656.1, read as the reverse complement.
AAGTGTTGCTTCACCAAGACAATGCACCGTGGAACAAATCGATGAAAACGAGGGCAAAATTGAATGAAATGGGCTTCGAATTGCTTACCATATTCTCTAGATTTAGCACCCAGCGACTTTTTCCTGTTTTAGATTTCAAGAGAATGCTTGCTGAAGAAAATTTATGTCCGATGATGAAGTAATCGCTGAATCTGAGGTCTACTTTGACGAGAAAGAGGAATCGTAAAAGTGGCATCGAAAAGTTGAAAAATCGCTGTACTTGTTGTATAGCCCTCGAAGGCAACTATGGTGGAAAAAATTAAGTTTTGGCAAAATTTTGTTTTCTTCTTACTTATCCTACGGACTTATTGAATGAGCTGTTATTGTAATTTAGATTTTAAAGTATGTAATTCTTTTAAGTGGTTGAAATAGCAAATGCAATATTGATCTATCGATCTATCTCTCTTACTTTAACTATGCGTTGGTTAAAAAACAATTCATAAAAGAAAATAGTTACAGATTTAACAAAGGTCCATACTTTTTTTTTTTATTAGCAAGTCTATCATAACAGTTGCGATAACAAAATAAGACGCAACACGTGTCATTAGGAATAATAATTTAATTATACACATCAATGATAATGAAACCGCCAAATGCAAATGCGATGATACCGTTAATACCAGTCAGTGGCAACACCATTCCACAAAACAACAAAAACACTGGCACATGTCAACACTTATTTAGCTATTAACTAACAACACCAAAAACAAAATGCCGCACAAAACTTGATCTGTGGCAATGTCTGAATGAAACCACCCGCTGAACCACTCTAACCGCTAAAATATCCACACATCGACACACACGTGTCATGCTTACAGACAATTAAAAGGGGCTTTTATTTTTTAGTTGAATAAATAATATAATTTGTTAAACGATATGAAAATGTTTTACCACAAAATTTAAGCCATCGAAAAACAAAAAGTCCTTGAGTCAAAAGCGTAAAGGCACAATGCCATGCAAAACGCAGTGGTGTGGGACATGTAGGAGTGTGCCAGCACTTGAAACTCATTTAGTCCGTCATTGAGGAAGCAAAGAAAATAATATTGCAACAGTTGCTTGAATATAGCTGGACTTAAACAACAAATTATGTTGTTAAAACAATCGGGGACACGTGTAGCCAATAATGTTATAAAAAAGTAGCTGGCAGTGGGTGTAAGGATTTCTCTTTTGTTTATTAGACAAACAATAATTTGAAAAACAATTTATAGTTTTTTTAAATAGTTAAACCGCTCAACCAAACAGTTGTGCTGTTAAAAAAAAAAATAACATTTATCTCTTGGGAAAATGTTTAATATATATTTTATATAAGAGGGTGGCAAGTATTTCTTCAAAGCTTTCACTTCTTAGATACCACATTTGCTTTATATATTTATATCGAACGGTTTTCCAAATATAATTATTGGCAGAAGTGAAAAAGAACGTATGCAAACGCATTCATTATGAGCTCACCCAATTGTGATCGATTAGCCAGTAGATCACAAAGTGAATACACTCCATGCAGAAGTCCATTTTGTGACAGTAGCTTCCGTTATCCACCTTCCAAAAAAAATTAAGAAACATTAAAAAACGAAATATATTAAGCATGCGGCAAGATAACCGTATTACTCTAAACATAACTTTCAACAAGTTATTGTTGGTATTTAATCATTAAATGATTTCCATCCCTAAAAACTGTAACATGGTTGAGTTGTGCAATAAAATATTTACTAAAGTTCTAACCACAAATAAAATATTTTTAATTATACAAAAAAATATAATAACTCTAACCATAATATGTTCTTAGTATGCTATGGGCAGTTACGAACGATGTCGCTGTTTACCTCAATCACATTTAATTTCGGGTAGCCATTTGAAGCAGGACTAAAATTGAATCGTAAAACAATTTTTGCTCATTTTAATAGGCTTCGCCTTTGGTACAAGATACACTTGATAAATTTAATCACAAAAACAGGTCAACAGGTTCTCAAACCAAACAATGTCTTCTCTGTAATTATTGTACGATTGACTGAATATTAGCTCAACATATTTTTTATTGCCACAATTGAAAACATTTGTTAAGTTTTATATTTTTTTCTAACTTTATAACAAACAAAAAATACAATCACTGCCTACTTAACAGTCTCTCTCAATGGGTTTTAGTAGATGGGATTTTGCGGTAAAGCAAAATTGTTTTACGATATCCAAACAATAGCTACATGGCTGAGTGACTACCTGGGGGTAAATATAAATTTTACAGTGAACAAAATAAAAGTATGTTATTCCTACACAAAGTACGTAACGAAGGTAGTCTAAAATGCTAAACAATAAGTCCACAAATTGAATGAAAAGCTTGAGTACGGAAATGCAAGAACTTGACATCATGACGATGATGTTATTGTTGTAATATTTATCAATGCATTCTCGTTCATAACAAAAATCATCAAAACATATCGAGACAAGGTAAACAAATGGAGTTTAATGGAAGTTACCCTTAGTATAAGTTCGTTTTATCTCAATAAGCCCTTAGGCGGCAATAATATGTTGCAATTATTTCTATGCCGAAAAAGCTTTTATCAAAACTGTGAGACATTAAAATAAGGGAGAGTAGGCTGAAAGAGAACAAATTATGAGTTTTTGAGCTACTGACCCAATAGAAAATGTTTGAAAGTAGAGGAATTATAACATTATAAGCTGTGTATGTGGATTCTTGGCGTAGATCTACTCGCCAGAAAGCTAACACTAAATACAACGATTCGATTGATTGTTACTAATTCCAACATCGATGAGACTTTAAATAATCTTCCTGGCCTCATAGACTATACTAATCCGGTACCTGGATCTCGAGTGGTTTCAGCTTCTCGATCACGGTTCTATAAAATATTTTATAGAAATGTTAGGATCTTCGCCGACAGCCGCGCCGCCGGTTTCTAATAGGCGCCTTTTCGACATCAAGACTGGTCCAGGAAACCCAGACATTCTAAAACGGGATGGCGAGATATTGAAGAATCAGCTTAAAATGGCTTCATGGATATAGGACCAACGTGACAAATTACATGGAAGCCAAATATTGCAGATGTAGTCACAATGACGAGGAAGATAAGACAGTTTTTCATCTCATGTGACCCTGCCCTAGATAGATACATCGTGGGTGCAGGTCCTTCGTCAGTCTCACCAAACTATAGGAGACGCGAACAAGGCGAAATATTCTTTCATAAGGAGCTGTAACTTGCTTAAGGTTGACTCCATATCAGGGATAGTTATTGGACCACTCAACCCTTATTCTCTACACTAATCTACAAAATTGTCAACCTCCACTCTGCAGTCTTGAATTTACTTCCTCTATGTTTGATTTTTTCTTAAGCTTTTCTTGATCAGAGAAGACAACGCATACGGGTAAGCGGACCAATGTGACCATATTTTTGATGAGATGATGTTAAAATATTCAAGATATTAAAAAGTTTTGATTATGTTTTAAAATCTTTCTCTCGATATATGATGAAGATTAAGCAAATACTTTATAACATTCATGAAATTTTGAAACTGATTTGTTTCGATACCCGATATTGGATGTTACTTCAAAAAAGAATAGGCAACGTTTCGCAAATATAATTTTTGTAATTCTTTTCAAAATATGTGTTTTCTCATCTCTTCTTTTCCATGTGTACATAAACATTTAATGCACTGACAATATTTTCCTATTGGTACTGAAAAAATTTTGCGGTTATACAGATACTAAAATTATTCCTAGCGGGAATTATGGCAACGGAAAACAAAATCTCTTTGATCGTTGTGAAATTCTGATTGGCTAGGAAATGAGTTTAACAATAAAACAATATTAGAGAAACACAAACGAGAGTAAGAAAACTACCCTTCTCATTGCAAAAGTAATAACAAATCCAAGAGGATTTTAAATGGCGCCCTCACGACCACGACCAATACACACAGGGTTGGTCAAGTGATAAACCCTGCCATATAAAATACCAGTAACACCCTTAAAAGTTGTTTAGTTGGTTTATTTACATGATACGGGCAACAACCAACCGTTGTTGGAAATAAAAATATTAAAACAACAAAAATGCTACAAGACAAATGAGCTTAGAAAATATTAAGAAAAAAAAAAATAAACGAAAATATTTAAATAAAAACCGTTTTATTCAAATTTAATATGTCTTCATGTTATAGCGGTTTTGATGATCGTTCTTTTGATTTTGCCGAAGATGATGATAATTCATCTTTCGACAGTGGTTACGAAAAAAGTTTTGAAACCGGCGAGTGCCATTTGAAACCCCGAAAGCTTGTGTTTGATAATTGTGGCGAGTATTATAACACTGTTGCCACAAGTGGTGATTTGAATGGACATTTAGCAAGTGGTTTTAATACTTTGTCTTTGGAACATTCTTTAGTACCTGGATTATTTGATACTAGCAGCAATCACAGTAATCGTAGTGGGCGAACTCTTGTAGAACATATCATTAGCAAAGCGCCACCAGATGACTTGGAATTTTCACCTAAATTGCAAGACAATACTTCTACGCCAAGTAAAAAATCCTCGGGAGAGAGTGGTGATGATCAGCCAACTGAACCAAGGCAAAAACGTAAATATGCCGTCGGCAAAAATCGTATGACTCGCTCACGTAGTCCCACTCAAGTAGTGCGCATTAAAAAATTTCGCCGTTTAAAAGCCAACGATCGCGAACGTAATCGTATGCATACGTTAAATGATGCCTTGGAACGATTGCGTGTCACCTTGCCGCAATTGCCAGAGGAAACGAAATTAACAAAAATTGAGATATTACGCTTTGCCCATAACTACATTTTTGCCTTAGAACAGGTGCTAGAAAGTGGCGGTACGTTAAATTTGGACTTGGAAAAGCTACAAAATTTCACGCTAAGTGGGGAGAGAATTACTAAAGAACTTTTTGATGCCATCTTTGTTAATCCTCAACCGTATTCAATGATGACGGACGGAGGCTATATGGGTTTTGGAAGGATACCTTATCCTCCACATATGACATATGCCAATCTACAATCATCGCCAGACACTTCCAATGTAGGAAATCACTATCAAGGAAACTTTACCCCAGCCGTACACTCTAGCACAAATCCAGTTTTCACACATGATGATTTCTTAAGCAGCATGCGCCACTACAACAATCATCATCAACAATGCCAGCCACAACGCATGATGGATAGAAGTTTCTCACAAGAGAAATACGATTTATTTAAGGGCACATTTGAAACAGCTGCTCAAATGAAATCAACAACAACGGCACCACCTACACCGACAATCAACGTGAACACAGCAGATTATACTTCAATAAATGCGGGCTTTAATGCATCAACACCGGCTTCATCACATATGACCACAGCCAGTTCTCATTTGCCCTCGCATATAACAGATGTAACCTCTTCAAAGGGATCTCCAGCAGAGTTGCAATATCATCATAACAGCAGTTTTTATACACAGACACCACCATGGAAGGATTTTAGTGAACAGGTGATTAATATGGTACCCACAAAAGGTTATGCGCAATATGGAGCGGTATAGCCAAAATTTGTTCATTTCTCCATCTGTTTGTTGTTGTTAAAGCTTTTGATTATTATTTGTTGAAAGGATAACACCATTCAAACTTGTGTAAGAATTTTTTTCGTACAACACAAGAACGAGATTAACGCCTTTCAGAATCTGATTTAAACCTAATATCGTCTTAAGGATCTTCAGATTTTTTAAAACTGTAAATTTAAAATTTCTTGTGTTGAATATTTGTTAGGGCTCTCGATAATTAAAGAAGATCAACCAACGATTTTGTTCAATTAAAGTTTTAGCAAGAAAAAGCGGAATAAAGTAGCTCTGAATAGAATTTTCCTAATTGCTTTCCTGCGAAAATCTTCGGACTATGTGATGGTCCATTTTAGCTAAAATGCATTGACTACAACATGATCTTTTGCTGTGCATTCAAAGCACATCTCATGAGTAAAGAATTTCTTGTTACACGAAAAGTGTTCATGCTTTAATGTACGAACCAACGACTTATGACAGCTCTATGAATAACTGACGCAGAGTAGTTTGGAGTTACTACGATGTTAGACAAAGCTGGATTATATTGTCCTGGCCCAAGATATTGTAATGTTAAATTGACCACTTCTGCTTCAGGCATAAGGGTAATTTTTCAAATACTTCTTTTACTCATGGAGCATCATCCTATCAAAAATTAATGAATCTCCAATAACTTTAATGTTCCATGGAAGTTTATACTCGTAAATACATTTTTCGATCGTAGTTCGCAGTACGAGAAGCCCTTTTATATTTTAAAAAATTTCTCACTGAGATAAATGATCTTAGCATCATTTTTTTTATAGAAAATTCAAGCGACTTGTACCAAATGCCATTTAAAATATTTATTTGTAGCGACAGTTAATAATTTTGTTTGTTGATGAAAAAAATGCACAAAAAATGATTTGTTCTTTCTCTTAATTCTCAAAAGCTTTATAACATCTTAAAGGGATTTCAAAAATAAAATCGGCGTGATATATATTTATAAGATAGTTAAGTTAAAATTCAAAAGTAACCTTTTTTTGGAACTAAACAATAATATGCATACGTGTCTGCTACAACTTTTACATCTACATAAAAAGAATTCACTCTCGATCATTTTTTTCATATTAATTTCGATTGCATCAAACCGAGTGAGAGTAAATATAACTAACTTTTTTACCTGCAAAAATGCATTCAATTAAGAAGTAATATATGGATTTAAAAAAAAAAATTTTATATATTTTTTATACATATGATATTTCGAAAAATAGTTAGAAAAAAATTAAGAAATATGTGATTTGGAGACACCAAATCTCAGATCATATGATTCGGAAATGTTCACTCTAATTGAAAAAGTTCTAAACTCACGACTGATATTATGGTATAGAGTATAATACATTATGGTATAGAGTATAATATAGAGATTAAAAGAGAGTTTTTAAATTTTTAAACTTTTACACATAGACTACTTATACAAATAGTCGGAAGCTTAACTAGGACCTTATTCTTAGTCATGGCTTTGACTCTATGATTAGTCTATGGTCTAAAATGGTTCCGAGTTAAAAAAGCAACATATTATATTATTGTTTATTGCCAAAAAAAAACATAAATATTAATATACATCATAGCTGTCAAATTGCGATTACGATTAGTAATCAATAAGACTACATTTTAAAAAGAATCATAATGATTATTTGATCCATTGGTAAGAAATTTTTGATTACTGATTCATTACGATTACAAATAATCTAAAAACAATCAGGATAACTTGAGATTCTGCTAGTTGTCTAATAAAATTTTAACATTTACTACTGTATACAAAGTTATCATATCAAAAAATTTTTCTTTCTTAATAGAAAAAATAAAGAAAACGAAATCAAGCCTAAAAATTAAATTACTTAATATTAATAATTGTACTTTGACAAGGTTACGTCAAAATATAAAGTAATCAAAAATAATTCGATTACTTTCAACGATTACTTCTGTTTCTCTTCGATTATTTTCAAAGTGTAACTTTTATAAAAAATATTGACCTAGGGGTCAAATATTTAAAATTTTGTTTAGCTATTTTCGTTCAGTTTATGAAGTATTTCAATTTGAATTGTTTGTTGTTTCAAATAAAATTTTATTCTAAGATGCTTCACGTTTCAAATTTGTTAATATTTTCAACAAATAAAATTACATAATCAAAATAATCAACAGTAATCTCTGAAACTAGTTTAATTATTTTTTCATATTTATTTGTAGCCTCAAGTAATCCTGATTGCTTTTATATCATTTGTAATCGTAATCAATTAGTGTTATTGCGAAATTGGAAGTAATTGTAATTTAGACAATTATACATAAAAGTAATCTAATTACTAATCATTACGATTACTAATCATTATTTACCAGCTATGATGAACCTCTTACAGCAGTTCCTCAATGTAATGCACAAGAGAATTCAGTATTTAATTGATCATATACTTTTAACAGAAATACACAAATGGTATCAGAAAAGTTATTATTCCCAATGTGCGTATAACTAAGTGATAAGTAAAATATTCAAATAAAAATTCCAACACCAAAATACCATAGAAAGCCACTCATTGCTATTAAATAATTAAAAGACTTATAGACATTGTTTATTATTTTTTAAAAACAAAATATTAACTTCCAAATTAAACACATTAAGCTGTTAATTTGCAACATTAATTTAAATAAAGCACTTCATAAATCTGTTGTTACTTATTTCCACATCTACAGCAGATTTCCTAAAGTTCTTTATAAAAACACTTCAATGACTTAAAAATCTCTTTGTAAAAGTTCTATAAAATAATGAATTTTTATAAAAGACAGTTTTAAGTTGCCTCTAAAAATAAGGTTGTTTTAATTAAGTATGTAATTCAAGTACCTTAATTATTTTTATACAGAAATTTATATCTCAATCTAAACCTTAAAGACGCATGCATATATATATTTAATGTGAACTTTTTATACGAATTTTAAATTTAAGAAAACAATCAGCCAGTCAGTCAATCAATTGTTACTAAAACTAGTCATTTTATTGTTCAAATATCTGCCTAACAGTGTAAGTTTCACGTATCATTAAGTTTATTGTATTAATTATGGAGAGTAAATAAAGTATTTTTGATAATAAAGCAAATTTAAAAAAAAATTTTTTTTCCTTATTTGTTGAATACTTCATTAAATCTACGAATTTGGTGAGTTCAACAAAAAAAAGTGCATCTTCTATTTAATACATTTGGGTATGATTTCTTAAAGAGTTTGCACAATACTAATTCTACACATAAAGTGCCACTAATACTCGTATCACACATTTTTACAATTTTTTTTGTGCAGCTTCGGTTTTTTAAGTTAGATTTTTTTTTTGGAAAATTATGATATTTTTGTGGTGAGTTTTCGGATTTTGGTGACTTCCCAAATTATGGTAAAATTGTTTTTTTTTTCAGATTAGTTGAGATTATTGATAATAAAATCATTTTAATGATTTTTAAATATGTTGGTGAATAATTTGATATTTTTGTGAATTTTTGATTTTGGTGTTTAAATATTCGTTAAACATCGATTTTGTTAAAATTTCCACTTTTTCCATAAAATATTGATTTTTTGGCCTTTCGGCGAAATTACAAAATTGTGATGAAATTTTAATTTTTGTGGTGAGTTTATTTTTTTCGTTTTTGTTTCTAGTTTCGGTTTTTAATTGTACTTTAATTAAAAAAAAAATTCATCCAGTTTTTCGATTTTATGGTGAATTATCGAATTTGTGGTGAATTTAAAAACCTTGGCAAAATTTCGAATTTTTCGAAATGTTTGTGTGACATTTAGATTTTTTAAGGAGTAGTTTATTTTGGGATAAAATTTCTGTAGGGGACATTAATAGCAAATTTGATAAGGATTCACGGTATGCGAATTTTATGGACTTGTACATAAGCGTTTACCCGCAGGAGTGAAGATATAAAAAAAACCAGGTATTATATCTTTAAGACTTGCGGACCTATGATGATTTCAAATGGGGAAAATTCGCCAAGCTCTCTGATCAAGTGGTCCAAGTTTTAAGATTCTAGGTTGTCTAGTGCCGCCAAAAAATTGTATTTAACAACGGAGAGATCGGCAGACAGATATCGTTGTATAAATTACAAACCTACATATACCATTTTCGTGAAGTGTATAAAAGAGATAAATGACACTGAAGATGGCACATAGCCGAAACCGGTTTGTCTCCAAACCAAACTTGACTGGGGATGACGGAAATTCGTTCCAAAATTCTACATCAAAACACCCTGTCGGAATATCAAATCAAGAATGTATAAAAGGGCATTTTCTATTTAATAAATTTTGGAATAACTTGAATAGTTTGCAGAACAATACTAATTTCATATATAAAGTACCACTAATATCACAAATAACAACATGTACTCGTATGTTATTAGTTTAACGTCGGCACTTACATTACGACTAATCTGATAACGGTATTTTTGCTCTCTTACACGCAAGTAGGTGGTAATTGTCATCATGGCTACCTGGATCATGAATTTATCTTTTGCTAGGGAGTTTGCAACTACCCACAATTTTTCGCAATTTGGGCTTAATTACACTAACAACCATGTCGGGAAGTGTTATCCCGCGGGCTTGTAGTTCCCGTAGGACCAGTCGGTTACTAATGAAACAGCGAGGGACTTTATCCCTTAGATAAGGCTCGACGACTGTTGCCCACATAGGAAGACATGCCTCCGGAAGTAGTGACTGATATATTCTTCGTTAGTGTGAGTGCATGCCTATCGTTCCAAACTTACAGTGCTCATAACACCGGGTGAATAAATGAATTCGCCAGCACCAGTACTAATTTGAAACGAAGTCACAAATCGACATAGAGTATGCTTGGCGTTTTTTTTTTTGCAACGCCTAACATATTTGCTAGAGATAGCTGATTTTTTTTCCAACCCCAACCTACATATGACGGGGATTGCTTTAAGAGGTACAACTAGGAGAAAATAGAGATTTCCAAGAATATTTAAAAACAAAAGGTTTTCATTTAATTTTTTCAACTAACACATTTATTTCTATATGGTGATTTAAAAGTTGTTAATCAATATTCTTTGGCTATTATTTTTTATGAATGAAAAACTTTGGTTGTGCCTCTAGTTTATTTTATGTCTTAAATTTTATTTATTACGTCGAGAAAATGATGTTGGCCAAGTGGCCGCCGCAGTCCCAATTTATGGCAATTGACATACTCTCCAGTCTTAATTTATTCAATTGAGAAAGGAGAAAGTCGTTGAGCTTTATTGTGTAGCGCTCGTCGCCCAGAGTAAGTGTTTAACCCCTGGCTTTCTCAAAAAACTAAGACTTTATGGCGCTAACAGCGTAATCACAACACCATGCAGTAACTTTGAGTGGATGTAATGACTCGTCGTATGTTATCTGCGATATTTATGGGTCTCAGATAATAATATTGTACAGTATTTTGAAGTCATGAAACTGAAAACGAATAAAGTTTTTATTATTTTTTAATGGCCTTAAAAGCCCACTTAAGGTTCAAAAATGAACTTAACATAAAAATGAACATTGATTTGAGTTAATTTATTTAGACTAAAAGTTATGCATCTTGAATTTTTTATTTTGTTTTAAGTAAGGTACCATTAAAAGGTACCATTAAAAATCTATTAGATATTATTTCCCCAAATAAGCAACATTTTGATAGTAATTTAAATCAATATCTTCCGCATAATCTGTAAGAATCAACAAACACAGACAAACATTACCACAACAAGCGACTCACGTCTATAGTAATGCAAAAAAGGACAAACGCCTAAAAGTACTAAAAACATCAAAAAGATGAAAGAAAAAGAAAAAAACTGAAATCTAGTTATTTCCCAAATGATGTGATGTAAGTGAAGGGATAACAATTTGTAACAAACATTCGATTGTTTTATTATTTGTTGTTTTTATTTTTTGTTGGTTTCTTATCAATTCGTACAAATCGGAAAAATTTTTATTCTCTTCCTTTTCATGTTTTTCGTTCCAATTGTTATTTTGCGTAAGAATCGCATGCAGGCACTGTGTTTTACAGATATTAGCAATTTCATATGATACGAAAGTATTTTAAGAGATTTGTTTGGATTGAAAAGATAAAATCTATAGTGGTATTTTTAAATGTACCTTTTTATATGCAACATATTTACAAAATACCGAAGTAAAAATTATTATTCAGTCATTGCGTTTGTAACACTACACTGATAGATAGACAAGGCGGTGCTCAGGTAATGAATTTCTACATTGCTTCAATGAAACTTGACATTGAAAGTTAACTAATCAAACCCTTTATTATACTTATTAAGAATATTTCATGATGCCAAACCACTTATTAATTTAATGATTTATGAATAATTACTTTCTTCCATTCCATGAGTGACATTGTGTCATTGAATTTCCGAAACTTTTTCAATGAAGTAATGATTTTTCTATTGACTTAATTAAATTACAACAATAATTTAATGATTTTTTTCCATAAAATTATGAATAATTTATGAAATTTTTAATTATTTTATTCGGTCAATTTTTTGTCGACGTGTTGCATGTCGAATAACCCGGTTTTTTGCTTTTGAAAAACCGGTTTTTTTACTTGACTAAAATTTATAGTACCAGGTTTCTTCCCTCAGTGAAAAGGATTTTTATATTTTTAGTGAGTTTTATTGGTCAGAGTCAGCAATAAGGTAACAGTGCCACCAATACCACCTTGTACAATAATGTGCTGGTGATTTGATAAGGATGATAAATTGGATTATTAAAGGTATACATTTTAGATCTTTTTGCCTTAAAATTCAAAATGTTATTTCAACAACCGGTTTTTTTTAATTCTTTATTCATTTGCAATCTGTCTTCTTAAAAACATTAAGCAAATTTGATGATCTAAATATTAAAAACCAGGAGTTATGCAGCTCCAATGAAATGTAAAACTATATACAATTAAAGCATAGTTGACAATTATTTACATATTTACAAAATAAGAATATTAGCATGTAAAAGTTAAATCTAATGCATGTGTCCGTTTAAGTCTTCGGGTTTTAGTGCTGTCGTCGAACAGTGCAACAGCCAGAGGATTTGTGTGGTCACTCAACTTCTGAAAGTACTTTTCGCTGAATTTTTTTATGTCCTCTGTTACTGTTTGCTTATTAAGATCTCTGCTAATACATTCATTGGGCACAAACCACGGAGCAAAAGTAATTACTTTTATAATTTTTACTGATATCTTTCTAGAACGTCAATATTTGAGTTGTTTGATGTACCCCACAACATATGTATGTCCAAATCGGTTTTAATATAGTCTTGTAGATTCTCAATTTGTTGTTTGGATTTAATTCTGATCTTGGCCCTGGCATCCAATATAGCTCACAGGTTTCCTCTTCAATTAAGTTTGCTTAGCTTTAATATGTGGCTTCCAAGTCAGTCTTCTATCCAAAGTGATTCCAAGGTACTTAACTTATTATCTTTTGCGGCAACATGTGTAAACAAGAAGTTATGAAAATTTGCGCGAATGATATACGCAATAGCAGCAAGGCTTCTGGATCCTGCCGCATATTCTTCACCGTAAAAACGGTATAACTCCTACATTGTGGGTTATGTTTCACAAGCGTCTTTTTGTGCTGAATATAAATAAAACCGAATCATTTATTAGGAAAATAAAACAAATTAAATTTTGTTAAAGAAGCTTAAGTTATTGATTTCTTAAATTGCAGCACAAATTTAAATAAAAAGATTACATTTCATTTGGTTCCCATATCAAAGGGGTGCACAATAATAGTTGGTTCGGCGGTATTAGGGTTTGCCATATTCTTTTGTTAATATACTATCGCACCAAGATTTTTCCCAACGAATATTGTCGCTCAAGGAATTTATCGTCCTTAATTGCCTTCGTATCTTTAATATCAATATTTTCTCTCAGTATATACATCAAATTTTTTAATAATCGTTATCTTTGAAAATAACAGCGCATCTGAAGACAATAGTGTTCTTCCCATATTTTTATGATCGGCTTCCCTAATTTAGTTCTTATTAAAAGAACATAATTTGACAAATTACTGTCCAATTATTTTTGCTTAAAATTATACGATTTACTGCCCTCTTTAGGCGAAAGAGAGAGTTAGTCTTCAGAGTTTCTTTCTTTTTCAGCAAATTTTAATAATACCGACATTTTTTAAAATGACTTTTTCTTTAAGTTCCTGCAAAACAGAAATAAGCTCAGAGACCATATTTTTCTCTCCTCTTTAATATTCCATCCAAATCAATAAAAAATAATTACTGGAGAGGAAATCACTTAAAGCTATATATCTATCTATTACTATCCAACATTTGAATCTCCTAGTGCAAACAATAAATTTTCGGCAGGTTTTTTCTTGAAACATATAAAGTTATTGTTTCGTAATTTTTTTTAACTTGAAATTCTCTAAAATTGCCGCTCTCTGGTGGCGTCGAGCAGTGATAAACCTAAAAAGTTCTTTGAAATTGGTAATACATGAAATTTTGTTGTCTATCAAACAGTATAACTTTTATTTTAATATCATTATTTTATTTGATATAGTAACTTTGAAGAAAGTAGTAAAAGTTAAAATTTTATTAGACAACCAGCGGAAGGGAATACATTTTCTATGCCGCTACACACGTTATCAACATTCTTCCTGTCTTTTCTACTAATTTCGTGTTGCTTTTTCCCTTGGGTGGAAACGAAGTTTTACAACACTCTAACTTTTTTCTTATAGAATTCTAGGTTATCATAGGCAATTTGCTTTTAGTTAACCATTGGTTGACAATGAAATAATAATCAATAATCAATATTTTCAATAATTTTCTAATGAAATTTAAATTTATTTCACCCAATATAATGCTGGCAAATTAATTATTTAAATACTCGTTGTTGATATTTCATTCATTTATAATTCCTCAGAAAGTCAATGCTAATATATTAAATATTTTTAGTAAGAAAAGCTTGCTAGATTCGAACTATATTATAAGTCCCAAATGCAAATTGTAGCGTATTTCAAGTTGGTACCAAAATGCCTTATTTCAAATTCAAAACAAGAAATTATTATTATCAAAACTAAATGAATTGATAAAAATCTACCCCTCACATTTTTATAGTCGTAAGTTTGAAGGAATTACGCGCTACAAAAAAAAATCACTCTATCATAACCCTGCTCATACCAGCTCTTACATTTACAGCGCACTTATGTACGATGTGGAGTTTTGCATCAACCCTAAGTTAACCTACCAGCCAGTGAATGAGAAAGAAAAAAAAAAAATAAATGTATTTTTTGCATTCTTTTCTGATGTCGCTAAAATTGTTAGAATTCGTGCTCCGTTCTCCTGTGCACAGGTTTCAATATGAACGCGTATTAGTTTGGTTTTACTCAAATATCTCAAATGTCTGTTTAAGTATCCTGTTGGGTATTTACTGCTTTTCTCTATTGTTCTGTTCTTCGCAAAGATAAATCTTAACACCTTCTACAATGCAACACATGCACAGAAATGACATTTTTGCGGATTTAGCCATTGGGTGCCTTTAGTATTGAATATTTTTTTCATCTTCTGCTATTTTATGGCATTAAGGGACATTTTGTTTTCCTCTTCTACAAAACTAATGTGGATTAAATTATTCCAGTGGAATAATTACTAACAATAAAGCGTCTACATGGTGGTTACTTACAAAAAAATGTTTGATGAATCTAAAATTGAATTTTGTTGATAGCAAATGGAAAATGTAGTTTAAATATCGACTAATTCTATTAGGGAAAAATAACAAGGCTCAGAAATAGAAGTATTAGGTGGAAATTGTAAAGATCGCAATGTTTAAGGACATAAACACACTTTTTGTACTGCTTGTGCACCGAGCCGTGAGTTTTATTTGTGAACTAAAAGATCAAATATATGATGTGTTTTCTTGTATATGGTTGCAATGCAATCATAATATGTTACTCTTAGAATACGGCTGTCAATTAGCTGCAAGCAATTTTTCGGGTTCCCAGTGGGATATTCCTGACATAGAGTCTGATTTGTAATTGCAATCGTTGCAGCCACCCTTGGGTAATACCTTATTTTAACACGCATACGTATATCGGTTGTCTGTAACTCCCAAATATTTGGGTTGAGGCACCATTTTGACCTCAAGGCTATTCTGCACAGTGAGTATTACTCTTATATGCTGTTCTTTTTTATTTTCCGATCCAAATAAAAATACAAAAGTTGATGCAGGCAATCTGTGTTTCCCTAATTTTTAGTCTGGTTTGAAACCTTTTTCTTTTTTGATTGGTGGTGAAATCTTCACAGATACTGGTGATCCCCACCAACCACTGCCTCCGACGGAATTGCTGTGAAGTATTACTTCGTAGGGATGGTTAGCTATCATGCTATCTGTGGATCATGCTTTCAATTCCATGGTACTTTTTCGCTTTCGCTCGATTCGTCTTAGCTCTGCTAGACACTTCTTCGTCAGTTTTCCCCACTCTGGAGCATGTACTTAACTATATTCGCCAATTCACTGATTTGAGTGGTCAACTTAAAGAATCGTTGACATTGGAAAATTACTTGGTCGGCGGTCTCGTTCTCGTTCTCGTCAACCTAGGTTGGACACCTGAGCGAGACATGAAATCTGTCTAGATACTGCATGAAACATCCGTGGCACGGCAGAAACTAGGTGAAGCAGAAATTGATGTTACTGTGACGCCTTAGTAGCCATATATCTATGTTCGGGATCAGATGGTGGATCCATCGCCCCGTAGTAGACGCGTCCCCGCGAGACTGCAGGGTGATAGCCTCGGATCTATAATTTGATGGATTTCTATCAACTACCCTCTACACCTGCTCGCTTCCTCTTAGTTGCCCCCAGTCGTATGTTATATTAATTTTTCCTTAGGTCCTCTGCACAGCTGATTTTGATTCCATCCCTATGAAGTATAAAAACGTTGATACTACAAGGATCTAGTACAGTTGTCGGCCATTCTAGGGAATGTCAGTTCTTAGTTGAGCCGCTAGGATGGGATGGCTGGTAGTGTTATTTTGATAGAAGTCGTTTATTTTTCGTAATGTTCGGTCGAATATGACAATAAGTGATTTGAAAGTTCTCACAGGTATTCCAGGCAACAGCCAAAAGAAAATTAATTAGACGCACTATAATTAAAAATTTTCTACTAAAATGCAAAGCGTGAAGGGATTAAGGAAAAACTTGAATCCAGATACTTAGAAATATAAAGCTTTTTTTAACTCCAAGGTCGGAAGAATCTAAAACAAACTTGCCTAAGAAACATAAATGCATTTAATAGCGTCAACAAGTGTCTCAAAAATATATTTTTTTTAATACTTAAACATGCGTTTTATAATTTTTTTTATAAAACAAAGTAACGGATTGATTATAACATTTTATTATTGTTGTTGATCCCCAATTTCATAAGAAAATTTTTTTTAGTCATAAAGTTCATCATTGGTTGAATGAGCATTTCGATAAAACTGCCGCAGTTGGAATGTAGATAATCCACAGGACATTACCGAAAAACCATTACGTCCAGAGCAGGTTACTGTTTTGTTTGCTTTATAGGCCGGTAAAATCACTGGTCCATATTTCTTTCAAAACAGGGCCATGATCCCTAACTTTTTTGTATCACAATTGAATGCCCTTAATGTAGATCAGCTACGATCGGCAAACGAATCATTCGCTTAATGGACTCCAAGATCATGCGGTTTAACAGCGCTGGATTTTTTTTTTGTGGGACTATTTAAAGTCTCTGGTCTACGCCGGTAAGCCTTTCTCCGATCTGGCGGATGTGGACGTATGCCGGAAATCATATTCAAATTAAAATGGCACAAAATTTTCTTTCGAATAAAGTCAATTTCTTGGAATTTTTTCATCTGCATTTTATTGTAATTTGAAGTTCGATATCATTAAAAAACATCCATTATAAAAGAGGGGATTCTTTTAATTTCTCTGCCATAAATTAGGCTCTGGCTCCCAACAACATGTTTGTAGACGCATTCTCGCCCAATGTAATTTGCAGCACATTTCTTGTCAGAGTGCCTTGGAAACACATTTCACTCACAGATAGAACTTTTGATCGACCACAGCTCTATTTCTGCCATTCTACGCTGCTAGTTGAGAAATGCATTGAAGGGCAAAACATTTTATCAGCCAATTTTCACTGAAATTACAAACTGCAGAAACAAAGTACTTACATAAAGAACAGTGCCTTGACGCATTCCAAAATGAAACCTTTAGGTATTTTGGCTTATATGTATATAGAACTAATATTTTGTAAACAACATTTGACAAAACAATAATTTTAGGCAACGACTCCATTTCATTATTGCACAAACCGAACAAAAAGTGGCCTTATCATTTTCACGCTGACCTTATGCGAACATATCAGGCAAAAAATTAGGTTTTATTTAAATCAAATAAAAATAAATGTAGAATTTTCAAATTTTTTTTAACAATTATTTTTACTCACGAGTACTTATGGTATGAACTACTACCGTCAAACATAATCACTACAAAGTCATAAAGAAAACACATGATTCAGCTTGTAAAAACTTAGCAGCACGGTGCATTAATAACTGACTTGAAGAGCCGAAGGATTTTAAAATTTCTACCCACCCTGAAATGTACATTTTTAGCTGGAAATCGTAAAGAAAAGTAGAGAACAATCGGCTTTAAAGGTACCAAAAACACGCATAAACTCTATATACTCGCAATGGGGTGAAAATGTACCCTTAAAGCCATTATAAGCGGGAATGTTAGAGGGAAAACAATAGATGACGATTTCACGTCACCTGCCAAAAACAATGGCAAACAGAATTAGAGATCAAATAAATACATTCATGCAGTCATTTATAAAAGGACACGCATTCACATACACACACACACACACATGCATTAGGAAATGTGCACACCAACAAAGAATAGAATTTCTGTAGTCAATTTTAAAATAATAAACTGTGATTTTTCTTTAGTAAAGAAAACAAAACAACATGATTTTAAATAAATATTAATACAATAATTGTGCATGAACTAAAAATTGTTCTTTGTATAACAAAATTATGTTTGAATTTTTCCTTCTCGATTTTATCATTTTCGTTTTTCGATTAATAAATTTTAATATTTAATACAAAAGCAAGCAAAAGTCAGCAATTTCGTTTATTACCTCCACAAATTTATGTCAATATTAAACAACAAACCGATTGATATTTTCCTTAGTTTTGACGTGATTTTAGCGCTTTGATATTCTCTGTTCGACATAAGCTTTTTTCGGTTTCTCTTTTTTAATTTTTTGCCACTTTATTTCAAATTGGAAATGTTTTCAAAAGGAACCTGCCTAAAACGTGTGTTAGGGTTCATCGTATAAGAAATACTGTTCCAGTACGAAGCAATTAAATTTTCGGGATCAATCATTTTTAATCTTGTAAGAGGGGTCTAATGAACAACTACTTTTTGGTAGAATATATTTTTGTAGAAAGTACTATTTAAAAAAAATCATTTTTTGGCAGTAGAAAAAGCCTACCAGCATTAGGCAATTAAGAAAAAAATTTTAAGTTTATTAGAAAGGTCGTTTGAAAAAGTACTTTTTATAAGAAAGTATTTTTTAAGTACTATTTTAAAAAGTTCATTTGTCACAAAAATCATTACTCTAAAAAAAATAGTTTTATTTTAGAAAAGGTACTTTATCAAAAACACAGTTTTCCACCAAAGATAGTTTTTGACCGATATACTTTAAAATATTGTTACCTTTAGACAGAAAGTTCTTTATTAAAAAGTTAAAAAACAAAGTATAAGTTTCATGTTTTATTAAAAAATAATTACTTTTTCTGATTTGACTTTTTTAAATGGCACTTTTTACAAAAAGTACTTTTGTTAATTGGTACTTTTTCCAAAATCATAGGCAACATTCTGAAAACGTTGTTAATTATTAAAGGCTCATTTAGAAAGCCTTTCACGTATTAAATTGCTTTGGTGCCGTGATGAAACGTACATACAAATAATGGTTTCATGGCGAACCAGGGGGGGCTAAAAGCAAATTGCATATGGTAACCTAGAATTCAATAAGAAAAAAAGTTAGAGTATTGTAAAACTTTTATTTCGCCCAAGGAAAAAAGCAAGAACACGGAAAAATTGAGAAATATTAATTCTCGTATCCTATTTGTCTTTAGTGTTGGGTTAAATAGATTATGTTTACAGATAAACACGAAATTAGTAGAAAAGACGCGAAGAATGTTGGCATAGAAAGTGTATTCCCTTCCGCTGGTTGTCTAATAAAATTTTAACTTTTACTACTGTCTTCAAAGCTTCCATATAAAATAAAATTTACTTTCTGAATAAAAAGAATAAAGAAAACGAATTTATGCCTGAAAATTAAATGCAGATCGACAAAGTTAGGTCAAACAATAAAAAATTTTTTAACTTTAAAAATCCTTCTAGTTTCAATTTATTTAATGTCTTTTAATAAACTGCTTTTGTTAATCCTTGTAAATTTAGTGACTTCATTATGTTTAACCACATTGACAAATATAAAACATAAAATAAAACAAAATTTAAAAATATTTATATAAAATGACATAAATCCCTCTAAATATTGACTAAAGTGATTTTAGCAGATTAAAAATCATCTATTTAGTTCTTCCAAAGCAGTTTCCATAAAGAAAGAAGTAAATGAATTTAGACGGTGCGACAAAAGGGGTTTAAAAAATGCACTGAAGAATTAAAAGTGAAACATACCCGTTCGTACTTGTTATGAAGGATGTTTGTTTATCCAATGTTTATGCGCTTCAATGATTCCATAGAGTAAGTGAAAGAGTAAAAAATGTACAAGAAAACAAATACGCAGGCATAACAAATGGCTACAAATGTGTCTAAGGTTTAAAGTTTTAGATGGCAAAACTACTACTCATTCACATTAAACATCCGGCTTTAGAAGGAAGATCGAAAGTAAATGTAAAAAAAGGAAGTAAAGAGTTATAGTGTTTGAACAACATCATGCAATTACAAAAAGTATATTTAAAACGGGTGGAGATTTATGATGAAATAAATGAAAATCCCTTAACCTACATTCTAAGCACATCATCACCATCATCATAACCAGCGTCATTGACACACAGAAAAAACAGCAACTCATAGGCCTTTTCATTTACGAGTATTTATTCATTCGCATGCAACAGCACAAAGCAGCGCATTTGTAGAAGGTCGGCTTTGCGTATTTTACAGATAAATCAATTCGAGAAGGGTAATAAACGACCATTCGATTTGTGTACCAATTTTTTGTCTCTATTTTCAAGAGACTGGTGGAAAAAAACCAACTTGAAAGAGAAACACAAAAAACAGCAGAAATCAAAAATCCTTTTAATGGAACGTGTAACTACACAACCAAAACGAATTTTTGGTACTAAAAGGATTCCTTTTAACTAAAGCTGGTGAAAAGGTGTTGTTTGCTCGCTTGCCCTGTCTCGTTAAGTTTGCTACAAGTGAAATAAAAAAATAGAAAACTGCAACATACGAGTTCAGTTGTTTGTTTTGCACGTAAATAAAGTGTGGAAAATTTGGTGAATTTTTTTTACTTTTCTAACCGAAAGGGTTAAAATAGTAATGGCGCTTCTTTTTTTGCGAAATCAATGTATTGATATTTGCGCTCATATCTATTTAATCAAGCATTTTATGAGTTTGTTACTACATCCTTTCTCGATATTTTTATGCTGCCAAATGTCACGTTATCGCATTAAAGCATGAAAGTGTATTCAAAGGTTGATAACACTGAATATTTGTTTTTTGTGCAGCTCTCGATTTGGGCATTTTCAAGGTTAATTTATGTTGCATGTCACTGCCCTTCTGACAAATTTAAAAATAAACAAGTAAAAGAGCTACAGTCGGCTGCGCCGAATCTTATTTTATACCCTTCACAAAGATATGAATTACTACAAATGTAATACAGATTTCTCCCGGTGCAAAGGATTGCTTGTGACCTTTTTGGCCTCTGATTTCAATCGCCTTTTTCTACATTTAAACTCTCCTTTCTTTTTAATATCATCTTTCTCGATCGCTTAATAGATGAGAGGTTTTCTTTTCTAAATTACGGATCTTTTAATATGTTTTACTTTTAACCCCTTTCTTTGAATGTTTACAAAATTTTGATACATTCTCGATTTTTTGGTGAATTGCACATAAGAGCTGAATTAGGTTTTTAGTAAAATTTCGAATATTTGAAATAATTTATTGTTTTCGGTGCAATTTTAGCCTTTAGGTAAATATTGTCGCTTAATTTCAAAACATTTTGAAGTTTGTTTTCGGTAAGATGTAGGCCTTTCGGATGTTGTGTACCATCGATTTTTGTTAAAATTGCCACGTTTTTTCATAAAATATTGTTTTTTTTGCAAATTTTTAGCGCAACTGTGAAATTTAAAATGAAATTAAAAATTTATGCAATTTACTCCAGTTTTTCGATTTTATTGCAAATTTTTGAACTTTAGGTGAATTTAAATTACATTTTCGGTGTTTTTTTTTTTTGGCGAAACTTCGGTTGTATTAAAATTTCGCTTCTTTGGAAAATTTTATTATTTTGATCATTTAAAATGTTTAAAGCCAACCTGTCGGTTTTGTGGGGAACTTTCGGATTTTGGTAAATTTCCACATTATGGTGAAAACATAAATTTTATTAAAATTTCGTAAAATTCATAAATTTTAAGGTTTTTGGGAAATTTTAATTTTTGTGGTAAAATTACACAGTTTGATAATTTTTGAATTTTTATTGTAAAATCTCGTATTTTAGCAAATCAGTTTTGTTATTACAGTTTTTCGAGTTTAGGATGAATTTGTGAATTTCGAATTTTTGCAATATTTTGTGGATTTTTTTTTTTTAAATTTCGATTTATTGGAGTCTTATATTTTTGGTGTCATTAAAATTTTGGTTCGAAATTTTTTTGGCGAATTTTCCATTCGTGTTCAAATTTGTTTTTTTATGTATTTTTTTAACATCAATTCTGTTAAAATTTAGACATTTTTCATAAAATATTGTTTCCAACTTTTCGGCATTTTGGTGAATTTTGTTGAAAATTAAATGTTTGTGGTGAAATGTTCGAATTCGGTGAGTTTTGTTTTTGTGGTTTTTTTTAGGTAAAATATAGGTAAAAATTTATTGAATTTAGATTTTTTGGCAAGTAAAAATTTGATATTCCAGTTATTTGATTTTATGGTGAATTTGATAACTTTAATTTGATTTTGCAGAGAGTTCTCAAATTTTAATGAATACCCAAATTACGGTAAAATTTTGCTTTTTTTTTAGATAAATGTATAATATCCATGATTTTGAAATTTTTCAATTGATAATAGGACTTTAAGGGTTTTTAATCAAAAACCCTTGAAATTGAAAACCATGTTTTCGTCTTTTTGAATACCGCAGTTGTTGGTTAAAAAAGGTTCATATTGACGAATAAATTCTTTAATATGACGTACCTTTTTGGTTCTGCGTAGCAGTTGTATATTAAGCCTACAATGATGTAGTGATTTGGACGACAGCGTTCTTACACATTTAAATTGTGTTTTATAAATTTCAAATAAAAAAAAAACAGGGAAAAATCAGGAATCGCTAGTTGTCATTATTCTTCAAATTTCAACCAAAAAATAATAATAAAAGAAAAATACTACAAGATTAGGAAGTACACCAACGCAATCTCAGTTACGCGGATTACCATTGACAGCAATAAAATTTATCTGTTTGAATTTGATTAAAAAAGTAACTTCAATAATTATTTTTCAGATATTATTTTTCACTTGAAAAGGAACAGTGATTTTTAAGTTCGGTTTTTCGCTTAGAAAATAATAGTTATTTGCTGAATTTTATATTTTGCTTGGAAATTAAAGTATTTTTTTTGTCGTTTTACTTAATTTTTGTAAGTTAAAAAGTCACTGTGGCAAGGTTATTTTCCGCCCTAAATTTGATATTAACTAATATCAGGTCGATGTTGTCTCCAAAGTTCGTAAATTTTACAAGCAAAAAATAAAACTTGAAAGATAAGCATTACAAAGTAATTTTTTTGATAATCGTTACAGTCCCTGAAAAAACATTGAAAACCTTCTAAATTTTTCAGAAAGAGTTTTAATGTAAATATCTTTGAACTTTAGAGAAGTTTATATTTTTAAAGCAAGTAAGGAGGAAGGTTGGTCACTGCAACCAGTTGCCATTATTTAATTATAAATTTGTAAAAAAAAATTACACCCGAAAAAGGAGGTTAGTTATTAAAAATTATCTTTTAATTTCAAAAACTTAAGAAAATAAATATTTTAAATAAATTTTTAATTAACATCATTCAAATCCATTAAAAAATAAACTCCACCCATCTTGAAAATGTTGTGTTTACATTTGCGCCACCTTAACAAGGCATGAAACCGTTGTTTTCCAAACTTTCCTAAAAAACAGAAATTTTAATTTTCATACACTCATTCGTACTCTTATAAATGCGAGTAGTCGTCAGTCAGTCATGTACGAATGAAAACCATAAATTACCGATGCTGCTTGTCTTATTAATTATTCACATTTGCATTCAGAATTCGGCTTGGTTTCCGACTCTGGCTGCGAATGTCCTTCTTTCTGCTTTTGTAATTATTTAACTGTCATTTAACGAAACATTCCTCCCTTCTTGAAAATTTCACAAAATTTATGTCTGGGTGTTTATAAAAAAGTTTACTATATGCAAATTATACAAATGGATTTTTTTTTTTAATTTAAAATTTAACCAATGAACTATTTTCTTGCCTGTTTTCTTTTGTGAGGCCACTTGTTAAAGTGCAACCAGTGAAAATTGTTTACAAAGAAGAAATCAACGCTAGTACTCGTACAAGGCAGTCTTGTGTAAATGACATTGACATTTTAGTTTTTCTAATTTATTAATGCTTAAATCTATTTTATTAACTGCAGTTTATGTTACAAATACTTTTTATCCGTATAGTTCTAAGTTTCCAAGTATCATTTGCATAACAATGAAATTATAAATGATTGTATTTCCAATCGTTTTTATTTCGTATTCATATATTTTATTGTAAAGAGGGTCACATTAATGATTATTGGTAGCTACCAGCGGGTGTGAAACTGTAAATAAATTATTTACAAATGTTTTTCTTTTTGATCTGTTGTGCTTTTTCTACCTTTTTAATAAGGAGTAGAAAGAGATTTTTGAGTTTAATTTTATATATTCTGAAGGGAACAATTATTAAAATTCGAATTTATTTTTCGAACTTAATAACTGCTGGTTTTAGAATGCCCAGATTGTACTACTATAACGTTGCCAGATAGTATATTATAGGTTTTCTAAATGTCATGTTTCAGAAACTGTTGAAATTGCCAAGCGCCATCCAGCTGCCAAAATATTCAGTATGGTTTGTCATTTCATTATGCATTGTTTCACGCCAGTCGAACGCGTGAATGTTATTGAAATTGCGACTTAGTCGCAAATACGCAACGTGAATTTCGTTGTGGTGTCGGTCGTCATCATTACGTTTATGCGGAGGCGATTCGTGAAGCATGAGTACACTTTTTTGCACCCTTAGCAACCAAGCAAATACCGGAAGAAGATCAAGAAATGTGCTGCGGCACCAATCATTTGAAATGGGCTTCGCCATGAAGTCAACCCACCTTATTTCGCTATTATGCCGACGCAAGATTCCCGAACGGCCATAGCTTCAAAATATAGATAGATTCAATTTTATATCTCGGAGCGTTGTTTATTTATTTAAACTTGCAAAGAAATAGAGAAATCGTATCGGCTTTTATATTTTATAGCTCTTGGGAATTAGCATGCCTCTGAGAAATAACCTTTCATAAAAATTGGTTGGGTTGTTAGGCTATACTCGCTGTGACTTATAGAAGATTTTTCTCTAATTGTAGAGATCAAACAAATCGCTCTCTTGTTATAGGTGTCCGCAGGTAAAGTGGAGGTTTCACTGTATTCATTTACTACTTGTTTTTCTTATCTGATAAAAAACAACTACATCTTTTATCTCATTTTGTGGTTCACAATTTTTTGTAGTGGCAATGAAAGAATAGTGCATTTCTTGCCATAAACTTTAGTGATTAAAGTTACTGATAATTCAAAACTTATGCCACTAAAATATTTTTCGTTTAATTTAATGATAAGGCAATTCGGCCCTGATACAGATATGAATTCTTGTTTTATTATTTAGCCAAATTTTTAAGTTAATTTCATAACCTTGTTTTAAATTTGTATTGTCTATAATTTCTTCTATAATGTCATATATGTTTAGAAAATTTGACTCTTGAAAGATATTAAAACGTATATGTATAATTACTTCAATAGAGTATTTAAACGTTTTTGTTTAAGTGTTTTCTCCGCGAAGCACTCAAAGCTCTTTGAAAATTTTAACGAGGCATCACTGTAATTGAAAGAAGAGTTACACTGTTTGTACTGTTTGTTACAATTTTCGTACTCTTTGTTGCGAAAGAGCGAAAGTTTTCCCTAGTTTATCGAAAATAAAAATTCCCTTTCGAAAGTGAAACTGGTTATGGAAAAGACTTTGCTGTGGAAAAGACGTAAATAAACTGGTCCTTAATTATGTTAGTTTTACTCAATTAATAAGTGGCCTCTTTCTGGAATGTATAATTTTCTTCAATCAAATCACTGAACCAATTGACACAAATTCCCCGCAGGACTTCTTGAAAAAGACCGTTTAAACAAGTATTGGCTCCCTCATATTGTATGCAATATCTGTGTCAACTAACTTTCTTTTCAACTATCTTCCCATATAGAAAATTTAAAAAAATTAAAGAATAACTTGTTTTCGTTAATACTCACCTCACTTCCCAACTTAAGGTTTATCCGCGCCTGTTTTTTTAAATAAAATGGAAAACTCACAAAATAACTTATTTTCCCAGCGAAAAGCAAAACTTGAAAAATAATTTTAAAGTAAAACTGAATCCAAAAAAAAATAATGCAGCCAAAAGTAGTCCACGTAACAGGAATTACCTTGGTGAATTTCTGCAATAAATTATTTTTTAATTTAATGGCCAAAAAGTTTTGCCTTTTACTTACATAACTCTTTATTATTCAGGCACGTTGTTGGGCTATGCCAAGTGCTTTAACAAAAAAATTAAATTGTTGAAAAAGTGAAGTTAATCGAATTGTGCACTGAACGGCTCATTTCAGAATCAGACAGTTAAATTGGCTGTTCAACAATATTTCAGTATGACCAACAAATTGTAAGTGATTGTTAATTACCGATTTGGATATTAATTTACTTGATAATTCTACGAAATTTAGCAATATCACTCCTGGTCGCTGATATGAAAAAAATACAGTTTAAGTCGCACAGCATGTTCTTTCAAAATCTTGTCATTTTGGAAAAGAGTAGACATACATATGTTCATAAGTCTCTATTAAGGACATGTGAAATACATATTTTCACTTACTAAACATAAATTATTAGTTAAACTCTATGTGTCAATAAACTGGGATTAAATGAGGATTAAAGCACTGTTTTTTACTTGTATCCAGCTTCTTCCGGTTTAGGATTTTTTCTTTTGTGTTTGCTAAAAAATAAATCTTTTTTTTTAGAATAAAAATTGGGAAAAATTACCCCAAAAATATGCTCGAAGAAGCGCAAAACACTTTTTTAACAATTGCAAAGAGTAAAATAAAAACCGAATGCAGTGCTGTGGAAATAAAAGTAGATTGATTGTATTTTTTCCTCTATTACATATTAATTGTTCATGTAAAACAATCACTCCACACTGCTCACGTTTTTCTTAAATTTTTTATTTATTTCTGGCACTTCGTATATTGTTCGGTTACATGTTTGCTAACCATAATTGTTTTTGTATTTGTAACGTATTTTAGGACTTTAACACACACGTAAGCACAATCATTTGAATTTATACACAGATACGTTCACATATGAATGATTAAGGATAATGATAAAAAAGTAAATAGGACCAAAAACATTGAGAAGGAAATCAGGCAACCGTTAATTTGTTGCTTAAAATGTGAAAAACAAGAACAAAAATAATAAAAATGAAAACGAAAGGAACTTGCAATTGTTATATCTGCTGATTTAAAGGTTGATACGTTAATTGTTGTACATTGTTAGTGTTTACTCATTGTGGACTTGGCCATCTGTGTCAGTTCAGTACGAATTCTTGCCTGCCTTATTACACTAAAATTATATTTTTCGATGTCGGTGGCGCATTCGAACGTACTACAACGGTTACAACGAACATTTACAAGTGTGAATGAGTCAAAAGGATTGTTTTGTATTGACATGAATTTATGTTTGTTTAGCGCACCTGCTGCTAGAAAATGAAGTGATTATGTTTTAGTCAAAAAGTGACAAAATATTTTTTAGTGGCAATGAGAAAGCATTTCTACAAAAAAAAAAACGAGAAAAGTCACCGCTTTGAAGCGAAGTATAATTTTGAATAAAGTTTAACTTTAAAACAGACACATACATTGATTTGCTTATACGAGGGTATTTGTAGAACTGGACACGTCATGGCAGCACCTGCCTTTTCAGCTTTATATGAACACCTCAATGCGCTGCCGACGCATAGCAGTTAGCAACATGGCTGCCTGAATTATACTCTTGCCACTGTCTGTTAAATTGGAGACTTGCTAAACACCTTCTGTTCCGTGGACCCTATCGTATCGGCGCTACTGATTCCCATTCTACAAACAGTGGCTACCATCACTGTTCAGAGTTCTACTGAGAATTTTTTAACAACAATGTATTGTTATAGAGAAAATAATATGTTTGTCGTGTCTATGCCACAACCATATTTTGTCTGTGCCTGTCGGCTAAACTAAGATTGACATTACGCAAACTTGCAGTAAGCATTTTATTGAAATTAAAATTGAAAGTAGCCCAGTGAAAAATATTTTCCAACAGCGAAAATGTGAAAAACGGATAAGACGCCGTGACTATGTCTAAAAAATAACAATATTTCTTCCTGTTAGGTCGAGTAGTTCTGGTAACATCTGCGTATGTATTGAAGATTAAACTTTTATAGCTTTCTTATGGCCTATTCTATGCGGTCAACTCTTTTTGGAGAGAACTTTGATTTTTAGGGAAATTATATTTTATGTTTGAAAAATTGAAGTAAAGTTCATGCAAAGCTGCTAAGCAAGAAATGACTTTTATTTTGACGCAATTAATGGATCCATATAGGTATTATGTCCTTGATAGTACCATTCGACTTTAACATATTTGAAAAGTATAACATTTCTCCATAAATTAAAAAAAATATTAGGATATAAATCGTTAAGAAAATATTCCCAAATTTATAGGCCTCTAAAAACTAACTTATTTTTGCTTTTCAATGGAAACAAATAATGTAGCCCCACTTTCCCCAAAGGTGTTCTTTCCACAATATGGAATGTCTTCTATTAAAAAAGGAATACTTTTAAGAAATTTTCGAAAAAGAAAAAAAAATTATAAATTGCTGGCAAAAGCCACGAAAGTTGTCATCAAATTTTTGCAAAAAACTGTTGCTTTATTTTAGGCCCCAGGTATTTATTGAAATAATGAATGTAACAACAGTTTGTTAACAATTAAGGCGAACAGGTGGTGCATGTACGCCCAAATTTGTGTTTTTCGATTCAAGGTAAAAATTAGCTTGTTTTCGGTTTCATATGACGAACTGTGTAATGGAGAAATTAAATTACTAAATACTTTCCTAACAGCCAAAAATTCGAAACTTACTTTAGATCAAGTTGAAGATGTTAAAAAGGCCATTTAAAAGCGGTTCCTTAACCGGCATGAGAAATGAGCTATTCACACCGGATTTGGAATGTGACAATATGGTTAAAAATATGATAGATGAAGAATAAATGCAATTTTTTAGAATGATAAACAAAATGTTTAAAAAAAATTTTTTCTGTATTTTGTACAAGTTTCGTAAACGATTTTTATGAAAATCACCACGAGTCTTTTTTTTATTTTCGAAAGTGCATGTAACAATATTTGACTTCTGCTTGGATAGGATAAATTTTATACGTAAAAATCGATTTGTATTGCATCGGCGGTGGGCGTGGCCGATTTTTCTAATTTAGTCAATATAATTCTCGATGTCAACCTTCAATGATCTACGACCACTCCTTGGAGTTTTTGCATTTCCAAATTATTTCAAAATACATGTTTTAATTCAAGAAACGCATCGAGCATTATGTGCAATTTATTCTGCTCATAGTCATCGACCAAAAGCTATAGGTCTCTTACCCATGTCAATGATTGATCCACGTGTCTTCAAAAATATTGATGATCAGTCTAGGGTGGGCGTTGCAGAGACATGTTTCTTGAACTTAAATTTTATTTTAGTGACTCTTCCTAAAAGAAATTTATATTAAGTATGCAAATCTTATTTATACAGTGTTATTTATTAATTATTACCACTGTACTGTCATATAACAAATTTATTTCATTTAAATCTTAATATACCATCTTCGGTTGGGTTGGGGATCCACCTCATTAGGCTCGATATGCCTGTTTTTTCAGTCTCTAGTGCCTATGAAGAGTGTTGGGATGGACATTTAGTTTGTTATCGCATGTTTTTACTTCTTCCTGGAAAGCCGGAAGCTTAAATCTCTTTGGAGATCAAAGGCAGTGTTTAAAATGCTAGACTAAAATTGCCAGTATTGTTGCTATGATTTTATGGTTATTTATTTCTAAATATTTTCTAAGACTTTCTTGGATTCAGCAGTGTACTTAAAATAATAATAAAAAATATTTGTTTTAATTAAATGCAGTTCTACATTTACAAAACACCTCTAACGAGGCTCGTTAAATGTTTCAACAAACAAACTGTCAACTTTGATTGTGCAAAATTAAAGAAAAAACTAAAAAAGAATGTAATTACAAAATACCCAAATCTCCGTTTAAAATGTAGAAAATATGAAAGGGGCCAAATTGAAGGAAACAAAAACTCATAAATAATAAATGTTAAAATTAGATTTATAATGTGTAGTGGTGCTCATTAACCCTGCCTGCACTGAATTGCTTGCTAGCTGCTGCTTTTTATTCCTATTCAAGCTCGTGCTTGTTAAAAAAAAATTGCGGAAAATATCTAAGGGATGTTTAACGTACAAGAGACAAAAGGAACTGTATTTGTTCAAGTGAAATTGTTGGTTGCTGCAACAGTAACAACCATGATTTACTTGTGAAATAAAAGTCAGGGATGCCCATGCAAATAATGTACATCCAAGACTGTTGTGGCGGCTGAAGTTTGTAAATGTTACTTATAAAATTTAAAATAAAAATACAGCCAAACACATAACTAAATGCCTGACGTTTAATTTTAACTCATTTTTTTGCGATTAACGAAAAATTCCATGGAATTGCTGGTGTATCTGAAACAAAAACGCAGAAAAACCTGAGTGCAGAGTTCTTAATCGACAGTCTTATTACGAAGCATAAATTGGCCTCTGACTTGGCTCCAGATTTGTTGTCAGTTATAGATCTTCTCTACAACAAACATATAATAGTTATTTTTAACGTTACTTTAGTTGTGATAAACAAGTTATCGTTTTCATTTAATCACTAAATGATTTCTATCCATAAAAATTGCAATATGGTTGAGTTGAACAATACAATTTTTATTAAAATTCTAACCACAAGCGAATAATTTTAACTATGCAAAAATATATATATATTAATTAATTCTTGGTTTGATATTCCTGTTTCGTCTATGTGCCATCTTCAGTGCCGAAACCGGAAACTTGACAAGGAATGACAGAAATTCGTTCAAAAAATCTACATATAAAATGTTTCTAATATACATAACATGCCAAATTCTGTTGGTGTTTAATGAAAGTGTAAGGATGCTTTGGCTTATGTGTTTAGTGCGATGGCTATTCAGCATAACGATAACTTTAGTCGCCTGTATTCGTACCTCAACCGCTACTACATACATTTGTATTTTTTTTAACGTTCTAAGAGGACCATATTATTTTTATCTACAATAATAATATGATATATTGCTCCTAGATTACTGTTACCTCAACCAACCAGCTATCCAAATCACCGTCCCCGCCACGGCAATAATATGCAATCAACGTTTATATAAATTAAAATTTAAAGACGCGATTGCTACGAAATATGACGATTATAGAGTGTTCGTAGTTTATCTACGAACAAAAGAAATTTTCGTATTAATAAATATTGTAAAATGAGGGAGTGATGTAAGATAAAGTACACTTACAATGTTTTCAAAGGGTGCAATGAAGTGTTGTAGGTCTATATAGTCGAATAAAGAGCTAAAAATAAAACAAAAACAATAAGAATAAAGAATAATAACGAACATGAAGCGGGAATGGGAATTGAAAACAAAAAATACAAGTAAAAGTGTGGTAAGTACAAGGATATTATTGTAACTTTTTAAAACATTAAAATAACAACTTGTTATTATTTACTTCTACCGCTACCACTACTGCACGCACACATTTACAATCTTCTGTGTCTGTGTATGCTGATAATAATTTATCCTGGTAAACTCAAATTTATATTCTCTAAATAATTATTCAAAATTTGTGAACTGTACTAAATTCCTCTAAACTCAGTTTAATACGATTTTTAATTAATTTTTTTTATTTATTTTCATACAATTATTTCACTCGCAATTATTTCACTCCCGCATATAATTTTTATTCCCACTTGGGGGCTTTACATTTGAAAAAATAGCTTTGAAATTTTTTAAAACTTTAATTTTATTTTATTGAACCTTTCTATTTAGAGAAATTTACAATATGTATTCAAATCTCATCTCTAAAATAATATTTATTAATTATCACCATTGTAATAACTAGTTTATTGTATTCAAATCTTAATAATAAGAGACTATCTACTATTAAGTATGGAGAGCCGTCCCGCCAAGCTCAATGTGTCAGTCTATTTTAGTCTCTAGTGACGAGTATGTTTTTGCTTCTTCCTGAATAGTGGGAACTGTTATATCTCTGTGTATATTTTCATTTCCTTATAAACCAGATACGCAAGCAGTACCCCACAGCTGTATGCCATATGACCGACCATATTGGCTTTATAATGGATTTTTATAAAACCACTTTGTATTCCAAACCCAAGGTTGAGTTATTTATGGCTGGACCAAGTAAAGCGTGGATCTAACTGGATACCCAAATATTTAGAGTGGATTTCCGTGTTTGTTATTGTTACTGGTGGGCAATTTGGCCCTTTGAGGGAAACGGTTACGTGAGCACATGTTGATGGATTTACTTTTATTTTCTACTTTTTCAACCAGTCCTCTAGCTCATGGACGTGCGAGTGAAATTGTTAAGATGCAACCTTCGTATCATTATTAACACTTATAAATACAGTGTCATCGCATTTCTAGCGTTTTGGTTTACTGTCTCTGAAGCCTTATAGTAGAATTTTATGGCAAATATTTTTCTAGGACATTTCAGCTCGCAGATATAATAGACACGAATCGTAACCAGCGAATATATCCGCCTGGGTACCTGAAGGAAAGGTGCAAGCACGGAGGTTGTAGCAAGTGGAACCTCAAGATTTTCATAGATCGACTGAGCATTATCTGATTCAATGGGGTCGTCGGTAATTAATGACCAAGCACTCTGACATTTAAAGACTTTTTGGACTACAGGAACTAAGTACGAAGATAACCTTTTCTACGTTGTGGAACAACGAAACAATGGGAAGAATAATAAAAATCGTCGATAAAATAAAGCGCATACTGAAACTGAACAAGGTCGAAACAAGCATTCTGAGGGTACATTCAAACTTTTAAGCAAATCTACTTCGATTAGGAAGAACACGAAAAAGCGTTTCTATGTCACCGTCCAGCTTTCTCAAAGTCTTAAGGGACGTTGCTCTCGGCACCGAATTCCTATGGGTCTCATAAGCAGTGTTAAGTCTTGCTTTATAATCGGAAGTGCAAACCAACACTAACCACTAGATAAGTTTATTTCTACGTCCATCAGACCAATCAAATAACTGCTCTTCGCAAACTAACCTCGTCAGTGAAATAATTAGAAAAAAAGTTAAAAAAACGAAGCCTTGAGTAGAGTGCAAAAGTGTAACATTTGTCCTCCTTTAAAAAATGAACTTATTGTTTTTTTAAACTCTATTAGTTTTTATACTTTAGAAAATTTAAAAAAACTTTTTCGATTTTATTATCATATAAAGAGATATTAGGGAGTTTTCAAAATATCAGCCTGACCAGTTACGTTTATGTTCCTCAGTGTATTCGCAACATTGGAAAAATTGTATTGAATTTCATATTCAATAAAATTGTTTTCACGAATATATCCCGGCGCTATTATCTTAAGATCACTGTTTATTATTTGCTTTTCAAGTTTATTTTAACGTCTTTTGTTATGTAGAATGATTTATCAGAATTACTACTACAGAGTACTACTTTGATTGATGATCATTGTGACATGGGAAGTATCATAAATCATTTTCAAGTAGGTTAAAATGAATTTGTATTATGTGTTTCAATTACTGTTTTTATTCATACAAACATATTTTTAACAATTAGTTAAAATCACTTGTATAAGTAAAATTAGGTAACCATGATCTAAGAGCAAAAGATTGTAATTGAATTATATGATTGTTGCCTAATAATATTATTTTCATAGCTCGCCAGTTGGCGGTGCTTCGAATAATATTGTTGTATATATAAAAAAGCGTAATGCTTCAGTGTCCCTGCAGATAATTTGATGTTCTAAATTAATCATATTATGTCTAAATACTGATCGTAGCTCCATCGGCGTGTAAATATATTTGTAAATTACGCCAGTTTGAAATTAATAAAAATTAATTTCATTTTTCACATTTTTTAAATTTAATTTTTTTAAATTTTGTTAAATAAATAGTAAAGCTGTCTTTTCACTCCCTGAGTTCTGGTCAGATTTCAATATCTGAAGTGTCCATAGTGTGTCTAAAATACATTTTTTAATTTTTCATCTGAGCTCAGTTTAAAACAGGTTTTAATATACAATGAATGAGTTTTCGCTACCATATACTTGGAGTTAGCTATTGAAATCAAAAAATAATAAACTATAATTACAAAGGCTTTCGATATTCGAATACTATTCAGCATATCTGAACATGAGTGAATACGAATTAAATTTATTGAGAGATTTTAGAAATAACATTTAAATCACACTTGAAGAAATGTCGGAAACGAAACTTAAAAATAAAACATCCTTTTAAAAACTGAACTTAAATACATAATTATATTTTAATTTGTTATTAAAAAGTTATAATTAAAAATAATTGAAATATGTAAAGATAAAATCACAGGCATATTAAACTAAAATGAAATTAATTATTTTAAATAATATGCGCAGTCTTTATGGCTGGTAGAGGCTTGGTGT
The DNA here is from genome assembly GCA_963932375.1 of Phania funesta. Lineage (NCBI taxonomy): Eukaryota > Metazoa > Arthropoda > Insecta > Diptera > Tachinidae > Phania > Phania funesta. Next base: position 66,214,086 of record OZ010656.1, on the reverse strand, counting down.
TTCCTTTCTTAATTAAACTTAAATACGAATATTCTCTTCGCAGAGACAGAGTCCTTAAACTTATAGAAACTTGAACTCTAGCGCTTATAAATATATATTTTATTTTAAATACAGCTACATCATAGATTTATTTTTAAGCCTTAACTATTACTAAGCCAAATGACTGGTTGCTACAAGGGTCCATAGATGGGTTCCGAATAGGGCATATATACCGTAGGCACGCCCACAACACCATAGCTCTCCGTGGTAGAACGTGAGGCTGGCAAACTACGTTTAGAGTGATTTTTGTACCTAATGGGCCGAACAATATTAGATAAGGAAAACATTTAGGCAAAATTATTAAAAATAAGAAATCAAACTTACTTTCTTTTCAAACACCAGGCCGTGCATGAGGTTACTATGGCTGCCAAACCAACAAATCCTGCTATTATTACCAACCAGGTACCCGGTGAGGCCATAAAACTGGCTGCCGCCACTGCTCTGCGCATAGAACAAAGTTCAACTTCACTCACCCCATATTCTACATAAATATCGAAGAGTTGCGTTTTCAACAAATCTGAATGCATAAGTTTTTGCATTTCATTCAATGAAATCGCTGAACCATTCTTAAACATTTGAAAACAAGAACTAGTGGATGTGAAATCTAGACTGTAGTCGGGTCTCGTTAATATCTGCGTATCCAATATGTGCAAATCTAAGCCCAAAGGTTTAAGCTTTTCCTTCACCTTCTCCTGAAAAGGTACATTATTTTGCACTTCACTAGCCGGGCGAGCAAAAACAAATTTAAGCAGTGATTTATCACGTATAACAAATATTTTTATATTATTAAAAGCATGTCTCTTAGTGTTCACTGAGTTGTTGGCTCGTATTCTCATATGGAAATACCCATCAACATAGTTGGCAAATGAACCGCCCGTACGTAGTTCTCCTGTCCGATTGTTTAAAGTAAAGAGATTGTTTAATAAGGTGGTCTGCACGTTACTGGTACGTTTGTAGAACTGTGGCACAAAAGTAACATTTTCTATGGTCAAAACTATAAGCTCTGCTTCAGCATCTGAGTCCGTGGCGCTTATTGTTGTAATTTTACTATCAATGGGCACGTTAATGCGTATGCCCACCAACATGTCTTGATGTTCAAACTGTGGCAAATTGTCATCGATATCAATTACTTGAATGTTTACTCGTAAATGAGAAAGATCTTGGCGATCATAAAGATCCCCAAGATAAGTATATGCAGGTTCTCCTAACTTCAAACATTTAATAGTGAGCGCATAACTATCGACTAACTCCCGATCTATGGGTTTAGTTGTCTTTATAACGGCCATATTCTCTTCAGTTCTCGCTACGCTAAAAACATTCTCTTCATTGCCCTCTATAATGATATATTCAATGGCAGCATTTTCATCTACATCCTCATCTAAGGCCGAAAATGTACCCACTATAGTTCCCTCAGGTTGCTCTTCCAGTAGTTTAAATTCCAAAGGAGCTTCATCCTACATTAAAAAAAATTATGACTAATGTAGACATTACTCAGCATAAAATGTTGATGAGTCTCACCACTTCCCTGCTGAATCTAGGCTTATGGTCATCGACATCCAATACCTTAATTTGCAAAATTCTTGTTACCGATTGTTTAGGCTGACCGTTGTCCGAAACCTCCAGAATAAGATTGTACATATCTTTAGATTCTCTATCTAATATCACAGACGTTTTAATAAGACCCGTAGCTTCATCAATTTCAAAGGCCTCGGCATCAGTAGTGGCATCTAAAACTTTATAGAAGAGGGTACCGGATGGAGTTTTTGGATTATCCGGATCATTGGCTTTGATCTGAAATACCGGTGTGCCGATTGCAGAATTCTAAAAGAGAAATATTATTATGGCCAGCATAAGCATCGATTAAATACTTTACCTCTGTGACATTAGCGATTTGCCCCAACTCCGGCTCAATGAAATATGGATTGCCATCATTGGCACTTACATCCCCTATGAATATGCTGACCTTAACATCAGAGCTCAAAGATGTTTGTTTTGCTATTTGATCGCCATTATCATGGGCTCTCACACGAATCTCATACGGATCCGAACGACCCTTGCCGGTCAGTTCTTTTTTCGTTCTCAGCTCACCCGTTTGCTTGCTAATCTTAAACAGGCCATTAACTTCTCCCTCATCGATTATTTCATAGGTTACCTCTCCGCCAGGACCATCATCTAAATCGTGGGCAAATATTTTTATAACAAAAATATCTGGGCCAACATTTTCTGGTATAACGGCTGTATAATCTTGTTGACTAAAGATGGGAGCGTTGTCATTAATATCCAAAACATCTATAACCAATTGAACTACGCTTTGTTTAGAGTCTGAGGGACGGCCTGGAGAATCTTCAGCCTTGACTTGTAGATTGATATGGGGAGTACGTTCACGATCAATAACTGCTTGCGAGGCCACAATTATCTCGCCGGTCATGTTATTTATGTCAAACAAATTAGCATATTCCCCATACAGGGAATAGGATATTTTGTGATAGCCCAAACGTTCGTCACGCGCTGTTAAAGCAGCATCTTTATCTGTGGCCTTGACACGTATCAGCTTTATAGGATGTTTCTTGTTCTCTACTATAGTGGCGTGGTAAGATAATTCTTCAAATATGGGACCATTATCGTTAACATTTTCTATGGTAACATTGACATATGTCACGGTACTGCGTTGCATATCAGGAGCATTGGCCTTAACTTGGAATACATATTGTGTCTTGCCCTCCTCCAGAGCCTCATAATCCAAACGTTTGCGTAAAATTACCTCGCCAGTTCTCTCCTGAACATGGAAGTATTCTAGCTCCACGGGTTCCACCAATTCAAAACTTTGTATTGGTAATTTTGAAGCCGGATCTTCAGCTTGCAATATAAATAAGGTACTTTCGATGGGCATTTCTTCCATTATATTTATATGAACAACAGGCTTGGAACTGGTCCAACCGTTGTTAGTAAACATAGGATTATTGTCCTTGAATGACTGCACATAAACCGTGACCTCGGTAATGTCAACTTGACCATCAGGATCCACTTCGGCATTAAGATCTTTCACTTCTATTATTACAACAATAACAGCGGCTTCATCATGGTCTAGTTTTCCACTGACATAAATCGTGCCTGTTTCAGAGTTAATACGAAAAGCATCTTGTACTCGATATTTGCTACGAGATCCTATACTAACTCCTGCTTTAGAGGTGGCATTAGGAATGCCTTTAATTGTATAGTTAAGTTTGGAGTTTAAATCTTTATCTACGGCTCTCACTTTTAATACAATCGCTCCAACTTCTGTACGTTCCGATACATAGGCAGCATAGCTGTGCTGTTCAAATTTCGGCTTCTCGTCATTGATATCTTTGACATTAACATACACTGTAGTAGTCGCAGTTTCTGGTATGGGTAGGCCGGAGTCTACTGCATTTACTGTGATTTCAAAACTATCCATATTGGAATCACGATCTATTCGGGCTTGAGACGATACTGTAATATGACCAGATCTGTAATAGTTATGAGTATAGTTACAAGTTGACATGTAAATGAAAATGTTATTTACTTACTCGGCATCAATTTCGAAATTATCATTAGCTCCCACTATGCGGTAGCGTAATAAGCTGTCCAAACCATCTGGATCATGGGCTCTAACAGTCGTAACGTTATAACCAGCTGGAGCATTTTCTGGTATCGATACTCTATAACTAGGGGGTCCAAGAACCGGAACATTTTCTATATTTTGAAAATGCCCCTTAAATATTGGTCGCTGGTTACCCGATATACCTACTCGTATAGAAATCTTTGTAGTGTTGACCAGAGGCGGCATACCAAAGTCGGTAGCCAAAATAACCAAATCATATTCTCCCCTCTCCGTATCCATAGATTTTGCCACTTTCTGCAAAGTTATTACTCCCGTCAATTCATCTATGCTGAAAACATTGCCAGAAATACTATTTTCCGAGACTATGGCATAACGGACTTTTCCCCCACCCTGACTTAAGCCATCTATGTCCGTAGCTCTTACTTTAAATTCTGGTTCAAAGCGACTGGTGCCTTCTCTAATGGTTCGGGAATATTCTGCATTTTCAAATATGGGATAGTTATCATTGACATCCACAACTTCGACATAAACTTGAGCATTAGCCTCCAAACCTCCTCCATCTACAGCTACTATTGATAAACTATAACTGCTTTGCTTCTCATAATCCAAAGATTTCTTAATAAAGAAACCGCCTGACAAGGGATCTGTATAGAAAAAATCTGCTCCAAATCCTTTAAGTCGATATGTTATGTCACCAAATATTCCCGAATCCCTATCAGAAGCTTGTACCATGCCGATTTGAAAGTTTACGCTAAGATTCTCAGGAGCTAAAAATCTATAGATTGTGTGATCAAATATCGGCGGATTATCATTGACATCCGTTAACTGTACATTTATGCGGGCTTTAGACTTTTCTTCGCCATTAACCAAAGCTAAGACCTCAAAAACAAACTCCCGTTTCTCTTTATCCTCCACATCGTAATCCAAATAGGAAGAGTTCAAAACCTTTACCACGATAGGTGTACGCCCCTGGGCTTCTATAGGGCTAACAGCAAAAGTATCTTTAGAGTTCTTTATATCACGCAAAAGTAATGAGTAACGGCTGTTGTTGCCCATATCACGATCGAAAACGAACACGGTCAAACCTGGCAATGGCATACCGGTGTCCAAATTTTCTGGTATGGAGATATTGAATGTCTCACCATTAAATTCCGGTATATGATCATCAATATCATTTACCACTATTGTTATTTGTGTAGTTGCTGTATCGGACGGTATTAAACCATCTACTAATTCTATGGCACGTACATTGAAGATATAAACGCCACCATTTTGTAAGATTTCTGGATTTTCACGATCCAAGGGTTTATCAGTTGTTATCAACACAGCAGTACCCTCTTTAGGTTCCCCAAAAGGCATCAATTCAAAGTGACCAAAGTCTTCATTTTCTAGAGTCAAAAAGATATTACGCGGTATACCTACATCTCCATCTATGGCCTTAATGGTCAAAATACTAACACCAGCCGCGGTATTTTCATCTACGTTGGCCGAATAGGGAGCATTTGTAAAAACTGGCAATTGATCTTGTACATCGATGACACTAATCGAAACGGTAGCCTGTGCCGTTAGAGGGTTGTCAAAAGCTGCGTCAGTAGCTGATATGGTCATGATATAAGTGGGTCTACTTTCAAAATCCAAAGGTTTCTTGAGTGTTATTAGAGCTGTATAGTTGCCATCAGATATCTTTTCGGCCGCAACGTCAAACGTATTACAAATGTCATTTTCCTGAAAGGAGAAGGAATTGTTTTTACATGAAATTATCTTCAATTATAAATAGAATGTTGTACTAAATTCAGACATGAACCTTAAATGAGGCAATTAAATTTAAATTGAGATAAAGCTTTCGGTGTTCACACAAATGCAATTTAGCTCATTCAATTAGCATTGGACGGCTGAAAATATCTTCATTTATTCGTGAAAACTTGTGTTTGTGAGATGGGAAAAATGGTCGGAATTATTTATTTCAATGACAATAAAAATTTTGTTAAATTTACTAGCCGTCAATTTTACCTATCATTTCTTTTTAGTTTTGGTAAAATTTTTTACATTAATGTAGTGCTATTGGTGATGCAGTCACCGCGTTGAATGTGTGTACAAATTATTTCAGCTCACTAAGCATACTACACCAAAGTTGCATAGGGAATTTGACTCATTGAATGGTGAAATGATGTACTAATTGCTCAATTTGTTAATTGAGTTCTTTAACGGTACATCAAGCTAAATTTATATCTTAATGATATAATAATTTTCTAATTGCGCAATTAAGGCGAAGGTCTTAATATAGCATAAGGTGAGGTCAAATTAAAGCTAGATGATGGTACTAAAATGTGTGTTTATAGTTTACTTAAAATAGAAGCTGATTGAAAATTTGTAGTGCCTGTTCCTATATTCCGAGCGCTCCAATCACCTAGACAATTTGCATAAAATCCACTCAGTTTATTATTTAATATTTTTGAGTAATTTCTCTACAAATTTTGTAGACGATTGAGTCGTTCCGAATACAGAAACAGACAACTTAGTCCTGATATTCACTAATGAAGAGCAGCAGTTAGTTATTATTTAAATTAAAAGACAAACTTACCTCAACGCATTCAATCTGGATCTCTGCATTAATACCCACATCACGATCCACCACCACTATTGACGGTTTGACCTCAAGTTTCGAACCCACTGGTAGGGACTCACTAACACTGGCCAAATAAGGACGACCCAAGAACTTGGGTTGATTATCGTTGTAATCGCGTACGGGAATAACACGTCTTAGGGACACAGTATTTAGATCACTACCATAAATTCCCTCATCCGTAATGCTAATTATGACTTCAATAGAATCTTGCAATTCACGATCCAATTCCTGCCGTAACCGCACCACACCCGTATCACGATCGACAGAGAAAACTGGACCCGAAATACTGTACTTGAGACGACTGCCTTCCGGGTCAATGCCTGTTAACATAAAAGAGAGCGGAATAAATTAAATGAACATATTTAAGTGTGAGAATGTGTGTGTGCTAGTAGAGACAACTGCATCTGAGCTTGCGTGCGAATAATGTTTCTTGTCGACGCTATACATTGTAGTGACTTTTCTATTCCTTCTTATACGAGTATTTACAACAAAACCTCAGTAGACTTCTGTGCCTTTTTTAATTTGATTTATTTTGTTTTAGTGATCTCTTTTTATGGTGTGAGAAATGGTAATCATTTTCCCACAACCTTGCACAGACACATTTTTATTCTTGAAATTTTCTTTTCAAATTATTTTTAATCATTTATTTTGTCTGTCTGGAAATGGTGTCAAAAAATTGGGTTTCGTAAGATTTTAGTTCCGTTGGTATTGTTCTCTAATTTCTTTTGAAATACAAACTAGAATTTATGTTGTTGTACAGAAAACAAGTTGGTTATCACAACAGACATTCTGTCAGACACACTGCTTGCTGTCACTTTATTTGTTTTTCTCTAAAATAGTTCTTCATTAGCTTCTTGCTTTGGTTTTCCACCATTTATGAACAGGTAACTACATGTTGTCTTACATACTCATTTAGATAACAAGTTAAATCATAATTTTGAGCTACGTTACGGATTGTTGACCTGAAGTTCGTTTTTTGAAACAGCAAATAACTCAAAATATTTTTTAAATGAAAAGGAAAACGTAAGAGTTGGACTAAAAGTGCCGAAAAATAAAGCTCTATAATTGATCTTGCTAATTTAAGGGGTCCAAAAAAACCTTTATCATTTCACGAGATCTTGATTCAGTAGCTTGTATTAGCGATGCATTCCTAAATTTAGAAGAAAGAAAGTTTTATATGATAAAAAGCATAACAACCTTATGATCTAGTCCACTTGTCTACTCTACTAACACAGAGTGATTCAAATTTAAACATTAAATTTGTTTAAATCTTCTCTTATTGATTCACTAATAGTTTTTTATCATCAAAATCTCCGCTGCTTAGCGACATCATCCCTTCGTAGAACAGAACAACACTAACAATTTTTGAGAAATAAAAAAAATTGATCTTAGAGTAAGCTGCAATATGCTGAAAAGATTTGTAACCGTGCAAGTTTGAACAAATACAGGGTGGACCAGAAAAAGTACGATTTTAAAAATAGAATTGTTTTGGATCGGTTAGGGGGATTGTGTAGCTTTGTTTAGGGAAAATTTGTCACAAGGAAGCATTTCACCGGTGAGTAACGTGCGTTCTGTGTTAAACGTTATTATAAAAATGGTGATTCAAGCACTACTTTAATGGCATCGCATGTCTCTTCGCCCACCCTGTAGTTCACGGAACGTGCTTATGTTTAGTGCACCGCCCAGCAACATGGAGTCACCATTGCCATGAATTACTCGAATTTTTATGCACCAGCCCTAAGAACACACACGTTTATTAGCGTAAAAGCATGATTGGCAGATTGGATTTTTTATCATCAATTAGTTGAGTTTACACTTTATGGAAAATATTTTTCGAAATATTTAAATTGGGCTCATAAACTGTGCGCGGTCCGGCCAGGAAGTAATAATTAATTGTGGCCGGAATAGAGCTACGTGCCCCGAAATTTCGCAGGATTCTGTATATAAGCTTGGAAGGTGGTGGGTGCCACATAACTCATTCAAAGTATGCGCAAAGCAAAAACATGGTTGAGGTGACCATAACCTAAGAGGGACAAATTACTATTAAAGGTATATTATTATTGTAGATAATAAACTTATGCTGTTTGTAAAAGGATAGAAAAGCAAACAATTCAATGTTACTGAATGGCAGCAGGTGAGAGGTATGAAGAGAGGCAACTAAAGCAATTGAATAGCATTCTCACACCACTAATATTAAACACCAAAACAATTTTACACATTATAACTCCTAAGAACATTTTATGGTTCTAGTTACTATATTATGTTTGTTTAGTTGAAATACTTGGTTTGTAGTTAGAACGCTGATAAAAGGCTTGAAAGGCAACGTTCGCCACTTTATTCACGGTGAATACGATTCGAAATCCTGCAACAAATTTAACTAATTCGAGTACTTCCAAGGTAGCCGCAAATTATCTTTCAAAGCTGTGTAATACTTGTGCTTACGATAGTCCAACAAGTTTTTTTATCCACTGTACCCAAGTATTAGTGGGTATGTTGAGTAATTCATGTCTCTTTAAAAAACATTGACATTAAACTTTATGTTATTTTGAAACATTTTTTTTTACATATTTGCAAAACTGTTTCTTTGTTCTTCTTTATGTTCTTGTTGCAAATTATGAAATTCCAATAAAATATTTAAAATTACAAAATAAAATACAGATGACGTAAGTCAAATTTGTCAGTTCTGACGTTGTTATAAAAGGTCTGTTCCAGGTGCTTAACAAAACAAAAAACTGTGAAAGCATAAAACCGGATTCAAAAAACCGCACGAATATCATTGTCGATTCCACTAGAAGATGGTGTATTAAGATTCAAATACAATAAATAATAAATTTATCATTAACAAATAATAATCTAGAGCTAAGATTTCAATACTTATTTTAAATTTTTTCAATACTTGTGAGGACATTAAAGATAAAAATCATTTGTGATGAATAAAGAAAAATAATAACAACTTTTCAATCTATTTGGAAGTGTTTACATATCTAATAGACGATTTAATTGTAAAATGTAAATTTTTCCAAAAATATGCTCCGCGAAGCATGAAATCTGAGACCTTTTCTTCACTTTTCATACGTCGTAGAAGCTATTAGCATATTTTTAGTTGTATTTCAGCACATCTCCACACATCCATATTAAAGTAATAATTAGATCAACAAAAGTTAAACTAATTTGACTTTAAAAAATGTGTAATTTGTGGCAATTGTATGTAAATTACAATAATTAACAAGGTAATTAAACATGAAGAAAGATTGAATCAAATAATCATAGAGCGTGAAGAAAACTTAGGGAAAATTTAATAATTAAAATAAATTTAAAAAAAAATAAACTCTTTCATAAGAAGCTCTAGAAGATGTCAATATAGCTTTGTAAACATGTTTTGAAAATATCTATGTTCTGTCCATTTCTGCGAAGTTTATACCTAGAATAATAGTTATTGTTGATCAAGTCTTTTAATTCATTTGCCGTTAAGAATTTTCGCCCTTTCAATCCTCTAAGGCTTATGCCACCAAAATTAACACTGAAATAATTGTTATGATTTTTTTTTATTAATGTATGGGGGATATCTTAGCAGACCTCTTACTTTATTGGGTCCCTTTTTGAGCCTCGTCGCTCCTAAAATTGATTTCAGGCAACCGACTTGTAATTAACGACTACCTTATTTTATTGAATCTCATGCTAAATCTTGCCTTCACTTTTGACTCTAGTAATTTTAGACTGTCGGCTGGTAACTGTCGACACTCCTCCTCATAACGAAGTGTCTTGTAAATACTACCACTTGTCTAGGGCTTAGCTTCCTCATGGCATTTAAATTTAAAAAGTGTCTGCCCGTGACCCTCAGCCTTATGCTAACCAGTGCTGGACATTTACACACAAAATGCGCCACCGTCTCAGCCTTTTCCAGGCAAGTATCATCTTCTACGATTTTCGTCTTGGTCAGATGACATTTAAAAATTCCATGACCTGTCACTAACGCAGTGATTCAGCTTAAGATAGTCATATTATATCTCAGCACTTTACTGGCCTTCCTGTCTAGGGGCCCTTTGAGCATCATTCGAGCCTGTCTACATGTGGTAGCCTCCCTCCACCTTTTTGGGTTTAATGAGTCTACCCATTGTAGAACATTTGCTCACACTATACCATTCCCCAGTGTTATGATTTTTTTAATAGTTTCAGTTCTTAAACGACGTGAGAGATAAATCATAATCAGTTTTCTTAAAAAACTCTTTGTGAAAAAAGAAAATAAGAAAAAAAACAGACACTTTTTCTTTCGATGCCATAGTGCTGATCGAAAATGCGTGTTTTTATTTAATTTTTATTTATATAAGTGCGTGTGTACAATTTTACTTTTTATGTTGATACCAGCTTGGGAAAACATGCATCACCAAGCCATACAAAACAATGCTGCAATCTCTTGAAGCTGCAGTTGTCGTTTGGAAAATTGTTGTTTTTTGGTCAAATAGGAAATGATTTTTTATTTGATTTATTTGCTTGTTTTGTTTTTGTGACGGGCCACATTATTTAACTTATTGACTTTTATATTATATTTGTTCACTCTAGGAAAAACGTAATAGAAAGAGAAACTTAAATTTTCGGTTTTTTTTTATTCGCAAAGTCTGAGTACTTTGATTTTGCTTTGATTTGCTAAAGGTATGGTCAGACGAGGCAAATAATAAGGACAGGCTACTTATATTTTGTGGCATTTATTTCTTGCAATTGGCAACGCTGATATTTACCAGCTGTCACCTAATATGCTTTAAATATTAAAACTTTAAAATAGAACGCTCAATGGATAATGAAGCACAGTTTAGTGAATGACGTGTTTTCCAAAAAAAAGTCACAACCATCGATGAAGAGAATTTTCATCTGAATGGCTTCGTGAATAAGCCAAATTGTCAAATTTGGGGCTCAAAATATCCCCACGCGATGGTTAAAAAACAAATGCATCCACAACGAACAACTATATGGTGCGGATTTTGGTCGGAGGGCATGGCTGGGCTTCACTTCTTTTAAATAAGGCCGGCATTGTAGTCACTGTGTGGAATTCCTGTGGCATGGATTTGGACGAAAGGAGTTAATTTTCTACAAATTGTTACTAAATTTTCTGATTGCATTGAATGTGCATATTTGTAATCTTATTTTTCGCTTAATTTCATCCCAAATGGGAAATTTACAAAAAATCCCCGGAAAATTCAAAATCCACCAAAATATTTAAAAACAAAAACATTTAAATTAATCAGAATTCCACAATAATTTTGAAATGCAAATTCGAAAATTCAACACAAACCCAAATTATAGTACAGAAATTGCAAAATATAAAAACAAAAAAATTTTTTTTAAAAAGTTAAAATTCACCAAAAACACGAAACCATATCATAAATCTAAAAACTGGAATAAAAACAATTCAATTGTTAAAAATTCAATTATTAATAAAAAACAGAAATTTTACCATAAAATACCTCAATAAGCAAATTTCACCTAATTTTGGAATTTTACCACAAAAATATTCAATTTTTACCAACATTATGCAAATTCAACAAAAAGCGAATATAAAAAAAAAAATTTTATGAAAACGTTAAAATAAAATATATGTTACATAATTATATGAAATATCTCCAAATTCACCACAAATCAGCAATTGATAAAAAAAATTTTAAAATTCAAAAAAAAAATTTTAAATTTACTAATAATTTTTAAAGTCATAAAAATTAAATATTTTAGAAGAATTCTAACTTAAATTGAAAAATAAAAATTTCAACACAATTTAGAATTTCACTAAAATATTAAAATTCTTCACAAAACCAAACTACACTATACAATTTTCAAATTTACAAAATAACAAAATCAAGAAAACCAAAATTGCACCGAAAAATTGAAAATAATGCAAAATTAATTCACCAAAGGTTAAAAAATTCACCACAAAATCGAAAAACTGGAATACAACAAAACAATTGAAATTTAAATAATTGAAAAATGCCACAAAAACAAAAATCGCCAACTTTTAAAATTTCAAAATTAAATTTTTAATTTCACCAACATTTTATGAAAAACGTCGCAATTTAAAAAAAAAAAACCCCGATGTTACACAAGATCCAAAACACCTATATATTAAAAAATATCTAATTTTCAATAGCAAGAACGACATAATTTACCCAAAGGCTAAAAATGTACCGAACACTATTAATTTTATAAAAAATCAGGAAAAATTTGTAGGACATGCTTTGAAGTTCATACTTTTGTGAAGGGTAGATAAGATTCGGCATAGCAGAATATAGGCTGCCTTTCTAATTGATTACTAGAAATGCACTAACAAAAAAATATTAAAAATATTCTAAATAACTAACGAAATATTAAACCGATTTACACCATAATAATTTGGGGAAAAAAGTTTATAAAAAATTTAACAATGCCCTGCTAACTGGACTTAGCAATAGACTATAAATTTAATATTTTATTTAATATTTTAATTGAGCGTGGCACTTTCCACTTAGCTAAAGAACTAAAATCCTTAGACTCTTCAATTTTGTTTAAGTAAATTCATTATCCATGGAATCCAAGCAGCGGACTTTGTTTATCTAGGATACTCTCTTACAAAAATGCATAGCCGCAACAAAAATGAGCAAGATTGGGAAAGCCCTTTCCAACAAAAATTTTTTTATAATTTTTTATTAAGATTACTGGATTTCACGTAGTTTTAAAATAATGATAATGGGAATATTTATCATTTCAATCATAGTTTTTCAATATTAAATCTTGCAGAAAATAGCTCAGTGCACGTAAGTTTCATATGATGTAATTTACTGACTGAGCGACTAAATACTGCCGTTCTGCATTTACATCGTAACAGTAGAGCATGCGTGCCTGGGATATTAATTACTCGTACAAACCTTTTTTCTTTAATACGAGTTTAACTGGAGTGCAAACATTATGTAGATCATGTTAAAAATTGAAGAGTTTATGAAATTATTAGGGTGGCTACTGTTGGAAATATCGCCAATTTTAAGCGAACATTCAAACAAGCAGCCCATAGCTATGGGATAAATAGATTAGAAGGCTGCTATTTTAGTGATTATTTTAAATTTGAATTTTCTTAAAATATTGGGAGAATTTTATTATAAGTTTTAGTTAACTTTAACTTTTGGTATTTACTGGAATTTTGATTTAAATACATGACTTTTGTCTAATTTCCCTTTTCTAAATTTGTTTGGATTATTTAATGATTGTAGAAGTAAATAAAAAAGAAAATATTCATCATGAAAATTATATCAAGATCTAATAAAGAGCTTAGAAAGGCTATTAACATAACTGGCGAACGCTTTGTCCTCTTCAGTTAAATAAGAAATCCGAACTTCGAAAAATATTGTCTTTCACTTGTGTCCACATTGGTTTTTGATCTGCTTAGTAGTTTCAGATTTATTATAAAATTAGGAAAAATTTTTTTGGTAAAATTTTTTTATTAAATAAAAATCATGAAAAAATAAGAGAAAATACGACAACAGGAATTCAGTTCTTTTTCCACTTCCTTATATGTAAATATGATCCAAGCAAAACTATCGATATTTCACTAAAATCGCTGCACAACTTTTGATTTTATTCACAATTAAGTGAAGATATTTCGTTGCTGTGTGCAATTTGCAAGTGTCGTATGGTTGGTTGTATGCATATGGCAATTTAAACTACAAATCCGAATTTTCGATCTTTTCACTCCGCAAAATAGAACAAACCGTTTTGAATTTATATTACTAAATAATTTTGAAATCAGAACCAATTAAAAAAATGGAGAACTGGTTTGAATTTAGTATCACAATTTATATAAAGAACAACTTTCACTTGCTCCAGTCCAAACCACTGTAATCTTGTTTAATCATTTAACATTCTTATGGGTCGATTATGTATAGCAAGCAAACTTCAGTTGATGTAGATTTTTTGTACGAATTTTTGTCATCCCTTGTCAAGTTTGATTTGGAGACAAGCCGGTTTCGGCTATGTGCCGAAATTAAAAACTGTCTGTTACCAGTTGCCATCTGTGACACATTTTCAGGCAACTGAAATATTGTTATTATTCCAAACTGGTGCTGGAATGTGTTCTGAAACTGAACAGATGTGCCTCGTTGAATGAGGTGGCGTTGATGTGGGTTAAGGGACACATAGGCACAGCTGGGAATAAAGCAGCAGACGTACTAGCAAAAAGGGGATCTGATGTGGATTTCTGTGGACCAGAACCTAGGATTGCCCTGAGGAATGGCAAGAATACCACATGTAGACAGGCTAGAATGGTGCTCAAAGAGCTCCTCGGCAGGAAGGCCAGCAAGGTACTCGGGTATAATAGGGCTACTTTAAGCTGGATCACTGCGTTAGTGACAGGACATGGAAACTTCAAGTACCATCTGGCTAAGATGAAAGTCGTAGAAGATCATATTTGCAGACTATGCCTGGAAGGGGCTGAGACGGTAGTGCACATTGTGTGTGAATGTCCAGCACTGGCTAGCATAAGGCTTAAGACCACGGGCAGACACTTCTTAGATGTGAATGCCATGGGGGAACTAAGCCTTAGACAAATGCTAGCAATTACAAAAGACTTCTTGATGAGGAAGAGTGTCGACAGTTACCAGTCGACAGTCTGAAATCACTTTAGTCAAGAGTAAAGGCTAGGGCTAGCACGAGACCCAATTGAAAGTAAGGTGGCTGTGATTACGGATCGGTTCCCTGAAATCAATTTGAGGAGCGAAATGGGGGTCGAAAAGCACCCAGAAAGTAAGTGGTCTGCTTCGATATCCCCCCAGACTTTAATAATAAATTATAATACTATTAAGTTGCCGAAAGATTTGAAATGCAACGGCCATTGTTGCCAAAGTGTTTGAAACTAAATTCACTACACACTGACATTGTGTCATATTTGAATTGCTTACAGATTCAATTTAACAAACGTATCCAATAGTCATTTGACATGTACATATTTCCCAGCTGGATCTTGTAAATAAATACTTTGCTGTCACTTTTTGTCGCTATACACGCATTATAACGAAGGTCGTGACTGTTATTTTATTCGTTGTTCGCTTTGTAATTACTGTGAGAACGGACTAAGTGAGAATAGCTCTCGTGGAATTAGTTTGTAACAAGAGTTACGCAAGTTAAGATTACTCAAGTGAAAACTCAGTTACAGTCGCCAGGGTTTTGTAATTTAAAAATAAAAATTTAACCTGTAAATAATGCCACGTAACAAATATTGTTAATATAAACGGAAGAAATAAATAGTGCTTGTATTTATTTGACAATGTGACAAGTAATTAGACAAAAATCTGAAATCAGAACTTTGTTTCTCTCTTCTTTCTGTCCCCACAATGCGCCCTTAAATACTGAAAAGCCGTTTAGTATGACCCCTATTTATAATGATTAAGCATGTTGCACAAGAGTAAAAACGATTCGATATATTTAAGTTTATTCACACTTTTCATATGAAGTTTTCAGCTTGAAGAAAAATGTAAAAAGAAGACATTAAATAATGTTGGTGCTGATTAGTTTGGTCATTTTAATTAATAAAAAAAATAATGCGTGTAAGTTTTCTTATAGAGTAAGGATAAATATTAACGATCTTGCATGTTTTTTTATGTCATACTTCTCTGCAAGTAATAAAATTTTGCTTGATAAATTCCCTTTAAATTACTATTTTTACTTTTACAACTTTTCTTACCTCCCTAATATTTGTTTTGTATAATTATTGTCGTAGTCACCTTGCTTATGTTTTGGATTGAATGAATGTATAAAATCAGTATTTAAAACCAGGCCAAATAGGTATTATGTAGAGTAATCTATTGTTCAACTGAACAAACAAATAAAGAAAAAAACATTAAGTTGATAAAAAAAAAATGGCTTGAAGAGAAGACGACACAATGAAAACCACAACAGTTTGACACTTATGCTGACTGCAATTTGCAAATGTCTGCAAGTAGTAGACAAGCAGCAATAAATAAACAACATGTGTAAATTAAGAACTTAATATTGTTTCTTAATAAAGTTTTTTTATTTAAATTATAGAGGAAGTATTCATAGCGTCGTACTTATATATATAAAATAATACAAATTGTGTGCTTCAAACATTTCACTTAACACTGTGTTCAGACATGCTTCTTAATTGAGGCAATTAAATTTTAAGTTCAGTTATAAACTTTGGTGTTCAAAAATATGCAAATTACGAGTAAATTACTCAATTAGCATTTAACAGCTGAAAATTTATTCATTTTGCTCGGTATAGCTTGCCTTGGTGACTTTGGAAAAATAAAGAGTAATTCGTCTTTATAGAAAAATTAATTATTTAAGAATGAAATTTATTATTTAAAACGTATTTCAAAACATTTATTTAAACATTAATGGAATTTACTAACCGTCAGTTTCACCTGCCATTTCCATTTATTTTTTATAATATCGAGTTTGATAACTGACATGCAAAATAAAATGCAGTTTAATGCAAATTAATAGCAGGTAAACTCATAGGCAAAATTACTCTATGGAGTTTGACATCTGTCGGATCTGTCGACATCTGTCGGATGTCAAACTCCATATACATATTGATCGCCCGTCAACTTACCTGTATTTGCAATTTGCCTCGATGGAGGTGCAGTAACCTTGTCACTAAACACAGCTTTTTTTCTGCTCACTAAACACACTTCACCAAAATTGCATTGGGAATGTGACAATTACTACTTACTAATTGCTCAAAATATGTTCTAGTACGAAAGTTCTTCTAAGAAAGTTTAGTCCGGAAACGAATAAACTATTGCTCATTATTCTATAGCGCTTTATTACCGCA
Organism: Phania funesta; assembly: GCA_963932375.1. NCBI lineage: Eukaryota > Metazoa > Arthropoda > Insecta > Diptera > Tachinidae > Phania > Phania funesta. Next base: position 66,197,031 of record OZ010656.1, on the reverse strand, counting down.
CTGGCCAGCATCGTTTTTTTTTTCAATTCAATTCAGAGAAAAGAAGTCAGTCATGTTACCTACCCCAAGGCTTGACAAATCTTAACTACCATTCAAATAATATGATGTCTGATGCCTGAATAAAATAGTTTTCTAAAAATTGCCATCAAGTCAACAATCATTAAGTGCTCATGCGTATTTGATTGCGCAGGCCAATATCTTTACCCAACAGCAACTACTAATAATAATAAAATTTTCCTAATATTTTCAAACGCGTTAGCTAGAGTTCCTTCCCCTACTTTATTTATATATTTTGAGTGAAAAAGTAACAAAATATTTTGTAATAATAAATTGTTAATTTTTTTTTATTTTCAAGTCAGGCATTTTCGGTAGCCGTAAGAAAAATAAAAAATCATGTTTGTCTAGTTGCTGGCTGCATTTAGTCGTAAGTAATTCATCAAGATTTCCTCTGCAACGAGTTTCATTTCACACATTATTTAACAGATCTTTAGTTTTTCCTTTAAAACTTGTTTTCTTTTGTTTTGTTTTGAATGATCGCGCTGTAAAGTAAATGAAATAAACTAAAACTTGAAATATTGTTTGCATTTTTAATAGTGATGTAAACATTGTATTACGACCAGAATATGAAATATTATTAAATTAAGTACCCTAGTTAGACAATAAAATAAGCAAATCTTTTTAAAAATACATATAACATATTTATAACCATAAGGTAGACGTAAGGGCCGACGCTGATTCTGCCTAATAAAATAAATCACTTTATATGTTCGTTTTTATTTTTATTAACATGACAACAAGATGAGATAATTAAGAAATTTATTTAAACCAAATGAGAAATTTAAAAAATTTTAAAACGCGACATTCTTCTAAAAATTCAGATAAAGAAAGCCTTTCTATTCTGCTGGCTTAAGCAACCAGTGGCTAGCTTATAACCTAACAAATAAATTGCGATATTATAATAAAATGAGTTTGGATAGAGTTAGCTAAACTATTTTTAAAATAACAAAAAGGTCCCAAGAATTTTTGTTATAAGTTTTTCCTTTTCGATTCTTTTCCATATTTTACCTTTTTCTTGAGAAATTTAAGATTTGTCAATTTTTTACGATTTTTCGGCTGTTTCATAATTTGATTTTCTTCCGAATTTTTAAATGTTCGGATAAACTTTATATTTGTATACAATTAATTTGTATACCCTATAGGTATAGGTTTATCGTTCCGTTTCCCGAAGTATTCTCGATCCCTATAGGTAGGGAATTTCAATTATCGGTGACCGTCTGTCCTATGTTGAAATGGCGCGTTTGCTGAAAATCAGCTATGGGTAAGAACATTTAAATTGTCAAAAAATCAAAATTAAATAAAAAACCAACATTTTACCAAAAAAACTAAATTCACCAAGTTTTCCAATTTCACCAAAAGCCGAAAACTCGCCAAAAATTAAGTTTTTACGAAATTCAAACAACATCTATGTTAAACAAATATAAAAAATTAAATTTTACAAATAGGGCATTGCAGAAACCATTAAATATTTAATCAAAATATTTAAAAATGATAAATTTTTCCAAAAATCTCAAATAAGATGAGAAATAAAAAAAAAATAATTTTACCATAATTTGGGAACTCACCGAAATTCGAAAATTCACCACAAAACCAAACTATAGTTCAAAAATTTTAACTACAAAAATAACAAAATAATCCGAAAATAAAAATTTTAAAAAACCCAAAACTAGACAACAAAATGCAAAAACTCGAAAATTTGTCAAAATTTTTAATTCACCACAAATTTGAAAATTCACCATTAACTCGATAAACTTGCTAGAAATCAATATTTAATAAAAAAAACGGGAATATAATAAAAAAATACACAGTTTAATATTCCACCAAATAAATTTAAATTTCACAACATTTTTTTTTTAATTTCTGGAACATTTAGATTTATAACGCCAATAGACGAACTGATTTCCCATGTAATAAGGATTCAGAGTATGTACATATGTATGTATGTACATATATAAATTTTTCGCATAAATGTATAAAAAACACAACACAGAAACATTTTTTTTGTCTTGAGAATTTGTGGACTGGTGTTAAGAAGCGAAAATTCACAAAGAAGCAAGAGTTGCGAATCGATTCAAAAATTAGGTCCGTACCCCCGCCGACCTCTCGAACATTAAACGTCCCTAAATCTCCTTAGTACTTTCAAGTATATCGAGTTCAACATTTTTGATTTTTAAAAATTTATAAAAATCTTACTTGAATTTCCCCATAAGTTTCAAACAAAACGAGCCATATTTTTTAATATCGATGTATGATTTTATTAACGATTAAGTGATGCTACTGCCATATCGTATAAAAATTTTCTTCTTATAGAGCATTTTACTGTTGTGTGCATACGGCAACTTGTGTCGAAACGCGATATCTTCACTTATACGGTTCGTTTCGTTTGAAACATATTTACATATAGACTTGTGGAAAAGTAATGGACGTTTTTTTTTTAATTTTCATAAAGCTTATAAAACCAACAGTTTTTATCCGACAAATTTTTGTTTGCACATGTTCCACTATATCACTAAAACTACCAAGCGGATTAAAGCGACTACTGTTGTCGAATTTCGGATTTTTTATGTAACTGGATAGGATAAACCGTTCTGCAGTTGTTAATATTTGTCGTGCAACTGCTTGCTTTTTGACATAACGATATATCTCAAAAACTCCAATAGCATAAGAAACAAATTTTCGTTGCTCCAGAACAAAAGTTGGTCAGAATTTGTAAACTTGTGTAAGATTTGAGTAACTTGGTGTTAATTTTTATATTTAATAAACGAACCAATCTTCCACGCGCTATGAAATGATTGGGGCAAAGCTTAAAAAAAGGAATTCAAAGATTATACATACAAAAATTTGGAAAAAGTTTATTAAAAAAATTTAAAATTTTGCGAGGTGGCCATAACAACAAATAAAAAATATCGTCGTTGGTTAATAGAGTTATAAAATGGAGCAATGACAGCACAACAAACATTGCTTAAACAATGGAAAAAATAACTATGTCCACACTTGTTATAAACGTCTATGAGCCAATGGTATTCAGTGGAAGCTACTAAATAAAACTTGGTTTTTAAACGACCACGGTAGTGTATGAGTTATCAGCTTAAATTGTCTATACATTTCAGTTGTTTTTAAATTTTGAATACAAGAGTTATGTGTCTTATGGTCAGTCTTTAAAAGTTTATATTTTCTTGCCAAATCTAACGAGTATGAAGTTTAACCAGTTTTTATTTGCCTAAAAGAATAACTATATTTAGCAACAAATATTTTCTACTCAGAAAACAACATTTGATTTTATATGCAACAAGTTTGTTCGTGACAGGTGCATGAGTCATGGCAAATTCAAATTTTTTACTTTTACCAAATAAATCAATTATTTAATTTTGAGGTTTCAGTTAAAAATTATTTATAATTAAGTTTTTTCTTACAAAAACGAATAAGTAGAAATAGAATAAAATATTAGTGCTCTGGACAGACATTGTCCTGCTACGGACTGCCGCTTTACTGGTGGTTTTCGAATTATTCAAATCAGACTCTTTTCGTTTGATACCCATACAATGGAGTTGGGTGTTTTTTCAGCGCCACCTATCACGACAAATTATAAATCTAAACCACCCATTGACCCACTTGCACACCACATCGTCACTCAAAGAAGAATAATATATACATATGTATATAAAAAAATACAGTGCTGGCTACAAATAAAAATTTCCAAGCTTAAAAAATTTTGTTTTCTGAAATCGACTTCTTAAGCAACACGAGTTTACTTATTTGAAAAATGAGCTTAATCTGTTATGATTCCAAGACTCCGGTAAAATTATATTTTTTGAAAACTGGATCAATTATGTCTTGATTCCAAATTCCTTATTGTGTTCAACAAATATAAGAGATCGTGTAAATCAGAACTCAGTGAAGCTACTAGCCAGTACTTTTTTTTTTTAAATTCAAGTAGAGATACTTTTTTCAATAGCCTTTTTTTGACAGATCATGTATGAGTCATGTCATGCTGTTATGCTATTTTTGTTTAGCATTGTTTGGCATTTCATAATGGAAAGACTTACGCCTGAACATCGTTTACAAATCGTTCAACTTTATTACGAAAATTCACGTTCTGTGAGGAATGTGTTTCGTGCACTTCGCTCAATTTATGGTCAACATGATCGGCCTACTGATCGTACTATTCGCAACACCATCACCCATTTTGAGACCCAGCATTCATTATTGGATAATATTCGACCGAATAGACTGAGAGTATACACGAAGACCGTGGAGAATCGATTCGGCGACGTTCGCAGCAACTCGGACTGACGTATAGAACGGCTTGGCGCATTTTAGGTCGAGATCGTAAGTTGAAAGCATACAAAATACAGCTTGTGAAACAACTGAAACCGCTCGACCTTCCCAAGCAACATCGCTTCGCTCTATGGGCTCTTGAAAAGTTCCAAGAAGATCCGACGCTTTCGAGGCAAATTTTGTTTAGCGATGAGGCCCATTTTTGGCTCAATGGGTATGTGAACAAACAAAATTGCCGCATTTGGTCCGAAGAGTAACCTGAAGAGATTCAAGGTCCAGAAAAAACAACGGTTTGATGTGGTTTGTGGGCCGGTGGAATCATCGGTCCATATTTCTTTAAAAATGATGCCGGTACGAACGTTACCGTCAATGGCGACCGTTATCGTGCCATGATAACCGAGTATTTGATGCCTGAAATTGAAGCTCGTGATCTCGGCGACATTTTGTTTCAGCAAGACGGCGCCACTTCCCGCACATTGCATTAATCAATGGATTTATTGAGAGAACATTTCGGTGAGAACATAATTTCACGTTTTGGGCCGGTCGATTGGCCAGCAAGATCGTGTGATATCACACCGTTAGACTTTTTCCGGTGGGGATATGTAAAGTCTAAAGTTTATGCGGACAAACCCGCTTCGATTCAGGCCTTGGAGGAAAACATCACGCGTGTGATTCGCCAGTTACCAATCGAATTGCTCGAACGAGTCATCGAAAATTTGACTCAACGGACGGACCATCTGCGACGTAGCCCAATCAAGTAAAATATAAAAAAAGAAATTACCCTATTGTTCATCCTGCATTTTAATTTTTTCATTGGATTAAACGTTGCCATGAGTTAAAACTAAATCCAACTGAGTTGATTTGTGTGAGAAGAATTTTAGTGTGAATATTTGTTAGTGTTTTAAATATTTCTCAAACTACAAAAAGAAAATACAATTGTGAAATAGTCACAACAAATATGTTATATTCGCGGCAACAATATATGTTTGCGATAAACAGATTATAAATATTTTAAATTACATTAAACATTAGTTTGGTTGCAATCAACAAGTTCCTGCTTAGAATTGATCATTAAATGGTTCCCATTCATTTCAACATGGTTGAAATGCTAGCCCCGAATAAAGTTATCCAACTCATCAAAAGTATTATAATATTTCAAACTATAAAACATGATTAATAAGCATAATATATAAAGCTTTTTTGTATATAATTACTTTGATCAAGTAGGATATAGTGATTCCTGATCTCAGTTGAAAATTGTTCAACCAGCTCAGAAAGCGATTTATTTTTGTACGCTTAGTGCTAAAAGCTTAAAGCCCCTAAATAACAGTAAGGAGTAACAAAATTTGATCACAAAGGGATGAGAAGGAAATATGTTTTGATCGTATTTGGACAATATTATTAATATGTATAATAATATTATGTTTTACTATGATGCTAATGTAAATACTTTCAAACATATTATGGTTGTATGATATATTATTTTTATTGTTATTATATTAGATAACAAAATAAATTTATTTATATCTACGATTTAAAAATGACTTGACTACAACCATATAATTCAATCATTTTGTTCCTAGATTATGGTTACCTAACCATGTATTTTCAAATTGTGTTGAGATGACCAAAATTCATATGTTAATACGTTCTATGTTTCCTAACTCGGTCTGTAGTCTAACTAATATATTTTCATAAGTATCACTGGTAAGTTTAATTAATACTTTAATCAATAAATTAAATTCAATTAAAACTTTAATAAGCAGTATTAAATTTGCGAAAACTCACCTTTCAACTGATAGACAGGGCTGTTTACAGGTGTATTTTCCGATAGACTAAATCTGCCCATATCACCAGAGCCGGCTATGAAATGTGGCGGTTGATTCAAATGTTGACAATTCACTAGACATGGCACAAACACTGTCACGATTATGTTTGAAATTAATAAGTCCATAAATATTTTAACCACAAAGTGGTCAGACGACCACCACCACCAGTTTGTTTTGGACATTATTTCGTTGTGTTTTTCTTTTTCTTCTCTCGCTTGACTTTATTTTATTCTGTTCGGTTTCTTAAGCGTTTGATTTTTGTTCTGCTGCGAATTATTGGTATCGTATAAATGTTTTATTAATTACTTTATTTATTAAACACACCACATATGGAATTGTTCTTTAGGAGAACAACATTTTGGCTGCTGTTCAAATAGGAATTTATTATTGACGTTTTTTTTAAGAATAAATTTGGTAGTTCGGAATAAAATTTAAATAAATAAACTAGTATTTAGCACATTTACTAAACGTATGAGAACTAAGCAGTTTTAATGATTAGAGATCATGAACTTTTTTCTTTAAAAATTTTTATATTTTAGAGGCCATATTCATAAAAAATACTTTTGACTTATAAAACGAAAGATAAAAGGATTATGAGAATAGGTTGAAAAAATGTTATACATCTCCTGGCATTTTGCTGTAGCACGTTAGAATTTCGTGAAATTCGCGTTTTAAATTTTTAAGAGCAATATCATGCAAACTGTCTGTGGCAGATTGAGACCCGAATTTTCCACAGGATGTGTGATTTTATGGGCGCTACAAAGAAAAGTATTAAAAAAATGATGTTAAGAATTAAAGGATGCTTTCATACAACAAATTTTAATTGTTTTATTTTTTTGTTGTTGTTTAATTTGTTTAATTTTCTACAGCTCTTACTAATAGGACTGAAACTATAACTTTTAACAAAATTACTTCATAAAAAAGTTATAGCTAACAAAATGTTCTATAAAAATATTCCTAAGCATTTTGTACGTACGACCAACCACTTTAAAGTTATAAATCCAAGGAAAAGCAAGAAGGTTCAAAAATTGCTTTGCTTACATTTAATAAAGTTTATATATATAATGCAATTATTGCTAAAACTGATAGCTAAACCTTTATCAAACGACTGAAAAATGTCACCTTGAGAGGACCCACTTCTTCTAGCTCGCACCACCCCCTCCGCCAGACTATTTAGTTTCTTTATAAAAACATGTACGAAGAACTAGGTTATGTTAGGTTAGGTGAAGAGGCCGCCTGCATCGCAGGCCCACGTGGTTCCCCTAAAGCAGTCCCTTTGTGTTACCTGATGATGATGGGAGGAAGAATTGAGAGTAAAGAAGATTAAAGGGAAGTAAAGAAAAAGAAAAAATGTATCGTGAGTAGGGGCTGAGTGGTGACTATATATGTGCCGCAGTGGTGATTCTTATAAAGAAGTATAATCCCTATGTTCGGACCTGCGATATCTCGATGAGCTTGGCCCTCTAATGCAGATCGCTAAATCTGCAATGTCTGGCAATCGTTTCCACGATATCCCTTAATTGCGTCTTCTAAAATCTTAATAGATCTCTGGTTCGACCCCAGTCTAAACTGGGCCAAATCAGTCTAGTATTCCAGCATGTCGGTTTCTCCCACCATCTGACCCGAGCAACATCATATATAGCATAATTAATTTGCTTCTTGTAGGCGGACATGGAGAATGTCTCGCCATCCGATTTAAGGATGTCCAGCATTGATGTAGATTTTTGGAACGAATTTCCGTCATCCCTTGTCAAGTTTGGTTTGGAGACAAAGCGGTTTCGGCTATGTGCCATCTTCAGTGTCATATCTCCTTCTGAGGACGTTCTGAGGATGAAAAGTGACACTGAAGATGGCGCATAGCTGAAACCGGTTTGTCTCCAAACCAAACTTGACAAGGGAAATTCGTTCCAAAAATGTACATTAAAACACCCTGTCGGAATATCAAATCAAGAAGTCCAGCATTCCTGGACCAGTTTAGATGTCGAAAAGACACGTGTCAGGGAACCAATTGCAACGCGGCTATCTGTGAAAAGCTGAATATTCCTGTTGAATATTCTATAGTATCCCAACCAGTTCGTCGCCTTTAATATCGCTGATATTACAGACTGTGTGTAGGTACATTCATTTGAGATTCTGAAGGACAGTCTGTTATCCAATTTAGATCCATCTGTATATATGTCTAGATGGTCTGAATGGCATTCTGTGTCCTCTGATAACCTCGGGTTTTCCGAGGTTGGGAAGTTAAGGCCCCTCGAGACACAGGGTTTCTGAGTGATGTAGTATATGAAGCCAAGAAGGAATTGTGACAATTTTCAAAACTTCCGGAATTATTGGTCTTTTTATGTTTTACTCCGTACTCCTCTTATGTTTACACTTGTCATTCAACTGCCTCTTTTTTGACAAACGGTATAACTCGAAAACTAGGAACCAAGTAGAGATTAAAATTTAGCAAACCAAACTAGAAGCAACATCTTCCAGTTGCTCCTGTCCATAAGTTGATCTTGATTTGTATACTTGTATTATTATTTCTGCAGCTCTAGATGATTTAATTCCTTAAAAGATCATTTCGTATCTTAAAACTAGTTTCAAAACCGTATTGATTGGCTGTCTGAGCTGCAGTTTCAGTGTGAGAAATTTAATTATAAGTTCGAATTTTTGTTCAGCAAGAAACAAAAACAAACGAAAGAATGTTTATTAATTCAAAGTTTTGTTGTTTCTTTTCAATTTATTTATGGTTGTTGGCTAAAACATACGGCTAGTTAAATTGAACAATAGTTTTTTTTTTTTTTTGATAATATTTTATCACGTTACTAAACTCTCATACAACCTTGAGCTTAAAAAACTTGTTAGTAAAATATCGAATGTAGTATTTGAGTAACAGAATTTAAAATATACAACTTATTTACATTTCGTCTACAACACATTCGTTCTATTAATATTCAGTTTTTGCTTTGCATTTTACATACGAGGTCTTGGTTTACAAAAGAATTTTTGTAGAGAAACAAAAACGTGCTACTGCTTTAGTGAATGTTGTTTGTGTTTTGACAATAATTATGAATCTTTGATAATCGACACGATTTATTTGCAATGAATTTACGGAATGCAAATTGATAAAACATTTTTATAAGTTTGATCATATTATTGTTATTAATTGTCGTTGGTCCCCACTTGGAAGATAAGATGGCATTTTTTTTCTCTTGATCGGGTATTATGCCTTTTACGAAGCCTTCTCGGAGCTTGACCTCTGTTAAGAATCACGCAAGCGGTTTCTCACGGTATTAAAATTTCAATATGTTTTTAAGCTCTTCTTTTAATATGTGCACTTCTCAATCTCTAGGAGATTTTCATTTCTTATTTAAGTGACACGGCACTCGAGTTATAATCTTACGAATTATCGATTAGCTAAAATTGTTCCTCATAATTAATACGTTCAAATGTGTATTGAGACCACTTTTGTAGAGTAATTTGATAGTAAATACTAATAAACATACACCTTAATGGTGCAGTTACGAAGAATTACGCAGTTAAGGCCTTAATTAAGCTTAATTTACCATGCAAGAGCTCAATTATGGAATTGAGCAATTAGTACTTAATTGCACTATAAATAGAGTCAAATTCCCAATCCAACTCTGGTGAGAAGTTTGTTTAGTGTGCAGAAAAATACGAACAATGAAGAAATCAAGCCACATTCAAAATTGTTACTGCATCATCAATACATTTTATTCTTTATGACAGTTAACAAAGTGCCAGGAAAAATTGACGGTTAGTAAATTTTATGGAATTCTTAACCGAAATAGGTTTTCAGTAATTATTTTCTTAAAAAAAAACATGTGTTTTCTTTTAAGCCCGGCAGAACTTACGATCAAACTAACCGTCGTACTACATTCGCTTTTTGACATTAATGATTATACTGATCATAAATTTCGGACAAATCATCGTGAATAGATTGACGCTTAAACAACGCTATCAAATTATCCAGATTTACTTTGAAATTCAGTCACCAATTCGCGCGACTTATAGACTACTTCGTCATTTTTATGAAGCTTTATTATAAATGATGCAATAACACCAACAACTTAATGTGGTTACTGAAGAGAATATCGCAAATAACCGATTTGTCGTCGGTCATGGAGTTGTGTCCGCTGGCCAAAATTGGACATCCAGAATACGCTGCGTCAAGAACAGCCGCGGTGGCCATATGCCCAAAATTATTTTCAAATGTAAATGCCATGTATTGTACTGATCTTTCGAATAAACATTTTTTATTAAAGTTAAATTTTTTGTGCTAATTTTACAATTTAACGTTCTATCGGTCCGAAAAATAATTTTTTTAATGTCCTTTAAAGTCTTTTTCAACGCACTATTTTCCTTGAACAAATTTAACAGCTTTATTTGCTCTATTGCAACATTGTTAACAGCAAAGTCTATAATTCAATTAAATATTTAATTGCCTCAATTAAGGAGCATAGTATATAAACCCACGAATCAAGAAGAATAGATTGCGCATTTATCTTTTCACAATAATTTTTTCACTGCGTGTGTGTCATCATAGCCGCGACTGCTTGTGTTTGTTGTTTCAAAGACAAATAATAATACGACAATAACAATCATTCGATCATAGTATATTGGTATTTTATTATAATTACCTCAACCATGTTTTTCAAGAACTTTTTAAACTTTTTAAAGAAATCATTCATTTAGGGCATTAAAAATGCGTTCAATACTCTTATTGTCGAACCCTCTACATTTTCTTATTGAATTGTATATGGACTTGGTTTTGTCATTGCCAGGTAAAGCCATTCGATTATTTAATATTAAAATTAAAACTTTGTCACGATTTGTGAAGAACTCAAAATTGCAAAAAAAAAAAAAAAAGATTTTATATTTTTCAGTTTTAAAATTAAAAAAGAATGAATTTCCTTAAAAAATTAAAAAATTTTAAATAAAGAAAAATTATGTTAAGATGTATTTAAATATTTTTTGTGGAGTTTTTAAGTAAAAGAGTTTTTGATTTTTGTTTTTGTTAATAATGTTTCTTCTCCTTTCAAGATCTTTCAAATCATTTCAACTTTCTATTATTTTGTGGTTCTTGTGCGTGTGTTATTACTCTTTTGTTTACTTAAAAGTGAATATAACAAAAAGAAAACCCACTTGCTCTACATTCACACGTTCTAGTTTGCTATTCTAAGTATCCATGAAATTTAATAAATATCCTTCTGACATGCTTGTGAGGTTTTGTAAACGAAGATCGTGAGATAACAAAGCTCCAGAAAAAACTTCCATTAACATTTTTCATTACTCACGCATTGGCATTGTCGCACATTATTTCAATCCGCCTAAGTTATTTGAGGCAACTTGAAAAGTCAATACCAAAAGCCCAAGAGTAACTAATTGATGGGGTTCTTACATATGAATATTTCAGAAAGTAATATAAGGAATTTTTTCAGACTTGGAGAATCTTGCATCGGAAATATTGCCTGCATCCATACAAATTCCAAGTGACCTAGATAGCATTAATCATTGTTTCGTTGATGCATATCGTTTCCAAAGCAATGCTACGGTTTAATATTAACCTAAGCCTTCTTCTTCTAAATCTTCTTCTTCTTTTCTAAATTAATTTCAGGCAACCAATATGTATTCGGCTGATGGCTTACGACCATCTTCCTCATGACAGAGTCCCTTGTTAATTGCTAGCATTTGTCTAAGGCTTAGGTCACAATTAACAAGTGTCTACCCGCGGTCCTAGGCCTTATGCTGGCCAATGCTGGTCCTCCGCAGTAGTGTCTTTGAAGACTGACTCGTCCACACCTCGCGAAGTTTTATTGTCCATCTTTTCAGAATTCCTCCATTGGCCAATAAATACCGGAGTTGCTACAAGGATTAACCTCTCCACCTCTTGCGAGGCTTCATTGTCCATCCCTATCGGAATCTCACGGTTCAACGTCTTAGAAGTACCTCTAAAGACTGACCCGTCTTGTCCATCCCTTCCGGATTCCTCCCTCGGCCAATTAAAACCGTAGGTTCTTCCGATATTAACCTCTCCGCCTCTTGCGAGGCTTCCTGATTCATCCCTCTAATGGAGAGAAATATGTCTACCCATATATAGCTCCATATGCACGAGTAACTCTGTATTAAAACTGGAGATCGACCGGTATCCAGAGTTCGTATATTAGAAACCAAGCACCCTCTTCGCCACGCCTCTTTCTGCCGTGTACTGTTGCACCGTGGATTAGGAATTTTTTATAAGATTCTCTCCGCTCGACTCATTTAGTCAGATTCCTAACAGAGTCAGGAACCTGTTACCGGCCGCCGCCACGTGGAGGTATAAGACAGAACTTCTAAAATTGCACTCAGTTACGCCAAGCCATATCTGTGTGCCTGCTATCCATACCTTACTTGTTTCGTGTTTGGTTTGGTTTGCCATCTTATCATGAATAGATTGACACCTGAACAACGCCTGCAAATTAATATTGAATATCGTGGTTCAGTTCGGGAATGTTGCCCCCTGTTTTATTGTAATATTTCGTGCCGTGATAAGACTCAGTTATGGCTTAATGAGCCTGTCAGTGCGCAAAATTTTCACAAGCCATTGCCGAAAAACATTATATCTAGAGGAAAGTAACTGTTTGGGCTGATGGAATCATTGATCTGTATTTAATTAAAAACGATGCCGGCAAGAATGTTACAGTTAGTGATGACTGACTTTTTTGTATCACAATTAAATGTATCCCAATTTATTGAAAGAAACTTTCGGCGAACGAATAATTTTGCGAAATGGACCCTTAAATTGGCTACCACGATCATGCGATTTTTTGAGGAGATATGTGAAGTCTCTGGTCTACGCTGATAAGGCACGGACAATTGGCGCTCTGTTAACACTTACGTATGGCCCCCATTCCTGCAAAAAGAGATCGGATCTTGTACTTCCCGAATTCATTACCTCCGAACTAGCCAAGGTCTAAGGGCTTTGTCATTACCTACGATTGCAAGCATATATTTCAATCATAATCTGTTGGTTGCTCTTAGATTCTGTTACGAATTTTATTTATAAAAAATAAAAAATATTATTTTTGGGTTTCGCATGGTATTGAAATTGGTGTGGGAAGAGAGTAGGTGATAATAATTTATTGATTAGAAAAACTAATATTTTTTTTTTTAAATCTTATTTTAATTCTTTTTAATTTCCCTTTCGTATGTACAATAAGTATTAATTTTCAAAGCAAATACTTCCATATAACACACCCTCTTACTAAAACTACAAAAAGAAAGAAATCGTCTTGTATATTAAAATTTTATTTATCGTGTTTATTTGCTATTCACCTTAAGACCCAACAGATAAAAAAAACCCACAAATTTCTACGGATGCTGCAAAAAAAAAACAGCAAAAGGAAAGAAGAAAAAAGTAGGTTTAATTTTTACAACAAATTTTACCAAGAAACTCTGTATTTACTTTTTTCTTGTTTATACTTTTGCAAACACATAAAGAAAAACTCGTTTTATTTGGTAAGACAAAAAAAAACCAAGTATCTCAACAAATACGTTTGTATGGGAGAATGTATATAACTTCACTTTACTAACGTGTTGCTAGCACAACGCCAAGTATTCTGAAAGACTTTAATAGTTTTATACTTCAACTACTTTATCTACATACTCGTATTTACTTACTATCTTTTTTTACATATAAAGACAGCATAGACATACAACAACCACAACAACAAGCTGAAGATTCAGCAGTTTGTAGCACAAAAAAAAAATTAATTTCACCAATAATGATGTTCATGATCAAGACCATCATGATCAGCATCATCACTGTTGTCGTCATCGTCATTGGTAAAATAGAAACCAACAAAGGCAATGAAGACGTATATTATTTGAAATAAAATAGAACGCAGATAAATATATTAATTTGTACTAAAGTTTGGCTTTATTTCAAAGATCATTTCCTGGTTTTTAAATTTCAATATAAATACGGGCAGATGGCTCGCGTGTTGAATTTAGCTGGCTAGTCAAAGAGGGAGATCCAAATATCAGGAATAAGATGGCGAATGTTTGTACACATAAAATAATCCAGACTTTTCTCCCTTCTTTAAAAAAGTCATTTTGACCCCGGTAGCAACGACCTTTGGCATAAATTCTGTTTAAATAATAATAGCAGCAGAATTAACTTTCAACTAAAGCTATTGTTATTGCCATGAATTTGTGTTTTATGTCATATGAAGTCTGTACGTCTTTAAAAAAGATTTAATCATGTTAGTGCGCTACGGATGTGTTTCTGACTTGTGCAAGTACCTGGCTATCAGCCCGAATTCACAGTGATCTTAACATCGGGTAAATGCAATACACCACACATGAGTACGAATTTAAAACCATGCATTTGCTCCATTTGTGAGGAGCGGAGTCTATATAAAACTCGTACCTATCTGTTGCAACGCCACATCGAGTTAGCGCTCTGCCACAAAGCTCCTTGAAGCCCCTCAATGACAGCCTGAACTTTGTACTCACTTTTAACTGGGGCCTTCAAAGATATCTAATCTCCTGCTGTTAATATTATCTTGGGGTCATGGACTGGTGCCTAAACTCCCCCGGTTACCAACAAATCAAAGTGGCGGGACCACGAAAAAGACATTATCGCAAAGGAGGCAGTGATCTATGTCTGAATCAGTCTTTCAATGCCATCCGACGACAATCTTAGCGCTCGGTGTATAAATATGCGACCGCACTTGTATAGCTAGGAATTTCAGACCCCGGCTGGCTGGATCCTAGTACCCACATGATGCTGTCAATAGAATAGCTATAGCCTGCGTTGCACAATAATCCTTCACCAAGATCTCCCCGCATTATGTTATAAATCACACCCACCACTCCAAAAGGAGCCTCACTAACTACCAGTCCAGGTCTTACGTTCTAAGGGCAGCTTGTTACCTGTGTTTATTTAGTTACTGGTCGAACTTAGAAAGTCCTACCTTCTCCCAGCTTCAAGCCACAGACAATCCTCGGGACCGGTTATCCCTTGTTCCCCGGCCAGCAGGATTAAAAAGAAGCCATGTGCTCGGGTGTCAGAGAGGTATAAGCGCGCTACAGATGACGGGGAAGTAATTTATATTTTGCCATACTTTTTAATAACAGTGCTAAACAAACCCGAGAGTAAAGCAAAATAAATGGTTAGAATAGAAGTCAAAAATGAATACAGTGATACCCTGGCTATAATTTTGTTTTTATGTAGCTCTTGGCTTGTTGACGACTCATCCTTTATTTATCTTCATTATTAATGTCAAAGCACAGTGACATTACTTTTGCGCCCTCCTGCATATACCACAGCGTCCCCATTAGTCGGTATCACTCTATAGCGAAATAAAATAATTAATAAGACGGTTATACTACCTGAAAGCAGAGTGACTACTTAACACCAGAGGCGCTGTAATAATTTTCTAAAAATAAACATAACGGGCTATTGCAGAATTGATAAACCCTGAAGCTTATTTATCCTCTCTACTTTACTGTGTTCTCTAGTCCATTTCTTTTCAAGAAAAGTAGCACAATTATTCTAAAAATAATTAGTAGGCATTAGATGCCTGAGTGTGTTATTTTTCTTAAAAAAAGAAGAATAAAAACAGTCTCTGACTGACCCAAAAGTCCGAAGTGATCCATGATGTGCTATTATCATTCCTAAACTATACGAAGCTGCAAGAATTTTTTCCCTAAAAATATCTTGGAAATATTCCAAAAAAAGAGTGACTTCAATTCGACCAAACTCATACATTTTAGCCGTACAACTAGTAATGCGTGCGATACTTTAAATCTTGTACAACACAATATTTTCCATGAGTTAAAACAATAACAACAACAGTTATTTCATTCAAACTGTAACTCTAGATCTCTGTAAATCTCTACTCTCTATCTGCGTCAAAATGAAGGAAATGTTTTTTATCGATTTTACTAATCGATCATCTTCTTTTGATCTTAATGTGCATGCATGATGCACTTATTTTTTGCTGTTATTGCATTTTATTTTCTTTATAGAGAAAACTGAACCTAAATAAAAAATAACACAGTTTTTAATGCTTTAATTTTTATTTTTATTGGATTTTATTGCTTTTGTTTATTTAAAATAACTGTGAATTGCGGCGATCATATTGGAATTTGAAAATGAGTGTAAAAAACGATCTTTAATCACAAATTCATACTTGTAATGCGAAATCGTAAGATGTTTTTATTGAAACGAAAACAAAAATGTGCTAAATGAGCAGGTTTTTTATGAATTTTAATTCTCTGAATATAAAGTAAACGTGTTTTTATTTCAAATTCTTAATTTCACTTAAACTTTCGGACTTTTTTTTTACAATATAGAAACATTTTTTTTTATAATTTTTATTCTTTTTAATAAAAATTCTTTTGTACTAAAATTATGCAGTGTCTTTTTTGTTTTATTCTTTATTTTCATAAAACACTTTTTATCTTTATCACCGGTTTTATTTAGTATTTCCACACAAAACAACTGTGTTTTTTATTTAAAAAAAACTGGATTCATTCTTGACCATCACAGGTTGGGTTTACCTTCTTTTTTTTTATTCATATACAAGATTTTGTTTTGTTTATTTTTATACTCAATTCTTGTTTGTTTTTATTTTCACATCTCACTTGACCGTTTCGCCTTTAGAGCGGTTAAGACGTCTTAACGTTTTGACATATTCTCTACTAGTGTTTACCTGTCTGAAAAGTATCTTTTAGTTACCTTTTGAATTCAATCTTTGAGTTTCTTTTATGCTCAGCTTAGTGGTGAAAATTTATTAAAACGAAACTATTACTCTGAGAGTTTTATCTTTATTTTTGAATACTTCTTTAAAAAATTCTTATAATTTTAGCGCTTTAAGAGCATTTGGCTTGTGGAGTTTTGTATTTGTTTTTCAAATTGTTTAATGTCTTTTTACAGTTTACACTATTCTGTTTAATGTAATCAGCAACATATCAGCATAATATGAGCAACACGTAGAATTTTAATAAAAATTATTAAATATTGAATAATGAATAAAAGTTTTGTCTCGAAAAAAATTCAAAACAGAAAACTCTAAATTTAAATTGTTTCAGATCACTTTTTCTAGATTCGAAATAATTTAATAATAACAAGGGATGTCGGAAATTCGTTCCAAAAATCTATATTAAGTAGTTTCAATATTTTTTTAAATTGCATATTTTTGAATTTTTTTTCTAAGTGATCGAATTCCAATGATAAATTATTCGATTGAATAATCGAATAAATTAATTTATTATACTAATTATTCATGTAATTTGTCAGTATTTTTAAATATTTAAAAATGTAAAGTACTTTTCTCCATAATTCTATTTATAAAATAAAAATATGAAGCAAAATAGTGAAATATCTTGACTACTAAGCAGATAATTTGCATATTATGAATTTGCTTGCCGGCCCATTTAACGTAGTAATTTAGTTATATTCTAAATATTTATAAATATAGATTAACTTTAGTTGTAAAAAAAATTAAATCAATTTATCGAAATCATAAAAAATTTGTAAAAGTTTTGTATTCTAATTTTATATTTATATATGTACACATATATATTTGAGCTATTTGAGTTTCGATCGACATCTCATTGCAAATACAGCCTAATTGATTTTCAAATATATAGGATTTTTATGGAAAATCTAAAAATCACAATTGTCAACTGAAGTCGACAGTAATTACCTCAAAACATGGAACCATAAAAAATATATAACGTTAGTTTGAGCATAATCAGCTCATTGGTTTGTTCGCAAAATCGCGTTTGATATGTGCGCCATTTTGCTATCTGTTACTTGTTTTGTGTAGTGTGATTTGACATTTAATCAAGAATGAACGTACAATACAACAACGCCTGCAAAATGTATCAATTTATTTCGGAAATCTCGAAAATCGGTGTTCATCGCATTGTGTTTTGTCCTAATATTCTGTACAGCGATAAGTACAATATTTAGCTCAACAAGCGTCACAAAGCAAAATTACCGCATTTAGAGTGCGTTAAGATCCAAGGGAGATTCTCCAGGCACCGCTTCATTCACATTCAAACTGTTTGGTGTGCTTTACGAGTATATTTTAAAAAAATCCAGCTGATCAGGAAAGCTTTATCCAACTTTTTAGAATATATTTAATGTCTTCTGCTCCAAATTGTTTAGACCAAACGAGAAAGCTTAAGGAACTTTGTAATAAGACAACATCGCCTACCACACAATCTTGGCCGTACTTACGGTAGATGCGAGCATTTAGATTCGATAAATTCTAAAAATTTCCAAAAAATTCAATAATTTTTGTAAACTTATAGAAGTGCTGAAGAATGTTTTTCACGAATAAAATCAATTTCGAAGAAAAATGTAGTTACTTATTGTACGTAGTAGGAGGGTGATATGTATGTATGTACATAAGTATATCTAGATTTATTACATCGATGTAATCAAAGCCAGGTACTCCTGATCATAATTGTATAAACAAAAATTTTTTAGTTTTCGAACAACTTCGTTTTAGTTTGGATAGATGTTTTAGTTTTAGTAATTTGCAACATTTTTACTTATAAACGGGAACAACAACAGCGGAATTCTTTAAACGAGACAAGTAGCACAGTTTTAAAAGAAAAACTTCCAAAAGCGATTTCCTTTTACTGTGTAATAGTGTAATTCTTTCATCCTCGAAACCAGTTAAAGTAATTAACTCAACTCACCTCAAAATTTTGTTTACTTTTTAGCCGGTTTTAGTGTTTGTTTAGAATGAGAGCACAAAAGAGAATCAATAATAAACATTTTACTCTTAAAATACATAGGGAAATATGAACAATTGCATACTTGTAGGCGCGATTTAATTTTTAAGTGCAATTAAACACAAAAAACTTAACATATTAAATTCTGTGAGGATTGTTGCCAGACACGAATTTTTAAAGTCATTTAATACATTTTTCGGTTTCACGAAAGATAAATTCATAATGTAATAGAGGCCTGCATATACATACTTGAATTGTGAGTATATTTTTTGGGAATTTCTGTAATGGAAATTAGTTTCATGCAGTCTGACGTGGTTCTTGGACGGATACAAAACTAAGAATGGAGTTGGAGCTAGCATCATCTGACCGAACACATGATATTCAGTATCCATTCGCAAATGGCCTTGAAATCCCTCCTTTCATATGAATTTCAATCCAGGCTGTTTTTGTAGTATTTTGTACCGAATACGTTTAATATTTGCATCGTCTGACTGTTCCTTTTCTAATTCGCTTCAATTATCGGGTGTAGTCTATGTATGTGCGTAATGTATGCACCGTAAGGGTAAATAAGTCCTTCAAAGATTACCCATTTTCATAAAGTAAATTTAATGTTAGAGGGTGCTAAAGCAAGACCATAATACAGCTTTGCTTACCATCGCAAGAACTCAAAACTACACCATGTCATTACTTCATGGAGAACCCAAAAACAGCTACTTTTGTAGCGAAATGAGATGATGCATGAATGCATAACATAGGATCATATTGCAGCCAATCTATTTGTATATATTTAACTTTGTTAGTAAACATAGCTGCAATTGTGATTAAGAAATGATTTATATCACTTCCTAAGTTGAACTAATAAAATTTCTAAGTATACGTTAAATCGGCCTAAACGAACTTTATCTGGGAAAAATTTATAATCTTCAATAACTTTGCAAACATACAGTGGTCGGCATATTTATTTTGACACCTGAGAAATTTTACCATTTTGAATTTTTTCAGATTTCTAAATAATTAAAAATTCAAATTTTTTTTTAAATGAAAGTAGCATTTATTTAATCCTACATTTGCACCTACGCAAAATCTAATTATTTCAGCTCAAATCTCGAAGAAAACCTCTGCCATTTACACCAATGCTTTTTGACGTCTTATTGGATTTCATTTTCATAACAAAAACAGCTGACTGAAGAAAGAATAAAAAATTGGCTCTAAACTTCATTAAATTCGTGCTACAACTGTTTTTATACACATAATTACATATGTAATATTACTTACACTTTATTCATTATTGTTTTATCAATATTGAAGACACTTATTTTAAGCTTTAATTATTTTTTAATGTTGCTGCAAATATTTTGTTTCTACCGCAATTTTTTTTTGTTACAAATGTCAAAATTTTCATTAGCAAAAAATACATAGTTGCACAATTCAGGATTGCAAGATTTTGAGAGAATTTTCCAAAATCTAGTTCGTAAGTAGATTTTGTTTTGTATGGGTAATCCGGTAGAAATGAACTAGATTTCGCTCAAATTTTGCGTAGGTGTAAATGTAGTATAATAACTAAAAAACATAAAATCATAACTTCTTAAATTAAATTTGCATTCTATGCAACTAATTTAAAAATTTAGGGGGTGGCATAAGTATTTTGACATATAGTATTTTAACTCTTTAAAAGAAAATATGTTATTCCAACTTTTGTAATACTTTTAGATATTTTTATTATTAATAAAACGTGTTTCCTCCTTTAGCGACAATGACTTTCCGGACTCTTTTAGGAACAGAATCGATCAAGTTTTGAATGTATTTTGTTGGTATGTCCTCCCACAAAGATTTAACCTCTGAAATTGTTCCTTTCCGGGTTCTTGTCAGATCTACGGTTCTTTGGCGCTTTATATATGACCAAACATTCTCAATCACATTCAAATCCGGACTTTGGGGTGGCCAATCCAAAGTTTTGATGCAATTTTCTGTCAAAAATGCCTTAATCATTTTACTCTTGTGGCAAGGCGCATTGTCCTGTTGGGAATTAAATGACGGCCCAATCAACCTATCGCCAGAAGGAAATGCGTGTTTATTTAAAATTTTCAAATATTGGTTTTGGTTCATCGAACCGTCGTTGGGAACCAAGTCTCCCAAGCCTTTATATGCTATACAGTCCCAGAACATGACTGTGCCACCTCCATGACTAACTTTTCCGACAACAGGTGCGGTTTTCTTCGAGTTTTTTGGTCTAGTCTAACAAAAACTTTTTCTTTGACGAGTGATACTCGAAAGTACTTTCGTCGGTCCATAAGACGCTTTGCCAGAAGGATAGGGACTTGTCCACGTATCTGTTTGCGAATTCTAGCCTTTTAATTTGGTTCCTTTGGGGCTATACATGGAATTGATCTTGCTACATATGTATTAATGTTGGCTTCTTTTAGACGTCGTCGAACTGTTCTTTCGCTTAAATGACTATCAGAGCGCGAATTCCATTCCAACGCAGCAGCGGCTTTGGGTGTCAAATCTGGATTAGATTTAAATTTTCTGATAATTTGTCGATCTTCCTCTGCCGTTGTTTTACGTTTTCTCCCTGTTCGACGAATTAATGGCAGATTCTGTTTCTTTACATTTATTTATTCGATAATAAACGGTTTGTCTGGGTATATTGGACTCCTGGGCAATATTTGTTACAGATATTCCAAGATTATACTTGGTTATAATTTCACTCCTGACGGTATTAGTAAATTCCAATATTTTTCCCATATTTACACAATAGTAATAGAATTTTTTTATTTATCTTTCATCGAATGTTAATACTTAATACTCAACAACGACCGCTTTGTATTAAAGCTTAACACAAAAAACAAAATGAGATGAAATTATAGAATGTCAAAATAATTTTGCCATTACCAAATTGCATTTCTCTCTTCAGAATGAGAATGGGTGAAGATTTTAACAAAATATTTTGCATACGTATACTTAAGAATTAGTGTAAAGAAAATATTATGATAACTGTGCCGTTATAGGAATTTCAATATTAACAAAACAATAAAAAAAATTCTTCACTATACTTTGTCAAAATAAATATGCCGACCACTGTACGTTGAATCTTAACCTCAATATTTTAACAATGAAACACCTACGATGTTTAAGTCACTTCCGATAATTTTAACAGGTGCTTGAACGAGAAACACATATTTTCATTACTAAATATATTAAATAAAATATTTAGTGTAAAAGAGCTAAAAATGATATGGCATTGAATAAATTACTCTTGATTCGGCTTAAATTCATAAGGTTTATTTTTTCATGAATTTATTCATTAATTAATAAAATTAATTGTCAAACGATTTAATTAAGAGAAAATTCATTTTAAATATGCTCCAAACGAAGCGAACAAATGTTATCTATGCATCACTTTGTTAACATGGTGTCAATTAAACAGCGTGTTGTCTTACTCTAAACGATCATCATAAAATCACTGTGAATTTTAAATCACTTATTAAAAGTTTAAAGGTTCACATTGTTAACGTTTCTAAACGTTTATTTAAAATATTTCGAATTTGTTTTGGCTACTGGATAGCGTAAGTTTTTTATATTTATTTATTATTTTTTTTATTAAAGTAACTAAATTTCTTTTTCTCATCGGAAAACTGTTTTTCATTTGTTATCATTCATATTCTTAAAGTTAAATCTTTATTTCATTGTCCTTTTAAGCCATATGTGTTCTCCATCTGAACGAACTCACATTGTATTCAAAAATATTTAACCACTGGGAGATAGTCATACAAATTTTAAAAGGGAAGTCTTTTTCTGGTACCGTAGTTTTATTTAAAAAATTCTTTTCAATCAAAAATAGTCAGCAAAATCCCTAAAATTAATAAGTATGTAGAAAAGTTTATACAAATAAAAATTAATGCAGTTAGAGTTACAGTCGCGTAGCGAGCTTAACTAGCGCCAGCTACATAACACCTTCTTGGAGCCACTCAGTAATTTTATATATCATCTAGATGTACTCGTAATAAATGAAGTTCAAAGAATAATAGAATGAATTTCCTCTTCTAAAAATATCTTTTTATTCTTAAATACTTAATATAGATTATTTTGTGACCGAAAATTAATTCACGTGTTTTTATTTAAATTTTCTATATCAAAATTATGTTTCTATTTGTATATGAAATTGGTGAAACACCCCACCAACGTGATTTTACTCGAACGAAGGGTAAGTTTGTGTAAATTTATAAAATGAATAAAACTTTTATGATTTCAACGTCCAGTCCCGCAAAATTAAGTTAAAAGTAAAAAATTACTCCATGTCAGGAACTTTATATCAGGTTTGGATGTATCATATCAGAAAAGATGTTTTATAAGCGAAGTTTTTTTTTTATTTAAAATTAACAACCGATCATGTTTTTTACCCGAGGGCCCTAAATCAGTTAGAGATCTTAATCGTTTTGAAAATTTACTAAACAAGAACCCAGAACTATAACAAAATTTACCATAAATTCGAATTCTAGTAGAAAACGAAATTTCAGCGAAAATTTATATTACTTTGTAACTTCACCAAAAATTCAAACTAAATTCATACTAAATATTCGAAAATTCAGCAAAAACTAAAGAAAAACTAACTGAAATAAAAAAACCGAACTTTGCAAAAAAGCCGAATTTAATGAAATTTTAAAATTTTACTACAAAATTAAATTTCACAAAAAAAAGTCAAAATTTTACCCCCACAAAACAAAAGTTTTATAAAAAGCCTTGAAATTGTACCAGAATATGATAATCACAACAAATCGAAATAAAAGTAAAATTTCACAACAAATCAGAAATTCCACAAAAAAATAATACAAATTAAAAACTCATAAAAAGAATAATTTAAGCAACAGAAATCAAGCCAAAAAAGTCTACATTTTACTTTAAATCGCTAATTCGACAAGAACCAATAATTCCACACAAAAACGGAAAATCCAATAAAAAAAAACTTAAATCATCAAATGAACTACATTTTCCAAAAACAAAATAATGATATAATCAAAAAAATTTACTAAAAAACGGAATTTTACTAAACTTTCACCAAAGAGTCGAAATTTCGCCGAAAATTCTATAAAAAAAAGAACAGGAATTTTACACCAAAAAATTAAAACTTCATAACAAAATAAAAAAATTAAATTCACCAATAAATTTCATTGTAACCAATATATTTCAATGTCATCGCATAATTTAAAACTTGTTACGCCTAATTAAAGCAAATAATCGTAAAAGCACGTATTTTCGCCGAAAATCAGATATTCATGAAAAAGTGGAACTCCACCAAAGAACGAAAGTTCATTCGAAAATCAGAAACTTCCAAAAAAAGTGATAAAAAAAACGAATTTTAACAAAAGCCAATACTTAGCTTTATCTGGAAACTGCGATTTCAGCGATATCCTTTATTTTAAGAGCGAAAGGAAGATGCATTAAGCGAAATTCTATGTATATATTTTTTTTAAATAAAGAGTTAGATTGATGCATATGTACATACATATATGCATTTATTGGAAAGAATATTGAGTCAAAGTGTGCTTACTTACACACATACATCGATGTTAATGAGCTTTAAACTGTATTTCTACTCCCAACTTACACTTCTCTCGCACGCCACTAAACAGGACGCCTCATTTCTCTTTTAAAATGGTTTTTAAGTAGAAAGTCTAGTAATCACCTTTATTTGTGAACCCTGGTTTCATACCTGAACAAAGAATAATAATAAGCTTATTTATGTTTTTTTTAATACTGTAACTAATTTTGTATGTTATTTATGACAAACTTCAACATTTTCTAAATCAATCGATTAATCGACTTTTTTGACGATTAATTACAATAACTATTTTCTCTTTTCGATTACTGATGTGATTCTATAATCGATTAAAAGTTTTCGTGCGGCCTGACTGAGTGAAACAATAATAAAAAACATATATTATTTTAAAATCCTATAAAAAAGAAGTTATTTATTCTAAAAAATATTAATTTTTTTAATATAAAGTGTTAAAAAAACAAATTAAATAAAAATAAATTGATAATAATAATAATAATCTCTTCACCATAAAATAACAAGTAATTTTAATTTAAAATTAAAATAAAAACTCTTAGGGCAAGGCAACGCCAGAATTTATATGGAAACCAAGGCAAATTTCAAACATTTTCATATTTTTTTTTTAAATTTTTTTCATACAAATTTTTTTGCCTATCAACGCCATAAAATCATAGCTGTTAAGTAATGATTAGTAATCGTAATCATTAGTAATTAGATTACTTTTTTTTTAAAGTAGAAGTAATGATTACAATACGATTACATTCAGTTTTATACGATTAGTAATTGATTACGATTACAAGTAATCAAAAAATAATCAGGATTACTTGCGATTACTGAAAAATAATCAAAAATAATCAAAAATGTGTTCGACTACTCTAAAAGATTACTTTTGATTACTTTTGACAAATACCAAAAGTAATCAAAAATAGTCAAAAGTAATCAAAAGTAATCTTTTAAAGTAGTCGAACTCATTTTTGATTACTTTTGATTATTTTTTAGTAATCGCAAGTAATCCTGATTATTTTTTAATTATTTTTAATCGTAATCAATTAGTAATCAGAAATTGTTGAATAGTGGATAATATAATCATTACGATTCTTTTTAAAAAGTAATGTAATTGATTACTAATCGTAATCGAAATTTAACAGCTCTGCATAAAACATGAAGCGTTGATTTCCTTTTCAAAGACTCAAAAATATGTATGAAAATTAATAAAATTTTACAAATGTTTGAAATATGTTTTCGTTTTCCATCTAAAGTCTGGCCTTGCCTTGCGTTTTATAAAATAATGCGTTAAAAGTAAAGTTATTTGTTACTACATCTGTGTTCTTTTGAAGGGTTGCATTTTATTTTTATAGTCAGTTTCATTTTTCTGGTGAAGTAATTTTGATTACTTAACATTTTTTATTTATAATTCATCCTTAAATTACAGTTTAATAATACAGTAATAAATAGTTTTGGTATTTTAATAAATGTCACTTAAATTAGTAAATAAATAAACAAATAATAATTATTATTAGCGTGTGTGTAGACTTCCAAGGGTTGTGGCATCATCAATCACACAATAAAGTAAATCAGTGCTTTCATACGCTAAAGTGTAGGCCTGCTTGAGGAGTTCATCGCCCTCTTCATTTTTAGGATCATTATTATATTTATATGTATGTGTGTATATTTTCCTCTATATATTTACGTAGGTTAAGTATGTAGTAATGCTTTTAATAATACCAAAATGTTCACCCACTGCTCAAAGTTTGACCATTGGGAGATTCCATAACTATTTTTTTCATGTCACTAAACCTAATCCCCAGTTAATAAACAAATTATGTATGTCCTAACGTGTTGTTTATACAATTATTTTTAATTTTCAAAAATTTCAAATTCAATTGCAATTTATGTAAGAAAATAAGATTTGTTCAAATGTGGACATTTTTAATGCCAATATTCTAAAGAAGCTCACGTTGGTACTCGAGCGAATTTGCTAGTTTTAATAAGTTATTGCATTTTTGTTTAAAAAGATTATTTACGGCAACCATTTGCCTGCCACTTTTTCGCTTACATATGTATATTAATGCGGCGGTCCATATGTGGAAAACAATAGGGATCCTTTGTTAAAAAAAAAAAACAAATTGAAAGTACGGTTCACCTTGTCGTTGTGTAATAAAGGGTGTATTTATGCACACATTTGCATTGTTGGTGGCACCGTTTGCAATATCTACCGTGAGTAGCCTTTCTACATAAATACGAAAATGCGAAATTACATTACAGACACAAATTTAAGTACGTTGGCATAAAAACACTCATGTTTCATATTAATTGGACTAGAAAATAGATTTTCCGTAAATCAGAATTAAGATGGAATTTAAAAGCGCCATTCATTTTATCCTACGTCAAATCTTATATACTCCTAAACCTTGCGAAATTCCGGAGATGATATATGATAGACCGGTCCAATATAAGTATAGGTATTTGAGTTATCTGGTATGCTCGAATAATTTATGTCCATGCAGGTCAGATGAACAGCAGAGCTTATAAACAACAAATACTTTAAAAATATTTTTTCACATTTATGACCGATTCTGCTGGTTTTCTGTGGAAAAATTTCTCCAGAAATATCTGACAGTTTGTTCCAGATTAAGAGCCCTAAAATATATGGTGCCCTTGTAAAGTGGGACCACTTACACCCTTAGTGAATAATGTGAACAGTGGCAATGAAGGTTTGAGTTGAAGAACAACGCAGGCCTGTTTATATTCATGTGTGAATGGTCGGACCTGAAATAATTGTATCCACTCACGATTTGTTGTGACTGTTTCTAGCGATAACACACATTAGTTTTAGGTTAAGAAGAATTTTTCGCATTGCCTTTTCCCTGGCAGTTTATAAATATTTATAATCCGCCAATTCCTGTTAGAGTTAACAAAAGCACAGTAAACCAAAGTCGTATAAAAGTATATGTAGAAGTTGTTTTAAACAAAAAGTACCGGTACAATCGTTCGGGCTTCGCAACATTTTTTCGGACAAACGAAGATCTAAAAAATTCGTTATATTTAAATTACTACACTACATGCGAATAGGGTTTATGAGAAGACGAACAATATTATTGCCTTTGCCAACGTTTTATTTTGTTTTTCATCAAAAAGGTTTTAACGAAAAATTTGTTTATAATTTAATGTGCAATGATTATATACACGCCAAAAATACTTCCGCCTGGGAAAGGTTGTGTTTCACTTCAGCTTGCAATATGTTAAAGTTTTTAATTGATTCAATAAAATATTTTTTTAGTTTTTTTCCAATTAAGTCCCAGTTGATTTAATTATTTATTTAAAAAATTTATAAATAAAATAAAATAAATAATTCATTGAATCAATTAAAAAGTAAAATGTAGTAAATTCCTACAACTTTAGAAGGCACACTTCTTTTAATTTCGAAATTATTCAAATTGATGTGTTTGTTGTAGTAAGTTCTGGTGTTTTCGTTTCTAATAAAAGTGTACAATTTTGTGCCCTTTTAATTCAATCGAAATAGGTTTACGTCCTTAAAAGGTGATATTTATATCCTTGTGAATGCCGACAGGCATTGTTTTTATGTTGTGTATAAAATCTCAAATTATAAGGATGTGGTAAGCATGAACCTTTAACAGGGCAACATATTATTAAAGCAACGGAAACGGCATTAAATTCAATAAGGTTTTAATTACGATTTCAAAAGCAAACAATTTAAGTTTGAAAAAACATTGTAATGAAATTCTTATCCAATAAATGTGGGTTGGGTTATCGCATAAAAAGTCAAAATTTTGAAAAGCTATTTAAATTGTGTTAAAAAAAATTACTACATAATCTTCGCGGTGTTAGAGTTTGCGACAATGATGGAGAACATTTTTAAAATTTCATAATAATGGCAGGCCCTATACTGAATAGCGGTATTCAGTGTTTGGTGCAAATGGTCTTGCAAAATTGCACATGCAAAATTTTGTAGCTTTTTTATAAAGTTCAACAGAAATTTGGTGTTTTTTGTTGCTGAATTTTATAAAAAAGCTGGGCCTATATTCTGAGCTTACACTTTTGTAAGACCATTTGCACCAAGCACTGAATGCCACTAATATATTTATACTTATGCCAAACATTTTTTTAGTTGTTTGTAGAACAGTAGTCTGCGTACAGCAATGCAAGTAAAGAACAAATCCCCCATTACCCTTTACATAGCATCATGCACCTGAAATTGTATTAGATCTTCAACAGGAAATCGAAACAGTGAAGCTGTTCTAGCCTCCGATACCATTTGCTCCATATTGCCATTCATGTCTCCATTATAATTGGTATTGCTGTTATCGCCACCCGACGATGTTGTTGTTGTATTGGGACGACTTTCATAATAAAACGAAGAAGAGGAAGAGTCTGAACCCATTTTGCCTTTGCTACTTACCAAAGCCGAAGCATGGGGTAATTCAGCATTGTTATCATCAGAACTTTCCGCTACTATGGGGTGATCGAAATCAACCAAATCATCTTGCGGTCGTAAAGGCTGAATTTGTTGTATGTCTTCATTGCTATCGCTGCGCTCTATTTTCGTTAGAGACGTATCGTTTAGGGATCTTCCCTGTTGTCTAGGCTCAATGGGGCTCAAGGAGGACTCACTTTCTTCTTGTATAGTATTGCGTTGTATATGCGGCACATTGCTGTAGAAGGGATTGGTTGAGAGCGGCGTAGAAGGTTTCTGTTTTGGGAAGACATTTAAATGCACCATAACGGGATTGGTTTTTAAATTTCCAGAAGACTGCTGAGAGGCTGATGGTATCGGTTGATCACAGTCTATGGGTAAGAAAGGAGTCTGGTGACCCTGGGTATTCATGAAATTTGTAAAAAGATTTTGTTGCTGTTGTTGTTGTTGCTGTTGCTGTTGTTGGTGCTGAATATATTTTTGAATTTGCTCCGGATACACCATCTGCATGCTGTTTGATGGTGCCATATTTAATGCGGGATTGTGTGCACCGGAGGGAAACCTTATGGGATTGTACATAGGCTGCTTGTGGTTAAAGGGATTGTAAAAATTTAAAGCCCCCACAGCCGAAGGTATTGCAGGTGTTGTAAGATAATCCATGAAAGGATTTCTTAATGCAGTGGGTGCTCTCATAGTAGAGACTAAGCGTGTCTCGTCCATCGCATAACCGGCAGGAGATTTGAAATTTTTGGAAGGAGGTACTACCGGGAATATATCCAAGTTAACCTTGAAAGGTACCCGTTTACTCATTTGTAAGGGTGGTGCTTGTGTTACATTTACTGCCATAAAAGGAGGATACATGGAGGGGAACATCATCTCCGGAGCAGCTGTGGCAAAGGGATATTGCTGCAGCATTAAATTGCTACTTGCCAAGGAATTTTTCTTGTCCTTTTGTTTCTTCTTCTTTTGCTTTTTGCCTTTCGAATGGGGATTTTTAAATTTCTGTTGCTGCTGCTGTTGTTGTTGCATGGCCAGGAGATTTATTTCTCCCGGAGAGCGCGGTTTAAAGGGATAAAACGGCTCCATGGCTATGCGCTGTTGGTAAGGTTGCTGCATTAGACTCATTACTGAGGGCTGGTAAGGATTTTGTATCATTTGTATGGGTATCGGCATGGGAAATTGCATTTGGATTTGTTTTTTATTGCGTTTTCCGCGAAAGAAGTTACCAATTCCACTAGATTTTAGATTTTTAAAGGAACCAGAAATATGCAGTCCCGTCGGCATCATCATTAAGGGTGGCAGTTTGCCGACTCCCGGTCCCAAATTTAATTTTTGCAATATGTCTTGTATATTATGCACCTGGGCATCTGGCTCGGAATACTGAAGTTTTTTGAATTCTTCCGGCAAAGGTCCGTCGAAGGGATAGTGAAAAGGTCTTGGGTGCGACTCATCTCTGTATGAACCATTTGGCAGAGATTTCTCACTGAATTGTCTCCTGAGGGCCACCGAGGGCTGGCGTGACGTTAAACGCGGTGGTCGTGGTATTTGATCATGCAATTCACGTCTTACTGGTGTCATGGTCGACGAGCGCTTGGGTAAACGTTCATAATGATGGTGCTGAAGCTGCATTGGTTTACCGTAGCTACCGTAGAGATTTTCATCAACTTCAGTCAAAAATGTTTGTATAGAAGAGGACGGTTGTAATTGTGCTGTAGCTGCTGCTGATGTCGTTGTTGTAGTTGTTGCTGTGGCAGCCAATAGAGGGGCTTGAGGTCGTCTCGCTTTCGCGCTCCATGTTCCATATATGGGTTGTTCATGCATACTACCACCACCATCTATACGCTCTAGTAAGTAGGCATTTTCTCCTGTTAACATTGCATGCTGAGACTGTGAATATTTTTGTTGCTGCTGTTCTTGCATTTGTAACTGCAGCTCTTGTTGCAATTGTTGTTTCTCCTCATCATCATTATCATCTTCACGCTGTAATAGTTGTTGCAACTTTGCACGCATATTTTCTGTTGGGTTATCAAAATTTTCTTTTAAATCACTTGCTCCTTCTCCTTTAGCTTCTACTATTATATTCGTTCGTATTATGTGATTTGTTATTGTTGAGTTTTCTTTATTTAATTGCGGATCGTAATTAATACGTGAGTGCTTTAAAATCGGTTGTGTTTTTATAAATTCACTTGTTGTCGCTTGAAGTTGTGATAAATTATTGCTGCTCTCGATCGTTCGATCATCGGCAGCGATTGTTGTTCTGTTCTGATAAATTGTTACTGTTGATGCTTGGACAACGACAAGAGACATCTGGAAAAAAGAATTTTAATTGTTTTATTTTTGAAAAGTGAAATTAGTGAGCAGTTTCAGAAATGAAATTACAAAATTGTTATTCAGATTTTATTCATTGGAGTAATAATCAAGATCCCATAAATGGACAAATTATTTCATATGAATTTTTCTGCTATTGTCCAGTTGGTTGTAAACCAATTGCTGTATTCTCTTGGTAATTTTAAATCGTACTTAAAGTTCTAGATACAACCTCTACTATCTCGGATCCTTTCCGGTTCAATAACTAATTTTTGCAATCAATCGGATAGCCCTCTTAGAGCTGTTATTTAAAATATAAATTGTTTGTCATTCCTAAAATGCTGACCCTTAAGACCCACTAGTTTTAACAAGATATGATTTGCCGTAACTAAGTGCACTGTCAGAAGTTCTGGCTTACATCTCCACGTGTTGGCGACTGGTAACAGGTTCTTGTCTCTGCTAGGAGTCTGGCTAAATAAGCTTAGACGGCAGCGCACATTGTGTGTGAATGTCCAGAACTGGCTAGCATAACGTTTAGGACGACGGGTATACACTTGTTAAATTTGAATTTTATGGTGGACCTAAGTCTTAGCCAAATGCTAGCAATTAACAGTAGACCCCGTTAGAGAGACCCAAATGAGAGTAAATTAGTCGTAAATTGTAGATAGGTTGCCTAAAATCAATTCGAGGGAAAAAGAGTAGAAAAGGGACTCGTAAAGTTAGCGGTCTTTTTCGATATCCCCTTCATTCATAATTAATATTAAAAAAACAATACGCTGATATCCTTGTTGCGATTTCAATAAAATTTAAAGTGTTCATTTTCAGACCTTTGGTGCTGAAACAATAATTTTTCTAAAACGGATGCACGCGAGGCACCGGTATAATTGCGTGTATTTTTTTCCAAAATTAAAATTTTTCCATGTTGCAAGCTACCCCCCCAAATTTTTTTTCGATCTGTGAAAGTAAAGTCGAATATTAACGCCGATAAGCAATAAACGAGTGACCAAAAATAGGGAGCCAAAATTTCGCCCTTTTATTGTGGAAATAAAGTCTGCTTTACTCTGTGAAACATGCAGCTGCAGATTACGACTTGTAGGTACCAACTACGGCGGCACCATGCTACATCGGAATTAAAGTTCTGATTAAACAAAAACACTTAATAATTAGAATCCTAAACTTTTTACCAAAAAAAGAAACAAGTTCAGGTCTTATCTTTCTTCGACTGATCCCACGAAAGAACGTTTACAACATAAAATCACTTAACCAAAGATGGGACGTAAAATCTAAGCCACCTTTGCCAGTATCATATCTTTAAAAAGTAATTAAAATTATTCATAACTAGACTACATTCACCAAGCCCTGATATAGAAAGCAAGAAATCTGTGCTCTGAAGTGGTTGAATCAAGAGTTACATACTTTGAAAGTTTAAATTAAAAAAAGAATTATTTTCACAAATTTTGAAGTTGATTCTTTTTAAATCTGGACTTTAAAAAAAAACTATAGCAAATCTAAAGCCACTTTTTTAAACTACTACTAGTTTCTTACAATTTTTATTATATAAGAGCAACAAGGTTTTGCCAACTTTTATTAACTTGCTCTGATAAAAGAAATGTTACATATGAACCTCACGTGTGTGTTGTAAATTGGCGATGAAAAATTGGCCTTGAAGAATTTAACAGAAATAATAAAATGCATTAATCATTAATCGAAGCTAAGTCATCGATATTTCATTCATTGCAAACACTTATGTCATTGGCTAGCCATTTCATGAACCCAAGATCCTTTTTAAACTAATAACACGCTCACGTTAAAATCTCGTTTATTCATCAAATAAGTTCATTATCACTTGAGTCTATACAAGAACTACTCTGGTACCAGAAATCTACTTCTAGATTCCATATAAAAATTTTAAGTCCATGAATACCGATTTTTTAAAATAAACAGTGATGATACTTTCAAATATTTTATTTTTTTCACAAAACTTAAATCTTTTGAACACTTTTCTTTTTCATAATACTTACAATCAGTAAACACACATTCAAACAAATATTACGATTATTGCAAATTGTCAATCTCTTTAATATGTCACACTGTTGTCTAAAGACAGATTTATGTTTTCGCGGCTTTAGTCTTAGAAAAGTTTTACATTTTTTATAATACATTTTTTCCTCCATCAAAAATTAGTTGCCGCAAATAAAAGGAAAATTGTAAAACCAAGAAAGGAATAACTTTTTTTTTTGTTAAGGACTAAAGGAAAGCGAGCGAACAGTTTTTAAATGTAATCAACGAAATTTTTGCTTAAATAAAACTCCACACGACTTCTGCTTCATTGCGATTTGTATTAAAGACTGCAGCAAAATTAACTAAATTAATGTTTAAAAACATTCAAAACATTCAAAATGCACAGATGTTCGTTAAGAAAATGCTAGTAAAAAGAAAGTTTTTAGAAAATAAAATTAAAAAAGAAAAAATACTTCAGTAGCAGTATTTAAAGTATTAAACGAAATTGTAAAAATTAAAATAAATAAAAAAACACTTGAACATTAACTCTGGTGCAGGCACACAAACATACTCATGAAGCATGCAGCAAAATTTTAGTTCAAGTTTCGTGATTAATACTTTTAATTTGTATTAATAAGTTTAAAGGGTGTTTGTGTGTGTGTGTGTGTGTGTGTAGCAGATGCTTCCAATTAATTGCTGTAAATAAAGTTATTGTTACTTTTTTCATTCTTTTTTTCCAACATTAGTGCCTGCTTGTGGTTGTAAATATTTTAAGAATCGTTCAACCATCTGAACAATGTTTTATAGGTAAACAAGTGGTAATTAACAAAAAAGAAATAAAATAAAACGTTAGGGAATCCATTGGTAATTATTTTCTATGTTGCTAGCAAACTGGTGAATTCAAACTAAAAATCCCCAAAATAAATTTTCAAACAGCAAATTCCTGTTCCGTAACCGTTTTAAAGTAACAAATCTAAGAAAGAAAATGTTGGCAGCTATGGCATGATTCCAAGGCTGGCGATATCATACAATTTCTTAAAACCGGTCAATAAGACTAACCCCTCAGGGCACTATTTTATTCAAAAGTTATAATTCGTAACGCCAAGGTAGCCGATTTCTAATACTAAAATAATATAAATTAAAATAAAATAAACTTAAAAAACAATATAAAATAAGCCAAATTAAAATAAAACAAAATTAAATTAATTATTTTTTTATTTTTATATAATTTTCTTGTGAAATAAGATAAAATAAAAAATGTAAAACTAAATAATACTAACCAAAGTAAAATAGGCTAGAATGAAATAGGACAAAATAAAACAAAATTACATAAAATAATATTCAATACAGTAAAAAAAAATATAGCAAAATTGAACAAATGAAATAAAAATAACAAAAACAAATCATATTAAAATAGTATAGAACAAAATAAATTAAAACAAAATAAAACATAAAATACAATAAAAATTCAACAAAATTTAGTAAAATAACTTTGTTTACGATTTTTTGGAACTCAACTCACAGGCAATGCTGATGTCGGGTGTAGCGGCACAGAAAATCCATGTATTCCATTCTGCCAGTGTTCAAAAGCTTTAGTTTTTCAGTATTCTACAAAGATTATCGATATTGTTAATATTATTGAAATAAAATTTATAATAATATTCCTTTTCGCTTGTTCTCGTATTGAAAAATGTTTGGTCGAAATGTAAAAAAATAATTCGAAAAAAAAGTTTGGATAATTCTTTAGTTTTTATTAAAAAAAAACCCCCCGTATGTCAATTTTAGTGAATTTTGAGCTATTGAATATTAAATGCCCTTTACATAGGGCGAAGAATGTTTCGCAAAATGTACCAGCAATAACAAATTTAATAATTAAAAAATAAATCGTAATATCTTTATTTATTTAGCAGAAACGAATTGTTGAAGGACTAAATAATTTCGCATAAGAACAGACATATACACGTTCCGACATACACCGTTGTATCTGAATACTTTCATATTAAAATAAGTTTTGATTTAATTATTAGTCTGAAAGAACTTATTTTATTTATATTTGCCTTTAGTGATTTGCATTCACTTTAAGTGATCGTAACGCTTTTTGTTCTTCTTTACTAGGTTTTAACACTTATGGCAGTTTTGTTTAAAATGTTGTGTAAAGTTTTTGTTCATGTAAATATAATTTTTAAATTCTTATTTTGTATGATCTGCAGTTTTTTTCTACAGAAAAATGTGATTTTCAGATTTACACGGTTAATTATGAAAACCACAGAATTGAGCATATCACTTAAGCCCCCTTCATATCACACCGTACACTTGCTAAGATTTTCGTTGCATTTTTTGCTGAGAGAAATGTACTGGCAATCGTAAAAGTAAAATATTCGTAATACGATGTTTTAAACTATCGCACTTCTGTAAAAATGCGACCCCGATAAAATGAAAATAATTAACGTCTCTGTGTTTACAATTAAATTAAATATGAGAAAATCTTTCTAATTCAATTTGCATTACAATTTATACTAAGCCAGTAGAAAGTCGTAAGGAATGTTGAAGGAGTGTGTACAGCGGCCCAGAAAATACTCATTTCATTTTGCGATGACATGAATTGCAAGTGTTTTTTCTCTAATCTCACTAAATAATAATTTGTTAAAACTATATAATTCTTTTAATTTGAATAATTAAATGTGCAGTTCGAGTTATCGACATATATTTCTAGCTGCTAGCTTGCCCTGTGAGATTAGGCTCTTCTAATTATTCATATATTTTTGGGATATTTCTGGAAACCCCAAGGGAAACCCTAACTCTTACTGCCTTACAATCTGTTAATTTAACCGTAAAATATTTTGTTATTAATGTTATCTCTATTAAGCCTATTGTGTTGATTTATTTTATATCTATCCGATAGTGGGTTAAAATGTTTATATTTTCTCAGAATTAATTTAAACTAGGATATCCTATTTATTCATAGTCACGTTAAAAATCAATACAAAATTATTGCGTGTTCAAATGTCGATTCATAATAAATGGTTTTCATATCGTTTCTGGGGCGTTTCAATGTTCAAAGAAATTTTAACACAAATTTGTTAAATATTTACTTCCTTCCGCTATGCTAATTCGAAATGAAATAACATTTTATATGACGCTTCCTATAGAAAGGTTTGGCCAACATTTTGCACTTAAAAATTGCCTGGTACCAGATGAAAGCAAATTGAAATATTTTGTTATTTCCATCCAGAGCGGAAGTAATATTTGACTTATTTAATTATTTTTTCACAGAGTTGTAAAAGAATAATTCCCTTAAGAATAGAATAATGAATCATTTAGACAATGATTTGTCCTTTTTCGAATGCATTAATTTTGCCAAAAATATAATTTGAATTAAAGTCTAAATTCATTTTTATTTTATACTTTATTTTATTGAATCTTTCTATTAAAATAAATTCATGATGAAAATAAAATTCTTGAATTATTTCACCAAAAAAATTAGATAACTTCATCAAGGTTTCAAAGGAAAGGAAGTGTTATTTATTGTTTCATTCAGATTTTTAGACAAGATGGAAGGAAATTTACCTCGAAAAAAATTCATCTAAAATAAATTTTTCTCCAAATCCTATTCTACACTTATTTGTGATCAAACTACTCAATTAATAAAGTTTAGGCAACATTTTGAATATTCCAAGAATTTTATAATAAAAACCTGCATCATAACTAGAAAAGTGAATGAAAAAATAAATTATATTTTCTTTAAAAATCCTTAAGACATTCAATCAAACTTAAATTCACTTTCTAATAGGCCTGAATGCATTCAAAATTCTTTAGTTAATGATAAATTCCAATATCTTTTTAATCATTTCTTTTTGTAGGCAAAAAAAATGTATTTAAAAAGTCATCTAGACGTGTGCAATAAATGCGTAGAAATTTTTGCAAAAAAAACAAATAGTAAATTCACAAACACATTAAAAATTCACTAAAAAATTAAAATTTCACCAAAATATTTAAAATTCATTAAAATGAAAAATTTTACCAAAAATTTCAATCAATCCGGAAAATAATAAAAACCAAATTCTAGCATAATTTGGGAATTAACCAAAATTCAAAAAATCACCTCAAAACCAAATTATAGTCTAAAAATAAAATGAAATTTTGCAAAAAATCTAAATTTTTATAAAACCAAATCTGCACAAAAAATTGCCGAGGATTCGAACTTTTACCGAAATATAAAAATCACCAAAAACTCAAAAATACGCTATAAAAACTTAAAACTAGTTTTAAAAAATTTCTTGCAAAAATTTATATAAAATAAATCATGAACATTTTACTAAAAAAAACAAAATTCAATAAATTTTGGAATTTCACCAAAAAAATTTAATTTTTACAAAATTGTGCAATTTTAGAAAAAACCGCAACCAAAAAAACAATATTTAATGAAAACGTCAAAATACAATTATATCGAAAATACACCAAAAAATTTTTAAAATTCAAAAAATTAAATATTAAAAAAAAAACTAATTTAAACAGAAAAATAAAAAAACCGACATTTCAACACTATAGAGGAATTAAAGAATTAGAAATTCTTCACAAAATCAAACTATAGCCTAAAAACTTTAAATTACCAAAATAATTACCAACAAATTTTTCTAAAAAAAACAAGTTTCAAGAAACCCCCAAATTGCATCAAAAAATTACGAAAAATGTTAAATTTGGCAAATTTTCAATTCACCAAAAGTTCGAAAATTCACCACACATCATCGAATTACCGATTGTTTCAAGTAGGAGGCAGTTAGGTGAATTAGGACGTTTTAGTAAATTTGAATGGTGGCAAGTTGCTATATCTGGACGAAATGGAAGAATGCATAAAAAAATTCTTGATATTTAACTCAATACTAAAATAATTTGCCAAACCAAGAATTTCTTCAATTTCTAATTCTAGGGACAAAAAATATTAAAATTGCATTTTTTATTTCATCCAAAAATATTTTTTAATTTTGTAAAGTCATGCTTTCGAAAAACATACTGTCGGAAGAAACAATTAAAGCGACAGAACATATGGAGGTGGTGGTAAGCTCTAAGTAAGAACTTGCAGTAGTTGTCCTCTATAAAACGGAAACATTAAAGGGAAATTGTTGATATAAATAAATTGTTAATCGCAATAAAATAATCGAGAATCAATTATTTTCGATAATTCTTGCCTTCACTACTTGGTGAAAGGAGACGGCAAGAAAAGGATTTTTGCTTGCAATAGGCTGCAATGAAAATTGGACACATGAGCTTAAGATAAGGAACAGCCAGTAATCACAGAAACTGAAAATAAATAATTGCACCTGACTCAGCGATGAGTCAGTAAGTCGAAAACTAGCACTTTGCAATCGGAAATCGATAAGCAACCAAGGGGCTTGAAAAGACATCCAGTTCAGCAGTGGTCCGTCTTAGTAACCAATCATTATTTTTAATATTAGGCAGAAGTACAATAAAATGTAAAACGTCAAGAGCCCTTGGCGTGAAGTTCTCCATACACACCGCACATTAAGAGCTGCTGAACTAAAGTTAAGAACTCATTCGTAGGTCAAGAATATAATAATAATAAAACAAACACAACAATACATTTCTTAATTAATTGTTTTTATTATCTTAAAATTTTGCAAAAAAAATAAATTTTTTAATTCACAAAAAATTTATCATCGCTCTTGATTATTTAGATTCATTAATTTAAATTAAAATATTAAAAGTAAAAAATTATAAAAGAAAACAAACTTGAAATTATTAATTAATTACACATAAATATTTTATAAAAGGACAGGGAATGGAGGAATTATTGTCAAAAAATTAAAGAATTTTATTTGTAATTTTGTTCTTTTCTTCGTCTTTACTTACAAAATATGTTACATTTGAAATTTGAAATCAAAAATGAATATCAGTAGGTAAAAATAAAAAAGTTAATTATTGAAATGCATTCTCTCCTACTCTCTCTCTCTCTCTCTATCTCTCTCTATCTCACTTGTTTCCCTTAGAGTGCATTATTAACAGCCAGAGATAAATAGAAAAAATTTTTTGCATTGGTTTGCATTCAGATCCTTCGTACTTGTCGAAGACTTTTTGTTTTTGTGGTTTCTTCTTCTCATAAAAAACTGACTAGATTTATCTAGCCCTAGACAACTACTAATTACTTTACTTAAATAAATGATTCTTTAATTCTATTGCTTCCTTGTATTTATGAACGAGTTGGTGGAGATTAAAATAATAAAACTTGGCTAATTTACATAAAAGGGCAGTGGTGGTTGTATTCATAGCAACGAATTATCACCGGTATTCACAATAGCTGATCTAGAGTTAGAAAGTGAAGGGAACGGCTGGTACGGGATACGTGTAACCATCGAATTTCTCAGTAGGTTTGGGTTGTGGTACACGTGGAGTTGTTACAGGAGCGCGGGTAATTGGTTTGGGTGTTGTGACTGGGGCGCGGGTTGTTGGTTTTGGTGTAGCACGGGTTGTAACTGGCGCACGGGTTGTGGGTTTAGGTGTAGCACGGGTTGTAGCTGGAGCACGTGTAGTTGGCTTAGGGGTAGCACGGGTAGTAACTGGTTTGTTCGTG
Source organism: Phania funesta (assembly GCA_963932375.1). Lineage (NCBI taxonomy): Eukaryota > Metazoa > Arthropoda > Insecta > Diptera > Tachinidae > Phania > Phania funesta. The sequence continues at coordinate 66,157,240 of OZ010656.1, read as the reverse complement.
GGTGGTAAGTAAGTTGGTGGTATACGAGTTGTTGGTTTTGGTGTAGTGGGTTTAGGGGTAGCTCGGGTTGTAATTGGGACACGAGTAGTAGGCTTTGGAGTAGCACGCGTGGTAGCTGGTGTTTGAGGTTTGTTGGTTGGTGGCAAGTAAGTTACGGGCACACGAGTTGTTGGTTTGGGTGTTGTTGTTGGGGCACGAGTAGTGGGCTTAGGAGTAGCACGAGTTGTAACTGGGGCACGGGTTGTAGGTTTTGCTGTAGCACGTGTAGTAGCTTGTGTTTGAGGTTTGTTAGTGGGTGGTAAGTAAGTTGAGGGTACGAAAGTTGGCTTCGTTGTCCTTGCAGTGGCACGAGTGGTAACAGGAGCACGAGTAGTAGGTTTTGGAGTAGCACGCGTTGTAGCTGGAGTTTGAGGTTTGTTTGTTGGCGGTAAGTAGGTTACGGGCACTCGAGTTGTTGGTTTACTTGTTGTTAAAGGAGCACGTGTAGTGGGTTTAGGTGTAGCATGAGTTGTAACTGGAGTACGAGTGGTGGGTTTGGGAGTAGCACGAGTAGTAGCTGGAGTTTGTGGTTTGTTAGTAGGTGGTAAATATGTTGGGCCTACAGTACTTCTCGGAGTACGAGCCTCAGTTGGTCGTGCAGTAGTCACAATTGGTCTGGGTGTAGTAAACGGAGCACGTGTTGTGGGTTTAGGAGTGGCGCGAGTTGTTATTGGGGCACGAGTAGTAGGTTTTGGAGTAGCACGAGTAGTGGCTGGAGTTTGAGGCTTGTTAGTTGGTGGTAAGTAAGTTACGGGCACACGAGTTGTCGGCTTGGGTGTTGTTGCTGGGGCGCGAGTTGTAGGCTTAGGTGTAGCACGAGTAGTTATTGGTGCTCGAGTTGTGGGCTTAGGCGTAGCACGAGTTGTGACTGGAGCACGTGTGCTTGGTTTAGAAGTAGCGCGTGTAGTGGCTGGAGTTTGCGGTTTGTTAGTAGGTGGTAAATATGTTGGGCCTACAGTACTTCTCGGAGTACGAGCCTCAGTTGGTCGTGCAGTAGTCACAATTGGTCTGGGTGTAGTAAAAGGAAGACGTGTTGTTATTATTGGAGCACGAGTAGTAGGTTTCGGGGTAGCACGGGTGGTCGCTGGGGTGGGTTTAGTGGGTGGAGCACGTGTTGTTGGCTTAGGAGTAGCACGTGTAGTGGGTTTGGGAGTAGCTCGAGTTGTACTTGGAGCACGAGTAGTAGGCTTTGGAGTAGCGCGAGTAGTAGCTGGAGTTTGAGGCTTGTTGGTTGGCGGTAAGTAAGTGGAAGGTACAAAGGTAGGTTTAGTTGCAGGTGTTCGCGTGGTTGGTTTTGGTGTTGCACGGGTTGTGACTGGTTTATATGTTGTGGGCTTTGGAGTAGAGCGAGTAGTAGCTGGTATTGTTATAGGCGCACGAGTAGTAGGCTTGGGTGTAGCACGAGTAGTCACTGGAGTACGTGTAGAAGGTTTCACAGTAGCGCGAGTTGTAGCTGGAGTTTGAGGCTTATTAGTAGGTGGCAAGTATGTCGGGCCAGGCGTGCTTCGTTCAATAGGTTTTGGTGTTGTAACTGGAGCACGAGTGGTAGGCTTTGGTGTGGCACGTGTAATGATAGGAGCAAGTGTTGTAGGTTTCGGTGTAGCGCGAGTTGTTATTGGAGCTCGAGTAGTAGGTTTCGGAGTAGCCCTAGTTGTAGCTGGCACTCGGGTAGTTTTTATTGTAGCTCGAGTCGTAGGTTTTAATGTGGCGCGGGTAGTGGGCTTTTGTGTAGCGCGAGTTGTTGCTGGAGTTTGAGGCTTATTTGTAGGTGGCAAGTATGTGGAGGGCACAAACGTAGGCCTAGTCGTTGTTATTGGAGCCCGAGTGGTGGATTTTGGTGTAGCACGAGTTGTAACTGGAGCACGAGTGGTTGGTTTTGGAGTAGCGCGTGTAGTAGCTGGAGTTTGGGGTTTGTTGGTAGGTGGTAAGTATGTAGACGGTACAAAAGTAGGCTTACGAGTTGTAATTGGAACACGAGTAGTTGGTTTTGGTGTAGCCCGTGTTGTAACTGGAGCACGAGTGGTAGGTTTTGGTGTAGCACGTGTCGTAACTGGAGAGCGAGTGGACGGTTTTGGAGTAGCTCGAGTAGTTGCTGGAGTTTGGGGTTTGTTGGTGGGTGGCAAGTACGTAGAGGGAACAAAAGTAGGCTTAGTGGTGGTAACTGGAGCACGTGTGGTCGGTTTTGGTGTAGCACGTGTTGTCACTGGAGCGCGAGTTGTAGGCTTAGGAGTAGCGCGTGTAGTTGTAGTCTTGTAGGTAGGTGGCAGATAAGTAACAGGCACACGTGTTGTTGGCTTAGGTGTTGTTACAGGGGCGTAAGTAGTTGGTTTCGGAGTAGCGCGAGTTGTGGGCTTTGGAGTGGCGCGAGTAGTTGCAGGTGTCTGAGGCTTATTGGTCGGTGGTAGATAAGTCACAGGCACACGTTGAGTTGTTTTAGGTGTGGTAACTGGAGCACGAGTTGTTGGTTTCTGTGTAGCACGAGTTGTAGCTGGTGTCTGTGGCTTATTTGTGGGTGGCAAATAGGTGGGAGTTACAACTATCTTGCTTGTCGTTGTAATAGGAGCTCGAGTTGTTGGAAGTGTCTGTGGTGGTGGGTAAGTAAACGGCTTTTCAGGAGGTGGATAACTGTAACCTTCAAAGGACTCACGAGTTTTTCTCTATTTGGTTTTTGTTAAAAATAATAAAAAATTATTATCGTGGAAACAAAAAATTATATTTTAGTTAAACATACCACTAATAATTTGTCGTCAGAATGTGCATATATACCAATGACGCACAGCGTCAGTAAAATAATTGCGCTCCTCTGTAAAAATATAAAAAATATAAATAAGCAGCAAATCAAAGAGTTAACATGGACCTAAAATTAATGTATATAATTTACGCTAGAAGCTAAACTACCAAGCAAACGTATGTATGTGTATAACTATTGTAATTAATAAAATGTTCAAACTTTGGGAAAAAATAATAATTTTGGAATCCATTTGTAAGTTAAAATAATTATCACTTTTAATATGAATATTATCAGCAGAAAGTTATTGATTTCACTATTAAAGAATTCAGTTGATTTATTAATTAAAAACACATATATAAAAGCATTAAGCGAAATTATTTTCTATAAATTGTTCGATTATTTTTATTCGCCTTTATTTGTCTTCAGCCGATTTACAGAAAGATCTGAAGCTAATTTTGCCAGCTACGAGCTGATTGAATAATAAAACTTGTTAAAAGATTTTAAAGAAATTTATCAACTGAATTCTTTAACAGTGATATCAATACCTTTCGGCGGACGATCTTGATATTAAAAGTGATAATTAATAAGTCGCCTTAACAATTCACCAAATCTTGAGCTTTATTTACATATTTCTTGTTTCATAATATTATTATAATTAGTTCAAGGCCAATCTTAATGAAAGACATACAATATATTTTTAATTTAAGCATAATAATATTTCATGATAATGTTAATTAAGTTCTATCATTTTCGTTTCAAGCTGGTTTTGTTCAAAATTAAATATATTTTAAAGCCTTTCAATAACAACCCGGAACTAATTCTTTTAGTTATTGATGATACTTTTGAGGATCAAGTTATTCAGATTGTTATTTTTTTTATTTTAAAGTTACAATCCCTGCTGTATATCAAACAAGTATCTAACTAGTATGCTTTAGAACCAGTTTATTACCAGCTCTTTTAGATAATGAAATTCCCTACAAATACCTCAATCATTGTTCCGTTCCACTAAAATTCTATCAATCTACAAGTGGTGCATTTACACTACTTCAAGTACTAGTGCACTAGCCCCTTTCATACTATTATACAAATATTTAGATTTTCGTTGAATTTTTGGAGTGAGAAATCTAATGATAATCGTTCTGACTGTCCAAAAAATGAAAAGTATAATATCCTCACTACATACATGGTTGCCTACACCATCTCACTTCTGTAAAAATGCAGCCCTGATAAACTGAAAACTCTTAGTGTTTAAATATTAAAAAAATAATGAGATCGATTCTATTAATAAATTTCCATTCATATTTTTGTATGATATGTATGATTACATATTGCTTTAAGAACTTTGATACTGATTCTGATTTTATTTAAATTATTGACAAGTCATTCTACCCAATCTAATAGTGTCACACAACCTTCATCAGTACTCGTATTCTCCTATACCAACTCTATCCCCGTTTGCACGAATGCTTGCTATTATAGTAATAGCACTGATAGCGTTTAGACTATTAAAAAATTTAAAGTCGTGGCGTTTAAAGTCACCTCCCCAGCACTTTTGGTAAGCAACCAGCCAACAGCCGGCCATACGTCAGAGGAATGACTGATTGGCCCTAAAGTGTGTAGCAGGGATAACCGATCCTTGGCCGTTCACAAGATCTCGAAATTTTGCAAATCTTCAACATCGCAAATTTTAAGTTGCAATTTATGCCTACTTTCGTACAACATGCATCTAACCCAGCGCCTCAAAAATTAACGGCAATACACAGAGCCGTTTGTTTGTGGAAAATCATCTTTAGCGACAAGGTACATTTTTATTGAATGTTAACAAGCAAAATGGTCCTACTCTAACGCACATTGGGTTCACCGAATGCATGCACAAAAACGTACTGGTTTGTACAAATTTTGGCGTTGCGCCGTCAACGGCGATCGCTATGAATTGATCGGTATAGACGAAGATTACTTGTGACTACAGCTACGAGATACAAACCGAACGCTACAATGGCGTATTTGTGAGTATGGTTACCAATCGTAGTAGCTTCGGGTGAGTGATTAGTCGACATCTTCCCATAGCCGGTTACCGAATAGTTCGAATATTTGAAATTTTATTTAATATTAATTGTAAAAAACTTACTTCAGATAAACTTGCACAGCAACCTACTAAAAATGTTTTTAAGTACATTTCTGTATATTACATTTTTAATAGGTGTTATTTATTCTGTGTATATCGTTCGGTTTGCTTACAAGAATACTATATTTTAACCACATGCCAACATGGCCATGCTATGCTCTTGATGTGGGCGATTATTTCGGCTGCTCGTATTAGAAAACAGTTCTTCAAACGCTGAGTAACAAATGGCGATGACTTTTTTAAATCCAAATTTATTATCCCTATTCAAATCGCTATTACCTTTTTGTACAAGTAGGTATTGGTGGCACTGTCAACTTTTTGACGTTTCCGAGGAATAAAATTCCATAAAATATAAAAAGACTTCTACACCAGAAGAAGTTTTTGTGAAGCCATTCAAAAAATTAAAAAAGAAAACTTCGAAATCCGGTTTAATTAAACTACCACAAAACCATGCTACTTTACATTTGAAAAAACAAACTGATGTAAGCCCACTCACCCGGTCGGTTGAAATCAAGTATCTTCGATTTAATGCCATTAAAAATTTCATAATGGTTAACGGAAATTTAAAACGGAGAGAAAGTAAAATATTCTCATTACATTATACAGGGTATCCGCCGGGAAGGTATACTACTTTGTTTGTTTATAATTTTTGATTAAATGAAAGAGAATGGATCGTATATTGATAAATGTTTTATTTAATATCGGCAATTATAATTGTATGGAATACAATATCTGATAAATGTCCGCCTCTGTTAGCCTCACAAATGCGAGCCCTTTTGAACACATTTTTCATTATATTCTCACACATTTCACGCGGAATTTAATTAATTCTTGATTTGATATTCCGACAGGGTAGAGGCCAATATCAATATCACCATTCCTTGAAATAACTTGTTTTGGAAAGAGGTCTCGCAGTAATTCCATTGTAATCCATGTTAGTCAACCACATGTTAGTCAAGCCCAAAGCATGCAGTTGTGGCGTTAAAAAGTGTTCAATCATATCACGATATCGCTCCCCATTGACAGGTACCGTTACGCCGTTTTCAGTTTCAAAGAAGTAAGGTCCAATGCTTCCCCCTAACCAAATTGCACACCAGACTGTCACTTTTAATGGATGCAAATTTGAGGGTTTTCCATTGCCCAGAACCGACAAAACTGTTTATTCACATATCCATTCAAATGAAAATGTGCCTCGTAACTCATTATGATTTTTTCATAAAAATCGGGGTTGTCATGGGCGAGCTGTAGCATCCAATTGGCATATGAACGACGGCGTAAATAGTCTTCTGGAAGAGGCTCTTGTGTCAATTGAATCTTTAATGGAAACAAATGCAAATCTTTGAGCGAAATTGTGGTCAAAGTTGTTCTTTGAAGGCCAAACTTCTGAACACGGTGTCGAATTGAGGTTGATGAATGGTTTTGAACACTTTCTTGAACAGCAGTAATGTTTTCAGCCGATCTTACAGTACGTTGTGGTCCATGCTTGGGCCTATCAGCCACAGTCCCTCTTCGAAATCAAACACTACACGATAAATAGTGCGTCTTGTTGGCACGTTTTTTCTCCCAAGAATTTCACGTATCTTTCTCATCGTCACAGTAATCGATGATTGATTTTGATAAAATTTTTAAACGATTAAAACACGTTGGTTTACCGAATATTTTTCGATAATAAATTTGCCACGTGTCTACTTCACGACTGCCAAATATGAACTGTCAAGACCAATGTTTACCAAAATGGTGGCATAACAAAGCAGTATACCTTTCCGGCGGACACCCTGTATGTCTACACTATCCCACTTGAAATAAAAGCAAGTAGCAGGGAAAGAAGAAAGCCGAAACAATATCTTCGGCGGCGGTTCCTCTTGGGAATTTCAACGGCTCAAGTTTCGGGTATATTTATTTTTGTAATAATATAGCAAAATTGAGTGGTAAAAGAAGTACAAAAATGAAAATCAAGCACCGAAAATAATATTTAATTTTGAATTTTCAAACAAAAAATAGACACTTAAAATGGTCGAAGAACCATTTGAAGTACCTAAATTTTTAAGAAATATGGCTTTTGAGTTTTAAAATTTTTGCTAGGAATAATTTCTATTCTCTGCTTTTATTTTTCTTGCAGCAGTAATTTTTATTTCTTGATTTTTGTTTTTTTTTGTAGTTATAATAATTAATTTCTGATTTATATCTTTTGGGCAAATATGTTATTTTCTAAAGAGTTCAGCTACATTCAATTAAATTAATAATTCAATTTTATTTTTCCCAAAAATGTGAAAATTAAAAAATAATAATTTTGGACAAAATAAAAAATCAAGTTGTAAAAATATTTCTGCAAAAAATTAAAACCAAAGAAACATAATTATTTTCGAGAAAAAAATAACAATCAAGAAAACATTATTGTTTCTACAAAAAATATTAAAAATTAAGAAATAATATTATTTTGATAAAAAAAATTATACTTATTACGATCCAAAAACAAAATAAATTGATAATCGAAAAGCACATCGGCCTTTTTCGTGTCTGCGGCAGCCGGCTGTCGGCGGCGAAGCAGGCAATTTGTGCATATGTTCAATAACTGATTTAAAATGCGACCCTGGCTTGCTGTTTAGAAAAATTTAACAAAAAATAGAGAGTCTTATACAGCTGTAAAATTTTCATCCGTATTATTTTTATCAGATTCATAATATAGTGTTTCAGCACTTTAACACTTTCTCATTTTATTTGAATTTTTGACAAGTCGTTTTACTCAATCCAATAGTGTAAAAAGCCCTCAAATAAAATGTTTTAAGATCTGCTTGATAAGTCATCAGTAAAAGTTTGAAAGTTTTATCCTTTGTCTAGAAATGAGACAGCATTGTCCATATCAAGAACTTGTATCTCATTACTTTTGATAGTAACTGGGCCGTATTTTTAATATTTATGATTTTGTGTGGATTTTTCTTTTTATTGAAAACTACAAACATTACGTACGGACCAAAAATAACTAATCTAAATTTGTTGTATGTAAATCATTGCAAACCGCTTTATTGAGAAAAAAAATCTCGAAATAACAAAAGACTTAAGTAAAGGCCGTTATTTATTCATTGATCACCGATCGCACCCCATAAATACGTCTTCTGATAGCCCAATACACATTAAGTCTATTTTATTTAATAGAAAATTAAATTCAAACTGAAGCTTCAAAATTATTCTAAGGTAAACTGGGTATTTAATAAAAGCAAAACTAGACACAGTTGCTGCTTAAAGGCGAGACCACAACATCGTTTTTGACTAATTGCCTAAATCTGTCAATTAAATGTCAGACTTATTATAAAGAAAAATTAACAACAACAAAAATGGGTGATGTACAATACAAACTAAATAGAAAATCACAAACACACTCGCACAAACACGAAAACGTAAAGAAGAAACACTTATGACAAGTGTCGTAAAACACATTAACATGTGTTACAAATTAAAAAAGATGTACGAGTACACTGAGAAAATATCTAAGTATACCAGCAGAATGAAAGTCAATGAATATCAATAAACTTTTGTTATAAAAGTTTCAAGAGACTTTTGTAAGATTAAGGAAAATATATTTAAAAATAATAATTAAGGTATTTTTTAATTTTCATGATACAATTATTTTTCTTAAATTTTTGTAGAAGAGTTTCTTTCGGAACGAATTTTCGTCATCCCTTGTCAAGTTTGGTTTGGAGACAAACCGGTTTCGGCTATGTGCCATCTTCAGTGTCATTTTTCGTTCTACGAAACTTGACAAGGGATGACGGAAATTCGTTCCAAAATTCTACATCAAAACACCCTGTCGGAATATCAAATCAAGAATCAAGAGTTTCTTTCCTCTATCACAAGTTTGAAAAGAAGAAAAAGAGAAGTTAAATGATTTTGTTTTGGGAAATAACAAAATAGTAACGAAAGGCCCATAAGCTATTTAAACAGTTAATTCGACAATAAAATTGACAGACATATTTTTCCTCTTCATAATTAGAAGTAGTTAAAGGTAAAACCATGTTTTAGATTTTATCGAACTGCACATTTTATTAATTAATATGAATAATTTTATTCAGGCTTAAGTTCGTTTATTATTCTTTCAATTATTAATAGAATTTCTATAGAATACTGAAAAAAGTAAGATCCGAACACTAGCAGAATTTTCTGTACCGCTATACACGTTATCAGCATTCTCTGTGTCTTTCTAGTGAGTAGTGTCTATTGCATGCGTCATTTATTTAATCCACCTAATGATAAAAAATTGAGTGCAACAGTTTCTCATAATTTTCATATTTTTGATCATTTTTTTGTTGAGTTAGAAGGAAGTTTGCGCCACTGTAACTTTTACTCATTGTATTCTTTATCGTACTCTGTTTTCAATTTTCGCTTTAGCCAGCTTTTCGCTAGCATGGAAATTAAATATTCTAGACGACCCTAACCCACCCAGATAATAATTCCGGTATTACAGGCGAACTTTCGCATGGATGTGTATCTCATTTCGAAGCCTAACCGCTAAAATAACGTAAGTCAATTTATTCAGAATGTATTAAAGAAAATATAAATGTAGCCTACATATGATGTTGTTCAAGTTGTGTAGCATCGTCAGGAAATAATATGAAAAATTTTTCAATAATTTTCATAATTTGATTTTTGTTTTGAAGTTTGTAAAATATAATTTTATTTTATTTCCTGACGATGCTACACAAAGGCGTAGCGATATATTGAATAAAATAAAATTAATATTTATTATACTTTGTAATAAAGGAAATTTTATTGGAGACCTGGAGCTTCGGAAAATTAGACAAACACATTTAACAAATTTTGAAATACAAATAAAAGTGGTGCATTATTGGCAGCAAGTTTGTATAAAGTGTTTTCGCTATTATGATATTTTTTTTTCGTGAGTGTCTTGTGGGCATGAGTTTTCTGATTGTCGCAGAATTTTCAGTATATTCATGTGAGAGTGCATGCGCGTGAACAAAAAGAAAAAAGCTGTTTTCTTAGTAATATTTTTACTGTAGGCGTGCATGATGGTGAGTGAAAAGTTATTCTCGGTTCCATCTCTAGATCAAAATAATCGATTGGCAACTGTTACATGTTAAAAATATTGATTGCCCTCTACAATTAATTAATTTGTTAATTTCGCTAATTCTTCGACGGCTTTCACATTTTGGCTTCGACGGTTGTTGGTGCTCACACAAAAAGGTAGATGTATTTTTTTAATGGAAAGGCTTGTATTTCTTTAATTATTACTACTTTCGATTTAATATTTTACCAGAGTCAATTTTGAAGAATATGATAGTTTCGGACTTGATTTATACTAGAACCTCTCCAACCGCTCCTCTCACTTTGTCTCTTGTACGGAACTAATGAAATTTAATTTTTTGCGACAACAGTTGCTGATTATTACCAACGAATGCCCTTCAATCAATTTCATAACTTGAGCAGTTCTCATTCTACTTGATCGAGCAAATGTTATTAAAAATACACAGCTATAATACACAGCTATAAAAAAAATTTCCTTTATTCATTTGGAGAATTAGGAAAAATATTTGAAAACCATAAACTTTCCAAGGTAATTCTATAATTTGCTTGAGAAAATGTAAACTTCTCAGTGTACAGTTATTTTATTGACAATAGGAACAACAATAGTTATATCTTGAAAGTCGGGATCAGGAAAAAAAATGTTAAACAACTGCGCCCTCATTCAAAGCATCGTTCGAGCCAGAACGGATTGCAATAAGATCACTAACAGTGATGTCTGCAGTTTAAGATCATTCCTGAGGAGTACAATACATTAAGGACATTTTTTGATCCGACTGCTTCTAATTTTTTAGAAGATTTTATAAGGAAAACAGCAAAATTAAAGCACGAAGTAATTTCTCTCTAGCAATATCCGTAGTTTCTATTGTTTTATAAGAAAAAATCCTTAAACTAATAACCAAGTTTTGGAATAATAAAAATCTGTTTTCAAGTCCAATGGCTTGAACACATTTTCTTATTATACAGAAATGCGAAAATTTAATTTCTGAAATATTTCTAACTCAATTTCGAATAATAAAATAAAAACTTCATTTTCTAAGTTTTATTAAATCTTATTTTTCTGTTATAAAAGGTTATGATGTCAGGATTTAATTATGTTCGAAAACTCGAATATAAGTTCGAAATTTAGCAAAAAGACAATTTTAAGGCTCAACCATTTTTAAAATTTATGTAAAATTACAAAGTAAAAACCCTGAAAGCTTGTACGAAAATTCGTATATAATTTCGAACAAAAATATACGTTTTTGAGGTTATTTCGGTTTTATTTTTTTTAGCATTACAATTCAAATTCTCGGTTTTTATAGATCATAGATTTTTTTCTTCAAATAAAATATCCTTATTTTGAATGAACTTATTGACATTTACTTAGTTATTTTTTGAGTGTAAATATTTTCATTTTATCATTTTCGATCAAGTTTTTCAAAAGTTTCGTATTTAAATAATTTATTAAAAGAATTAAGCATGTTAATGTGTCACAAATCAAAAAGATAAAAAAAAAAATATTTAAGCAAGTATTTGATAATAATTGTTTTTAATAATAATGTTTTTTTTTTAATAATTTTATCTTTTTTTCAAATTCTGTGTTGAGTTCATGATCGTCAAGTTTGTGGTGGCATTTTGAACTGAACATATGCTGTGTGCATTTTTTAATTTTTTTTCTTTAAATTTCTCGCAATTATTTATAAATAATAATTTTTGCAGTTTTTTTTATAGTTTTTGTTTTAAGGTTTTTGTTTTTCAACCAGTAAATGGCACTTAAACGAATTATAAGTGTTTTTTACACAACAGTTTTAAAATTTAAACACTCTTGAAATTTTAACGGTCTTTGCAGTTTTAATTCCTTCATCATGATGTTGAAAATCTGGCGATTCTTTTTTTTTTTTTTTTGTTGTCTTAAATTCATTTGTAGTCTTTTACTACACTGATGTTATGGAAATTGCTAAATGATTGATTTTTCGAACAAGGCAATTTCAATGGTTTTACAACTGTTTGTTGTTGGTATTTATTTCTTGTTAATATATTTTTGTTAAGGAAAATTGTTTTTTTTTTATTTGTATTCGTTGTGGCTAAATGTCAGCTTACATACGTTTGCACGGTAGTTACAGACGTGTTGTGTTATATTGTTTGTCTTGGCTAAGTACAACAAAAATAGTCTTTTATTGAATTTTTTAAGAGCTAAATTTTAATATTTATTTAAATTTATATTTCTGTAGTTTGTAACTGTTTATAAACACTTAAATATTTTTAAGTAGTCATACTTCAATTTCCTCTGATACATTCAATAGTTTTCTTTAAATATGTTTCTTTTTTTAATTTTTACCATTTTTGAGCACAAAGTTTAATCCAGTTTTGTAGCAGGTGTGATATTTTGTTGAACACAAAAGTAATCCTTGAGTTTTTTTTATTAGTTTCAATTAAGCCTTTTATTGTCGGAAAACCGTGTCAAAATTCAATGTAACCAATTGAATCTGAACGATTCTATTGAAAAATCTTTCAATATTTTTTTAACACACAAACAACAGCTGCAGCAATCACTGGCTGGAAAAATTCAAATAAAAACAAACAGTTAAGGAGAAGAAGCAAATAAGATTCCTCTTCTGTTGATTAGCACTTTTTGCACGTTCGAGTGTGGGTTACCAACTAAACTTTTGAAACTTATAGATTTTCTATATATACCCCTGGCAAAAGTGACGAACGAGTAAGTGTTTGCGTTTAAGCTTGGGCGACAACTGTGGCACTAGGCAAAGACACTTTGACCGATTGAAGAAGATCAACAATAAGCGCGCAAAACCTTTTTTGTTGCTATAGATTTTAAAACGCTCTCTTCTTTTTCTCAGATCAGATCAAACTTGCCAAGAAGAGCAGCATCTTTTATTCATCTTCTGCTGTTGGTGCTGGGTACTGATGCCAGTACTGCTTCTGTTTTTTGTGTCTTTAAAAACAACAAAGCTTAATAAAAAAAAAAAATCTACTGCCATATAAAAGCTATCAAAGCTGGCTATTTGTATTTTGGCTAGCACACTCACTCATACAGATGACGACAATTGGCTGATCTTGTCTGGACTTACCAGTTATTCCACGAGTATGTCGTCTAAATAACGCTGTGTATTAACGCATTATGCTCAAAGACACATGATATCATCGGTTGGTTTTAGGGCTTGTAACAATTTGATTAATGATATTAAAGGTGTTAAATAGTTTACATAGCATTACAATCTTGGCCCTAGAAGACTCTTAGTCAAAGGGTTGTAGATTTTTAAGGTAGATAAGGCAACGGTTAGTTTTGAATTAAACGACTTTCTTTCGTTTAAATTTGCCCACGCAACTCTGCAGTAAATAGTTAGTGGACATACTAATTATGTCACTCGATATGCAACACAAGGAAATGTTGGGTCAAGATCTCATTAAGTTTTTTTAGTATCAGATAGTAAATAAGTTCTTTTTTGTGGTTAAGGCACGATAGGGCCTGCGAAAAAGAAATGGTCAGGGGTCCATATTTGGTCCTTGAATAAAGCAGCGTAAATGATTTCTTTTATGAACTGAAATTCCGTTAACAAATATTTCTTTAAAAAAAAAACGATTCGAGGCGCTTGTTTCGTCGGCCACACTTTCACGAACTCTGTCAATGTTCTTCTCCGAACGATCTCGCCTACTATGCAGAGGCGATTTCATTTTAAATATTAACCTGCTTTGTTTGAATTTCTGGACCAACATCCCAATCGTTCGTTCAAAAGGTTGATTGCTGTAAAAAATATTCACGTAAAGCATGATCTGTATTTTTTCTCGAGCGCCCATTTGTATACTTCTCTTCTAATTCGAACGCGTTTTTCCGTTGTTGTAACACAATTTTATCAACTGTACTCGATATTTTGCTATAGAGACCTCAAGCTTGCAAATTAATTAATTGTGCTGAGAGCAAAAATATAAAAAAAAATTTTCATTTCGGAAATAACGGTAGATTTGTGTTTTTCGGAGTGTAGTTATTTTTAAAGCGCCTTCCAGCGATACAGGCTGGTTCGATTAAAATGAGTTATATCTTATTTAAGGCGTAGATGAAAACTACATTTTAGGACTTTTTTAATTATAACAGTATGGTTAGAGCAGTGCCCGAAAGCCAGATTGTCTAGATGTCTTTCGGATATTTAGTTGATTATGAAAAGTGAAGGCAAGATTAATCGATTAATATAAGAATATATTGTAGCGATTAACGATTTAATTGTATCAAAAATTTCCTTTCGATTAATCGATTAATTAATTTTTTTCCGTATAACAAATTTGAGTCACTTTGAACGCCGGTTAAAGTCTACAAGACTTCAGATTAAAAAATCTATTTGCAACATGCAATAGGGCTATCTGCGATAATGAGACACGTAAGAAGTGAAATGGCTGAAAATGCACAATCAGACGACAGTAAAAGAAGTTGTAGTGACAAGACTTCTATTGATGTTGAATTCGATTTATGATCTCACCACAATTCTTTGGCTCACAAGCGAACTTATGTACCATTAGAGCGCCTTTTTTGCAGAGCAGGTGCAACCACTGCGGAAAAAAGGAATGGAATGACTACAAAGGGACCTACTAAACATTTACTTTCGAATTTCTGATTAAACAAGTTAATTTAGAAAATATATACCAAACAAAGATTTTTAGTAAAGTTATTTATGATTATTCGCATTACTATAAAACAGTTTTTTATGTTATTTATATTTATTCGATTAATCGATTATTTTTCGTATTAACTGTAATCCCTTAAAAGATTACTTTATTACCAGTATCTAAAATTCAATTGAAAAAAGCTTTCAGTAGGGCATGAAACGGTCGTTTTTATTCAAAAATTTTAAATTCTGTATTTATTTGTAAAATTTTTAATTTTTGCGATTTAAATATTCATGTGAATCAGTTATCATTTTTGGATTAAGAGCCGAAAAAGGTTTTGTAAATTTTTTACCAAAAATTTTGCTGAATTATTTTAACTATAACCGGCTTAACGTTATTAATTGTTTTATTTATTTATAAATTTAAGTATCAAAACGAGAAATATTTGGTCAATTTATAAGAAATGAGTTTAATTTTTTTTTATTAAAATTTATATTGTTATTGTTTTATAACTTCTCTCTCTTTCTCTCACTCTTTTTCTGGCGCATACATATATGAAGCAGACATTGGCGCTAATTTTTGTTCTTGCGTTTTTTAGCATTAAGGAGCTTTAACGCTTACAAGCTTTTTATGTTGACATTAAGGGCACCTGTCGAATGCAGCTTATTGGCATAGATAGACACCATTAGAAAAACCCTCAAGAAGAAGTCCAGCCGAGTGAAGTTGCAAGTTTTTATTAACAGAATAAACTTTACCCCTAAATTTGAAAGTGGTTCAAAATTTCGAGTACTGAAATATTTTTTTATTTCAATTTGTTCGTAGATTTTTATTATTATGGCGGAGTTTTAAAATTTCTTAGTAATATTTTTTTTTTTATTCCAGGGGGTTTTTGTATAAAAAAAAAATCAGTAAAATTCGGGGTTTAGTTTTTTCCTTTTCGTCTTTTGTTTTGAAGAACACTCGAAATTTTGGTGATTTTTGATTATTAAAAAAAATATTTAATTTTTGTAAATTTAAAAGTGAATTTTTTATTTTCTGAACATTTTTTCGTTAACGTTAAATTTTGGTGCAATTTTATGTTACTTGTTTGATTTTTAAGGGAGTTTTCCGTAAATTACCAGCGTTGTTCGAAAATTATTTTTCAGCTGATTAACTGATTGACGGGCATTACTAAAGCTGCATGCGATCATTCAGAATATTGAGTTTCAAATTAGAGAAATCGATATTTAAATAAGTTTTAGTTAACAAAATCTTAGATCGAAAGACCTCGAAAGTAAAATATTACATAGAGTTTGCTAAATAATATTATAATTTATTAGAGGAAAAATTAAGAAAAACTGATATAAACAATATCGGCATTTTAATAACCTACAAATCCGATGAGATCATTCATTTGAGTTACCGATCTGTAGGACTTAACGATGTATGTAGGTGAGATCAGTATTATTCAGATTAAGTTATTGCTAAACATAAATCGTTTTCAAAACTTGCATCACATTTAAGTTTTTCAATTTCATAACGCTTCCGATTCTAGGTAAAATATTTTGGGTATTCAGTAAAATTTAGAGTTTTTGGTTAATGTGTCATTGTTTGGTGAAATTAATATTTTGTTAGTGATCTTTCGATATTTCGTGATTCCCGAGGGAATCAGATGTTTCATAGATGGCTACAAGCTAGGGGATAGGATAGTTCTGGAGATCTTTACTACAAAAGAAGTGACGGAAATATACTTCCGGGCCTTCAAGGGGAAGTTCATGCGATCACGTAGTGTTTGAACGATCTCAGTGGTACTGACAGGCCTGTGGAGGCTAACATTTTTACGGACAGCCGTTAGATCGAAGACGACTTTGGAATGCCCAAAAGCGATAAACGACTACTCACTGAATGGCAGACTGCGCATCATATAGGTGCCGGGTCACTATGGGGTGGTCGGCAAAGAACGAGGCAACGATCTAGCTATTAAGGCCACAACCTCCAGGAGGTGGGCTTCAGTAGCGCAAAGCTGCTCTAAGCCGAAATGAAAGACTGGGCAAAGAGGACCCGTACAGCACTGTAGAATTAAAATACGGTAGGGCAAACAACAAACACCGTATGGGAATCACATATGGGGGAAAGACAAGGAGGTTTCTGAGTCTAAGCCGTATAGGGTGCGCGGATAGTGATGAGTGCAGGGCATGCAGGGAGGTCGTGGAGACCATGGAATACTTCGTATGCCATTGACCGACTTTCGCACACCTAAGCACCTGATATTTAGCGCCGACACTTTACTGAACGTGTCTTATATGAGAAAGGCATTGACTGGCAACTACTCCGGAGGTTTGTTTATAGAACAGAGTTCCTATGAGGATGGAGACTTTTTCAAAATTTAGTACTGGCCTGAGTGTATACCATCGGGCAAGGAACGAATTTTACCATGGCCTTAAACTTATCTAACCTAACCTTCTTTTTATAAATTACATTTTTTTGGTGAAATCCTAAATATTTTATCTCTTAAGTATTTCTTTAATTTTTAATTATTCGATAAAACTTGAAATTTTAAAATATTAAAGTTTGCGAATTTTTAATTTCTAAAATTTTTCAAATCAAAATTTAACAATGACTATATTAACATTAATGACGTTTGTAATGAAAGTGGTGGCATGAAGTTTTTGTTTATACGCAATAGATCTAGAAATGCAAGCGCTTCTCGTCTAGTTTCATGAGAAACTTCATTGCGTAAATATATGATGTATTTTTTTTTTTATTCAGCGAAGTAGAACAAACCGTTCTAAAGGTATACCAATATATGTTGTGCTCTTTCTTTTATATTTAAGAAATTAGAAGAAATTGAAAAAAAATTAATTACAGACTTAAATTCGGCACCCTAAACTACATAAAAAATAAGTTTCAGTTGTTATAATTATCAATACAAGCGCTTCGCATTACATAGAAATTGATGGCATGTTATACTCTTCTAATAAATGGAATTCTAACTCTATATGAAGCTGACACTCACAAATGTAATTAAAAGTAAATAAAAATTGTTCACTTCTACTTTGTTTGAAACCTTTAAAAACTTGAAATTTCATGCAAAACATATTATTTAATAAAAGAATGTTCACAAGAATATTAACAATAATTCGTAAATATAATTAATGTGTAAAAATTGATATTTATACAAGTAAGAAATTTGAAAAAGAAGCGTCGATTAACATTTGCAATATTGCGCATAAAAATCAACAATCGCGCATAGATGCACATGTGTGAGTGTTTATGTCTTCTTTCGTTTTTAAGTGTCAATAACTCTATAAGTATTAGTGCTAAATGATGAAATAAGCGAAAAGCATTGAGGAGTTGATTCTTTCAAAGAAAACCTACAGCCTACAGCAACTGCAATAAAAAGTCATAATAAAAGTTGGTTGTTTAACGTGTAACGCCCCTGGCAACTTTTGGTTGACCAAAAATTTGTCTACAACTACAAAAGTCATACATTTACTCGCAAAAGATCATTTATAAATATAAAAATATTGAATTTAAATTTCAGCAAAAGATGAGACTGGTTACACCGGTCGATTACATTCATATGTTCTCGCATACACACACAAAATAAATATTTACAACAAATGCATTTTATCAACAAAAAAAAAAAAAAGAATATTAAATTTTGTAGTTTAATGTTAAGGTAGGCTTATCAACGCAAACACAACAAAATCACCAAAAAATTAATTTAATAATAATGACCAGACTCAGACGGGTGGATGAGAAGCTACACAGCAGTCAACGAAAAATATTTACAGCGCTTGGCTGGCTGCCCCAAAACATGGAAATTAAAATGGTGATTAAACTGTGTATTTCTTGAGATGACCTTTAATTATGTATTATTTCACACACACACACACTCGCACGCACATTCATACACACTCAGCTTCGTGCAGACAGAAACTTTGTAAAACCGCAATTATAAATGGCCGGACGTAGCAGAAGTATTTTCGGGTTAATGTTCTCCAAAGCGTACGAAAACACGATCCGGTAAAACATCAAATTTCGGAGCAGAAAATAACCTTTTTAAAGGCTTTTCCAACACGGTGGGTCGATGTTTATAGCCTGGAACGGCCGTGTTCTTCTCGTTTATTATTCTCGAATTTAACCTGCAGCATATTTGCCAGGGTATGTTTCTCAATTGGATAGCCCGTCCAAAACACCTTTGCAAGATGGCCCTAATTTTGGTCAACAAATTTTCTTTAATGACAAGATGAATTTTTTGTAAATAGCTGTATTTACTGGCATAATTGCCGCATAAGCATTCACAAAAGGTTTTATTTGAAAACAACGTTGGTGAGGTCATCACCGTCAAAACAACCAGTCTGGGACTTGCGCTCCAGTGGCTAACTATTCTCGTGCCACCAGGTTTTATATAGTTACTGGCCGAACTTTGAAAATCCTTCTATCTTCCAGTTTTGGGTCCCCAACAAGTCTCCGGACCCAGTTTCTTCATCTCTTCTGATAGCTATACTTCAATGTGGCGGCATCATCTAACGTACATAGGACAACTTGAAACCTACAATAAAATTCTCTCATAATTTTGCTTATTAACGGTTTAAGTCGAGCACTCAACATTCAGCTAATGTTCGTGAGAAAATTAATTAAACACATAAAAAAGAAGAAAACCTTTACATAAATATTTGCGCCAGACTTAGCTACGCCAGCAACCATTGGAGACACATACCTACTAATGCATGTTTTGTAAATTTTTCAACTTGAAGCTACACACATTGTGTATTATATGCTCTAGTATTAGTAGCAACTTGATACTCGCATAGCCCCCAAAATAATGAACCGGTTCTTAATACCTTTAAAATTGTATACTTCCTGTTAAAATCGGGTGCGAGCGTATTCATTATATAAATTTGCTGTTGTAAATTTTTAAAATACGATCGCAAATTTATTACATTCATTGATTGTGAAATGCACTTTTGAAATGTTGATAGTGGGTAAACTTGAGTAGATAATTTTGTCATTTTTAGAAATTCGATAGCACCCTCAAAATCGAAATTTGTCAATCTATTTTTTGTTACTTCGTGGACAAAACATTTGACTCTTAGTCTTTTGTGACCCGATTTTAACGATTTTCGACGGTGTTAAATACAGACTTGAGTTTCCTTAGCACGTGTAAACAATTTCGAAACACTTTGTTTGAAATTCTATTTCTGCTTTAATTTGGTTTAAAAGCATTTTTATTATGAACTTAAATTAGATCAGATGTGTCAAAATCGAAAAGGTCCTAAGAAATAGTTCTTTCTTTTGTAAAAAATTTTGAATTCCTAATAAATACTTAAAATATTCAGTTCAGTAGTATGTTGAAATATTCTAATATTATAAATCCTTGCAATGTAAATAATGCTTTATGAAAGACTCTTTATTATAAAACACTGTTGTTTAGAATTATGCAAAATTGCAAAGATGTTTATATTTAGAAATATCAATTATACCAGCTTCCATAAATTAGACTGCCGATCTTTAGTGGCACTTCGACGCTTTTACCAATATGCCAGGACACACGCGACATTTACGGAATTCTCACAATGCACAAAATACGCTGATAATGACAAGGCACCCGTAAACCGAAAGTTAAATACCACGAGTTTCATATTTTTTATCCGTTCAGCAAAACGCTACATCACTTGCGTTAGACGGTTTTTTTCTATTCAAACTTTTTTATATGAAATCGAACAAGGAAATGAGTTTGCTACAGTTCACTTGGTTTTTTATTCATTATGTCGTGATTTTAAGTTCGATCACAACGTCTAGCTAATGGTTTGACAACGCCTTCGACTCCGAGCTCGACAGATTTGCAATCAGATGTAAAATTCTATTCACGATTAATAACCACGGTGTTGCTATCCACTGGACAGCCGTGGTGAAAGTAATTTAATCCTGGCCTTTAATATATCGATTTTTTTTCAACTTCTCTAAATACGTCCCATTATTATTTTTGTTTATTGCACGCGAAAAGTTGAAAATTTTCGAACAAAAGTCAATTTATAAAATTACCCAATCTTACAAAATTATAATAAAAATAAAGATTAAAAAATGAAAGAAAGAAAAATTGAAAATATTTACTTAAATGTGTTTCAGAAAATACACGAATGGGATGGGTGCCAAAATTACAACGTGAATTAAAAAACCTTTGGCAGAAAGCAGTGTTACCAATTTAATGTTTTCTGAATTTCCTAAAGTGCGGAGAAGTGTGGCATAAAAAATCACCATGAAGGAATGCTTCTCCTTAAATTTAAGAATTATTTTAAGGTTGCAGCAAACTTTAAAAGAAAGACCTCAATGCGGTAAGTAAAAACGATAATGAACACATAATTATAAAAAAAGCCGTAAGGAAATGGTCTTGCAAGAGTGCAAATGCAATGTATCGTGGGTTCTTATGAAATTCAAAAGAAATTTTCAGTATTTTGCTTTAGATTTTGCATTTGCACTTTTGCAAGACCATTAAGAGTTGTGAAAAGTGTTTTGTATAAATACGAATTGCTATATATCAGTGTTTTAATTATTTGATCATACTCTCTTTCAATCTCTCACGACGAGCTCAAATTTTACTCACAACGATTTTCTAAGTTTGGAACTAGGATTTCTTCAGAAAATGTATATATGTATGACACATATCAAAGAAAATAAGCATCGTTAGAACTCTACGTAAAAATCAATGTAATTTTACATTTATACGCCTCTTTCACTTAAAAGATTTGACAACGCTACATATTAGAATCACCTCCAAAGACATAAGATCGCCAGCAAAAGAGCGAGAGAGAAGGAGAGAGAGAGAGAGAGAAGTAACAGGAAAAATAAAAGAGATTATATTCAGGGGACATTCTCTGGTTTGCAATTTAGCCATATTTGAAGTTGCACACAAAATGTATGTACATTTATGTAAACCGACGAAGGCTGTGGTGCATATTATAGCTGGGCTACAAATTCGGGATAAACTTTTAAAAACATGAGATAACTGATCACCCGGTCTTAAGAACATATTGCTCTTTGAAAGGAGCATTTGTCAAGTTAGTACTTTAAACAATTAACCTAATTTTAAATAATTTGAAGGCAATATCTACATAAAAATGCAATTCATAAAGAACCATAATTGCATCCAGCAGCAGCCCGGCCCCATCTTGTAATATCAAGACAAAAAACATTAATATATTTTCAATATTTTGTATTTAATAAAACATGGATTATTTAGTTATAATTTAAAAAAAAAATGTTCTCAAGTAAAGATGTTGCTACAGGGTGTCCGCCGAAAGGGTATACTACTTTTTTTTGCCGCCATTTTGGTAAACATTAGTCTTAACAGTTCATATTTGGCAGTCGTGAAGTAGAGACGTGGCAAATTTATTATCGAAAAATATTCGGTAAACCAACGTGTTTTAATCGTAAAAACATTTTATCAAAATCAATCATCGATTACTGTGACGATGAGAAAGTTACGTGAAATTTTTGGGAGAAACAACGTGCCAACAAGACGCAACATTTATCGTGTAGTGAATGACTTCGAAGAAAGAAGGACTGTAGCTGAGAGGCCCCAAGCATAGACCATAACGTACTGCAAGATCGGCAGAAAACATTACTTCCATTTGTTTCCATTTATGATTCAGTTGACACAAGAGCCTCTTCCAGAAGACCATTTACGCCGTCGTACATATGCCAATAGGATGCTAGAACTCGCCCATGACATTTTCATTATTCATCAGTCACCTTTGCATCCATTAAAAGTGACAGTCTGGTATGCAATTTGGTCAGGAGGAATCATTGGACCTTACTTCTTTGAAACGGCGTAACAGTAACTGTCAATGGGGAGCGATATCGTGATATGGTTAAAAACTTTTTAACGCCACAACTGCATGCTTTGGGCTTGAGTAACATGCGGTTTGAACAAGACGTTGCCACATCGGATACAGCCAGAATTACTGCGAGACCTCTTTCCACAACAAGTTATTTCAAGGAATGGTGATATTAATTGGCCTCCACGCTCGCCTGATTCGACTGCTCCGGACTTCTTTTTGTGGGGATATCTGAAAAGCAAGATTTATGCAAACAAACCGGAAACTCTGGAGCAACTCAAACAAAATATTCGTGATGAAATTAATGAAATACGAATTTCCGTCATCCCTTGTCAAGTTTGGTTTGGAGACAAACCACCCTGTCGGAATATCAAATTAAGAATTAATGGAATAGCGCGTGAAATGTGTGAGAATATAATGAAAAATGTGTTCAAAAGGGCTCGCATTTGTGAGGCTAACAGAGGCGAACATTTATCTGATATTGTATTTCATACATAATTGCCGAAATTAAATAAAACATTTATCAATATACGATCCATTCTCTTTCATTTAATCAAAAATTAAAAACAAAGTAGTATGCCTTCCCGGTGGACACCCTGTATTTGTTAGATGTTTTGTACAATTTTAACTTGAAATAAAGTTTAACCGCAGTTTGATGCAAAAGTCGTTACTGTAGGAGCGTACGGTGGGGGCGTTGCACAGTGCTTTGTTCTCAAAAAACGATGAGGCAAAGATAGATTTCTGAAATCACATATGCACTTAAAAATCAAAATGTTATTTCAGCAACATGTCGGAACGTAAAGTTATGAAAAGCAGCAATTGTGATGCACATTAATGCAGCAACTAATCAATTTTCAATGTAATCCAACAAGAATTCTAGGTCTTATTAAATGCACTTTATCATAAAACTGCTATAAGTTCTACAAAAATTATTCAATTACCGTAACTAAGCCAAAATTTTATTATACTTTTTTAAAAAATTATTTTTGATAATTATTATCTTGAAACATAAGTTGTAAAACTTACAACAGGTTGTTGTAAGGAATTTGTACTTAAAATTCCTAGATTTTTGGAGCAGTCTGGTGGCGCACGGTATAGCTTTTATTATCATAAAAGATAGAAAAAAGCACTGTGCATGGACGTTGGAGCCTTTAAAATGTTTTCAATATTACTATTGATAGTAGCAATACTATAGTATGTGTATGTGTAATTATTACACGTTGTTTACAGTAGAACCTAAGTGAAACCCAATTTAAAAATATTTAAAATTATTGCTAATTTGGACACTAGTTTATATGTCCTCAAATATAAAGTCGTAAATAAATAATAATAATAATCCTTTAATAGAATTAGGAACGTTATTTAAATCGCTATTATGCTGAACATTTGTTTCATCGAAAACGTTTATAGATTTTGTTTTTAGTTATAATTCGTTTTTATTATTAAACACTAAAACAATATACTAAATAAATTGGTTAACAATATTAATTATTGGCTGGCACTTTTCGATTTTCCTAAAAAAGAGCACAGTAATGCCTTTTGATAAACCGAAAATTAACAGTTGCTTTCGCTGAACAATATTTGTTAGCAGAAATAATATTCAAGTTAACAGACTTGTCGCTGGTTTAAAAATCTTTGTAACTCGTCCGGAGTAAATATACTGTGCAAAGGTCTTGGTTTGAAGTTTGATCAAACTTTACACTGATAAACTGTGAACATAATGGATGCTTGTACCGAATATTTCCTGTATCGGTTTTGTCAGTGCTAATATCATAAGAATATAAAAACAAAAATATGCCGAAACATTCTCCTTAATGTATAACTTGACAGAACATCTGGATTTAAAACCGCCAGTCTGGCAAGGCTATCAGCTGTTAAATATCTGTCATCTGAAGTGCGATTTATTTAGTAAGAGGCTTGTCGTTTACGAATATGGATCGCTTAACAACGAAAGAACGTTTAAAAATAGTTGAAACTTACTACAAAAGTGGTAGAGCCAACGTCGACCTACTGTGCACAGAATTGGCAAGATTATAAAGAAATTTGAAGAGACTGGAAGCGTTACAGATGTAGTCAGGCCTGTACATCATCGTAGTATGCGCACTGTCGAAAATATCGCTTCTGTTAGTGAAAGTTTGGTGGATAATCCGAATTTGCCGGTTCCACGGCGTTCTCAGCAATTGGGCTTATCTTATGTTGCATTTGTATTTGCACCTCCATCCATATAAAATTCAAAACGCAACAATTAAAGCCGACTGACAATTCACAACGCCGTAGATATGCTAGAGCATCAGGATTTAAATACTGGTTTTTCGAGCACAATTTTCTTCACCGATGAAGCTCATTTCTCACTCGGTGGTTACGCCAACAACCAAAAGAGCCGCATATGGGGCCCAGAGGTGATTGTGAACCCAGTTGTGATTGTGAAAAAGTCAGTGCATCCGGAAAAATTGACTGGTTGGCGCCCATTATGGCCTGGAGGTGTTATTGGGTCGAATTTTTTCGAAAATGATGCTGCAAGAAGCGTTACCTCAATTGAGAATATAAGATGGACAAAATTTGGTTTCAGCAAGACGGTGTCACGAGCCACACAACATGGCCGATTTTGACTTTATTGCATGGGAAGATTCTAGAACGTATAATCTCACGTTTTGGCGTCACCAATTGGCAACAAGATTATGGGATTTGACGCCGTTAGACTTTTTTTGTGAAGTTACGTCAAGACCGTGTCTCCGTGGATAATTCCATAACATTGGAGCATTTAAAAATATCCGTCAAGTTATCGGTTATTTAAATGGCATTGTATTTCATACGTAATGGAAAGCATTATAATGAAATAAAAGTTTCGACTTTACTTTTGAAATCTAAAAATGGAGGTTTTTAGTAAAAAAAAAAATGGCGTAATATTGACATTCAAGAGAAATATGGAAAAGAAACCAATATTATGTACAAGTGTGCACAGGTAGAACAACACAAGCAGTTGTCTGTGAACAAAAAGGTTAATAATAATATAAGTTGTGTTGTTTTTCAATCAAAATATTTTCTAACATTTGTAACTCTATTATTAATAAATTATGTGGCCATTTTGCAAAATTCGAGGAAATTCGTAACAAGAAAAATTCAAACACTATTAAAATATTCACTCTTCCTAAAAAAAGACAAGATTTCACCAACGAGTTTAGTCAAATCAAAAATTTTCTATTAAAAAATCTTCAGCTCAACTTATTGTATTAAGTAGCATTATAAAGTCTAGGCGCCATTTTGAATACTTGATCTGCATAGAAATCCCTTCCTAACAATGTTGTTCAATTAGTTTACAGCACAGGATGCCCGGCTAAGTTAGTTAGTCATTTTCTAGACTGTCAGTCTGGGGGTAGTGGGGTCGATTTAAAGCCAAAGCTCAGCCCTGTCTTTGTAATTCAGCTGGGTATTCAATTAGTAATTAATATTTAAGTAAAATTTACATTGTAAAATCACTATTGCTGGTTCCGAAACTGTGAATAGAATAAAAATCAATAGCTCAGGATATTTCCGGCGGAATTTTAAAGAGTACATGTGCAGAAAAAAAGAGTGAAACTTGCCCAAGTTCTACTGTTTCAACACATGAATTACCAATAAAGTTTTAGTATGCTTTTATTATGAAAGATAGTGGTTTTTGTAAACTTATTTAGAGATGAGTAGGTAGCTGGTTGTCAGCACAATCATCAAAATTTCAATGACCTACAGTTAAAATGAATACAGCATACTTTTACATATAATTGATTATTTAGCATATTTATATAAAATTTGATTTGTATGCAAACGTTCATTGAATTGCATTAAAGTCCAATTCGTGTTGATTTATTTTAATAAATGAAATAAATAAGATGCAAGAAATAAGAGGTGATTTTTAGAGTGCTTGGTTTTACGATGTAAAGTTTTTATCGTCGTAATATTCGACATGAAAGATATATAGAAAGCAATTCAGGCGTAATGCATGGATACATGAAATCATTGCTACCATATCCAAATGGAAAGCAGTGCTGGTGAGTATAGCGATTTTCCAACCTCATGGAACCACATTTCCGGTGAATACAGATTAGAAAAATGTTCTTTTGTTCACCGGAAAATTTGTATTCTGATGAGCAACTGGAGTCAATCCGTTATGCGTTTATTCGCAAAATATCTCCGCCTTCATTGCAGCTATGTTCCTTCGTGAGTAGTTGCCAGTTAATGCCAACCAAATGAGACATGTCCGGTAAAGTATCATTCGCGAAAGATAGGTTCCCAGCATACCCTGCACTCATCACTCTCCGCACACATTTTACGGCGTAGATATACCCGCAAGCCCAAGTGACCCTCAATACACTAACTATTTTACTGATTTCAGATTTACTTAGTCTCAGCAACCTCCTGTATTTATACCCATTTGAGCCCCCTCACAATGTTTTCATTCCACGGTGCTGTATGGGATCTCTTTGTCCAACGTTTGGGCCTTTAAGTGGAACAGTAGAACTCTGGTTGGCAGGTATGGCGACTAATTTATGTCAACGTTAGGCCCCTTAAAATACCCATTAAAATGGTACAATAGAACGCCTCTAGACTATTTATTGCAGGGTTACGTAAATACTTTTATCTATGGTTGATCTATGGAGATCTACTAGCGCAGTAGGCATTTGAACATGTTTTTTATTTAAAAATCAGGCATTTAAAAAATCATCACTCACTTTCTGTGAATAAACATTTGTTTGAATATAACTTTTCAATAAGTAAAATATAAAATAAAAACTCGTTTTACTCAATACAAAAAATTAAAAGTTTATTTTAGCTGGTAAATATTTCATAACATACGTCTTCGTCTTAAGCTTCTCTCTTTAATATTCAGCCTATTACATAATATAAAAACATTTGTTTCAAACCGATTAAGTTTGAGTTTTCTATGAATCAATTTTCAATTTAGCAACCAATAAATGAAAGAATATAAGCAAAATATTCCAAATTCTGTTTTTAATTTGCTTAAATTAATTGTTGTTATTTTTAAATCTAAGTTTTTATAACTTTAGCTACATAAATATAAAATTGTGATGTTTAAACTTGTTTTCTTATGGAATGTTCCTTCTTATAGATATTTTTATAATTCTAGTCGTATTTGCTTAATTTGATTCCAACTACGTAAAAACAAAAGATTTAAGACACAAACCTGTTCATATGCCGTCTTCTGTCTTTGAGAAAAATTCGACAAAATGCGATAAAAATTTATTAAAAAATAAAGAAATTAAATTATAAAGGCATTATAAATTGCAGTTAAAATCATATAAAATTAATATTTAAAACAATTTCATGTACTCATAAACTTTCGTTTCAATTTAGCTTAAGTATGATTCTTCCATTTGAAAAAAATTACAATTTATATTCATTTAAGTATTATTACTGGCATTATTTTGATAGCAACAATCATTTTCATAACAACAATCATTGAATAAATCGCTTATGAATAAAATATTTGCTATTTTAATGCTCATACAAAAGAAGTCATGAATGAGTTGACGTAATTTAAATAGTTTGCTGGTGGTACATGTGTCCATCAACACTTGTTGTTTATTTGGCTAAAACTTATTTATTTAAACTTATTAAAAATACAAACCCATAAATATTGAGCTAAGCTGGCTTTGCTGCAAACTGTGGGAAATTTCTGGGCTTGTCATTTATTGCAGAATTAATTTTTTAATACACAAAACGCCACAAGGCTGAGTGGCATTTTAAAGATCAAATAATATTGCAGAACTTAGCGAAGTTAATTTAGTAATAATAATTTAATGTTTGAAAAAACACATCATCACTCGTTCTAGTATGGGCAATGATTGTTATTCTTGGAAGTAATTTCACAAATTTATCTTAGTGAACATTTTGCCTATAGAAAAAGATTGCGGTGTTTTGTTCTTTTGATCGATGCGGATTATGAATATTTGTATGTACTAAAATGGATTCTTAATCTAGATTTGTTAAGAAGTTAGCAATTTAAACATCGAACAAATCGATCACCCGCACTGAAAAAACATGGTTGTCACATGGTCATAATAACCATATTATGTTTTCTAGAACAGTTGTATTGTCTTAACATACATATAATAGGTATTAGAAAACATTTTAAATATTACTTTAGTTGCAATAAAAATATTGTTGTTTACATTTAATCCTCAATGATTTCCATCCATAAAAATGCCAACAACGCCAAAATTCTAACTACAAAGTATTTTAACTATATAAAAATAATGAAATAACTCTAACGCTAAAATGCTCTTAATAGACATAATATGTAAAATTCTTTTCGTGTATAATCAAAGTATGAGGTTGCTACGGCTTAAATGGTTCCTACCTCAGCCGCTGTCTATGAGAGACTGCATACAAAATTTTTCCTAATATTTTCCTGAAAATTAAACTGTTTTAAGAATTTCAGGAACTATTCTTAAGATAACTATTCGTGAAAAAAATATTTATCATTAATATATTTTAGTAGTATAAAAATCACCGGTTCTAGTTCTCAACTGTAAGCTCTCCTAGACTACCTTATTGCCCACATTAGCATTGAGTGTGCTTGAAAAATTATTTGTAGCATTGGTTCTAGTCCGATTGGGTCCAGTTCTTCTGTATAGAAAAAGTCGCCACAAATACCGCAGTCACTGTTCCGCTGCACAAAACTTCTAACACTCTGCAAGTGGTGCCCTTAAAGTACTTCAAGTACTCGTGCTCATCACGACTAGTATTATTCTATTCAAATTCCAACCTCCTTTTGACCTGGTGCCTGCTGTTCTAGCAATTGTACTATTAATAGCTTTTAGATAATTAATTTTTTAGACAATTAATTTTTTGTAGGGAAGTAATTTCAAATTGGAAAATTGTTTCGCAGAACGAATTCCAGAAGTGTTTGCAACTCCATTAATTCTAAGCATGTTATAAAAGGCTCTTACTATATGCGTTGTAAGGGAGATGAGTTCACAATATGCTTTAAAAGTGTTTTCTTATAAGTTAAGCAATATTAGCGTTTTCAAATTTTGTTTATCTATTTATGATAAATCTATTCAATTCAATTCAATCAATTTTATAAATGTATTGTTTTTAACAAGAGATTTTGGAATAACTTTGAATTACCACCGCTTGTATTTATCAAACCTATGGACTTTCAATCATATTTTTTTTGTTTCTATTTAGCAACCAATGTCAAGCACGCGTCTTTTGTATAGAAGTGTTAATTTGGCCATAATAAAACATTAAACTCCCATGATGATGTTTTTTTAATACTCTGTAGACCATTTACAGTCTGTTAAAAAATAAGGCGGTTCTTATTTGAGTTTATTTAATTATTATAAAAAAAATAAACATTAGTATCATCTTTTTATATCAAAAATCCTCCAGATAGAGATACATCTCAACTCATTTTATTATAAAAATTTATTTTTTGGGGAGAGGGGAGGAGATTAAAATAATCCATATGCGCATTTGGATGCTTCCTTAAAACATTTCCCGAAAGTTATGAACCAACCAATTTAATTCGAAATTTCTTTTGTCTGAAAAGAAATTTATTTATTAAATAATATTTTTTTCATTAACACTAAAATTACATCAATTTACATTTTATTAAAAAAAAAATCCTTTAAACTTCTCAAATACCATAACGATTTTTATTGCTGAAATATCTTAATATTCGCCATAAAGAAGAAATAAATTGTGTTTTTTTATAATAAAATACAACAAATCAGATACTAGGTTAATGACATACAACTTTTTAAAGTAGTTAACAAACCTGATAGTAAAAGCGATGTTCCTAGAATGAAAGTGTTTTTTTATTTTGTAATACAAACACACATTTTTCACACTTCCTTAAATAAAATACACAGACATAAAAAATTTATATTAATGTCTAAATTTAGACTTCGAAATAAAGACACCGGATTTAAGTGAAGTAAACTAAGCTGCGTATAAGGTATCAATAAAATTCCTTTACTTCAACGGCCCATCTACGGCCCTACATATGGAGTATGAGATTATTGAATTTGGAACATAAAATTTAGTTATCATTAAATTGTAGCGCTGGTCAGTGATGGCCGCACTAGTGTTTGTTTTTGAACAATAATGCCAATCAGCTGCAAACTTTACTTTTTGTGAGCGCAATACCTGGTCAACCTTGTGGGACGGAATCCGGCGGAATACCGCAAATGTTAATATAGCCTTTCATTAAGCGCCTCAGCTTTGAAGATTATTTGTCCCACAGAACTGGCTATGGAAACCCTCTGACATTTTTGTCATTTTTGTCACGTCGATAATAATTCTGTTCCAATTGTGGATTTTCTTGACCTTCTTAATTCCATTTATACAAATTTTCAAGCTTGAAGGTCGTCTATCAAAAAAATACTTCCTAATGATGCTGCACAATGGAGTAGCAAAATATCGATAAAAAATAACTTTTTGTAAGACCTTATTTTATAACATTCGTTCTCATTTTCGTATTTTGAGACTATTTTTTTAATCACTAACACAGGTTTAAACCTTTGAATTTTAAATCCTGAGTTACTGTCAGTGCAGCCAACTAATTTTTGGTTATTACATTTTTTGATTGCTTGGAGTGTTGCCATCCGAAAATGTATTTCAATGTTAAGTTTCCTAAGTTTTTGTTTACGTCTGCCAAAGAAAATTGATTTGGGACCAGCGTACATAATAATAGTGTGAAAGGGCCTTTATTAATAATTTAGTTTAGTTTTGAAAGAATAAACACCGAAATTATCGTGACAACAAAACATTATTTTCAAACAAAACGAAATGAATATTGAAAAAATCAATAACAGACTACGTGAAACTGCTCTACAAAAATCAAAATCAAGTTGATATTTCTCAATATTCACATAACGTATGCATGTGTGTAATGCACAGAAAATAGATTGCGCATTCTTCTTTTCAATTTTCAATTTAGCTTTTTTTCTGTTGTGAGCGTTTTTTATTTTTATTTTTTGGCTTACAATTGTTTGACCAATTTGTTGGTTTTTGTCATAAATTACAGATTGTGATTTATTTTCAGATTTTAATTTTTAAGTTTTTAACTTAAATATTTAACTCTTAAACACCTTACGGGAATGGTCGCTAAAAGAAACGCCCCGCAGTTGGTCCATGATTACCACCTGCAGACTGTACAAAATTCTTTGGGCAGCAATTAATAAGCAAAAGACAGAGGCACTACTAGCCCTCGGGAAAAATTTGATATCGCTACTAGTTGGCATAATAAATGGGCAGTATATGATAGGACGAATGCCGGAGGGTATGGGAATCTCTCATGGTGAGAGCTGCAGAAGCTGTCTGGATAAAGAGGAGGAAGAGTCAGTTCAACACCTTCTCGCAACTGCCGGGTTCTGCAAAAATGCAGGCTCGTACATTTGGACCAAGGATTATTTCAGGACCTGGACAGCCTTAGGGATGCGTCACTGACGAGCCTGACAAGTTTTGCGAGAAGCTCCAGAATGTTCTTATCGACTGGCGATCCAGGAGGTTTATAGGGAACTGTAGGGGTATATAGACGGTCGCCGGGGCTCACAATGAGCCAAATGGCCTCCGAGTGAACTCGCTGTATGCGAGCTGCCCACCAAACCTAACTTAACAAATTTTCAAAACCTCTTAAAAACAATAAAATTAGAAATATGTACATATGTATATAAAGGGAAGATATTTTTTAAAATTGTTTTTTAACTTGAATAGCACAAAAACTATTTTACAGCTTCGTTTGTAATTTTTCCTACTACAGCGCATTCAAGTTTTCAACACACAAGAAGAGTAAACTGCAACACACCTATTTATTCAGGAATTAAGCTATTGTTTAATCTTCACATGTAAATTTAGTTCAGGGTGGTTTAATTCAACTCGCCAAAGAGCAGCAGTGATAAGCACTCTAATTATGTTTTAACGAATTAATTGAAATAACACTTAATCACTTCTGACTTCTGTAAAATCTGTAAAACAAGTTATACGCCGTATATGTAAAAACTTTCTTTTCAAGGATCTACCAGGATCTTTGAATTTTGTTCAAAACTTTTGGAAATAGAATTTCATAAAATCTACATAAAATTTTTACTAAAACTTAAGCTTTATTTTTATAAGCCGAGTTTAAAGGCAATTTAATTTCTAACATGATTTATCATTGCAAGAACCCTAAACGCTAGACTACAGAAGGCCAAAAGTTCAATTTATTGACCCGATATTGAATTAAACCCTAGACCTTCTAAAACCATAAATTTGCAATGAAATAATTAGAAAATAATTGCATAATAAACTATTGCTTATATTTAAGATCTCACCAGGCAATGAATTCATTTATCAAGATGTCTCTTGTATTTATTCTTCCAATTTTTCACACAATACAACCTCTAAGCAAATGCCATCGGCAATTATTTGAGAGAAAAAATTCCTTTACAACGAAACTGAACAACTTATTTCAGAAGCAAAGTAATACTTTTATGAATGCTGACCACAATCATTGGTAATTCGCTATTAAAGTCAATATTTTTTGCGAATAATATGAAAAATATAATTTGAATATTTATTTATAAAATGTGCAAACAAGTACAGCAGCAACCACTGAAGCTTGAGGTTAAAATACATTTTACTCAATTAACACATGCGGACAAGTGACCTTTACAAAAACTAATCGTAATCGAATACTGGTAATACTCGTGAGTATAGGCGCACGAATACATTGAAAAGTATTTGGCGTGTCCATATGGTGCTGCTAAATTAATTCGTCAGTTGCAGATTAAAAATGACTGTGTAAATGATGAAGATGCATTATATTTTCTCACAAATATTAAATTACACTGGAGTCACCTACGCTTCATTCATTATTAGCGATCTGTTTATAAAAACAACTTTATATGTGAGTATCATATACTTGTACAATTGATTCCATTGCAATAAAACTGACCAGAGTATTTGGCGGAACACGAACCCGCAAACGCCAGCCAGCAGATTAGCAAACTACCAACAAGTTTACCGTGGCACGCATGCACTATAACTTAGATATTTCTAACAATATTTTATTTATTCAACAATATATTTGAAGTGCTTATTTTTTTAAGTTATTATCTCTTATTGTTATCTGTAATCATAACCTTTTTTCGGTCGTTCATTTCTAGTAATAAAAACTACTCAAATATTTTCATTTATAGTTTTTAATTGACACTTTCTGCTACTGCAAGAATTAAGGTTGAAAAGCTATTGACTGCTCAAAGATGTCATTGTATTTTGAATATAAAAGAAACTCATTTATGTTAAATACCACAAAGCTTGGAACTAGGGGCCTGGTCTGCGATTACAAAATTTTTCTAAAGTACCTTTTTACAAAAGAGTACTTTTTAAAGAAACTACATTTAACAACATTTGTGGGAATCTGATGATGGTGTATTTTTTATATTTTTCTAAAACTACTTTTAAACAAATTATTATTTTTTATTGCGCCTTAAAAAACACTTTTCTGGAAAAGTATCTGGTAAAATAATCAACAACTAAAAAAGAGCTTTTTGCGAAAACTAAAAAGTACTCTTAGGTAAAAATCAATAAACCTTTTTATAAGAATCAGGTGCTGCAATTCTGTATGTAACAACTAACCGACACGAATAGTCCGTAACTTATGTAAACAGGAGCGGAGATAGCTTATGCTTTTGGGGTGGTTAATTTAATAAAAATATGTTTTTTGTATGGGAAATATCCAATTTCCTACTTTGGAAATCAAAGTGAATGATAGTGGCACTCACGTTTTGGTCTGTAGTCTCAGTCACATAAGGAGTTTTAAATACAGTGCAACCTCGTTTAACGCAACAAAAACAAATTTGAGCAATTACGAAAATAGAATTCGTTCCGGAAACTGAGTTACAAATATGCTTGTGGCAACTGCAGTTATTTTGAATATTTTTATTTATGAAAAACTTATTATACTTTCCCAATTATACGAAAATTTTATTTTGCAGTATAAATGAAATAATCGACTAAATCGATTCACACACACATTTTGAAAAATCATAAAATCGCTGAAATAGCAAAACAGAAACGCCGAAAGTAAAATGAAAATAGAAACAATAATGACAATATATGTAAGTATGTACGATATGGCCCCAAAAATCTTAAAGTAAATAAAAGCAAAAGTTGGGAAAGTCCATTAAATTAAGAGATAAATAAGGCCGGGTAATGTTAAAAAACACACACAGCGGCAAACCGGAAAAAGCACGAAGAGGCATTAAGCACGTTTTGTCAGCAATCTTGTAATAATCCTCGAATGGGATCGTGTGAACAAGCCAAATTCAGTGTGTAGTTACGGTTGATAAACATATCGGAAGCACTTGATGTCCATGATATGAAAAGTCTGTGTAATATTTGATGACCGAAAAGCTATTGAGACCATTTACATACATGTATATCTAAGCGTGTGCAATGCTCATGTATGGGCCGGGTGCAGCAAAGTTATTTTTAGAGAGCTACTCCACCGCAACGCTCGTTGGTGACAATACCCTCTCGTCTCTCTACTGACTTCCGGCAACAGTAACGAAATGTGCGTAATGTTTTTTATCGTTACACTTTCTTCACTAAGAACTTTACCATTTATGATCGATTGCCGTTTGTATATGAATTAAACCTCCTGTCAGCAAAATTTAGATGGAAGGATAAAATAACTACTACTTCTAGCCTTCTTTCCACAACCTGCTTTTTCAACTCCATCAAAAGACAAGGGTACCAAGGGGGCATCACCTGTGTGCTGGTCTGAGAGTAAATATTAGAAAACAGGACGCTCCACATAGGGATATATTGTCAATTTAGCCGGACATTAGGCCAAAAAATAAATTTAAGAATTTTTAAAAATTTAAATACGCATCTCGACAGGCAAAATTCTGCATCGCATAGTGAATTTTAAAGGCTTATGCTTGAGATTTGTCTTTTTGGGACACTGTTAAAGCCAGGAAAGTTGAGTAAATTGCATACATTTTTATTCACTTTTACCGATTTTGAGAAGCCTATGTGTATTAACAGCTGCTTATAAAAATGTTTAGACAAATTTTATTTTTAAGTTTTATGATCAAAAAAATTCGTTCGAAATTAAAAAAAGGATTTTTTATTCACATTTTGTAAAAAAAAATGAAAAAGTTTTTGAAAGTTAAGGCAGATGGATGCGATGCTTACATTTTTATAATTAACTATAAATTTTTAATTCTCTATTTTAAGACTAAACACAACAACGTTGCGCGTTTCTGCCCCATTTTTTTTTAGTTTTAGCGAATTTCAACTTTTGTCTGTTTTTGATCACCTTGCATAGGTAGATATGAGTAAAATACTATTTTGTCAGTCATAAAATTTGTTGGTTTAAAATGAGAGCACGTAGATGTTTTTTTATTTAAACTATTACACCTAACCCTCTTATAATCTGTTCAAAAAAAGGAATGCGCGAAACCTTTAAGCGGTTTTTGTGCAGCTGAGTTCTAAATGACGTTATTTAATGGAGCAATAGAAAATCAGCTGTTTTAAATAAATTGTAAATAAATTTAAATAAATTGTAAATTTATTTAAAACAAAAACAATATTTGAAAAAAACACAAATCTGGCCTGTAAAAGATAAGTTGTTATTATTTTAAATAAAATTTAATAGTAATAAATTACAAAGATGTGTTTTTATTAATAATAAAGAAAACATTTTTTGCCGGGATCGTTCCGAGGATGGGATTGGGGGGATACCTCCTATGTCCATAAAAGCTCTAAAATTTAAAGGTATTAAGTAATCCATTTCTTTTAATATTTACATTATATTGGCAAATAATAATTTATGTCACCGCCCACAAAAGGGGAAAGAACGAAAAATGAAATTTTACGGTTTCCTCGGTCCAAGTGTAGGTTTTTGAACTTTCGTTGACGTTAAATACTGCATTTGCTAAACAAAAGTATGGGAAAACTTTAAAATTTTATTGTCAGAGGTAGGAGAAGTTTTTATAAGGGGAACTTTTTCCCCCTTGGTAAAATTTTTCTTATTTTAGAGCTTCATCGGCACTCAATAACTTTTCAGAAGCAATATAAACTAAAAAGTCATGTCCGGCTAGGTTGGCAAAATACACCTATTACCGACCGTAAACGCAACCAAATTTTATTTGTTTACCACACAAAACATCCCGATAATATATAAGATTGTCAAAAAATTAATTTGCTTTAGAGTTGGTATCGATATTTAAACTGTTTAACACACTAACACTAAATCCTACACGAGTCCCTTATTGAGGTTTAACTCAGAGCTGAATAAATTCGGTGGCACATAAATGTATGGTAACAAAAAGACTAAAACCTAATTTCTCTTCAAGTTTTTTGTAGAGATATAATTTCGAATTTTCTGTTATAATCGACAACAGCTGATATTAAAGGCGGCAGAGAAGATCATTATTAATTTAATAATTAAATTAGTTGATGTCCAAGTAGATACATATAAAATAATCTGATCATCATTAAAGTTGGCAAAGGAACTCCAATTTTATACTCTCGCTCTTATTTGGTTGTATTAATTTTTTTCTTCTTGAATTTCTTATATGTAGCTTGTTTATTGTTGTTGCTTTTTTACAGGCGTAAATGCCATGGACACCAAGTGCGTTAAATTAATAATCAGGTTTTATAATAAATTATCACAGATTGGACAATTCGTATATTTGTGTTAGACATGCGAAATAGTGATTTTTTACTTTTCAAGATCAAAGTCAAACAAAATTTTCTATCCGAGACAGAACATCATTGGCAGCAGCAGCAGCAGCAGCATAATTAACTGATCGTTATAGTAGGGCTACAATTCATTTACATGTCATGTCAAGATAAAATTTACAACATTACGTTTTTTGTATGTCAAAATACAAGTTTGAAATTCTCAACCAGTGGAAGATCGATAGAGAGATCTGCATTCAGAATGTTTTATGATTTTATTTTAAAGAAGCAATGACGTGACGAAAATAAATAAACAATTTTATAATATAAATTATTTATAAAATTTTTTATTTACTTGTATCTAAACATTAGTCTTCTACATACAAAAGCACATAATAATGAATTCGATGTCATTGAATTGACCATAATTTTGACCTGATTGTTTAATATTTTTTTTTTTATTTTTGGATATCATAATGCTGATCAATATTAATAAATGTAATTGTTGTTGTTGTTTTTTGCATTATGTATTAATGATTTTTGAAAATGCCAAGTCATGATTCTGAAGATTGTGCAAGATGGAAAAATGGCTGTTAAAGTTAATAACTTTACAGAATATTCAAGCCCGTATGGTTGGGCGAAAACATCTTAAAAGTTCATTAACTTTTAGGGGAGTTTCTTAAGGTGTCGTAAATATTTATTATACAGGGTGCCAACACTGTTTAAATATTAAACATGTTGCGGGGCTGTTGTGGTTCAAGCGAAGTGTGGATATGAAAATGATAGAGGAGGACATATGTTGTCTTAACATTTTGAATGTAATACAGAGTCACTAGCAAAAAGTTTGTTTTGACTTTTTCTTGTGTGTAAAAATGGTTCTAAGTTATAAACTCTGGCGTTGAATAAGATTTGATTTTTCCAACATGAATTAATAATAGTTCTAAAAGGTTGACATCACAATGCTCATTGGTAATTCCTCGAAAGTTCAAATTTTTGAAAATACAGACAACTTGTGTTGCAATTTTTTTATACAGGGTGCTTGCCAGAAATCGTATATTTTTGTATTGGGACGCATACGGCAAGTAGTCGAAGAATGACGGTTGAGAAGATCCTGTTGTGTAGAAGCGAGTTGGAAGTTTCAGTTACACTCAAGATGTGGAACCTTGAGTGCCACGCTTTTGTTATGAGACGGTTTTACATTAACGGTGCGTCCGTGACCCAAATCTAACGAGACTTTCGCCGCCTGCTCCGATTCCGCATTATGTTTATATACATACATGTTGCAATTTGTTAAGAAAATAACTTTGCTATAAGTTCAAAGCTTGCAGTCATCTTGTTTAAGTACGAAATTAGTTTGGTTTAATTTGCTAACCACACTTTGCTCTCGCGAGAAGTTAGCGTAGTTTCCAAACTTAAAAGTATGTATTTGAATTATGCTGTAACTTTTTTCTTCCTAAAATTAATATGTTGTTCAATTATAGGAATTAAAATATACGTTGTATAAACCCATAAACAGTCTTATTGGAAACAGTGAGCTTGGGCAGCTTTAGCCAACAGCTGGGTTTTTGAAAACCATGCAATTCCCGGTAAATATCCTGTAGCAAAAAGGGATAAATTTCGTAATGCACTAAGCCAGGACTGGATATTCACACTCATTGTGAGCTACCGTCTCAGCCTCTTGCTCTTGAATATTTTTGTAGATTGACCCCGCTATCCGTTCAGAATCACTACATTGGGCAATGAATACCGCAGTGCCTACAGAGATTGAGCTCGTCATCACTTATGAGGCTTCATTGTTCATCGCTATCGCAATCTCACGGTCCAGCGCCTTTGAAGTACTTTTGGAAATTAGCCCGTCCATCTCTTGCGTGGCATGCTTGTCTATCTCTTCCGGATTTCTTCCTTTGCCAATTAAAACCGAAAAGAGAATCCTTTTAATTCACACGAGTAAATGAGGAAATTATGTATACCCACAAGGTGTTCCATATGCACGAGTAACTCTGTATTAAAACTGGAAATCGACTGGTATCCAGAGTTTGCATACTAGAGACCAAGCGCCCTTTTGGCCACGCAGCTCTAGCGTATGCTGTTTCATCGTGTATTAGAGATTTTTATAAGAAAGTATTAACTTCTCTCCGCTCCACGTGTTAGAACTTCTGAGAGTGCAGTCAGTTACGGCAAGACATACCTTTGTTCCTGCCAGCTGACGACCTTCATTTTTAATGTTACAATACAGTTACAAATTATATTGTTACTTAATTTTCATCCACTGTATTACAGTCGTTGGTTGGAATCGAAACCCCCCACGAAACCCCCCAGACTGATAGACTAGTCCGTTACTAATTTATCTTCCGAGGCACTCTCTATTTTCAAATGATTTTACAAGGCTTTCCAAACTTCTTCGTTCGATTGCATAGTGATTTGTTTACATCTGCAAAAAATGATTAGCTATCAAGATTTAGATGAGAATTGCTTTTCTACAGCGGCTTAACAACAAAGAAGTCTCTGTTATACTTTGAAAGAGTGAAAGCAAATTTAAATTATACGCACTTTTTACGAATTCTTTAAAGGTTCTTACGCCATAAATAAGCCTACTTATGTAACTCGACACATAAAATTACGAAAAATCATTAGTAAGCAAAAAAATGCCTGTGTTTTATTTAAAATACTTAACTGCCCACTAAATTAATTATGCAAATTCGAACAAAAACATTTAAGATTTTTAAGGTTTCTTGGAAATAAACTAGAGTTTAGTTTGAAAAATAAAGTTCTCTAAATACTAAAACTAAGTGGTTTAATTAAATTTAACGTGTTAGTTTCAGTTTATTAATTAATTTAAATTTTTTTTTCTTTTAACTCTAATTCTATTCAAGAAATATTTATTGGGATGTGTTTTAATGTTTAGGATTTCTTAAAAAGTTACGTAGTCCGCTAATGGCAGTCATTAGATTTATGAGCATTCATAAATAATTATGTACGTATGTATGAACAGCACAGCAAAATATTCATAAATATTTTGATTTTTTTACGAAAATCAAACTAGTTTTTCTTTCTACGTCAAACTATTGTCAACAATTTTTTTATAGTCTGTATTTATTTGTTAAGTTCTTTCATTAGGAAGCTGAAGAAAAGTCATAAGAAGTTGATAAGGGAAACTAAGCAGATTATCTACTAAGCCGTAGGGCATTAAAATCAAACAGTTTAATGCAGGAAATAAATAAATTCAGAGAGTTTGGAGCTTAAGGCGTACATTGCTTCTCCAAATGTAATCTTAAAGGAATTTTTCTTGGCTTTGCCCCTGTAGGATTTACCATTCTCGATGTATACGAATATACGTCGTGAAACATACTCCATTAAGATAATAACGGTATACATACATACATATATCGAAAACTAGATTTGAATTCAGCGCCTCACATAACCTAAAAAACAAATGTTTTACCTGCCATCCGCAAATATCAATTCTGATTAAATAAATGAATCCATTAATCCGCGCAAAAATGCCCCACCTACGAGCTCTACCTGTTCCCACCTAACAGATGACCACGTAATAAACGAGGCTCATCTGCTGCCAGCTCACATGAAAAATAGATACTTGGGACATAACCAAAACCGGTTTGTCTTTAAACCAACCTTGACAAGGGATGACGGAAATATGCCTACACTAAAAAACAACTTTTAATTGCTCCAACTTCGACGAGTATTCAATGCCATAGAGAAATACTTGAAAATATGAAATTAAGTTAAAAGAAGGACCAGATTCAGAAGTAATAATCATTAGGTTTGTCGACATTAGAATGTTAAACAAAGTGATTCGACCAGTTTTTTTCGGACTTACAGCGGGAAAATTTGTTAAATAGCATTTTTTCGATTGACGAATAACCCGGTTTCTTGCTTTGAAAACCCGCTTTACGATATTTTTATTCTAATTTGTTTACTTGACTTAAATTGATAGTTCAAGTTCCCATCTCACAGAGTAAGATTTTTCATATTTGTAAGCATTTTAGTGAATTTTGTTTGTCAGATTTAGCAAACAGTTCACACGATCACATCGATACCACCTTGTACAATAAGGTACTATGAAAATAATTGGATTTTCAATTCTTTTTATATACTTTTTAGATCTATTTGTACTAAAGGACGCAACACACCCACACGGGCAAAAGTCCACGTCACGTTGCATACTCAAGGTTTGAAGAATTGTTGTCACAATGATCAACATTAAAAGTGTAGCACCACCATGTTGGCTTGTAGACAAAGTGTAGTTCCCTTGTAGTGGTGCAACTGAATTTAAAGTATATGTATGAAGCGCTGAAAAGGTTTTCAGAGAATTATCTTAGTATTTTTTCTTTTTTTGATGGCAGAAGGATCTATGACAATTATGTGTTAAACGAAATATCAGCCAAATACTCGCCGCAGCTTTTGTGTCATACATTTATCCGATGGTCGATATTTTCCCTGACTCTGAGACATAATTGAGGTTCAATGTCGTTAATGTTCCGAATTATCTCTCATCCTTCAGCTCTTGAATTGTTCCTCGCTTATTGACGTCAATTTTTTTTTTAAATACCACCGAAGAAAGAAGAAGTCCAATTGTGTCAAATCCCATGATCGTGACGGGTTATTAACAGTGCCACGACGTGAGATAACGCGGGCATTAAATTTCTCGCGCGAAAGATCCATTGTTTCGTTGGCTGTGTGGCAAGTGTCACCATCCTGTTGAAACCACATATCGTCCAGGTCCATATCCCCAATTTCTGGCCACAAAAGGTCCGCTGGACCACCCTATATTGTGAATAAAGTAAGCCACGGGTTATGAAAATCGATATATAGACCTTATTCACAATTAAGTAAAGGTATCTGTGTTTGACAAAAATTGTGTAAGTCATTTATCAGTATGTTGTAACTTACCTTCATTGTATGGTTTTGTAAGCAAAAACCGTCCTAAGTAGAGGAATGATTCTTGTAATAATAAGAAAATATGGTTTTTATATTTTATTGTTAGAAAAACACACTTATTTCCAAAATCATAAAAGTTGCCTTGATGTTCACTGAAAAGAAATTCGCATTGGACCAACTTTTGCAAAAATGTTTCTACCCAGGAACCCTCTTTATGATTATTAGAATAAATCACAAAGGGATTGCAAAAAAAAAATGATCGCACAATCGATCACACTTCACCTGTTATTCCCTGTGCTATATTTAGTACAACAACTTTCAAATTAAAGATTATCTCTTTCAGACATGGCAACATATTGTATTCTTTACATTAATAATCATCTCAGGGATTTTATCATAAATATTTTTCTAATAAATTCTTTTTCAAAGGCAAGAAACCAACAACAAATTATATGCAAATTCTACGCATGTTCAAAAAAAAGCACAAATGAATAAATAAAAAATAATTTAAATTCACAAATAATCAAAAAAGTCCAAAAGTAAAACTTGTTTGTTTCATCCACACACAGTCAGTCAGCCAAAATCTAGCAACTGAAGCATTTTTAAATTGTGATCATTGATCATGTTGTACTCGTATGTTGATTTGATGCTTTGTTTCTTCTTAAAATCATGATGATCATCAAATCTGAAGATGGAACCTTTCATGTTGGCGATGATGTATGCATGTGTGTGTATGTTGGTAGACATGTTTTTAAGAATGTTTTGTCGTTTTGTCGCTTTTAATTCTTTGTTGTTTCATACAGATTCTATTCAATAATTTTACTGATATATTCTGAAACATATTATTTTGAAGTTAAGGTGAAAAAAAAATCATAGGGAGCGACAATTACGAGTTCAAATTGGGACCAACTGTTCCTATTTAAAGTAAAAGTTATTGCTTGAAAAAAAGTAAAAGTTGAATAAAATTATCAAAAATTTCTAAAGAATTAATAATTAATAGAAAACTGGTTCGTATAATCGCAATTAAGTTTAACAATTTTATTTCTCCATAAATAATATTTATTAGATTTATGTTAAATTTAAAACAAAAATAAATGTGTTACGTATGGACCAGGCAAAAAGCAATTAATAATAAAAAAACAATATTCTTGTCTCGGTGGCGGCATTAAAGGAACACGCATATCGAAAGTAAAAACTACTACTTCTGTTAGCTTTGGGTCGGTGGTATTATGTTGTGTCCAAAGGAATTTCAGGGCCATATTTAACTTTATTTTTTGTTCAAGTTTTTGGTTACAATACATGTTTTCTTGAGATATAGAATGACCAGATATGAATGATAGGAGAAGAAATTTAAATAAAACAACAACGATGTGCAATATCAATATGGTTCTGGCTTTTACTTTGATTATGGTCTTCCAAATTTTTGCATCAGCATAATATCATACGGATATAGGCCTAAATTGCGGAATAACCTTTGTTGTATTACCTTTGATACAGGCCGGTACCACGACTATGCACCAAACTCTTTCTGGTTGGTGGCTTAAGATCCAAAAGAGTGTGTACTCGCGGTCTAACCTTTCCCACCTGCGTCAAATTGCCCACGCACTGAAGCCATTATGACGACCAACCTCACGACAAAATTCACGTTTTCTGAGCCAATTTCGATAATATGTTTTGATAATTTCCACACGTTCGGCAGACGTAAAACGAAATGACAAGCATTACTGTATATTTTGACAGCTAGCTTGCTTTGGTAAGCTTGACAACTATTAATATATATATCCAAATATATTGATATCTGGTCACCATATATATATATATATATATATATATATATAATAAAAAACTTAATCAAAAACATACACTCGTTCCAAGCGAAACTCGTACACTTTAGACTAATTTTTAAACTATCTTATAACAGTAAATAAGAAGTTCTTAACAAATAAAACTGTATTTATTTTATTAGCCCTTTTTATAACAAATTTAACAAAACATAAAAACTTCAAATTATTATTCAATAAAAAATTTTTTTAATAAAAACATAAAATAATAGTCATTTCTGTGACAAAGCCAAACTCGTACACCACACTTTAATCAAATATTATTTTGTTGGTTTTAAATATTAATACTTGGTGTGCATGCTTTTATTTTTTATCACCATTTTTAATCTATTTGGCATACTGCGCACAATGTTTTCGCAAAATCTTTCAATTTTGCCCCATTCGTCCTGAAGAGCTCTTTTCAAGTCATCCTTAGAACTTATTGTATGACTACGAATTTTACGATCGAGATAGCTCCACAAATTTTCGATTGGGTTTATGTCTGGACTTTGGGCTGGTGTATCCATAACATGTGGACAATTATAAAGTAGCCATGATCGCACATTGTAAGCCTTATGCTTAGGGTCGTTGTCTTGGTAAAAATAAAAGTTTTCACCAAGACAAAGTTTCTGCTTACAAACTGGTAAACTTTCTTTTAAAATGATCCATAGTACCATCGATAAAGTGTAAAACACCGGGCCCAGATGCAGAAAATGATCCCCAAATCATTACTGACCCACCACTGTGCTTAACTGTTGGTTTCATGTTTTTGGCAAGCAACTACTCATTTGATTTTTTCCATACATAAGGTCTTCCATCTGAACCAAACAAGTTGAATTTACTTTCATCTGTGAATAATACCTGCTTCCAAAATGAAAAAGCCTTTGTTTCTTGTTCCTTGGCGAATCGTATCCTTATCTTTTGATTTCTCTTATTAATCAGAG
This sequence comes from Phania funesta, assembly GCA_963932375.1. Lineage (NCBI taxonomy): Eukaryota > Metazoa > Arthropoda > Insecta > Diptera > Tachinidae > Phania > Phania funesta. Next base: position 66,112,553 of record OZ010656.1, on the reverse strand, counting down.
GTTTAACTCTTGCCCTTCTACCATTGAAATTAGCCCTTTTTAATATGTTTCTTATGGTCTGTGGGCAACATTTTTTCCTAAGTCTTTCAACAATTTCTACGAGTTTCGGAGCACTTAAAAATGGTTTTTTTTTATTTGACGTAAAATATAAGTATTGCTCGTCTCTAGCAGAGAAAATTTTGTTATTTGCACTTTTCTTCTTGTTCGCAATCCTCTCTTCAATTTTATACCTTTTTATAATATATTGCACTGGTGATCGGCTTCATAGTTGATAGCAACTATCTCAGATATTTCTCACAGCGATTTATTATTATTATGATGTTGAATTATTAATTTTCTTATTTCAACAGAAGTTTGTCCTCTCTGTCTATCCATTTTGTTCTCTTTTGTAACTCTTTCAAACAAAAACTCAAATAAATGACAATAAAAAAGGTGATAATGGGGAAAGTCCCTAATTTTTTTTTAAATTATTTTTACGAAATATCCCGAAGTTAGATGCAAATTAAAGGAATGTTGCTAAATTAAATAAGACTGTACGAGTTTGGCTTTGGCGTCGAAAGTTGCCAATTTTTAAAATATTTATCTGTAGTTTAATAAGTACATAGTTTTGTACTAAAATTAAGTACATTTATGTTATTAGCCTATTTAGTTTTAGACATATAACATAAAGAAATTTGTTTTCATAGGTGTTCGAGTTTCGCTTGAAAACAGTGTAATTATTTCGACTTTATCAAACGCAGTGTTGTTGTATATGTATTAAAGTTTAAAAGTGGAAATTCATTATAGCTGCCAGATACTTAGCAAATCTCTCGCTATGCTCTTCACTCGAAGAAGGAAAAGTATAGAGGTTGAATCTTGAATGCTTTTCGGATTAGAAATCAATGTGTTCAGGGAGGTGAATTATCTAGACAAGGAACTTGCCTAGAATGCACACATTTAATTTAATATGTGGAAAGCCAGAAGGATCTTTAATCAATGTAAACAAGTGCGTGGCCGTGGCTTGAGCATGTCGCCAAAGGCTGCAATCTGTATAACACAATAACTTGTGCAACCGTGGTTTGCTGGTCAAAGGCCTCTCGAAGCAGAATTAAACGTAACTGAGATGGGGTGGAAATGATGGCCTGTACGAGTTTTTGTTATGCAATGCGCACGACACCAACACAGGCAATCGAGGCAATGCTGCAATAGCTATTATTCGCTAGGCCAACGACTGTAATGTCAGTGTTACGTATGAAAAGCGATGTCATCTGACATAAGAGTATTCTGCACCTAGTCAGAAAAGAGGTTAGAGAGACTCAGATGTCGATAAAACGAATGAATAGAAGAAAATTAATCGAATGGCTGCCTCGGACACTCATTGAGGAAGACGTTATGCACAGAGAGTTTATGAAGGACGACACCAGCATTTATACTAATGGTTCTCATATGCACGGCAGGTCAGTAGCTCATGAGTTGAACTTGTCTTGTAGTCTACGTCCGGTGGAGTACGAGACAGATCACCTGCTGGGAATTCGGTTGCATGTAAGAAAGTTTCTCATTGCACTCAACAATGAGTCGGTTATAAAAGGTTAAGGTGTACTCCAATGTGGTGCTGTAATGTGTTCCAACACTAAACAGACGTGTCTTGTAAATAAATTAAAATTGCTATGTGTTAAAGGATACATAGGCACAGCTGGGGATAAAGTAGACGACGAATTAACAAAAAGTGTAGCTGGTGTAAACTTATGTGTACTAGAACCCAAAGTTGCCCTCCGGAATGCCATAGTGTGAGCAAACGTCCTGCAATGGGTAGACTCATTAAACCTGCAAACATTTAGGGACGCTACCACATGAAGACAGGCTCGAATGGTGCGCAAAGCACCAGGAAGGCCAATGACAAGACATTGAAACTTTAAGCAGATGGTACTTGCAAATTCTGCTTGGGAGAAGCTGAGGCATTAAAGCACATAGTGTGTATATGTGGAGCACTGGCTAGAATAAGGCTTTGGACCTTGGACAGACACTTGTTAAATGTGAATGCCATGAAGGATCTAAGCCTTAGACAAATGCTAGCAATTACAAGAGACTCCGTTATGGCGAAGAAGGCTAACGGGAACCGTTCGACAGTCTGAAATAACTACAGTCAAGAGTAAAGACCTTAATTTAAATAGTAATGTAATATGCTGAGCCTTTTAAGACAGTAAGGTCTTCCCACTTTCATAAAACTATAAATTAAAGCAAAAAGCTTTTTAAGCGCATTTAAATCTTTGTCTTATTACACAAATTTAAAATTAACTTCAAAAAGTGAACCCCAATTTGCTGTTTATTTATTTCAGACATCCAAGGTCTTTCAGGCTTTCCAGTATTCAAAATTGTTTCAAAGGCACTTCAACTAAATACACACTTCAACAACAGGTTGCTCGTTAAAGTTATATGGACATTCAAATTATTTATGAATACATTGAAATAGAAGAATTAATTAACATTTAGCAAATATTAAAACAAAAACGCAGATATAATTGTTAACTTCTTATTTAATTTGTGCTTGTTTTCATTTAATTAATTATTAAAATACTTTTTCTTTGTTAAACGTGCAATCTGCGGTTTCCCTCAAAATTGCAAAATTTAAAAATTTCTTTATTTTGCAGCTTTAAACTTGTACCTCCCAGCGTTATAACTGTTTCTGCTTAAATAATTAATAAATTTTATTTATTTATTAATCGAAAAATCCACGATCTTGTTTATTTTATTGGCTTATTGCACTCACACATTTTTATACACACATACAATACATATGTATGTGTGCACGTGTGTATGCGTATCAGTAAGAATCGCAGTAATTTGTTTGTTATTTGAAATTTAAATTGGGCGACAGAAAAAAATAGAAGTACAAATCAGAATATCAATCGATCTTATAGTCAAATTAGGACTTACATATGAGTTAGAATTATAACTACAACAAATAAAGAGTGTTTTCAGTTTGGGGAGAGTCCAGGTTATGTTAGGTTATTAGGCCACCTGCACGGCATGCCCACGTGAGTCCGGAAATTCGGTCCCTTTGTGTTACTTGAAGCGATAGAAGAGAGTGAGGTAACTGCGAAGAACTTCAGAGGAATGGAAGCAGGTTCACTAAGTCTGTGCTAAACTGCTCCTAATGAGGGAATTGATTCCCCTCAATCCCAGTTCCGATATTTCGGTGAGGTTGCCGAAGGACTTCCGCCCGAGGGGAGTATCTAACAGTGTTTCAAACTAATATTCAAATTAGAATTTTGCTCCAAATAATTTTCAGTCGTTAATAAATTTGTAAATATGCTTTCAAACGAGATATCACTCATGTTGACGACAGACAACCACAAGCAATGAGGTTTTAAACGCGAGGCTACGGGGATTGAGAAAAATAATAATAACGATATGATTGGAAGGTAAAACAACAAAAATCCCATCAGGTGACTTACATGAAGACATAACAGCATCCTGCTGAAGCTAAGCAAATTCGAGTGTTCTGACGAAACTCTCCAACTTATACAAACATATACGAAAAAAATCCTGGTTACGACAATCATATAATGTTATCTATAACAATATTTATTGTGGCCAATTAAAAAACATTTTAAACACCACATTAGTTTCGATAATAAAGTTCTTCTTTACATTTAATCATCAAATGATTTCCATTCTTAAAAATTCCAACATGGTCGAGTTGAACAATACAATTTTTGCTTAAATTCTAACCACAAACAAAAAAAAAACTACAACAACTCTAGAGATTTCCTACTAAAACAAAATATCTCTGGTTTTATAATGCAATCAAATTTTACGTAAAGGATTTTTCAACAGGCAGTAATTACAAAATCGCAAAATTTTAAGAAACAACAACCCGAAATGAAATTAAACAAAATATTTTATACTCATGTAAATGATCTTGGAGGTCAACACGACTATAAACCAGTAATGGAATCTCATCTTGATTAAAAAAATAAATAACAAATTAAAAAAAAAAATACCACAAACTTATGAAAAATACAAGACTTTCGTTGACGAGTTAAACTTCAAAGTGCGAAGGAAGGCAGGCAAATACACAAATTCATTTTATTCTGCCACAATTTCAATGTTCGAATGATTAATTATTCTTTTGCGATTAATTTACAAGGGTAGACTTATTAACAATTCGATTTTATTAAGCCACAAATTATAAAAACGTAAGTGTTTGTTTGACACACACCATACGTGAGTGCTTCTAAAGATATTTAATGAGTCATTGAACTTACTTCGACTTGTTTAAACATAGCAGACATTAAATTGAAATTTAACACTTTAATTTCATTTTCACTATTAAGTTTAACATTTGATATTACATAAGGAACAGTTAAGGTTTCCATTCGAATTGAACAACTCGAAGTAGTCCATAGTATAAGTCTGGTCATTACCCGTCTCAGATATAGAACGGAGCAGATATCGATATTTGAGATTTAAGAAACAAAATTTTGTAGTAAATAAAATACATTTAGTTTTCTTTTTAGCTAACGCTAAAATATTTGTAGCAATCTAGCAGTTCTTAGCAAACTTTAGAATATTAAAAAAAAATCTTGAAATCATCATCGGTAATAATCATTTTTTATGTCGAAACAATCAGCTAACAAACTTAATTCAAAAGAACGACAGATTAACAGCGAGCATCGCCACTGTTAGTGTTTCGCACAATAAAACGGGACTTTAAAGTCTTCAACTTGGTGAACTTTCCATCGGAACTCGGATCTGGGAAAATCAACCAACTGACATTTTTCCAACAAAAAAGTTAGTGTTTGTCGTCATGGGTTCGTTCTTCTGCAAAAACAACGTTCATTCTTCTGCAAAACTGCTGGGAGTTGGCAAAGTGCTTTTCCAGCAGGACGGCGCTACTTTGATGGACATTGTGTATAACTGAATTAACGGTACAAAAATTGTATGATTTGAGCCCGATAGAATTTTCTTTTATGACCTTCTGAAGACACAGAGATACATGTTGCTACGTTAAACCTTTTTAAAAGTCTTTATTTATTCGCAGGCTCTTTTAGTTATAGGGTTTCTTTTAAATAACACAAGACAGAATTTTATTTTTACACACTGTTAGTTTATTTTCTTTATGTAATATTTAAATTCAACCTAACGTTTACTTCTTATCCGGATGATGACACTTTAACGTTTTAATCGATACTAACTTACAGCTTGACTACTCATATTAGTCGTCTAGTTACTAGAAACTTGTAGAATACGCAAGAATCTAGTAGATACTTCTTTAGCTATAAACATCTTTCCTGCTGTTCTTTTATTTTTATGATGTTTGTTTTTGTAACTACTGCCTGCTTTGCTACTTATGGTGGTGGTTTCTTTGCGTTGTTATTGTTTACCCACACTACGCAATTACTGGAATTCGTCATTACGCGTTGATATCGTTATTGTTGCTCTGTATGTATTCACTTTCCTGATAACTTGTCTGAGCTTATCGGTGTTGTGCGTTGGTGTTTTTACAGCGCAGCGCTGTATGTACAGTGCGCGCCAAAAGTGTTTTTAGTTTTTAATTCTGGAACTCTCTACACAGTAAGTAATACTTGTTCGCACTTATCTTAGTAACGATATGTATGTCAATAAGCCATAGTTGATGCTCTCAAAGTCACTTTGAAAATTTAACTTCTCGATTCGGTGTGACCGTGCTAAATTTTGTACAGATATTTGAACGGTGGCATATTCCATATGTAATGTCACACATACAAGACTGTTTTGAACAAAAGAAGAATTTCCATTTGAAAATGAACTGTAAAGAGAAATGAAACCTTTTCAAGGCAAATAATATTTATGAATGATTGAAGAATTTGATCATGTGTGTCTCAACATACAATTTTTCATGCGTTGGTTATAAACAGCGTGAATGGTTTCGAATTTTATTTTTAAAACAACAACAGGAAAAATATCTATTAATACGAGGGCGGATCAATAAGTCCATGACTTTTTGAATGATATACAGTTTTTTTGCAAAACAAAAATTTATATTTCGTTTCTCCAGTTTTTGTATCCCTTCCAAAAAATAGGATTTTTCCTTCAAGTAGGCATTTGTTTGGTCAAAAATTTTATCGTTGGAGCTAAATCTCTTTCCAGCAAGGTTTGGAAATAGGAAGTAGTCACAAGGGGATAAATCCGGAGAATATGGCAAATGATGTACCAATTCGTAGCCCAATTCATAGAGTTTTGCCATTGAGGCTGCACAAGTGTGCACCCGTGCATTACCATATGGGGTCGTTTTCTTTTTTAATTCCTCATTAAATCGATATAATAAGTTGGCATAATATTTGCCGTTTATTGTTTTTCCCTTTTGAAGCAAAAAACTGTTGCCATCACCTTGTTGGCAACAAGGGAAAACCCATTGTTTAGACTAGCTTGGTCACTCGAGTACAGTAATGGGTCTTTGTTTCATCCACAGTTACAAAATTCCGCAAAAACTCATTCGGATTGCGGTTAAAGAACTGTAAACAATCCTTGAAGTTGTCACACGTTTACGTTCATGATCAATTGAGAGCAAACGCGGCACCCATCTTGCAGACAACTTTCTTAAAGCCAGCTGATCATATAAAATCGAAACCATACTGCCATATGAAATGCCTATGGCATCCACAATCTCTCGCATTTTTACTCTTCGATCGGCCAACACCATATCGTGGATTTTTTGACATTTTCGGATGTACTGACCTCAATTGGCCGTCCAGAACATTCAGCGTCATTTGTACTTGAGCGACCACAACGGAAGTCAGTAAAACACTTTTTTACCATTGAAATCGATGGTGCAGAGTCCCCATAGTATTTATCGAGCTTTTCCTTGGTTTAATTGACGGTTTCTTTTCGCCAAAAATAATGTTTAATGAGCACTCGAAATTCACTTATTTTTATTTTTAGACAAATACACGAGGTTGTATGATTTGAACAGCTGTTAAACGCAAAGTAAATGACGACACTTGCTCAAAATTTAACAGTTGTCTACTAACAGATGGTACTTGATGGGAATAGTGTTGCATTTCATATAACTACGAGGGAAGTTCGAAAAGTCACAGAAATTCCTACAGTTTCTCTCTGGTTAGCAGCATGTATCATCATTATTGATTTTCACTATATGAGAAACATACATTTCTCGCACAAGCCACCTACTTACTATTGCAACAGCATTTACTCGTAGATGATAATATTGTTGCTGCAGCCATTAGAATAATACGGAACTTTGTTTTACACAAGGATCAGATATAGTTGTATTAGTGTGTAAAATAGAACACGCTCAAGGGCCGAAGCTGGGCAAACTGTTACCGCTTTATTTTTTAGTAGTTACCAAAATTAATTGCAGTTCATAATAATGACTTCAGACTTTATTCCTTAAAGCGAAATACATATCAGAATTTTGCCAATTGAATGTAAACTATTTTCGAAGATATTTCAATCCGTTTGCATATTTGCATGGCCCGGCAGGCTAACTTTGAGTTGTACTAGTTGGCTTTACTAGAACGGCTTTAAACCGGTAAATTTAAATTCGTTTTATTCAAAACAGCAAAAACAAGACCGGCCCAATAGAGAATGAAAAATTGATTCAAAACAATACAAATTTGATTCAATTAATAATCAAATATTTGCGATTAAAATATTTTATTAAAATTTATTTTAACTATTTCTTTCCAACTTCTAAACTCGTTCGTTTCTTTTGATGTTGGCAATCTCAAGTTATTCAATAATAGACAAAAATCAAGTTCAACTCGAAGGTAACGAATTTTAAAATACAAATATTTTGTTAAAAGAAAAAAAAATACAACAAAAAATAAGAAAAAGGTAAAAAGAATATCAGAAATATGCGCAAATACATAAAGACTACTACTTGTTACAAATTAATTTATTACACATCCACTATGGAGCGGAGATAACAATCTAAATTATAGAACCGGTCGCAATTTTCAACACAATGAATACGTATGATGTGGTTTTTAGACCAAGGAACGACGCCTATTTAATGTAATGGGGAATGCTGACAAGCCCATGGAAATGTTTTTCAGGAATAAAGCTTAATCGCTTATAATTTTGTAAAGATAATATCACGAAATCAAGGCCAGCTAAGCAAATTACAAAAAGCAAATTTGTGAATTATTAAATTCATCGTATGAAAATCAGTATAAAAATCCCAAATACCAAGTTTTGTATGAAAGAATTGTCGTCATCAACAAGCCATAGGAAAGACTATACCAAGGAACACTTTAACTTAAGCAAATCACTTACATACACATATATTAGAGTTTTCATTCGAACATGAATAATTCGGTTATTCGAACAATTTTGCTCGTTTTCTTTTTCAAACGAATAAAATTGTTCAATCTGGAATTAAAAATTATTCAAATGATGTTTTTCAAATAATCGAATCATTTGTTTTAAACTACTTAGTTAAAAATATCTTCTCAATTTAAAGTTTACAAAACTTGTTAACAATTTAATGTTTTAAGCCAGTATGTCAAATCAATTTATAAATATTTGCCTGTTTATGTAAGAACGTGAAATTTACCTTTATTTTCGATGCAATTTTAACGTTCGCTTTTGACGATTGATACAAAAGAAAATGTTACTTCATTGATGGCAATATTTAAATTGGACGCTGAAGTGCTCAAAAACCCGATGCTTCCTTGAGCCTACTTAGTGAAGTTTTGCACGGATAACACCATCTGATAAAATTAAGCGTTGTTAGAACTTCCCACTAGTATCGCACAATACTTGACACTAAAACATTAAAAGCAGGCAACACAGCTACATTGTCACTGCACATGTATGTAAGCTCTCCCACTAAGAAATTTATACGAATCATCGGCTGATATACAGACTCTTGTCAGCGAGAAGGCTCAGAAAGCAATGGCAACATAGTCGTTCTCCTGACGTCAAGGCCCAATTTAACTTATGTCAAAGAACTCCGCTATAGAGATATTAAAAAAATTTGGGTCCAAAAAAAAACAAAGACTATAGCCTGTGGAATGCTAAAGGCACCTAAAATGTTCTTTTGCCGAATCTCCATTAAGGCTTGAAGACCGCACATGGACTAAAAACTCAATTGAAGAAGTAAATGCCTTAATAAATTTTTTTTTTGTCAATCTGTTTTATGTGTATTCTGATTTATAATCCTGTAGTGCGATTCACTAACTTTTAACGATTCGACAGTCGCAAAATTTGTCGACAATTTCTGTTGTTTGCAGTATTATTATTAATGTTTGAGGGGATATCGAAGCAGACCACTTACTTTCTGTGTCGCTTTTCGACCCCCATTTCGCTCCTCAAATTGATTTCAGGGTACCGATCCGTAATCGCAACCACTTTACTTTCAATTGAGTCTCGTGCCGAGGAGCTCTTTGAGCACCATTCTAGTTTGCAGTAACGATTGTGTGATTCACTAACTAGTCGTAAACGATAGTAAACATCGTTAATTTTTTGTTTATTCAAGTTGACATCAAGTAGCACCACTGTCAAAAAAATATCAAATAAACGAAAAGCACAAAGAAAAATAGAAAAAAAATGATTTGTTGGAAAAAATTGTTTGTGTGTTTCGCTATTTTTACAAAAGATGAGTAAAAAACATTTGAGGCTATTTCTTCATGAAGTATAAACATATTATGTATGTACCTAGTGCCTTGCTCGTTTAAAAGATTCTTTATGATTTTGAAACCAAATAAAACTGCCTCTAAAAGATGCCATGAATTTTATTTTGTCGAAAAAATAAACAACACAAAAATATGCGTCGTTTATTTTAGTCTACAATCGTTAAGCTAACAACAACAGCAGACTAAACGATTGCGAATGTTGTTTAAAAAAAGTTAATGAATAGCAACATCGTTAATTTTGTTGTTAAAATTTTTTATCGATGCGATTGTCGTTAAAAAAGAATATTGAATCGCACTACTGATGAGATATATTCAGCTATTCACAAAACTTTCAATATTATTCAAGTTATGCCGTGATAAATATTTGAAAGTTTGTGGGAAATTGGTGTTTTATATTTTAGTCAATCTACGTTAAACAGTCGGAGGCGCACCAATTTGAAAACTCTGTGATTCTGGTCTACTGTGCAGTCACAAAATCCACACAGTTCTTGGCAGTTATATTGGTCCTAATACTTTTTTAATATTTTTCTTATTAATTTGGCATTTATATATTTTAAATTACATTTTTTATTTGAACGATAAAAAAAGCCAAAGTATAATACAATTAAATTATATGAATAAATTAAATAATCTACAAAACTTGTTACTTTGCCTTAAAGCACCTCGGGATGCGAACTGAATTAATTAAAGAATTGTTTTTATATTTTACAAATTAAATATAAAATATTATATTTGAAATTTTATTAAATTACAATTACTTTAATCTATAAACCTGAAAATGATGAAACGAACAAATTTAACATGAAACAAAGCCATTGTAGGCAAATAACGTTTGTTATTTACAATTTTACGCATATTTATTCCAATAATTTGAATTATATTTATTATCTGCGATCGCAACCGAAATTCATATAAAATATAACTGCTTTCAAAATTTATTTATTAATAACATTAAAACTCATTAAGATCTACTACACAAATAATGGGCTGACAAAGGAGATCAATGTACTGAACTGGTTTTCTATTGCCTAATTAAATTTAAAAAAATTTGTGGAAGTTTTGTTTTAGTTATATCCTTCAACAAGGTGCAAGGCAAGGTGTAGGATCAATAAAAAGTTCTAGCATGTATTAAACTTTACACTAGAAAAGAAGAACTTGTGAGCCATTACTCTCCCAACTGCGTTTAGATTAGTATGTATATCGCTGATATCTGACATTGTTAAATTCATTATGATACAGAACACTTTCGACATACAAAACAAACAATCAATGTTACCCCGAACATAAACAAGAATAACATTAGTATCGTTTTTCTATTTTTTTAATTATTTGATTACTAATATTGAATAATTTATTTTTTAAATATTTACACAAACTATCAAACATTTCCACAAAGTATAACATGCACTTTAGAACTAAGAATTATTACTATAATTTATTAATTAATTAAAATCATAATAAATGCTTAATACGAATATATAAAAGTAACTAGTTACTACAAATAAATGACGTATTGCGAAAAAAAATATACGTAATTGAAATAAATACGCAACAACAAACAAATTTATGGCAATTTTTGCAAGTTGCTGCTGTGAATTATTTATTTAAACAATATTGTCTAATTAAGTTTAATTTTAAATTATATATTATTAAATAGAATATTCGATGTAAATACAAAAGATTGATTTTGTTTTTTTTTTTTTTAATATTTACACTAACAGAGATTTTTTTCATTTCTTTATACATATTACATATTAAAATATTTTTTTTTTAATTTAAAGTCTTGTAATGTAAAGAATATTTGGGAATGTACTTGCATTTGACTATTTGGATTTATAGGAAATTAATTAAGGATTTTTTAATTCGGCTTTTTATTAAACCCATTTAACACAGTCTCTTTAAATGTACTTAGTTGCAAAACTGTTGCATACTTTGAGGGGGTTTAATATATGGAATTACGATTTCCTTAATCATTCATTATTCATTTTTCACTTTAGCTTATTTACAGTTAAAATAGAGAAAAATCACTAGATTCGTTGTGTTATCTCGTCTTGTTTAGGATCACAATTCCGTTGAATATTCTTGGGGATTCATGGAAAATTTACGCCAACATATATGATCACCATTGACATCGGCAGCTGATGGTGTAGGTTTCGAAAGATTTCGATTATTTTCCAACTTACTGGAACTGGAAGAGCGTTTAACATAATTGTTGATATTGCCAGAGGAGCCACTAGATCTGGCCATGGGATTACGGGTGGGAGCATAAGATATTGACTCATTAGAGGGTCTGATTTCGATGCGTGTAGCATGTTGTCCCTCCTCTGAGGATAAACGTCTAATGTAGACAATTTCGCGATGTTTGGTGGTTTCTGGATTGGTATTTCTCAATTCTACGTGACTACTATGATGTTGATGTTTTTGTGGGGGTTGTGATTGAGATTGTGGCTGTGGCAATTGGCTTCCCACGCGTGGCTGACCACGCGTTCTATGAAACTCCCTTAAAGGTTTGTTGTTTAATTCACTACTGTTATGAAATGGTACAAATTGTTGTGAAATTCCCGGAAACTTATCCACACTAATGTCTTCTTCTATAGCCGAGTCACCAAACACTGAGCCACTATAATTTGGTGAACTATTGCCTGGTGTAGAGGATTTCCAATTATGTTGATTGCTGGCTGGACTAGCAGCAGCGCCAACACCATTGGCATATTTATTTGATGTGGAATACTGTCCCTTTTTAATGGAATGTGTATAGTCTCTGGTACCGCGGCGTCTTAAAGTAAAATCTCTTTGGCCTGTATCTTGACAAACTGAACGCCACTGTTTCCAAGCATGTCTAGCCAAAGGATCTGCTGGTCCCCATTCTTTGGCCGATTTAGAGGCCTCACAAATCATGCCAAAGAAATTATACTCCACCTGTCTAAATATTTGTATACAAGCTATAATTAGGATTACAAATAAAACAAACAGTATGGGCGCCCATCTGGGCATAACATTGGCTAGTATATCAAACTCATCATCATCGGAACACCACCACACAAGGAGACCCGTCAACATAGCTGGACAAATGCACCACAAACCCAACCACATTTTATAAATCGGTCTGCCTATCGAAAATTCCAAATCTGTGTAGATATTTTTCACACCATATATCCAAGTCACCGCTATCAGTTCAAATACCAAAGCTGTTATTATCATAGTACCCACTATGCGGGAATCCAATAGTCTGGGTATATAGAACTTTGGGGGAGATAACGATATTATAGATGCCACTAAGCCAACCAAACTTATAACATAATTCGGATGACGAGGCACTAATCTCGTGCTGGTATAAACGCCCACTACTATGGTTATAAAACAGCAGACCACTATCAACACATGAATCATTGAAGGTAACAATTTCACCCACAGCTCATAATGCGGCTTGTCGTATAATATACGATCGTATACGGTGGTCAATGGTTTCAGTTCGTCTATCAGATAGGCGCCATTGGCAGAATGATCGAATTGTATCATAAATAGAGTGACAGCTATGGCGTTTATCAGCAGATTAAAGCATAAGTATACCACAGAAGTTCGTACTGCATCACCTTTGTACAAAAATTTTCCAGTCATCATCGGTAAAACGCCAAAACCACAATTTAAGGCAAATATAACTTGCATCAGAGCACTGAACCATAAATTACTTTCCACCAGATATTCTTTAGTAAAACTATACAAGGGTGGAAAATAGGGTGTGGGTTTGTCCAAAGAATTGTGTATTTCCCAGCCGGTAACACAACACAGCAGAAGAAAACCCACTAAGCCAAAAATAAAGAGTACTCGTCTTAAAACGCAGCCATTGTGTGTGCTAAAAAATAAATATAATAAAAAAATTTCTATTAATTTGTGTAAAGGAAAGAAACAACTTATTATTTACCACAACATAACGACAGCCCACAAGCCGATCAAGCCCAACGATAAAAAACCAAAAAACAATGGATTCTCCCAGAAAGGTGTTAGAAATGTCTTCTCCAAACATTCCTGGCCGCTAACATTGCTTAATGCGTAACCATCCTAAAAAGCAGAGACAGTAAATATTCAAGTAAATTTACAACAAACTTTAGATCAATTTTAAACTTACGGCAGCCAATCTTAAATTTCCGAGACACTCTTTAAAGGGAAAACTGTTGAAGGAAAACATGCCAATATAAGCTAAAGCCATAACGGCCTGTAGCGAAACCCATATGGTTGAGAGCCAAGATGCAAAACGACTAACAATACAGGCTCCTGAAAGGAAAGAAAATAAAATTAATAAAAAAAATAGCAAAATGGAAAGTCGAAAAAAATTACGAAAACTATCTACTGATTTGATTTTCCGACAGGGTGATTTGATATTATTTTATTATTGTCATCCCTTGTCAAGTTTGGAGCAAACCTGTTTCGGCTATGTGCCATTTCGAGTGTAAAATCTAAAGTATAGAATTTTTTTTACCGATTTTATTCAGTTTTTCCCTTTTCAAAATATTTAATATTTGCTCAAATGGTCGAAATTGTTTGTGAATTTGTTTTTATTATATACAGATAAAATTAAATTATACGGTAACAAAAGGAGAGTAAAATAAACTACCTTCAAAGCGTGAACGTAAAAGTGAATTAAACGAGAAACGTCGAATTTTGTTAAAAATTTGTGACACAATTATTTTTGGTTTATTAGCAACTAATTTGTTAAATTAAATTATTTGTAGCCGTAAAGAATAAATCGATGATATGCAATATCGGAATGGTTTTAATATCTAGAGCCTATAAAATATTCAAAGCTTGGTGTCGACATTGCACACTGGGTTCGATTGCCTCCAGCGTGGCTCTAAACTGATTTTTTAGAGTTATTCGTTTTTAATAACTGCGTATGAAAAGGTCGAAAATTTTTTCTGACTGAGTATACGTTTAAAGTTGGTAAGAATATACTATTGTGTACAATCCAAATGAGTGATATGCACAATAGCGCTACATTTAATCGAATGTGCGCCAAAATACCAAATAAAATTTCCTTCGAACAGCTCATTCGATCACAATCAAAGACCCAATGTTGCTCATAATAAGGGCAATTATTGTAAACATGTTCATTAATGTTAGAGATGAACGCGTATGTGATATGATGTCACTAGGGATGCATCCGATACCGCTAACGGTTACTGTGCGATAAGTGCATCAAGCATCATATATTTTAGCTCATTTTGTGTTTTAATTCACTAGCATATCGGTATCGCCGAAATCGGTATTGTATCGCCAAAAAGGTGCATCTATACATCCCCAGATTTCAACCTGGTATCTAAAAAAACTTTTAGAAATCAAAGTGATTGTATAAAATTTGTTGCAGATACATCTCTTTATTGCACCAGTAATTAAAGTGTGTCTGAAAAAAAATGACTGAAACACGTTTTTTGTTTACTAATCAAGGCAAAACCTCGAAAAAAAAAACGTTATTTTGAAGATAATTCAACCCATTAAGCGTCACCCTTACTTTGTTATCAAAACTTACATTCAGATGCCCAAAACCCCTGACAAAAATAGGATATGTAGTATACAATGTGTGTCAACCTAAATTTACGATTAAAACATCATACCAGCTAGTGTATATGTAGTTTGTATACTACGAAAACGTACGTAGTACAGACGTAGTTTCCAAAATAGAGTATACCCAAGACACATTCTCTTTTTCAGTATTAAATATACAATTTTATTATTAAAAACACAATCCTTTAGTAAAGAAACTACATGTCTGACATGCTAGAATAGTAGCAAAGCCGTAATATACTTACATACCAAAGTATAGAAACCACGTGTATGGCAGAGGTATTATGCAGGAATGTGTTAATGTGTTACTAAAACAAGCGCATAAAACCGTAGCATATCCTAGGGCATCATGGTAAAACTATAAAATTATGTGGCAACATTTCTAACATTTTTAAAAATTGAAACCGTCACTTCATTTTCGATTATAAAATAAATTACGGTTTGTCTTAAAATAATTATATATTTAGCGACCAAGTGGCAAAGGTTGGATATTTAAACTGTCGCTAAGAGCTAAATAAAATCAAACCTTGTTTAATCTTATACTACATTTACATCTACGCAAAATCTAGTAGATTTCAGCTCAAATCTCGAAGAAAATCTCTGCCGTTTACACCAATGCTTTTTGACGTATTATTGGATTTCATTTTCATAACAAAAACAACTGACTGAAGAAAGAATAATAAATTGGCTCTAAACTTAATTAAATTCGTGCCACAATTGTTTTTGTACACATAATTACATATGTAATATTACTTACAGTTTATTCATTTTTGTTTTATCAATATTGAAAACACTTATTTTAAACTTTTATTATTTTTTAATGTTGCTGCAAATATTTTGTTTCTACCGCGCTTTTTTTTTTGTTACAAATGTCAAAATGTTCTTGTTCAGCGCTGCATATTTCAGTACTTTAGCAAAAAATACATAGTTGCATCATTTAGTATTGCAAGATTTTGAGAGATTTTGCACAAAATCTAGTTCGTAAGTAGATTTTGTTTTGTATGGGAAATCTGGTGGAAATGAACTAGATTTCGCTCAAAATCTCATAAGTACCAGATTTTGCGTAGATGTAAATGTAGTATTACTTAATTTTCTTAAGGATCATTAAATAATGATCGTTAACTCGCTTGTCACTTGTTTAAAACTGACCTTTGAATATTGGTGATGCTCTCCAAGTATGTGCCGCTCCTTGTCCCAAAAACTGACCCACTGATATCTCCAATAACACAATGGGCAAACCGACTAGAAATAAAAGTAATAAATATGGAATCAAATACGCTAGACCGTATTTATCCATTTCTCGGGGAAAACGCACAACATTGGCGTAGGTGACATTTAAGCAGATGCATAGTACCAGACCACGAAATACCGAACATTTTGTCTGTAATAAAAAATATAAATTAATAAACAATAGAAAATTATTTAACGTAGTACTAAGAAGTAGAATAAGAAATTATATTGTAAAATAATGAAGCTTTCCTGCCTATTTATTACACGTAGAAAATGTAAGTTATATATTTGTATTTAATACCTCGAATGGATAACCCATTATTTTTTCTAATCGCATATGGATTATTTCTGTCTTTATGGCATAATTAAAAACATCTATTGATAACTTTAAAGTTTATCTTAAACAACTTATCGAAAAACCTTTCCATTTTCCTCTGGCTTAAATCTCAATTAGCCACGTAAAAGCAAAGAAGATTTTAACATTTTACAAAACGTTTCTTAATGGATTTTTTACTATTTTGGCCAACCACATCTATTTGGAAAAAAATTAAGTCATTAAAAAAAAGCAAGTAGATAAATTAAAAAAATATCGTACATTAACCCAGTTGCAGATTAATGAAATATATAAAAATGTTAAAAAAATACAAAAGAAAAGGAAAAATATACAACATTTATTAAACCTAAAAATAGGGAAGTTTAAAAGTAAAGCACTTTAATAAAGATGGTGGGAAAGAAATAAAATGAAGCAGAAGAGTCTCCTCTACCAAACTCGTATTTGGAAAAAGTAGTTCAAAAAATTTAGAATATAACTTAAGCTTGTAATAATTTAATACAACTAAAAGTGCAAAAATACCACATGGTGTCAAACCAAGAACGACCCATTGTAAAATTAAGAACAAAAAGTGCAAAAATACCAGGTGGTGCTAAATCAAGAACAATTGTTCTCACCTCCCAAATCAAGAATGCCTCGTTGTCAAACTAAGAACAAACTGTTGTGGAAGCAGGAACATTTGTTGTCACCTACATTGTTTTGTTTATAATTTTTCCATTATGTTTTCTTTGTTTTCAAATATGGGCAAGTGAAACTCCAGAGTTTATTATTAATTTAAAAGTTTCTTCGAATCCATATGTTTTAGATTTTTTAAATATGCATGTGTCTATATGTTTAAAATTTTATTAATTTTATTTTACCTTCCACATGTCGAATTAGGAAGTTTGCAGTTATTAAAAAAAAAAGGAATTAAAACAGTTCCACCCTCTGGGACTTCACCTCAAATTTTGAGAAAAATTAATTGCATGAAGGAAATCGGAATTAACAAAATTTGTGTTTCTTAATACATTTTATAATACCCCTAGTTACAAAACCCATTGACACGATGGACAGAAGGTACAACTTCGAAAAGAAGTTTGAAACTGTTCCGAACAATAAGACAGAATGGGAGCAAATCTTAGATATCATATCTATAAAATGGTACACAGATGGATCCAGAACCCTGTAGTGATCCGGCGTGGAAATAGTAGGACCGAAATTGAACTACCATCAATATATGGGAAAACTCCCTACCATCATCCAAACGGAGATTTATGCCATTGAAAGATGAACGGTATTCAACATTAATAGGAGCTACAAGAGAAATAGTCAAGCTGCCACCTCGTATAAGTTTACCTCCAAGCTGGCTCGAGAGTAGCGCTGAGTTCCTAAACACGCTGGAGTGGAGGGTAATATAAAGTTTGGTCAGGAGCAAGCATACCCATGGTCGTACCGGAACCTTTCCGCGGACTCGGATCAAACAGAATCCGAGAGGAAATCTGAACGGAGATTAGGAATAACAGGAATGCTTACGGAGTTAACCTTCCAGTATTAACATATGCGAAGCTAGAACCTAAATTACGAATGAAAAATTCCAATCGCTTTAACTTTGAGAACTACTTAAAACTCTGCTCCTTCAGCATCACAAAACAGATCCCTAGTTGGTATCCAGGCAAGTATCCCAGCGGCATACTAAAAAAAAGGTTAAGAAAAAACCTGCGCTGAGTTATGTACGCAAAGAAAGTTGATAACAATTTGCTAGCGGGCATATGACGCGAGACGTTCAAGTAAGAGGTCATGTTAATGATTATCGTACTATTGTTTTTAGTTTTTAGCTACAATTATTATTTTCACGATATGAAAAAAGAAAAGCTATTCTTGAATCGCCATCATGTATTACGGCACAATCGGTTTCGAAATTTAAAGAGCAAAAATTACTGGAGAATCAGCTCTCCCTAAAGTATATGATATTTTTGAACCGATTCCACGAATCTCCAAGAAGATAAAGCCAGCGTTATGAACGAATTTATTAACCCAAAATTTTCATCTTCCTAATTGGCCACCATATTCTTCCGGCCAAAATATAATTGCAAATGTTCAGGGTTGGCTTTCCCTCAACATTAATGAAGAGGGAAGTCAATTCTATGATAAGGAATCACCAATTCAAGACATTTTTAAACATTTCTACACATATAATAGAAGAGAATAGAATAACAAAAAGTTAAAGTAGTGTAGACTTCGTTCTAGAGTTTTTTCCCGGACTTTTTCACTTCCCGGGAAATCGGGAAAAAAATTATAATTTCCCTGGATTTCAAGAATTTCCGCTCAAAACAAATAAGTAATTCAAGTTCATTTTCTGTTTCAGAATAATAACTTGCAACAAAAAATGTGTGAGCCCATACACACAACATAAAAAGCAACAGAAGTAGCTCCCATTTTGAAATTTTGGGAATCACTTACCGAAAGTAGAAACTATTTATGGGATCATTTTAATCTTCAAAAAATCAATTTTTGGGAAAACGAACTTTAGCCCGACAATAAAATTACTTAGCTTAATAACTCTAGTTCGACAAATTTACGTCAAATAATAAAAATATCGTTATCGAAACTTTCTCCTAAATTTGTCCAAAAAGTAATTTTTGGCTTTGAATTTGGTTAAAAATAAAATTTAAAGTTTTTACTGAAATGTTCCATTTTTGCAAAAAAAAAAAATACTAAAATGCAACTCCATTTTGCTTGAACTTCATTTTAGTTTGAATCGATTATCTAATATAATAAATTACGAAATAGCTTTATTAAGAACAATATCATCAAGCACAAATCAAAAGTCCGTTCTTAATTGTTTTAGTCAAATAGAGAGCAGTACGCTTTAAATTGCGAGCGTAAAACAAAACGAAATTGCCGAGTAAAAGGAAGTATGTACTCCCTCGGGTTCTTCTTTCCTTCTCTTCCATTAAAACAAAACTATCCCAATCTAAAACGGGAAGATGATAGAATAACATTTAATTAGTCCTCTGATGAAAAGAGGTGAAGAAAATACTGGACTGAAAAAAGCACGGTTTTAATAAAATGTGCGCTTTATAGAGGTGTTGATGACCAAGAACATGTCGAAAAAATTTCCTGGCATATATAGTAAAAAGGCTTCTGCCCTCATTTGAATAGAGACAACCGGGTGTTAACATAAGCAAACAGCTTATTGAAATCTTTTTTAAAGTCAACTAACTGAAGGTGTTCCATCCAATAAAATATCGATAATAAATTTAAGTTATCAATAAATAGGTAGGGATATATAAAATTCACGTCACCAGTAAATTTTCTATAAAAATCGGGGTTTCAAAAAATGTCCAATAAAAGATAATAATCGAGGTATGCATATTTTCTTTTGAAAATGGGAGTTATCGATATCAATTTTTTTTAAATTCTAGTAACCGATAACTTTTTTCTAGAAAATTTTAATTGTCAATAATTTTTTTTACAAAAAATTAAGTCTAAGATCACTTTTTCTAGTGAAAATACAAATCCTTGGATATATTTTTCTATAGAAAATTTATGTTATCGATATTTTTGATTATTTTTAACCGAATTCGCCTAAATGATATTAATATAAATTAATGAAAAATTTCTATTCATTTTATTCTTTCAGTTAAGTATTTTAAATATTATGGAATAAAATAAATTTGTTTCTTAACCAAGAGAATAAAATTAAGGAATATTGTTCAACTAATTTTTAAATATTTTTATAGGAAATTTAAGTTAAATGGTTCTATGGAACATATAAGTTACCAATGACTTTTCCTCTCAAAGATTAAAGTCATCGATATATTTTCATATACAAAGTTTACGTTATCGATTACGTTTTCTATTGCGAAGTTAGGTTATTGATCAAGGTTTATATAAAAACAATTAAGATATTAAATTCCCGGTAGCAAATGTAAGTTATCGAAACATTTTGTATGACAAATCTTTGGAAAATTTAAGTAATCTGCGAACTTTCTATAGAACGATATATATCGATAAGTTTTATGAAATGTAATTTTCTATAGCAAATGTTTTACGTTCCAAAAAATATTTTAGAACGTTTTTTTTATGATTTTCTCTTATACTTTTTTATTTAAAATTTATAATGCAATTATCAAGAATATTATGGTTTGTTGAAAAGAAAAGGTGAATTTTAAATTTTCGCGGGCTGTGTACATTCGATTATCAAAATTTGTTTTGTTATGTTGGAACACATGTGTTAGTCATATGTTGGCATTATCAGCCAATTTGGATTATTAGTTTGTTGTTGACAACTGAAAAGGTTAGACACATTTGTGTGCCTCAAACACCTAATTTACCAGATTTGGCTGCCTGCGACTTTTTCCTATTCCCAAAACTGAAGTGACCAATGAAAGGAAAGCGTTTTATCAGAATTAATGAGTCAGAATAGAAGAACGAGCTGATGGCCATACCGAAGAGCGCATTTCAAAAGTGCTTCGAGGATCTGAGGTGGATTACTTTGAAAAGGACAAAATGGATATTAATGAATAAATAAATACTTTTCAAAAAATTCAAACTTTACCTTTTCTTTTGAACAAACCATGTATAATTAAAGTAAATTTTTGAATTACAGCCATACCTAAATGAGAGGGTTGAGCATTGCGTTAGCAGCAGGGCACGTAGCCATAGTACATTTGATGTAAAATTTATGTCTCTGAAAGCTTTGTAGCTACATAACCTGCTGCTAACAAATCTAAGCACTCAAAATGAAAATTGCTGAATACGAAATCGTATCCGAAGGCAAGCTTAAATGAGAATTGAAAAATGTTTCCGCAAGAAAATGTGGGGTGTATGAACCCTGGCAACTATAATCGATTTGAACAACATCGCAACATTTTCAGCGAATCTTTTTAAAGTAAATGTAAGGAATCTTCACAAAGAAGTCTCGACTCAATGTATAATTATGTGTTTACTCTATGAGTATAGCACAGACAACAACTTTATAAAAAATTAAAGAAGAGAAATAAACATAATTACAGTTCGTTAAACTTGAAAAAAAAATTCAATTATAAACAATACATTGTCTCTAACACAGGTAGCCCCATACATACAAAGATACGTAAATATGTATGTACAAAACCGCACTACCACTTCCCATTTCAAGCAAAATAATACGAGATTTTGTATCTCTCCTTTCATTTTCATTCATAATTACACATATGCGAAATTATAAACGTTAATGCAAAGAAGGTGTCAGCCAGTTATTTATTGAACTTAATAATTAACTAAATTTAAAATAAACCGCATTTGCAATTCAATTACAGTTTTGTCTTAGAGCTCTAAACACACTTACTTTGCGATAATAACGAAATGGCACATCCTCGTGTACAACATAAAGATAATCGGCTAGATATTTTGTTGTTGGTATTTCCATTTTAGGACAGATTTTATAACGTTTATTATCAGCCGGACATAAAAAATTGTCATTTTCTTGCATTTGGTTTTTGGAAAAATTAGTTTTTCTTGATTTAGGATTTCTTTTTTTACAAATGTATTTAAAGAAAAAACTTTAAGGCAGCGAAATGAATGAAACGCGAGAATTTCTTATTTGAATCAAAAATTCTACAATTAATTTTTAATATTTTATTTCTTGCGCTGTGTTTCGTGATTCTGTGCTATTGACGTGGAAACATTTGATTTATTTGAATTGTCCGCAACAGCATTTTTTTTAATTAATTTAAATTTTACATTATATTTTATTTGTTTATTGATGTTAGGGCTGGCTTTAATATCTGTATCAGTGACAAGAGCATTCAAAAAAAAACTAAAATTAATTTGTTTGCTAATTAATGCCTGCACAACACAACGTCTGACATTAAAGAACAAAGCGGAAATATTTTTGATAAACTTTTAGTTTTTGTTTTAAAATATGTTTTCTTTTTATATTAAAGTTTTTTTTTGCTGTGTTATTGAGATTTTATTTAAATTTTATTTCAAGCGGATGTTTAAGCTTTTTTTTCAAATTTTATTGGTTTTTTGGTTGTTTTGCTTTTAAGCGTTTGACTTTTATCCATATTTAGTGTGTATTTTAGGTTTTTTTAAACATAAAATTAAAAAAATGAAATGAAAATTCTTTAAAAAGTTACATCTGACATTAAACTGACAGATTAATAAAATAGCCTGTAAATATCTTAACACTATAAAAGGTTAAGGTACCTACGATATTTTCAAAAATAACTAAGGAAATGTTTTTATAGTACTTATACCAATAAACCTATTTGGTATTACGTAATTTTAATGTCAAACAATGCTGTTCCATTCTGAAATTTTTCAGGAACATTGTGACGGTTAAAAAATTATTTTAATTTATTTTGAATTTACTTGTATATTGAAATAATTGTCCATTAAATCTGTTTGGTCATTTATATTAAATCACTTTCTTATTGTTTGTGTTTATATAATTAAAACTAAAAGAACTTGTGCCTCTAAGGACCACAAACTGTATTTATAATAAATATAGTAATAATGCGAATTCTTAATCGCCATAATTACATCACTACGATTTGCCATTTTAATGCAGAGCTTGTGAAACGTTATGACTGTTAGTTTTGCGCACATATCCTGAACCTCGTTCTTTTGGTTCTGAACAAGATCTAATTGGTTTTTCTCATATTCGAAGCAAGGTAGGCCACCGCTGATATTTTTGTTAGAGTAACAAAATTTCAAAGAAACTATTTTTTGCTTCACTAACCTTTACATAACGAAAAGCACAGACGTATGGCTTCTCGTAACTGAGTGCACTAGCAGAAGTTCTGATTTATAACTCCTCGTGATGGCAGCCGGTAATAATTTCCCGCTAGGAGTCTGGCAAAAGAAGTCGAACGGAGAGATGTTAACACTCTCTTATAAAAATCCATCATCCACTGTGGGACAGCATACGCCAGGAATGCTGGCAAAGAGGACACTTGGTCTATGGTATGCGAACTATGGATACCTGTCAATTTTCGGTTTTAATACAGACATACTCGTACACATAGTGCTCTGTGTGGGTGGGCATTTCTTTCTCTATTATTCGTGGGAAATTTAAAACTTCTCCAAAGGAACTTCGGTTTCAATTGGCCAAGGGAAGAATGCGGAAGAAATAAACAAGAATTCCTTGCAAGTGGTAGGCGAGTCAATATCTAAGCGGTACTCCTAAGGCGTTGGACTCTGAGATTTCGATGGGGATGGATAATGAAACCCAACAAGAGGTTAGTCTCTGTAGGAACTCGTTTATTAGCCGTTGAAGGAATTCCGAATAGATGGGCAACAAAACCTCGCAAGGTCTGGACAGGTCAGTCTTCAAAAATACTATTAATGTCCAGCACAGGTTAGCATAAGACTTATGATCATGGGCAGACACTTGTTAAATGTATACCTAAGCCTTAGACAAATACTAGCAATTACAAGAGACTCCATGATGAAAAAGAAGCTCGTTAGTTACTAGTCAGCAGTGTGAAATAACTACAGTCATGAGTAAAGCTTAGTGATAGCACGAGACTCAATAAATACGTGGAAAGAAGCGGGTCGAAAAGGGACCATACAGTAAGCATTTTGCTGCGATATCTCCCTTACATTAAATAATAAATGGTAATAACATGAAATTTTATATGAAATAAAAACGTTCGGAATGTTTGTTTACGTTTACTCTTGCTCATTTTGAATAGGAAAAATGGGATATTTCCCTTTCTGATTCAACACCTGCATGAAGATTTTCTGCTTTGACCGATATCTATTTGGCAGTCAGATAAGTCGTATCCCTTAAATCCCTTTGAAGTTTCAAAATTGTCGCACAATATAAATACCGGATTTCAATGTAAAAAACAGGTACCTCAATAACTGAATATTAAAGCCAAATATTACGAAATCAAACCAATAAATGACCTTTGCCGGCGTAAGGCTCATTGATTTTAATTTTTAATCTTGAAAAAAATTAATTCAAACATTTTTAAAAAACAGAGATAAGTTCAGAGGTGTTTTTAGAATGTATTTTTTATAACTTTTCTGTCAATAATTTTGTATAAAAAAGTTGTATGAAATATTTTCGAATAAAAAATATGCATTGATTCTTCATTTTATTGCAGGGTGATTTAATATACTTAGGCACTGAAGATGGCACTAAACCAAAACCAGGACTTGTTTTAGACCAGCAAGTTTGAAACTTTATTTGAATCCTTGAAAGTCTTTTCTCCTGAACACTTTAATTAATCAATATAAAAGACGTGAATTATAATTTTCAATCTGGCTAATACGAAACCCCTACTGTTGTTATCGATTCATTTCAAAATATTTACCGAACTAATTATAAAAACTGAAAACTCAACACAGATATTATTTAGGGTATTTATGACCCGACAGACTATACGTATAACATTTAGCCGATTTTCTTACGGCCCTGGTTTTTCATATGCTCCACGAAAAAATTATTCCAGTAGCAATCTTTGCACTCAATTGACTGGTACAAAATTACTAAAAGAAAGCGCTCGAAAAATGTGTAGTATTAGGACCCTCTCCGGGGCCGTTAGGCCAGAAATTATAAACAACTTTTATTATTTTTCGAGCAAAGGACATACATACATGCGTCTAAAAAAGACACCCTTTATAATAAATCTACGCAACAAAATAGCCAGGTGCCTGCCAGTAAATGGAACAATTTAAATATGAAAAAAACTAAATTTCAAAAATGCCAAACAAGCAAAAAAAATCATATAAACAAGAATTGTGTTGAAAAGTAGTGTGCTTGTCGTCAACACATACATACATATGTATACATAATTCTACAATTGTATGATTAATAAAAAAGTATTTTTTGCTTATCTCTTAAAAAATCGAACACCAAGAAAGGAAGTCACAAAAAATCAGTTTTGGCAATTTACGATTTTATATTTATTTTGCAAGAACCCAGAAAATTGGGTTATTGTATTGCTACGGCAATTCTTAACAAATTTTACACTGATACATTGATTTCTAAATAAATGTTCACTGTTACACAAAAATCAAAGTTACCTATAAAAAAAAGTTTCATACTTGGATAAAATTTGTTAAAAAGTTTTCCGCTGTACTCTAACAGAACAGTCGAGAGACTAAATTTCTGAAAGCATAGTTCTTCCTAATCTACGACTTTTGTACTCATCAATTTGCAATCCATTATAACTGATCAATTGTTATTTCATCTTCTTCCTATGCCAAAAAAAAAATTGAAATTTTAAAACAATTACGAGTCGCAATGATTACAGGTAAAAATCGTTCCTGAAAATCACCTTTTTCTAATCGGCTACAGTTCTTGTGCCCGTTAAAAAGTTATACTTCTATTTTAATAGCGATTTAAGTTACGATAAATTTGGCAATCAATGAGAAACCACTCCTTTGGCAAGGTTGTTGTTCAGTGTGTCAATTACGAATTCTGGTCAACACTTGGACTGTTTCTTTCGTTTTCTAGGGTGCAGAATTCGAATTTGCTCTCAGTTTTTTCAAATTTATTCCAGATATATAAGGTTATGTCAAAATGGAAGTAGTGGCACGACAAATGTTAACATAACTGAAGAACCATCTGTCCTAATCAGGACTAGTTTGTTCTAATCAGGTACATAAAAAATTAAAACAAAATAAAAATTCAGTTCTTTTTCCACTAGCATATAGGTTGCAAACACAACGAGCAATTTGATATTAAAATAGATACAGAACTTTTGATTTTTTCACAATTAATTGAAGGTATTTTATTTGGAAAAAGGTTTCCGTATGCAACAGTGCAAAACATACGTCAACTTTTGTCGAAAACGACTTTCAATAATCCAAAGAAATTTAATTCCAGGAGTACTTAATGTCTTGAATTGGTGATTCCTTGGGTCGAATTGTCTTTCCCCTTTATAAGCCTTGGGAAAAAGCTAAACCTGAACATGTTTAATCATGTCGGGAGTATATGGTGGCCAATTAAGAAGACCAACATATTAGTTTGAAATGAACTCTTTTACAACTATGGTATTATATATGTATGTATGTGCCGTAGTACATTAAAGCATCCCAGACCATAACTACACCCTCTCTGCTGTGAATGTGATTTAGAAATACCTATTCTTCTCTCGTGAAAATAATAACTGGGCTGTGCTAAAGAAATTTTTGTTCTTAAGACCACAGTATGCCAATTATTAACATGCCCCTTTTCTTTAATGTGCATTTCATATGCTCCCTAGGCAATTGTAATCGATTTTATTCAACGGCGGTTTCTTCAGATTTTTCAATTTCGGCTATTCATAGCTTGCAATGTCTCATTTCACTTATCTTGACCGCTGATTTTTGGTGCTGGAAGTGCCGAGTTTTGCGCAGTTTTCAATATTTTTCTCTTTCGGTTGGAGTTAGAGCGGTTGGAATACATTCTTTTTAAGGGAGTATATGAGCACAGTGTTATGACGCCAGCCAATGTACAGCGCGTTTTTGGCTCTATCCGTGATATTAAAAAATTCTTTTCTTGCCTAGAAATTTTTTTTTCTTATTTTTAGCTGTCGACAAAAAAAAATTCAAAATTATGTGGGTCTAATCAATTGAGTGTTTTTCGTGACACTTCCTTCATTTTGCTGATAACGGTAACTATGGGAAACCAGATCCAATTTGAAGAAATTGGTGGCAGATTTGAGGAAATTACTATGAAAAGAAACAACTTTCAATAACACCTGTAGTGTTAGTACATATTTTGAAGAACTAAACTGTTTTGGAATTTTTTTTAAAACGGAAGCGTGCGAGTGAATTTATTAAATAAAAAAATTGTTTTCTTTTAAATTTAGAATTATACACAAACAAACTATCAAAAACACTTTTGTATGTAATTAAATTTTTTAAGCCGATAGCCAAAGTTGCTAGCGCTTTAATTATATTGTTTGTTATACATATATTAATTTATAATAAATTTTTAAATAAATAAAAAAAAATTATTTTTATTCTTGTTGCTGATATGATTTTTTCGATTCGCTTTTTTTGCAGAGCAAGTTTTGTTTTGCATATTTGTTTGCTGTGATTGAGATAAGGGGTCGTTGGTTTTGCTTTTATTTCTCTTTTATTTATTTTGCTTAAAAATGTTTGCTGCTGCCGTTGATACATTTCAATTTTTAATTTACACTTTCGAAATAGCGCGCACTATTCATGACATTATGAACTCGTTTAAAAACGTAAATATCTCCATGGATACGCAACGTAGCGCCTTGCACTCAAACTTATGGTCATAGGCACGGCACGTTTTTGTTTATTTCGATACGAGTACAAAACAAAAAGAAAAATTATATGAAATAAAATAAACCGCAAGCGCGCGTTTACTATTGCGCAGTGTGAAGTTGACTGACTAACGGCTCCAGAAAATGTACATATGTATGTATGTATGTATGCATGTACTTGATATTAAAAGTTAACAACAACAACAACAACAAAAATAACCTTAAATATTCTTCAAACACTGAAAATGTACTAAACGGCAACAACAACCGAAACTAAACAGGGTGTCAGCACAATAAACACAAGAACAAAAATATTATTAAAGCCACAGTTTAACAATCATTTTAAGTTAAACTCGCTTAACACGTCTTTAATGTTTAGTTACCCGCAACACTGTGTACTATTTTTAATTTTTTTCCGCTTTTGACTTCTTTCTTTTATTCAATATTTTAATAGTTTTTTATTTTCTTTTTGCTATTTTTTTCTTTCTTTTTTTTTTGGTAAAATAGTATGGAACGTTTTCAATAATCTTTTCTTTTAAATCTTTACATCTTTACGTCAATCAATTCCAGCATAATAATGATTCCGGTAAATTTACGTTAATTTCTTTAATTTATAAAACAATAATTTATGGGTTTTTATCGTTATTTGTTAAGAAAAAATGAAACCGTACAACCAACACACGTTCTCTTTAATGCAAAACTAAATGTGCGTTTGAAATCAAATTGAGCTCCAAGTTTAGGATTTGATGAAAAACAAACAACTCAGGCAAAACTAAAAAACACAAACACACACCACAAATAAAAACAAACAGCAGCGTTAGCAAAAACAACAAAAACATGAAAGCAATCAAATCAGTTCACATCCACCGAACCCAACCGAACTAAATTAACAACAAATTCCAAAAACGTTGTAAAGCAGAGCTTTGCTTTTGTTGAGCCAACAACAACAACAACTGCCGTATTCTCCTACCTTGTTTTGTTTTCGTTTTAATTCACGCTTCGCTCGTGTACTCGCCATTACTTGAAGATTTTGTTTTTGCTTGTTGGTGTTGAAAACTCTTTCATTCATTTTTCATTCCTCCACATTTACCTCAGTGCGCTTTAGTGTAAAGAAATGAGTATTTCTTTTAAGTTTTGTTTATATCTCTACTTAAACAAAATCTAACGTTTAATTGTACAGTGGGAACAAAAAGTATTAAACAAACAATAATTAATTTAATGAATTGATAGCGAAACATTGTTTTAATACGACACATTTGTACCAATTTTTTTATATTATTTGAACATTAGTCTTATAAATTTCAAGGAACTCTTGGCTTCGTTGTGGACAGATTAATACCTGTAGGAACTCCGGTGTTTGTTGGCCACAGGAGGAATTCTGAAGAGATGAATAAGAAAACATCGCAAGAAGTGGACAGGTCAGTCTCCATAAGTACTCCTTAGGAAGGGGCTGAGACGGTAGCGCACATTGTGTGTGACAAATGCTAGCAATTACAACAGACTTTGTGAATATAAATGTCTTTCCTCGTACAATTAGTTGCCATTTAAATTGGGGTAGTTTTGTTTACAAAGTCTTAAGTTTATGTAAATGAAGGAAAGGAAAAATCGTGAAGAGTACAGACTTTCTTCTACTCGACAAATTCATTTTGTTTTTCGTTCATAGTTTATAAATGAAGCATGCTGCAAACACTGTATTTGACTGATTCTTTTTACATTTTCAAGCAAAAGAAAACAAATTTTGTAAAACTAAAATTTCCTTGGCTAAGCACCAAGGGAAGCTTAAAAGTGAATTCAAAGAAATGTGTGAAACTAAACTATCCCAATGTAAAAGGGGAGCTTACCTCTAACTGATAACAAAATTAAATAGGTTTATTAAAATGAGAAAAATTCAATGAAATGCTCTAAATCATCTATGAAGAAATTTAATGAAAATCCCACACGATTTTATTCACCGATTGCACCGATCGCTTAAAATGCCTTAGAAGTACGATTTTCAATTTATTAAAAAGTTTTAGAAAACTTTAAGTATGAACGGGATAAATAAAACAATTTACAGTTTTTATTTGCGGAAAACAAAACATTCATTTATTAAGTAAAACAAAGAAGTAAAAAGCAATATTCTACAATGGTAAACATTATGCCACCCCAAAGTAATTCAAAGACGACGCCAGCAATCTTGTACCCAGAATAGCTTAAAAATAGGCAAGGTTTTTAACTTATGTATCTTCCAAGTCTAAGCTAATTAAATGTTTTAGGAAGTGTTTTCATACAACTTTTTGTTAAATTTATTTCAACATTTATCAAAATTTATAGTATTCGATTATGTAACGTTCCTAAACGAGGAAGTAAAATATGAATTATATTTTTAGAAAAGCCCTAAAGTAATAAAGTTTATGTTAAATCTGATAACTTTACACTATTAAAATGACACCATGAAATGGTATAAATAACCGATTATTAAAAAAAAAAATCAAAAAGAGCGCCATTGTTATTCAAAATGAGAAATCAATGCTAATGAGATACATAGAGAAGTTGTGCCCAGTGTAATAAGGAGCATAAAGATAACCGAAATTCACGTGAAGTAAGAATTGTAAACCGTCATATGTAAATACAGGCTCTTAATTTATTTAATCTCAAGTTATGGTAAATTATACAATAAGTTCGGATATTAAATCAAGACTTGTTTATGTTTAGTTCACTGGAGATCACAAAAACATCAAAAGCTTTAGATGTCAATTTATCATAATAACATTTAGCCCACTCATAAACATAAATGTCAGAACTTAACCCGTATTATATTTGTGTGTAAATGTTTAATCGCACAGGTTCTTAAATTAGACACTTTGTTGATGTTAATTTGCTTCTAAGTAGAACTTTTTACAACTAACGATTCAGAACTGAGCTCGAGGTTTACAACTAACGATTCAGAACTGAGCTCCTCACAAATCGGAAAATTTCGTAAAATCAATCCAAACTTTAAAAATATTATAACAAGAATAATTTCTCTATGCAGTCGTTTTCACTTGAGTTTCGCATAATTGATTTAACCGATTAATTCATGTAAGGAAATTCCCTCTTAAATAAGTTCCGTTTAATTGACTTACCCTCCTAATTGGCTAATAACATTAAAACACACACAAACATGCCGGTTAATTGTCAATGGAATAGCTTTTCCCAAAATGGAATATTTGTCCAAAAAAGATTTTAAATAAATTTACATATATGGCAAATCTTTGAATCATATCTTTTATTTGTTGTTATAAATTTAAATATTTAATTAAATTTAAAAATTTAATTTAATGAAATTTGTTCGCGAACCAATTCTCCATACGCGTCGAACAAAACGCAGCAAGTAAACATTATTTCCGAAGTGTACGATTTTTAATTACCATTTTAATTTGTTTTATGTACGCAACAAGAAAACTAAACGAAGAGGCAAACAGACATTTGCTGGCTTTTCCTTCTGTTAAAAATTCACCAGTTTTTATTAAAAATTGCTCGCTAACTATCTCTGCAATACTTTGACGGTTCGTAGTACACTAAAATGATGAAATCGTAATATGTTCGTGCAGAAATCCTTAACATATCGAATAAATCACAAGAGTTTGAAAATGTAAGGAAACACCCAAATTCAAATATAAAGCATAATTAAATGTTGTTACTGGCATTAAATACTTATAAGTGTTCCAAGGCCATCATAAAGGGAATTTCAGGAATTAAGGATTCAATTATGAAGCAGTCATAGAAAATGTTCTGTTTAATTGATCATACTGCACAATTAAACGAAATTCTGTTAATTGAGTCATCGAATCAATTAACAGAGTCTGGTATAAATGATTTTTCGTTTAATTGCATGAAAATCAAAATGCGGATATTACTGCATAAAACTATTTTCCCCCTGTTTTTTATCGCTAATGAAACTCTTTGGACCATACACACAATAAATATTATTGCAGAGACAATTATGCAATCTCGGATTAGTTTTTGGTTTTTCTAAAAACCTTGCAATTCTTTTTTATTTTACTAGTTTAAGTATTTTTTTTTTATTACTAAAAGAATTTTGAGTTTTTTGCGCCACACTGTAAGTGAAGAACAAAGAGTTAAAAAAATGTTGTTTTTTTCCGCTTTGCAAATTATTTTGAGTTTCTTCTTTGTTTAGAGACTTTTTAGGAACACTTTTAAGTCTTAACACTCTTCAAGAGTCATTGTTCAACAAAGTAAATTTATAAAAATAATTCACACAACCAACACTTTGAAGCAACAGAGAAATAAAAAAATTCTTAGGAAGTAGAACTTAAGGTGAAATATTAAATTGTAGTCTTTTATTCTGTTAAGGCATCCTAATCTTATTTTTATAATTGCTGCAGTTCAGAGTATCTTTTATTATATGTTTTTTTTTTCTTGATGCATCTATGTACATACATACATATGTATGTCACAAGATGTATTTATTACACTTTGGTGGTGATTTCCTAAATGTTTTCTTTTATTTTTATGTTAATTTTTATTGCTTTTTGTTGTCATTTTATTTACAGTGTAAGCAAACAGTTAACGTTCACTTATTTTATTTTATTCATGTATATAATGACCACCACGCATCTTTAGGCGTTGAAACATTATAACTTCAAAAAAATACTCATGTTTAGTAAGATGTTAATATATCTATGTACGTAGTATTTCTATTTATATACAAACATACGCATATACATGTGCACATATATTTATATTTGCTCATACTAAGAAATATAATATCACAGAAGCTTTTATAGTTACAAATTCGTTACAATTCGTTGATTTTTCTTCTGCACTCCATAAGTGGAAGTTATGAACTAATACTTGTAAAGGGTGATTTTTTTAATTGAAATAATATACTGAGATTGCATAGTCTCAAAATGACATTGGCTTTCCTAGAAAGAGAACTTAATGTCATTAGGATTTGAATATGATTTCGGTCATATAGGCGCCCGGCTTGCTTAGATGCATCGGAAGTTAAAAGACTAATTTTCGGGGGCCTTCGGGGCCATTTCGCGGTGCTAGGTCTGGCAAATGCTACCTTCCAATTCGTCCAAAGTTTCTGGTTTATTCACACAAACTTATGGCTGCACGTAAGAAAATAAGTCAAAGGCGTTAATTTGCAGAACATTGTTGGCAAATTGGCTGGACCATTTCCTTTAATAAGTCGATTGCTAAATGCGCTGCATGCTAACATTTAGGCCAATTGAGGCCCGAAAGAATTGCTGATCATAGCTCTATGCCGATCGCCGTTGACGGTAACGTTCTCGCTGGCTTCATTTTTAAAGAAAGCAGGACCAATAATTCCGCCGGCACGTAAAGTGTATCAAACAATAATTTTTTGTGGATGTAGCGCTTACCGAAGAATCTCTTCTGGCTTTTCCTGACTCCTAATGCTGCAAAAAGAGAGAGTGCTGTAAGCATTCGCTGGCTGCAGTTGCCTGGGTTCGTATCCCAACTGAACACACATTTTTCTGATTATACTAGCTTCAATTCACATTAGTATATATAGCAGCGCGCTTATACGTGGGTATTCCTCTATAGCACTTAATTGTCGGCGAAATAAAATAACACTGAAGCTTTTCTATCCTTTCTACTTCACTACCAGTCTTCTCTAACCTATCTCTTTCCAAAGAAAGTCGCACAATTGTTCAAAGAATAATTAGTGTAATGATTCGTTAGTTGTCTGAGTGTTGTTTTCCTAGAAAAAAAGTTGGCTCAATGAAATGCTCATTTAGCTAAAAACGAGCCTCAATTAAACAGAATATTGCGATAAAACAGTGGGTTGTTGAGATGCGGTTTATTTACGGCCCAAACGATGGTCATTTGGTGTATTCGTAGCAAATTGTGAACCGAGCTGAGCACAAATTTTAATAGAGTTTCCAGATCTGACAACGGAATGACAGTTTAATTTCTGTCGGAAAGTGGAACGTTTGAAAAAACACCCGTTATACGTATGGAAGCTAGTATATGTGTGTACTTTATTACGAATCAAATGGTTTGTTAGTTAAATTAGAATTGCTTAGCTTAAAAAAACTTGCCAGGTCTGGTATAAAGAATAATACTTCTTATTGTTTGAACCAAAGAGAAAACAATGGTGGCATTTACCATAAAAGAACATGGCAGGATCTGCGCCTCATTACTTTGTTCCTTTGTAGTTTTTGTTTTGGTGTTGACTGATATTGAATACCTTTTGATTGCGTGAGTTACAGTTTCCCGGCTGATAGGAAATTTCAGCCATAATTGCCCATCCAATTATAAATTCTTAGCCTATTATTTACTTAAGTATTTGTAGATGCACATATTTGTTTCAGAATATGCACGGACTAGGTTCTTCAGAAAACTTTTAACACGCAACTAATGGCTCCGCTTAACTAACTTTAAAATCAATTTACACATTAGAAGATGAGAATTATTCCAGTAATGCTCAGATATATATATTTATTTTTTTTTTTTATTTATAAGTATATAAAAATTATAAAAAACTATATATTTAGAAAACAACACCGGAATATATTTTTTAATGAAGAGGCAAACATTTTACGAATACGATTGCTACCCGCAGTTGAATTCGTTATACCAGCTTTTAAGAATAGCTTCTCTTGGTAATCCATGTCGAAAATCATAATCAAACATTACAAATTATTATTGATAACAAAATTTTGTTGCTGGCACATAAGGCCATTTCCAGCGGAAACGACACGGTAGTTGTACATAATGACATCCATAATAAAATAATAATTTTGTACTTTTGTTGCTGTCAACTTATCAGTTGCACCCAATTAAAAATGAAGAAAAAAATCTTTCCCAATGGTTCTTGATAATATAGAACGAAAAATGACACTGAAGATGGCACATAGCCGAAACCGGTTTGTCTCCAAACCAAACTTGACAAGGGATGACGTTCCAAAAATCCACATCGAAACACCTTGTCAGAACATAAAGTTAAGAATCATACATATATCCAGCATCAGCACCAAGTCGATCGTAAGGTCATGAAAAATTCAAAAGGAATTCTTTGCTTTGTTCTTTTATAAAAAAATTTATTAAAAAGATTTTTAATAATTTCTTTCAAGTCCTTATGTTTCTTCTCCCACTCGTCCCAAGACGCTGTCCCAATCTTTCCGCGTTACAAGACGAGTTTTTATTAAGATTTTCCCAAACTTTTCTGTAATTGATTTCAATAACTAATAAATGCAATTGCGGAAACATATAAAAAAGTTATTAAACAAAATGTAATTCCCACACATTGCTTTACATATATTTAATTTTAATCATAAAAATCAAATTTTATTAATTCCTTCAATGGCAAAATTTAAACACATTATAATAATGTAACTTTGAAGTTATAAAATAATGTGTGAAATTTCAGGCATAATGGGTTACAATGTCTCACCTGCCCAAATGGAATTGACCACTGCTTTTATTTTTTTATATACACTAGAAATAGTTCTGAAATTACAAAGAGCTCTGGGCAAAGCTATAACAAAAAATGGTAATGTGTCGAGTGTAGTAGGAGTAGCCCAAGCCAAACTAATTATAAGATGGGAGCAAAGCGAATTTAGTGTTGGGCAAATTCGATCACATGTCAAAAATTTTTCGCCTTGAGTCAACAGATGTGTAGAAAAAAGAGACAGAAACAAAAGGAAAGAAACGCAAATATTTTTAATAATTAATATGAATTAATTTATATCAAGTTTTAGTTCGTTTCAATTAAGAAAGAAACAATTATTAATTTATTAATACGATAATTTTTGTAGAAAAAGTTTAGTTTTGAACACTAGCGAATGGAACACATGTATTTTCTGTGCCGCTACACACGTCATCATCATTCTCCGTGTCTTGCTGCTGATTCGTGCCTATTGCAAAATAAATCTATTTAAACCATTCAATGATGAAAAATTTAATACGAGTGCTCTTTCATAATTTTCATATTTTTCGATCATTTTTCTGTTCGGTTCGAACGAAGTTTGCGCCACTGTAACTTTTTACTCAATGTATTCTTTTATCGTACTTTTTTTAATTTTTTTTTTTTCATAAGTAAATTTATAATATTCATTAATATTATTTGAAATTCCTACATGCACTTTAACAGTATTTGACGCTACATATATTGCAACAAGCGAATTCATCACCTGCGCTCATAAGCCCACGTACCTAAAATTAAGTTTGAAGAAAGAAATTTTATTATAATTAAGACTTTGATAATAAAATGAATATGTTTCATTCTGCAAAGAAATATTAACAAATTCATCAGAGGTTTGTACAAAAATATCGTTTTTAATTTTCTGACCTTGTATTTGGATTCTTATTCAAAAACATTTCCTCAGCAGCACACAATTCGATATCAAAAACTTGAAATCACGATAATCTTCAATGAATTTTTAAAACTCGTTTTTCTTTAAATTAGCAAAGCGTAGAAACTTATTTAATCGTTATGTTAAATTTATGAATTCGTTAATAAAACCTCGCAATAAGTCGCATAAAGACAAAACTTCAACGTGGTGCTATTTCGCTGCACTGTAGGAGCTTTAGAAAATTTGAACAATAAATTCAAAAGTATGGGAAACTTGAATTTCACCTGTTCCCCTTGAAACCCTGAGTAAAATTTTGCAAATTATTAAAAAACGCCAGTCGTCGTATCAGAAAATATTACAAATCAACGAATTTTATTAGGAATAATGCAAATCAATTATCATGTGATAAATCTTTTTGCGAAGAAGCACTTTTTAAAACTTCTGAACCACAGATTCTTATTATTTTTTAAATATCGTTTTTACTTGTTATGAGAAAGTTATTTTTATGTTCACACTAAAAAATTTAAAAATCTGTTCAAAAATGAATATTCCAAATCTAAAGTGCTAATTTTGTATTAAGATTATTATTTTGTTATTTTAGCTAATGTGAAAAAATAGAGAAGATTAGTGATGACTGCATTTAAAACATTAAAGAACAAAAGTTTCTCCAAAGGAAATACTTTGATCCTAAGTGGTTTTTTGATATAGTTTTATCACTTGAAAACACTTTTCAACGTTTGTAAAAGCCGAGAATTCCGCTTCAATTCTGCATTCTGTTTGTTTTACAAACTGATTTACAAAGTTAGGTTATTAAATATTTTGGTTTAATTTTAAAGCTTTCAAATGAAACACTTTTTCTCACTCAAATTTGCTGAATTGAAAAATTAATATATTTTAATTTTCCTTAATATTTAATAACTTGCAAAAGTCAATGGATTTTAATTAATTTTCACGCATAGTGACTGCAGTAGCGTCGGTTACGAACTAATTTATTCAATTGAGAGAATATTTCGGAAAGGTGGTAGCAATTTTACAACAATTATAAAAACAACACATAACTTATTTTGTAATGTCACACACAACAATTGAAAATGGCTTGTTGTTTTTCAATTGAACGTGGCTGTCACAATTCTAATAGTGACGCAACGCTTCCAGCTGGTAGCGTGTGAATTATCATTCGTATGCCTTGGTTTATTTTATTCGATTTTATTTTGCCTTGAAAACTTCCGAACACTATTGATTTTAAATTAGGCTGTGTCAGACATAAAAATGTGTTTTCTTCCCCAACCACCATTGAAGTGAATTTTAAGCGGACTGGTACGTCAACTGATCCCTGCGCTAGATCCTTGTATTGATATCCATTTGAGCAGAGAAAATCCTATGCGCGGCAAAACTGTTTGAAGAAATGCGGCCACAAAATACGGTTTTCTGTTTCATTACAGCAATCGCTAATTATTCTTAAAAAAAAGACCCTTGATATGATGTGAATTTTAATTAAAACGAAAGCACCCTGTAGTAATTAAATCTAATTCAAATTGAAACTTCTAAACAAATAACGAGGATATTTATTTATCTTTAGCCGAAACAGTTGCTAAACTCAGCCTGAATTGTTCGATTGTGACCGGAAATGCTAATTAATATAATGTGTGGTTGTTATAGGTGTGAAGTATTCTTCTGAAGTGTACGTGTTTTAAAACTATCCACTAGACTTTTATGAGTGTGTGCACTTTCGGTGTATAAAGCTGAGATTCCACATGATGCGTTTTCGTATCGGCGCATTTTTTTCTCATGGAAAATAGAATATAACCCTGGTTTTTAAAATCAACTGATCTGTTCGCACGCCGCTTAAGAGGCTTACAAAGATAGAAAGTAGACCTACTCTTCGCAATCTACACGTCAGAATACCTTCCGCTTTTCGACTCCGTAACATACAACGGATGCCACTTTTGTGGACCTTAAGCTTAAGCGACCAATGAAAATAATTGATGGTAATATTTTATAGTTTTCGAAATTGAAAAAGGAATGTCTAAAGAAAGAATGAATTATAACAAACTAAAACCATGGATTGAGTAAAAATATGTATTTTGCGCTCCTTTGTTGGGTTCTCCTCGTGCCTCCATAAATTAGGATGGATCCATGTCCTCATATCTGCTTAAGAAGGTGATGAATTAAGGTTCCACATAGACCAAAAAAAAACTCGTTCATAACCAACTCTTTTTTTCCGTCTCGTTTTCAATTGATCTAAAAATAAAATTTTATTTGTTTTTCGAAAAAAAGGGCGATCACGGGATGTTCCAACAGCTTTTGTTGATATTTTTGACCCGCCATTTTATTGCTATTTTTCGTATTTTATTTTTGCCACAAATGTCTATGGTTTATTTCATTTTTGTTTATATGTTTTTGATTTTACCATTTTTTGAAATCTGTTTAAATTCTCTCTCAACTGAAGGACATCATGTATTCCAGAAAGTGTTACTTACAATCGTCTGTAGGGTCCAATTGGTTACCGCCTTCTGGTCTATACTACAACATCTGCTGGACTGAGAGAAGAGATGATTTTTTTTATTCATTTTGGATGTTTTTTTAATATTATTCCATATACAAAGCCGGGACATGTAAATTAAGTTTTTCCATTGTA
Source organism: Phania funesta (assembly GCA_963932375.1). Taxonomy (NCBI): domain Eukaryota; kingdom Metazoa; phylum Arthropoda; class Insecta; order Diptera; family Tachinidae; genus Phania; species Phania funesta. Next base: position 66,073,668 of record OZ010656.1, on the reverse strand, counting down.
GTTCTTTAAATTATATTCAAGTAGTTGGTTGCAATTGTTTGTTTGTTTAATCATTTTTGACGAAAGATTTTAAGTTCATTTTTAACACAATTTTTTTGGGGATGTGTTACAACCCAATGCCAAAGTGGAACATCAGACCGCCGTACTAATGTAACAATTGAAACTTGTATTTATATCGCGTAAGGAAAGAAAAAAGAATAAGAGAATCTTTACAAGAAAAAATGCAGTTGAAATTTTAAATTAAAGCTCCGGTAGAGTGGGTGGCAACAAGGCGATGGTTATCTCTACTACAGCAGCCGGTGTGGTTGCGTTGTATACGGAAGTGCATTTAGAATGCGGAAGATGAGGTCGTTTAAAATGCAAGCTCATAGTAAAAAAGCTCTTTACGTACAAGTGTAATGTACTAGTTGAAGCTCACTATAAGCATTTTACTATTTACATATACTATTGACATTGTACAAAAGCTTTCTTTATGCGATAACAAGGATGCTGCAGGTACATCGCCCATATCGTACATACCTACGTATAAATGAAAAATGCAAAATGCTTTTTTGGACACACAAGTGCACATAAGCTTTTACTACAATTTGATTTGTAAGGGTTGCAGGTATATTTTACATGTAAATGTTAAACGAAAAGTGAATTAAATTATTTAGTGTGAGTAAAAAGAATATTATTTATATTTTTAAACTAAATAATAAATAAATATAAGCTGAATATTAAAGAATATTTTGTTTAATTAAAATAACATTTTCATTTCTTCTTTAAGTAGGATTTGAACCTGACGTATTATGTTTTTTAACGCCAAACGTGCCCCGGTTCCTAGACACACCGCCATAAAAATTTAATATTTTTCTTAAATCTCGGGGATATATATAAAAGGTGTTAATTAAATTTTAAAAATGGGATATAATTTTTTTTAAGGAAACAACGGAACTTGAAAAAATTGGAGCAAGTCTGAGAAGATGGACGAGAAAACCTCGCAAGGGGTGGATGTAGAGGCTTAGACGGTAGCACACATTGTGTGTGAACGTTCAGCTCTGGCTAGCATAAGGCTTAGGACCACGGGCAGACACTTGTTAAATGTAAATGATACGGTGGATCAAAGCCTTTGACAAATGGGAGTATTTATAAAGGTCACCAGTCAATAGTCTGAAATCACTTTAGTCAAGAGTAAAAGCTAGTGGTAGCACGAGAGACGAATGAAAGTAAGGTAGTCGTAAGGCTGTCAGCTAGCAGGCACAAAAATATAGCTTGCCGTAACTGAGTGCATTGTCAGTTCTGACTACGTGGTGGCGGCCGATATCAGGTTCCTGACTCTGCAAGGAGTCTGGCTAAATATGTCGAGCGCAGAGAAGTTAACACTCTCGTATAAAAAATCCTTAATCCACGGTGGAACAACATACGACAGGATGATTGGTTTCAATTATGCGAACTCTGGATACCAGTCGATCTCCAGGTTCAATACACACTAAGCCATGCATATGGAGCTCTATGTGGGTGGACATATTTTTCTCCATTAGAAGGATGAATCAGGAAGCCTCGCAAGAGGCGGATAGGTTAATCTCTGCAGAAACTACGGTTTTAATTGGTTAAAGGAGCAATCCAAAAAAGATGGACAAGAATAACTCGCGAGGGTTTAACGGGTCAAACTTTAAAGGTACTTCTATGGCTTTGAACCGTAATATTCCAACAAAGATGGACAATGAAGCCTCGCACGAGGTAGAGTTTATTAGCAAATGAAAGAATTCTAAAGAGTTGGACAAGAAAACCTCTCAAGGATTGGACGGGACAGTTTGGAAAGATACTAGTGTATAGCAGTATAGCACACATTGTGTATAAATGTCCAGCACTGGCTAGCATAAGACTTAGGGCCACGGGCAGACACATGTTAAATGTGAATGCCTTAGTAGACCTAAGCTTAAAACAAATACAAGCAATTACAAGAGACTCCGTGACGAGGAAGGTGGTCGACAGTCACCAGTCGATTTGGATTTAGCACCCGAAATTACATAAGCAGCTACTTTCATTTGCTTCAGTCCGTGTGTATTTAAGAAGATTTGAATTTTAGTTACCCCAGTGCAAAGCAAATCAAATCAGTAATAAATACAGTTCACCTTTATTTTTTATAAATCTCACATATTTACAGTTTATAATTTAATTGAAGTTATTTTATTATTTCAAACGTAACTGGAAATATCTGAAATATTTGTTCAAATATATATATATTTACTTCTCAACACACCACGTACATAATGTATGACTTGTATTTTCGTATTGCAAAGCTTCCGAGAAGAAAGCAGAACAACAGAATTAAATAGATGTAACATTGTTTTTTAAAGTATTTATTTTTATCTAAAAAACTTTCCACATTCAGACCATTATTCGTTTATTCTTGTTGTTGTATAAATCACATTAGACTGATAGCATGAAATTTAATATGACGTTTAAAACATGTGAAATGAAGCTGAAAAACTGATTAACCCTTTTTAATGGAAACTATCGACAACAAGTTTCAACTAATCAATTATAAAGACCCTAATTATGAGCTCCATTCGACGTTCGATCTTCGCTGGCTATCAAACGTAGCGTAGAGTGCGAAAATCGCTGAAAATGTTGGTACTTAGAAATGTTCCTTGCTTTTGAGCGACCATACACTACTTTTAAACTACGTAGTCGTAAGTACCAATCAAAAACACGAGTCTGGTTTAATATTTATTTCTTTACTCAATTTGCAAAGAAATCGTACGGTGAACAATCGAAATGAGCGAAATACACAATAGCGATAGTATTTGTTGAAAGATCTAACTATTGAACTAATAAAAGGTGCTAATACATCTTAAATATGATTGCAAATTTTTTGATTTTCTGCAAGAATGTCCCTACCAGATTTAGTCGTCAGGTCTGTCGAAAATTGCATATGGATATTAAATTACAATCATATAATTTAATCAAGCTAATTTTCCCAAGCAGTAAATAACCAATAAATTCAGAAAATTATTGCTAGTGACTATGCGTATTTTGCTTAAGCCTGTTCATCAAGAAACCTTTGCCCAACTTTTCCAAAAAAAAAAAAGAAGGAATATCGTATCTTATACTTTCGGTTTCATAATCAAAACTAAAAAAAATATTCTTAATTATTAAAACCGAGGCTTGATGAATTTCGATTAATTTTGTGAGCCATTTCTTAAGCAACACTAAATTACTTGAACTCAAAGAAGGCATCGTATCGGTAAAAAAGGAGCATCGAGGCCTCCCTAGAAAATATATTAAAACAAATTTTAAGCGTAATGCAAACAAGAAACAAGGAGAACATTACAATCTTTCTTGGTTTTCAATCGATTCACTTTAAATATCAACTTTCATATTAATTCCTGTACTGTCTGTACTATATGTCCGTGATTTGCCGCACAATCTTGTAATTACTGTGTGGTTGACATCACTGGCTGCTTTTTTCAGCTGCTTTTATCATTATGCTGCATAAAACAATTTCAACTGTATTGGAATCTAGTACTTATTAAAAATAATAAACTAAAATAATAAACACGCACAAAAACATTTTGAAAATCAGCTGAACAATTCTTTTTCTATTCAACAGCGAGAGGTTATGTCATTTGTAAGGAACATACGTTCGTCTGAACATAAACATTTTATACTGTATGTAATCGACTAGTTTTGACACACATGAAATTTCATATGTATAGCAATTTTGACATTCCATATGACATGTACACGTAACGCAAACACAGCTTAAATAAATTTTCGAGAACCATTCTACATAATACAATTTTTACGAATTCGAAAGTTTTTCTTTTCGTATCGAATTACATGATAAACCCCCCGTTACGCGTATATAAAACAAAATATAAAAATCCAATAATACTTGTATTTTGTGGTAAAACGTAACGCATAGTTTTACTTTACTGTTGCAAACTCTTTTAATTTGTATAAATTATTTAGTGTTTTTTTCTATTTTAATTTTAATTAAATCTCACGTTATTAAATAAAACGTTAGATAGAACACATCAAAACAATAGGCAAAAAGGAATTTATATTAAAAGATTAAACTTAAAGAACTTAAGACATGCAAGAGTTTAAAACAAGTAGGAGGCATTAACAATTTCTTAACAAACAGCAACATTTCTTTTTTTTTTTTTTTTGTTTCTTTTACTTGCGGAGTAAAAATAATTATTGGTACGGTATGTGTGTGTGTGTGTAAATTTTCGAGATACAAACTACCGTTAGAAATGGCTTATTTAAACTTAAGTTAATTAATGTAAACGCCAAACATCAGACGTCAAAAAATATAACTTAAAACCAGATAAAGCCTTCGTTTTTACATATTAATTTTTTTTCAATTTTATTCAGTTTTAAAAGAAAATTAAATTACAAAAAAAAATAATCACAACACAACATAAAGAATAAAAAAAAAAACAATGTTTGCAATAAATTGAGTAACTTTCCAACATCGCTTAACAGCGGATATATAAAATCTTCAAATTAACAAATATGCAATCATGGTACTTGATATGAGATTATGATTAAGTATTTAACTTATGATAACCCAGTATTTTGTCTACTTTTTATTTTTTTACATAATTTGCTTTTGTTGCAACAGAACACTTTGGGCGAGCAGACATTTTTTTAAATAAATGTTTGCATTAACTGACGGGAGTTAAATTAAATAGCAAGAGGCGATATTCGATATTGAAAAGATGACAATTTTAACTGTTTCTGATACTCCGGAATTCAGAAGACAAATTCGATAGAATTTAAATTGAAATTTCGATCGAAACTGAATTATTTAAATTGGCCCCAAGTGAAGAAAGTGTAAATTCCGCAGAAGGACCGGTGGCCACCTCTTTATCTTTATCTTTTTATAATTTGTTATAAAATCGAGACTTTTATTTCGTATTTTATACGAAAAACATACTCTGGCAATTTTCACATGAAACAAATTCCCTTCATATAACACTGTGGAACAAATTCAGGTTAGCAAAAGTTAGGTCGATTCTGAGAGTGAGGGGTGAAATTAGAGGCCAAATTAAAAGACCCGTATCGCGGCGTTTGTTTATTTATGTTAGTTCCATTTTTTTTCTTTTAATCGAACTTTGAACTTTGCAGTCAAATGCCGATTTTCAGCTTAACGGGATCGTTACACTAATGATGCCAAAATTCATACAACACCGTACCTTTTCGCGGAAGCAATGCCCCTAGTGAATGTCGTGTAAGTTGTCGTCGTTCCATATATGAAAATTTTGATCTACGATAAAGATGATTTTTCGGTCTAAATTTCGATTCTCGTCTAAACTTTCAAAAGCTCGTTCAATTAGCAAACAGCGTTATTATTCAGTTAGTTGGATCTTGAAGGAGTCCAAGCCCATATCTTAACGCAAAATTCGTTAAGTTGAGCTCTTTTGCAGGCGTAGAAACAACTTGCTGGGATTCCCCCGCACACTTTTCCGGGCATCGGCAAAGTCCTGGTTGTTTAACGTACGAAACATTCATATTGAATTGGGAGAGTCGCATTTAAGGAGCCACTGCGATTATTGTAAAATAAGCGCAACGCACGCCTCGTTTGCATTAACGCCATCGAAAAAAGCCTTTAATATAAAAATGCAGCAGTATTAAAAGGCACACAGAGAAGTTAGATTCTGTAAGTCAGTGGTACTAAAGAGGAATTGTGATCGAAAAGAATATTTGTTAATCTTAATGCCAACTATTTCCCATTATTTCCCTTAATAATAATAGGTACGTTTCTTTTGACAGTTCATTGAACATTTAAATTATTTCATAAGCAGAAAAATTTGCATTTTTTATTTGATAAAATGAGTCTGTTATGCTGAAGACTTACATACATTTTTATAGTTGCCTTAACATAAGCCCATTCACTTTTCAAATACGATATGCAAGCCAAGTACTTACTTAAGTACTTTAGATATTATTATACGACAGGTAAAAATGTGTGTGTACGGGTATGCGAGTAACACAGATGCGCAAGTAAGTACCACTTACACATTCAAATATATATTGAATTACATGATTACATAAATAATACTCTTTAGCCATTGAACGTTACTACTACTGGCTGGCTTATGACCAATAAGGAGATTAACAAATGTTTCTTATTAATTACCTCAATTGAAATTGTTTGCTACCAAAAGTTTTCTTTAACTTTTATCCGACTAAAGTGGTTTTAGCTGTTTATGGCTTAATAATATTTATCTATGTATCATTGTTTGTCTGCCGATGTTTAAACTCCTAATATTTCTAAGGCCACTTAAAGCTATTTGTTGAATGTTTAAATATCGGTCTTTTTATGGTTTATCTCTTTACACGTCGAAGACATTTTATGGTCAATTGTCGCCAAAAAGTAAATAATGGATAGAAAAACAAATTAAATTAGAATTTTGAAATGACAATCTAAAAAATTCGAAATATGCTTCAAGAATTTTAAACTGACTTTGCGAACTGTTTTTGTGTTTGTAAATGAAGGTAAATTTTTCTCTTTAAAAAAATTTCACATTAGCATCGAAATAGTCATAACGAAAAAAAAAAAAATACTTTGGATTTCTAAGAATTTTAAAATAGATTTTATATACGAGGGCGGAAATGGATGGATGAAATATAGGTACAAGGGTTTAGGTTTCAAAGGAAAAACCATTCACAACACTGAACTTAAATAGACCAATCAGTGCCAAAGAAGGCGAAGATAGTACCATCTGCACACGCAAAGACAAACCATGGTTGTGGCATGGTCACGACAATCATATTATGTTCTCTACAATAACATATTGTTGCGGCAAACATTACTGTAGTTGCAATAAACAAGTTATTGTTTATATTTAATCATTAAATGATTAACGTCCATAAAATCTTTAACCAACTAGAGACTATTGTTCTCGAACTTGGTTGGATGCTTTTCTAGGGCTCTTAAAAACGTTATATTATTTTCGTCTCCAAAAATAATATGATTGTATTCAACATATAATGCTCTTAGCTTATGGTTACCTCCTGGCATTTGTCGAAGAATGCACTCATGTTTCCTTCAAGCACCCGTTTGCAGGCACTTAGTCATCCCGGAATATCTTCGCTAGCTGAAGGTGCTAAAAGAAGCTGCTAAAGAAGAGTTGGAATCTACGGTTGATGGCTACCATTTTTGAGGAGCTTTACCCACGCAAATAAAAAACATGGTTAATTTAAGAGTAACATATTATAATTAATTTATATGGTTGTAAACAAGTCATATTATTGTAAATAATAAAAATATGGTCCTCTTAGAATGATAAGAATGAAACACAAATGTTACTGATTGAAAGCGGCTGAGGTACGAATACAGGCGACTAGAGCCAACGAATTCTTAATATTCAAAGCGTTAATCACTTAAGCCGTAACACCCTCATACTTCGATTAAATGCCAATAGATTTTTATATATAATGTTTATTAAGAATATTTTATGGTTAGAGTTATTATATTATTTTTGTATAGTTAATATACTTTGATTGTGGTTAGAGTTCTTTTTAAGTAATCATTATTATTTTGCCCAAACAATATATTATAGTAGAGAATACAATATTGTTGTCGTGACCATGTCACAATTATATCTTATGTTGTTAAATTAGATTTTTTTCAAAATGTGTTGACATAAATTATTATACATGCAGCTACTTTGTTTTTGAAGATCATTTGCATGGGACTTTACGGTGAAAATTTTAGATGCCTGTTACAAAACAATTCGAAATTTTAGTATTAATTAGAATGTATTTTTTTTTTTTATTTTGCTATTCTAAAAAATTGTGCTGCAAGACGGATGCAGCTATTTATGAAGAATATTAAGATTCATGTCATTACCCTAATTGAAGTACAAAGTAAGGCATTCAACACAGTGACCACAACAGGCTACACAACCACAAATGCCGCTGGCTACAAATGTCGCCCTATAGCCAGCTACTTAAATGTTTTGAAAACGACAGCTACGTAGTAACAATTCAACAATTCATGTATAATTCAGTGGTGCCACTTTAGACTTTTTTATTTTTTGTTTAAGTTCAATTTTGTTCATCGAAAAAGTGGGCGGGCCTGCGAAATTCGAACGTAGGCGTGGCAGACAAACAGTACTATAAATTTTGTAATCAGAATTAAAATACTTTTCAATGCTGAGAGACTAAAGTCAAAAAAAAAAATTATGATTCCAGACATCTACGTAAACTTTACTTCATGGAAAATTAGTTTGTTTATTTAAATATTCTTGATGCATATATCGTATGTATAGTATATAGTGCCATTTAAATTTTATATTTTATTTATTTTATTTTTTAATAAACTATATTTAAAAGCACTTATTTGTTCTACATATTTTGTTCTATTGACAACATTATTTTGTAGACAACAAAAAATTGAACTACAACGACAAAAGCAGCTTGGCCAACAACCTGCAGCCATGTTGCCTTGTTGGCGTCAAAATAATCGTTCTCATATAAACGTGTGTATTTTAATTTTGATAGATTGTAGTCGGTAGCCTGCTGTCGTAAATGTATTTAAAGCTTAAGAGTTTTACTTAAAGAGGAGAGTAAAAATAGACCACTGTAACCGAACTGCGGAAATTATTTATAGAATCCGTTCTATATAACGTTAAGGTCCTGGACATCTATTAAACAGTTTAAAATTAATTTGCTATTTTAAGACTTTGATTAGAAAAATTAAAACTTTAGTTTAAAAAGTTATAGAAACATAAAAACTTTAAACAGAATATGACGTTTAAAAAAAACTATAACAAAAAATCTAGTCATCTGTTTTGCAGATCTATTCATAAAACTCCTATTTACGACTGGCATAATTAAATCATTACTTTTCTTTATTTTTAATTTCCCCGAAAATATCCAGGTATGAATGTAGGTAATGTAAGACTTTACTAATTTCTAATAATTTACATAATTACAATAATTAAAATTACAAAAAACAATAAATGAAAAATTTTCGACTGTTTTTATTTATAATAAAAGAAACATCACTGGACTTTCAATGTATTGAATGGCCATTCATTTTGAAATAAAAAGTTTTATTAATTAGAAAGTGATTTTAACTATAAGAAACCTTAAAACAATAACAAAATTTAATAGAAAACAACAACAATATTCAGCGATAAGTTATTTTATGAATTTTAATAATTTACTCGTATTCAAGTTTTATTACCAAATAAAATTTCAGCTCGTAATTGAATGTTGTTTAATGAAAAGTAAAAAAAAAGTGCTGCAACAAGAAGAGAATTAAAAAAAAGGTAAAATTATTTAAAACAGTAAATTTACTGGGTAAATGATAAAATGTCTGTTTAAAGTATGATGTGTCTGAAGAGGTATAATGGGTTTGCACGCTACACATTAATGTTCATAGTTGTACATACTTATATTATTTATAAGCCAAGATTAAGGCTGATGACAGGGTCCATGATATACTTTAAACCATTTCTTGTATATTCTTATGGGGTCGTTCAAGCGATATCAGAGTGAGACCGAAGAACCAAATGTATTTACACTACAAAGCAGGTTTGAATGTGGTTTGTACCATTTAAGCGCTTCTATCATCGAATCGCTTATGGCTTGCACTCTGACATTACTCCAATACTGAACTATGCTGCCTTAAAGCCCTGCTATTTCTTACACACCTTCTTTATATGTATTTCTCTGTAAACGAGGAAGCCTGCAGGAGCGGACTTCGGTCAGGCATGAACCCGGGCGACTTAGTGTAGCGAAGGTGGAGGTTCGAACTCTTTGAGGATGTTCTTTGTTTGTGTCAGGCAACCGGCTTTGGTTATTCTTAGGACTTTTAATGTCTTTATAGTAAGTTCACACACGCGCCTTATTTGGCCAATTAGGAGATTTACGCAACTAAGCCCTTAATTGAGCCCAATTTACCATGCATAAATTCAATGAATAAAGTGAGCAATTAGTAATTAATTACAAAGTAAATTTAATCAAATTCACAATGCATCTCTGGTGAAGTGTGTTTGGCGAACATATTACATGTAATAGACCAACAACGATTACATAAAAAGGGCAACAAACATGGAAACGAGCATGCGTGCGTGCATGTGTAGTCAAGAGAAGAGCCAACGTAAGTTCATAGAAATGGAACATTTCATTGCTATATCAAGCTGTTATAATTATAACTGGTTTTCAGGCTGAGCCAGAATATACTCGCCGTTGCAGAGCTCCATCTGGTCTTGGAAGATCTTCGAACATGTGCTCTATGATGTACCCTGCTAGGGGATCACGTACGACAAAGTTTAAATTGGCTTTATTCGTACGATTAACCTGGATTCGAATACTTAGATATTCTGGATTTTATTTTAAATAAAAAAATTGTATGCCCTTATTAAACACCCTTTGTCTGCCCTAGTTAAGGCATCATCTCTCGTGGTATACAATTTATATAACAAACATAGAATTAATCCAGTTCACCCCTTTAACCTTAATGACCGATTAGTGAAGTACGGTGCCACTCAAATGGTATCTGACGTATTATAATTTTCTTTTTTGTTATTTTAATTACAACAATTTTTTCTCAACAACAAAAAGAAGCCAATCAAAATAGCCATAACTTAACACAAAATAAAACAATAATTCCATTACCTACAGTATTACAAAAGTTAGTACGAGGTACTAACGACTCGTAAGTAGACTATAATACCCCATGGTTGGCTTTCAGTTATATGAGTAGATATCAACACGGGCGTGAAGGTAAAAAAGTAAAAAAAAAGTAGAGATTTCAATTTCATTAAAGAAATATACGATGGTGATTTCAACATAACGAATAGTACTCATACATACATATATAAGTATTTATGTAAAGTACTTCTGTGAAATAGGAAAAAAATTATATATAAACTCGCCCATTATTACAAGTAAAGAAACATGGAATGATTACTCGTAAGTGCGGACTTCAAAAGAAAAATTTTGACGTTGTCCCTTTCACTAAGCACCATAAACACACAGATATACTTTGAAGGTGTGACTGTATGTGTATGAGCTTTTGTAATAACCATTGCGACACAAAAGCAGCTAACTGATTACCAAAGATTTTCTTGTGATTGTAACATGTGTGAAATTTAAAACTGCTCTTTTACATCGCTACACCCCAACCCTGTAATGTTTACTTGATTAAAGTGTTAGACCAGATGAATATTTTCAATAGGGTGGTACTTTATTCACAAATTGTTTTAATTCATTTTAATTAAATTTAATTTAATCTCGTTTAGTTTAAGACTCATTTACAGAGTTTCAAGAAATTTTAAAATATTTTAAAAACATTTGGAATTAATTATTATATGTAACTGTTTTTTCGATTTTTAGGTTATTGTCAGTAAATTAGCAAAAATATAGTTTTTTTGCAATTAATTAATATTTGTTTTCGTTTTAAAAAATATATATATTTCGTATCTCCAAATAAGTAGTGCATTTCTGGAAAATTAAATGATTACTTTTGAGTTTAAACGATTTTAAAGATTAAGATTCTTTATGTAATCTTTTAAGGTCGCGTAAAATTTGCTTCATATAGCAGTTATTATTTCATATAAAATCACTAATATTTTTGTGCTTGATGGCATGACTACTTCGAAAAACTATTTGATTGGAGACTTTTTTGACTTATTTTAAGGTTGGATTTGGGCCTACATATAGAATTGTGCTGATGAAAGAATTTAAGCGAATGATGCTGGAAATCTTAGCCGGATATTCGGTTTTTGTTCAAAAAATCATCTCGAAGCTGTGGTGGCCATATGTGTGATGTGCTATTACCTACACAATGGCTTAAATGTAGATTCAAAATACAGTCACAAACAATTGTACATCCCACACCGTTATAGCTTTATTTTAATTCCTTCGACTAGCTATCTATAGGTGTCTCACTTAAGCGTTTTTTTGTTGTTTTAAGCATTTTTTAGATTTTAGGAATTTTAAAGTTTTTGATTTAAGTGATTTTTTTATTATATCAGCAATTTTTCTGTTTTTAGCAATTGATTGTGAATTTAAGCGATTTTATTTAAATGAATTTAATTAATTTAATTTTCATAAAATACTAGTTGTAATGGTTTCAGTAATTATACGAGAGGAACATACCACGGTTCCCACATCACATAAAAGGTATTTTTTAATAAAATTCACTAAAAGAGTAATATGAAGTTAGAAAAATAATTTTTGGTCAGATGATTAACGTATTCTGAAGCATTCGATTAGCGTTGTTAGAATTAGAAAATCATTTAAAAACTAAATTATTAACAAACATAATAATATGTACCAACCTAATAATTTTGCGTGGATATCTACAAACAAATTTCAAGAAACTAAATTACCGTACAACACTTAATTAAATTTAAAGTATAACAGATTCTTAAAGTCCATATTAAAAGTTCTTTATTCAAGTTTTATTTAAAAACTATTTGCCGCCTGAGACTTGATGGATTTTTATATTTAAAAAAGATCTTTTGAATAAGAATTATACATTCAAAACCTTATTTAAAAATGTTGTTTATTTTTATATTCATTCAGAAATGAGCTGGGTAGAAATATTTATTTAAAACATATAAGATCTTTTTTAAGTTTTATTAAGACTTGTGTACCGGCAATTTTACGAAAGGCCAGGACGAACTTTCAAATCAAAATTATATTCTTCAGCCTGGTCGAATAAGACCACTATTATAAGCCCGTTTGCATTAAGAGACGAACATTCAGTAGCATAAAATTAGCGGAAAATATGGATAAATCCTGGACTTATAAAACTGCCACCTATGTGTAGGGGAGGTGGTGGACACCTGTGTTAAGATCACCGTCGGATAAGTCGCAAGTACAGCAAAGTACCTTTAATATTTGAATTCTATAATTCCCAGCAACTAAATGGTAAAACTGGAAAAAAATTACTTTGACACAATAAAAATTTAAATGCCGTTTTATACTGCCGCCAACCAGAAAAAATCAGCCTATATAGCGACCAGAGAAAAAGTTGTAATAATCCAGAGTTACTATTTCACTTTTTTAACATTTTCGTTTGTTTCATAACACAATCACATCCCCAGTTGTGTATAAAGCAATGCGTACAAACTTGCAAAATTTAAAATTACTGAGCAAATTACATGGATTTTTTTCAATTTATCGAATGTTTTTAAAGAACTCTGGAAAACAGTACAAATTAACGAGGTTCAAAATATCGAGAGTCTACTGTATGTAGTTTATTTTTGTAGGTATGTGTGTATATACGTATACACGAGAATTCAAGTATCCCTATTATTGCTTCTATTGCTAATTGTTTCTAATATTGTTTTTAATATGTTTACAATATGAGGTTTTTTGTTGTGGTTGTCTACCTTGTCATTTTTCACACTCTAATTTTTTGCAAGCATTTGTGCATGTTCTACGAGTTGGAAATATGTTTAAACTTTTTTTTGTTGTTGTAAAATTTCAAAATTATTTCCTTTTTCTATTAATGAAATCTAACAGAAGAAGAAATATAAAATAAATAAAAACCATATACAAAGCATTCGTTTTAATGACTGTCAGCTTTAAAAGGTAGACAAGTAAAAAATTAAACAACTGATGAATAGATTTTAACAAAAAGTTTGTTATGAAACATTTCTATTTCTACGAAACACAATGAGTGTGGTTTAATGTGAAAAAATGTAAACATTTTATTTTTCGCTGTCAAATTGCCATTCACTTTCTCTAGAATTTAGAGAATTGCACATTAATAAATAATAATCATAATTATTAATTGAAAATTGAATTTTAATTAAATACCGCTGGTAGAGTTCATTTTAGAATTACTTAGTATGAACGGGGTTGAATCAAACCGGTTCTATATTAAGGAGCTATGGTGGAAGGTACGGAACAAAGTTTTCAACCGATCTCCTTTTGAGAAAATGTTACGCACTATAGCGATCCTAATTATGGGAACCATACGCTCAATGCGATCAAAGGCACACTTCGTCTTGCTGAACTGATTACCGGTTGTTCTACGGGCCAGAAAACTGGCATTAAATACAGACTATGAGGATATTTTAGTATTGTTGAGACCGGATGTAATCTCCCCGGTCTCATAGACTACACAGCTCCGAAATAGTTTCTCGAAGGACTTTGCACGTAACCCCAAAAACTACCCTTTACTCTTAAATGAAACGAATTCTCCTTTGTTACATCAATAGTTTCAAAAATGCTTTCCTTACGTGGGGGCATGACTCTTGAGTACAAGGAGCTAGCTAAACGTTACGAAAGTTTTTTTTCCCAACTTGTGACAATAATTTTAACAATAAAATACTACGGCCACCAAACTCTTGATTAGGGAGCGACACTGTAATGATTTTTAGTCTTTCTTTCATCTTAGAATCAGCATTTCAATAATTATTGTTTTGTTTTGAAGCCCTATTTATCGACCCTTCCAACGTTACCGGCAATAATGCAATGCTCTTCCTATAAAAAGATTAGTACGTTCGCCTCAAGGCCAGCTTTTATTATTAATTTTTCATTTATTTAATAGATCGTGCTTAACAATGATATTCAAAAAGAAGAAAATCATTGACCTCTTAAGGTCCTCGGTAAGCTTTTATTTTTAAAATTGTTAAGTCCCCATAGGCAGGTGAGGGCAAAGAGTGGCTTACTTAAAAACCAATGTTGCAAAAGATGGTGCTAAAATACAGGTTTGATAATTTTGAATGGAAACTCACAGGTAGTTTTTGAGCAGAAAATAGAGACTCTTAAACACTTGGAATGTGTTAATTAAAATGTGCATTTTTGTTAAACTTAAGAAGAATTTTACAATTTTCATAGCAATCTTTATTTGAAGTCTTATATCCTTCTGCTTAAATTCTCTCATTTAAACAAATTTATGAGTTTCGAAATAACTAGAAAATATTTTTAGATTTATTATAGGAAATATATGACCTTGGCTTTTTATTCTTATTTTCGAACGCATTTTAAAGTAATAAACAAATTTATATGCATTGTTTTAATAAGCGAAAATCACGGTACCACTAGTCACATTTGTATAAATTTTAGAAATGCAAATAGTTTAATATAAGCAAATATTTTAACTCAAGGTTGAATAAACCAAAACTTTTAATTGATAAAAAAAATTATATCCCTCACTTTTATCATGAAAACCAAGGTACTTTATTATAAAAAATATATATTAAAAAAATTTTGTTTACAACATTGTATATTAAACAAAATAAAAAGAATATTACAAGAGTCCCATATACATGATTTTTAGGCGTTTCAACATTGTATGTTTAAAAACATCTTATTGAAATTCCTAGTGCGTTTATGAATGCCAAACAAAAATTTAATAAAGATATTTTTCAAAGTACTTGTCATCTGCTTGTTGACCGAAATTGTTAAAACAGAAACTTGAAAACGTCTGCACAAACAAACACAAAAAACCTGTTGGCTATTTGTCACGCGAATCATAACGACAAGCAAATAAACAAGCAAGCAGAGGTAATCAAAGTGACCGATATTTAACACATTTATAGACAGTTACAGATTGTACAAGTATATACACGTACATATGTATGTATGTACATATGCACAGTAGTAACTCCCAAGGAATACTAGAAATATTGTACAAGTTCTTACAAATGTTTAAGTGAACATTTGTATAAAATGTCTTTAAAATAAAGCAATTGAATTTGACGTCATTATCCGCCTAAAGTTAAATTAAGTTAACTAGTTGCTGTGGTACCAAATGACATTAACATTGTATTAAATATTAAAGAAAACTCGTTTTTAAATCAAAAAACTTAACGTTGAGTCGTGCGCTACTAATTTATTCCAAACCGGCAAGTGTTGTTAACAAGGCCGCAGGCGATCACAAAAAAAAAAGATGTGAAAAACACCATTAAAGTTTTATTAAACTAAAGCACAAAACATAAATAATATAAAATTAAGATTTTGAAATGTGTATAGGCTATTATATTTTCCTTATCCTTTTTCGAATTCAAAATCATTTATTATTATTATCTTTATCATAAACACTCCAAAATTAAAAACCAAACCAATTTTTTTTAAACAACAACGTAGTTTTTTAGTTGATTTGATTTTTTCAATATAATAATAATAATACTACAACTACTATTTAGCTGTTTGTGTTCAATTACCGTAACAGCATTTTCTTAATAACAATTTAATATTTTTAACATAAACCAGCAGAAAAATTACGATTTGCATGCAAAAATTAAACGACTTAAGCAACATACTTGAATAATAAGCCAACTTGAAATGCCGCACTGTGGTTCTTCCTCGTATTAAAATAAGTTATAATTGAATTTAAGTAACAAAATTTTTCAACATTATTTTATTTATTCAACTTAAAGGAAAGTAAGTTTATAAATTATTGTATTTAATAACTCAACAGTGTTTTTTTAAAGACGGTACACATTAAAAGCGGTGGGTTTTTAATTCACAGCCTAACGGTATGCTTCACAAACCGCACTAATAAAAACACTGTTTATTTCAGAGCGTTTCGAAATATACTGAATGCTCATTAGGGCAGAGCAGTAATTTTTAAGATAACAAGTAGCTAATCTTTTTGTTCAAATTCCTAAATTTTCTTATATTTTTTAAAGAAATACTAGAGTTGTGTCAGTCACGATCTGGTTCGCTCAATTGACAGATTGTTTCAGAAAGATAATATCAATTTCATGAGAATTACAAAAGACACAATTTATTTTAGTGGTTTAAGAATTGAAAATTGCTAGTTATTTTGGAAATGTTTGTAAAGTTTCTATCAGCTTTCTAAAATCCTCTCTCTCTCATATCACGAACTAGTTCATGACTGACACTACTCTAATACATAGTACATATAATTCTTAAACGATCGATCAAATACTTCGTTGAAGAATTTACGAAAAATCAGTTTCATTTAGCAGGTATATTACAGGTGTTGTAAATACAAAATTTATTTTAAAGGTTCACTATAATTGAAATAATTACCGCTTTTCAATACATTTTTAAAACGCTATATACTTTAATTATTTTTACAAAGATACTATTTCGTACAACGGACTTTTTGAAGGCTTCGCTCGGTAGCTCTTTCTGCAAAATGTACTTGTTTAAAAGAATTTGTTTGAGATGTATGTTTTAGAGGTAATTAACGCTCTGTGTCTCAGTCAAGAGTCACGTAAATTTTGTTTAAACACTCAATACTATAATCAGTATTTTAGGAGCTATAAGGGTTCAAAGTTACTACTAATACGTTATATATTTTTTTAAGTTCATTACTATTCATTCTGTTTGTAGACTAATTCATATATTACAAGTGGCTGGATTTTTAAAAAAAGACAGACATTTATATCACAACTACAAATGTTGTTTCACAAATTCTTTTAAAAAAGTGTCTATACATTTATATAAAAATAAACTTTTATAAACAAAGAAATTAACGATCTTTTTAATATTATGATTTAAAAAAATCAAATCAATACGTCCTAAAGTTTTTATTGTCAATAAAACAATTTATTAAATTTTTCAAGCAACGTTTCGTCAATTATTTGTTGCCTTTTTCAGGGTTTTTCACATTCACATTAAAACAACAATAATTACATTTAATATTAATGCAGAGAACATGTAACAGATAAATTTTAACACTCGAAATAAATTTGGAAGCAATAAAAAATCAAGTGCATAAGGGCACTTTTTAGAACAGGGTACGATTTTACGACTAATATAATTTTAATATCTGATTTCAAGCAACCGATTTGTAATTGACGATTACAGTAGTGTCAATCAAGACTCGTGCTACCAATAGCCTTTACTATCGACTATAGTGATTTCAGACTGTCGACCTTCTTCCTCATTACGGAGTCTCTTGTATGCTACCGTCTCAGCATCATCCTCAGGAGTATCTTTTGAAGCTGCCCCGTTCACCCCTTGGGAGGTTCTCTTGACCAACTCTTCGGAATTCTTCCATTGGCCAATAAACACCAGAGCTCCTACAGAGATTAAACTCCAATTCGTGCGAGGCTTCATTGTCAATCCCCATCGGAAGCTCACGGCCTAACAACTTAGAAGTACCCTTAAAGATTGAAGCGTTCACCCCTAGCGAGACATTCTTGTCCATCTTTTCCGGATTTCTCCTTTGGCCAATTAAAACCGTAGTTTCTGCCGAGATTAACCTCTCCCCCTCTTGCGATGCTTTCTGATTCATCTCTCTAATGGACAAAAATATGTCCACCCACAAATGCACGGGTCAGTCTGTATTAAAACTGAAGATCGACTGGTATCCAGAGTTCGCATACTTGAGACCAAGCCCCCTCTTGGCTACGCATCCCAGGCGTATGCTGTTCCACCCTGAATTAGAGATTTTTTTATACGAGAATGTTTGTTAACTTCTCTCCACTCGATTTATTTATTAGCCAAATTCCTAGTAGAGACAGGAACCTGTTATCGACCACCACCACGTGGAGGTATAAGTCAGACAATAGTTTTAAAAAACAATAGACATTTTATTTAGTTGCACTATGAACATACAGTTCGCATCTGAAGAGAGCAATATAAATTACTGGGATATACTGTTTACTTTTTTAGATTTTTATATGCTTTACTATTCAAATGGAAGTTTGTAATTTCGTTTATCATTATTACTCCGGATCCTTAAGCAATTTCGTCTAAGAAACAGCACACATATTCATGTTTGTTTGAAATCATTACTTTTTGGTAATGCGGTACAAAAGACACTTGTTTCTTTGACAAAAATTAATCGGCATCGTGTTATCGGTTTACACTACTAAATATATATATAAATACCGTATTGTCGATTTTACAGAATTTTATCAATGACTTTGACTTTGATCAAAAAGTGTGATAATACAAGTGCAATGAAAAGGGGAAACACTTTTATTTAATAATGTATATTTAATACTTCTATGTATGTTTGCGAACTATACATAACGATCTGCGGTAAACTTGAAAAATAAAAAAATTATTAAAACTGCACTAACACTACGTATTTATACCCAGAATAGAAAAACTATAAACAAAAGTAAAGCAAAATAATTGTGCGCTACACGACATTTCGTAACAGAGACAAGCAATGGAGTTACATTTAAACGTTTTGAGACAAGTTGTTGAACATTCTAAGGTGAGTTGTGAAAGCACTTTTAATGGTTTGTTTTTTATACGACATTTGCTAGTACTAAAGTATTTACGGGTCTATATGCTAGACAAATCGGTGCAACATAGCACAGGTAAATCAGTAAAAAAAATTAAATCGATCGAAATTTTCATTTAGTTCTACTAATATTTCTATTAATTTTTATTGGAATTTCGAAGGCCGTACTTTGCCTCCTGATCTTATTTAAAAAAACAAATTTAAAACATTTTATATATTTGGCTTATTCTTTGAAATTGCTCATGAGCCTTAATTGCACGGTTAGAAGATTTACACAATTAAGGGCTTCATTCAGCTGAATTTACCATACACAAACAAATTCAATGAATAATTTGAGCCATTAGCACATAATTACACCAGAAATTGAATGTGCAACTCTAGTGAAGTGTGTAAAATGAACACATTAAATGTAAAAGACCCCTAACTAGACCTGTCCACTTACAACAACATTACCACGATTATATAAAAGGACAGCAATTTAGCCATCTATTTCATATTATGGTCGTAATTGAAAATTTTGTAAGAAAAAACATGATTACGCGCGTTTTCAAACATCTCTGACATGAAAACAATTTCAGCTAATAAGTGCTAATTGAGTAAGCTAAATTGCATATGTGTAAACACCAAAAACTCAATTCAAAATTTAATTGCCTCAACTCAGGAACACATGTGAACATACAATGATTTTAATTCTATTAAAATCTTTAAGACTTAAATAGGGTACAATACAAAAAAACACGACAGAAAGATTTGTAATCCTCTATTTGAAATTGCCATATAAAAAATTCGTCGCACTTTGAAAAACTCTGAGCGTGCGTATACTCTTTTGGACCTTAAGAGAGATTGTTGCGAGATTGAATTATAGCCGTAGTAGCGGGCAGTGTCTAAAAGTACCCAGAAAAATATCGATTCAGCGCTCGTCAACTGAATTGGGCATCGCCAAAGAGTCAAACTAGTTAATTTCGCGGTTGTACTTGGGCTTACATCGGTATAGGATTACAGTGACGCAATAATTCAACCCGGACAACCATAAACAAAACCATGAGTTCGTTAATTGAGCGCTGGAAATGTTAACCGGAAATCCGAATTTCGTCGCCGATTTGAATGAAGTTCTATTTCGTACATGGCTGCATAAATGTAGCATCAAATTGAAGTCACAATCAATTAGATATTTCACGCCATTGCTGTTTTATTTAAAATTATTTTCCTATCGCTCTTTCGGGTAACCCTATGCCAATGTAAATGTAAAAAAAGATTGTCTGTATTGCTGAGAGCTTCCATAAAAATATTATAATTTTTTTTTAAATTGAGTTACTTAAGGCATTAAGCAAGCGGCTTTCTAAATCAGTGTTGACTTCGTTTTTTTCAGATTTTGAAAATGTTGTATATCAACGTATTTGCGGCTACAAATGTTCAGACATTTATTTAACAACAAATAAATGGTATTCAATTACAAATTGCTGTAACAAATAAATATGTACATATTTTAGAAGCATTGGAATGGTAGCTTAGTCCGGTACGGACACTTGCCCACAAATTGTGTAAAAACCATTTGTTGGAATCATTTCATACACACTAGTAATTAAGAAAAAAAAGGATAAAAACGTTCAAAAGAAAATGATAAGGTTTTTTTTTAATTTTCAAAATCAGCCTTGTGCCTGAAAAAACTCTATTCATTACTTATCATTAAATCTCTATTAAGTTTGTTTACATATCGTTTTTGTTTTACACTTCATGAATTTCAATTTTGTCATTTTTACGCATCATTATTTATTTTATTACACAATTTCTATGCCGGGGTTTATTTCAATTGAAATGTGCATTAAGAAAAAACAGAAAAACAAAACTGACATAACAATATGTCAATCAAATGTCACAACAGTTTATTAAAGTTATAGTAAAAGTTTAAATTAGTAGCCGTTAACATACAGTAGCAAAATAACTTGTTGTAACAAATATAATCGAAACAAAAAGAAATACATGAGAACGATGACAAAATGTTCAATTTGTTTGTTAATTGAATAATTTAAATTGTTTGGGAGACCGGCCACTCAGACAGTAGCACTTTTTGCAATGACAGTTAATTTTGAAACTACGAAGCTAATTTTTGGCCCAATAGGTATGTCAACAAGCAGAATCGGCGGCATCATTGGACCGTACTTCTTCAAGAACGATTTTTTTTGTCCAAAATGGAAGAATTGGACTTGACATTTGGTTCCAACAAGACGGTGCCGCATGCCACACTGCGCGCGATACCTTGAACCTATTGAGAGGCGAGTTTGGTTAGCAATTAATATCATGTTTTGGAAGAGTCGATTGGTTACCAAGATTATGCGATTTAACCCACCTGGACTACTTTTTGTGGGGATACGTAAAGCCTCTCGTGTACAGGAGCAAGCCAGCCGCCATTGCTGAGATACCGACCAAAATGCTGAAAAAAGTATGTCAAAACCCGTAAACATGTTTTTAACATAACAAAAGTAAGAACATTTTAAACTTTTATCTAGTAAGTAAAACCCCACTAGTTTCTATGCAATGTTCTGTTCGTAATCAAGTTGGGTATTTTGTCCACATACAATACAACTCTAGTTGTACAACTTCATTTTGCCAGCAAGCCATTTTTAATAAAGATGGCATATAAATCTCGCGCAACGTGACAGAGATGCTATGTGACAGAGATGGAAAATTCAGTACTATAATACTATTTCCACTACTATTTGATTTGCGAGATACCGTAGTACGCCCACGACAATAAAATTACTTTTTCCAATGTGAAACATTAAATAATATGCTGCACATAATTACAATACATTCTGCAAGCTCGTAGCCTTCATGCTTTTTTTAACGAACTCTTGTAAATTTGAATTTTCCTCTGGAATATTTTAACTTTTCCCCTGATCCCTCGAGTTTCAAATTATTGAGAGTCGACTGTAATTACCCTCATTTATTTTAATAAAATTTGCAATATCAGTCAAGCTGGTGTAGTAGAGAATGAAAAGTAAGAAAAATAAAATCGCGATTTATTTTCATACCAGATATTTCCAAGCAGAGTAGGGAAAATATTTATCACGGGGCCAGAGTTTTTATTAGTGTATTCAATAATGTATAAGTTTTGATTTAGTGTCCCAACTGTACAAAATTTCATTGCTGTAAAAACAAGCAGCGAATAAATTGTTTTACATAATGGATATTTAACATATTGTCAGCCCCTTTAAATTCCACTTTCAGCTTAAGTACGCTCTGTCAATTTACTCATAGTCTATTGCATTTATGTATATCGTACTGTAATAATTAATAATGTTTTAATTAGGGGTAAGTGGTGTGGACTTGCTGCCTCTTTGTCTGCAAAAATTAATTAAAATGAATGTTTTCAATTAGGAAAATTTAAAATTGCAGCAAGAGAAAAAATAAAAATATATCTTTTAGATAAACAACAGTTCGTTTTTATAAAATATACTCCCATTGTAAAGATGCACTTACACCCAATTTCAGGGTGCATAAAAACATAAGTTGTATATAAAAATCTTAGGAAAGAACAACAAAAAAGGTCATAAATTTAACAAAATGGATGGGTTTTGGAATGTACACATCTAACAACTGTATCATTAGAAAATGAAATATAATTTTCTATATTCTGCAAATAAACTTAAACGTAATTTATGATTTAAAGTTCTTCGCGAAATGTCTCAGACTTAATTAGATTGATTTTTTTAATTGTAATATCTAGTCATCACACGGTCGCAGCTTTTTACTTTTTTTTCAATAAATGATTTGTGACTTAAAAGAAAATTTAAGAAGAGTATTTTATCCCCAACACTGTGTTTCTAGAACAACAAGGGACGACTCCAAAGATCGATAAGTGTATGAGTTCGTGCTGATGATGTAACAGAATCAGCTTCAATGTTCTCTTGCCCAACAACTGTTTTTCTGCAATCTTTACCTAATTGATACTGAGGCGAAAGGTGGTTGGTTGAAATCAGAAATCAGAAATATCTATGACATCTTCTTTTCATTGTGCTACTTTTTATAGAAGGGGACAAAATATAAAAAAGTAATTGGTAAAGATCGATAGATAAACGGCACCTTTGGTGTTTAGTAGACACATCAATTTGTTATTTATTGTTAATTACATTGTTTCTCCGGTGATTTGGTAATAAAAGAACCGGCAGAAGAGGTCGCTATGTCTGTACTGACAAAAATAGAAACTTTGCATTTTAAAAATAGTTTGAACGATTAAAGCCATCACATACTTAGTAGTCGACGTGCTAATCCCTTAAGCTACGCACCTTCTTTGTAAACAATAAAAATTACAAGTTCTGAGCAAGATTACAATCAAAAGAGTTTAACCTGCAAGTAGATGTTAGATGAAGCGTAACAAGTATCTTTGAAATTAAAACATAAAAAGTTGCATATATTTTTAACTAGAACAAAGGTAAAGTGTGACTCAAGAAAGTCACAGTAAAGTGGATTCACTGCTTTTTTTATTTTTAGAGAATGTTAATACCTCGAAGGTTATGCTAATTAGCAAATGGGTAAAGCTGTATACTTTACCCAAATGTTAGAGTACAAAGGATCTCATAATTGCGGTATAATTTTTAAGTTAATTTAAGCAATTTTCAGAAATGCTTAAATTAAATAAATTTAAACAATATTTTTTTTTAAGTTGGAAATGGTGTTATCCTTATCTTTCACATCAGACTATTTTCCAGAACTTAAAATGACTTTCTCAAATAGCATAAAAATATAAAAACAAAATTAAATAAAATTTTAAAATATTTCCTTCCAAAGTTGGATATGGTGTAACATATAATTATTACATCAGACCATTTTTCAAAACCTGCAATGATTTTTGTATCTTAAAAAAACTTTAAATTAAATAAAATTCTAAAATATTTCTCTAAAAAGTTGGATATGGTGTAACATATAAAATTCACATTAGACAAGTTTTCATAACCTACAATTATTTGCATATTTTCAAAAGCTACATTAATAAAATTGAATATTTCTATCAAAAGTTGGAAACGGTGTAATTTATATCTAGCACATCAAACCAATTTTTATAACTTCGAATGGTTAAAGGGATAAAAAGAATAAAAATATTGAAAATGCTAAATTAAATAAAGTTTAAAAATTTTTTGCCAAAATTTGGAAACAGTGTAATTCATAGCTTTCACATCAGCTTATTTTTCGTAACTTAAAATACAAATAAAACTCACCTGTTGATTTGACTCATCGTCCGTGGATGTTAGCAGTTTTACTGTACTGCCGTTGGCCAAATTAAAACTGCCGTTCGCAGAAAGCTGTTGCCTCATGGGCGAAACACCAATGCGCGAAAAATGATGAAAATCATTGCCAACACCCACATCTTGACTGTGATAGTCTGAATGAATATCATTTAGTGTATTATTACTGCCACTGATGGTAGTAACACCACTGGAACTAATCTGTCCTGAAGTAGCTGTAGTACGACCACTTATGGTGCCCACGCCTCCGCCACCACCCACATCTCGAATGCCAGTGTCTCGGCCAATTCCATTGGAGGTCATTAATTCGTTGGTTGTTATATTCGATATATAACTGCGTGTAGTTTGCGGTGAGGGTGTTACAGGTGGCATCATACTATTCGCTGCACCACCACCTCTACTGCCCGTACTTATGCTGCCGCCACCTTCAGCTCTCCGCCGCATATTCACCCAAGACAAACGGTGTTCTTGTTTACGATCCAAAGTTGTATTATTGCTGGTGGAATTATGGCCTATGACATAAATACTTGTAGCCGAAGAATCGCTGCGCACACGCATGGGCGGCGGCGGTGGTGTTGGCGGTGTAGCTGGTGTTGGCATTTTGGTTGTTGCATATGACTTATTAACGTTTTGTTTTCTTTGTGCCGTTGTGGCTTTTAATTGTTGTAAATGTTCATCAAGTGCTTCATCACTTGTTCTGATTTTAAATGTTGGATGCATGACAATAGTGATGGCTAAAATTCTTCTGTATCTGTCGTTACTGAAACAACTAAATGATCTTCAGCTGATCAAAGATTTTACTTTTTTGTGGTTTTTAATCTGTAAAAATAAAACAAAATAACAGATAGTAAAGGAAATATTGTCTATTACATACGCTCAGCTTAAAACTACAATAACTCAAATATGTATAATAAAAGATAAACATGGAAATAATTCTCTTGGGGAAAGTGTAACAATATTTACGCAATATTGAAATTAAATAGAAAACATATAATTTTTCGCAGTGTACATTTTTGATTGAAACACAAAGTATTTGGGAGAGAAGTAGGATCTGTGGTGGAGCGTTAAATTTCTGTTGGATGTGAGTTTGTTCACACACGCTTTTATTTCAATTAACCTCATAGAAAATAATCATGTGGTATTAAATCACATGAACTATGGACGCAAGTCTAATTACCGAAACAGGCGAGTACACGACCAGGAATTCAGTGTTTTATTAACATTATTAGAAACTCGACAATATGGAAATATTAGGGAAAAGGTCTGGTTATTTCCTGGTTCTTGCTTAACCAAAGCTTTTTTTGACTGGCTACAGTTTTTTATAAGTAAATTTTTTTCTTTTTCAAGACGCACCTTTGAACTAAATTAAATTAATGAATAATAACACAAGTAAGTTTCATAAAAGCTCGTCTGTACTTTTTTTAACAATATAATTTACAACGAGTAGATGTTTTATTCATAATTTGATAACGAAAACATGCTTGTTTAAAATTAAAAACAGCATTGTTTTTCTTTTTTAATATAAAAACAATCGTTTTATATTTAAACGGGTTGAAATTGTTTAAACAGTTGTTAAATTGTTGCTGTTTACAAAGTCTATAAATGAGAGACAGTGACAAATCTTTGTAGGGAAGAGACTATTTAATAAGTTCTATGAAATTATAACAACGAACAATGGAAAGCACAGTCGATACAAAATGGCAGCAATATAAAAAAAACAACTGCCTCTTTTTCAGAAAATTTTTATTTCTGTTTTTTATTTTGTATTAACAGAATAAACAACAACAATAACGAACTTCTTCAGTTGCGACGAGGGGCTTTGAGTGGCTGAAAAATTAAGTTGAATCACAAAAGCAAGCTACAGGAATAATTTCTAAAACCGAAAGACGGAATAAATTTTTAAAATTAATCCTTAATCCTTAAAAATCGCATAAAGCAGCAACATGGAAAGAAATATTTTGCAGCGAATAAATTTTCGAAATAGCAAGAAAAATCCATTCAACAGCATGAAAGGGCAACACGAAAATATTACACAAGTATACAAGCTTTAGAACTGGAGCAACTGAAAGTTGTTTCTCATGTAATTTGCGGTGCTGAATTAAAATCTGCACTATTTCTTTTTAATTGGTCCTGGTTTCCCAGATATACTGTTACGTCCAAAATAAAAGAAGTGGCACGACATGTGACAGTACTATTTGAAAGCCATTTGATCTATTTGACAGAGTAAAAATTCGAAAATACTAAAACTGTCGGCCTAGTAGTTTCAGAGATATCATGGCGAAAAAACATTTGTTATGCAAAATTTCTGATTTTTAAAACATCACAAGAAAATAGAAACACAAAAAATCTCACTTGTTTTTCTGCAGAATTATAGTTTCATACGTTTCCAACAAAACCAGCCATATTTTTTTTTAATCGCTATACAACTTTTGATTTTTTTCATAATTAAATTAAGATGTCTAAATTTGAACAAGATGGCCATATGACACTTGCAAATTTAGGGGAAGAGCACTTAACTGTTATGTGCATTCGGCAACTTTTGTCGAAACGAGATACCGTCACCTAATTGTGAAGAAAATGTAAATAACAGCTGTGCATCGATTTAAATGAAACATGTCTTGTTTTGCCATGCTAGTGTTGTTGTTTTCCTTTATATGATTTTTTTTAAAACAATAATTTTTGTAAACAAAATTTGTTTTTAAAAAACAGTGTGGTAGAGCTTAAAGACAATATTGTTGTCGAGTTTCATGTTTTTTTAACTATATAGGACAAACCTTTTTCCGGTTGTGTTAATATTCGTCGTGCAACTGCTTCCTTTTAAGCATAACGGTATATCTCGAAAACTAGAATCATTTTAAAGAAACCCTTTCGATTTCGGCACCAGATTCAAATTCGGTGCCAGTAACAACATTCAAAACAACTTTCCGTTGCTGCAGTCCAAAAGTCGATCTAAATTGATAATATTTGTATTATCACAAAAATGTGAAAAAAAGCAAAAGTGGGAGAAAATTGCCAAAATTTAAAAAAAATTGCACAACTGACAAAAACAGAAAAAACACTAAAATAGAAAAAATGGTCTAAATTAAAAAAAAAAAATTATACGCCGGCTTAGTAAAACTCACTAAAAAGTTATTAGCGAATCTCGTAAAATTGCTCAAATCAAAAAAGTAACAAAGGTATAGCAGTCAACCCCAATAAAATCTGAAAAACGCTCTCACATAAAGGAAGATAAGCAACTTCAACGTGCACCGAGACTCAAAAAATTGGCTGAGAAGGGAAAAGTCATTGAAGCCGTAAAAAAACATTCGCAAAAAAATTAAAAAAATCTGATAAATTGGAAAAAAGTCAAATAAAAAATTCTCTGATGGAATAAAAGGAAAAAATAATGAGTCATATTTTAAATAAAAATAAAAAGCCAAAATACCTAGTTCGGAAAATAAAAGGGATAGGGAGAGTAGAGTTACATAAAATAATAATAATTCTGTGGTAATAAGGAAAAGGGCTTAAGTCGACTTAAGCGGAAAACATTATGCATTCCCCATTGGGAAAGTATCGTTTACAAAAATTTCACTTATTTAGCTTCATTTTTCGGAAAGTTATACTGAAATGAATTTTTGCTTCTTTTTCATTTGGAACAATGACTCAAATTATAACTTCGTTAAGAATACAGTTTTTACGAGACATAAATTGTTTTTCAAAATCGAATTTATTTTTCCAAACCAATTAAATAGCAATTGCGTTTTTAAAAACCAACTTTATAAAAGTTTAAAAATTGCTCTCCTGTAAACCGACAACACCACAAGCAGTTTTTTCTTATTGACACAGTATCTAAACAAACTATTTTTTTTTTAATTTGCACTCGTCAATATCATTTCCGAATTGAGAAAAAATTATTTTTCAAGTGAAATGATTCACTTTACTTTCGCTTGGAATGGCAAATTCTAAATTGAACAAATACATAAGTATGTATATTTTTATTTTAATCAATCTGTGTAGTTTACAAATGTCTAATCAATTAAGAGGGATTCCAGCAGAAAAATAGTTGTATTTACTTTATTTTAATTTTCATTTGAAATCAATTAAAATGACTGTTGCAAAGAATTTATTTGTTGGCGTAGCTTCTTATTTTTAATTGATTTGTATTGTTGCAAGATGTGAATGTACGTTTTTGCTGCCCACATTGACAAAAGCAAGAAGTAAATATAAATTGAAATCTAGCTTAATTTTTTAAGCGCTTGGATTTTAAATTAAAAAACACAAAGTGCTACGAACACTAAAAGTATGTGTTGATAAAACCACTTATGTCAAAAAGGTTTTTGTTGAATAAAAATATTACTGATGCAGTCAGCAAGAAAAACCTTGGAACACACACACATAACTAATTATAGGGTGTTATAGATTTAAAATAAAGCCAATAATGGCTTTAAAAGGTTTTACACCAAAAACAACGTATGTATGTTCTTATGGGTGTTTTTTGTACGAAAAATTATGTCAACACCCGAACTTATGCCGACATACCTCGTTAGTGCTAAAAAAACAATTTGAAGAAATGTGAAAGTAACTTTGTTTAATAATAAAAGAATCTTAACTCGCACAAAATCGGCAATAATAGACACAGGCGGTTACTCATGGAAACTACATACTCATATCATAATATATTTGCTATGTAATCAGCAAGGTTTATTTCACACTTGTTGATCGAATAAAACGAGTAAATTCGTATTAGATCAGACTTCAATTATTGCACGAAAACTTAGATGCGCTTTTCTTACAATTTATCTCTTTCAAACTACGTGTAAGAAAGAGATAAAATCTGAATCGTTCTGAATCGATCTCTAAAAACAGCAGAAGCTTTTTTGATATTGTTTTTAAATTCTGACGTTTATAGGTAAGCAGCTACTCAAAGTATCAAATGTACGGACACATAAAAGAGTAAAAAGAGTGGCTGACATTGATAAATATAAAAAATTTTTCGTTTATTTCGAAATCTTAATTTTCTCATAACGGCAAAGGAAGCAAGACACCCGCGTCAACATTACTAAGTATTCTGCTAGGCACGAGTACACGCAAAGAAAAACATAGTTGACGTTACCATAATCTAAGAGCAATTTAATATGATTGAATTATATGGTTAGAAAAAAATCATATGAGTATGGTAGATAGGAAAAGATCTGTCATTATTAACGTCCGCACCTGTCTTCCAACATTATCCGACGGTGATCTTGGCACCGGGTGATTTAACGACCACCAACGCCCCTGTACGCACTTGTATAAATACCAATTGAAGATCGTGGATGCCTGGACCCTGACCCAACCTCTTGCAGGGGGGGTTCGGAGCTACCCAGTCTCCTGCTGTCAGTAGCTACCCTATTAGCAGCCTGTGTTGCAATACAACGCCACATTGAAGCTGCACCAAGATCTTCCCGCGATTTGAGTATAAACCGCAGTCGCCACATGCACCCCCCAAGGAGCCTCACCAGAAACCAGTCTGGTACCTGCGTTCCACAGGCTCCTGGTTCCCGTGGTACCAGTGTTTATATAGATACTGTTCGAACTTAGAAAGTCCTACCTTCAGGCACCAGGCAAGCCTCTGAGACTGGTTCCTATATCTCGCCCGGTAGCAATACATCAAGGTTGCGGGATCGCCAAGAAGACATGCCTCCAGGGACATGTCTGTAGTAACAATATGATCCTCTTAGAACGATAGAAAAACAAAAAAAATATGTTACTGATTGGCAGGGGTTAAGGTGCGAACACAGGCGCCTAAAGTCATCGAACGCTTAATAGTCAAGCCCCTAACTACTTAAGCCACAGCTTCCCCAATGTAAACAAACACTAGTTTTTTCGCAACTAAATTAATTTTTAAAGTGTTTTAGAATAACCATCATATGTTTGCTCCAACAATATATTATTGTAGATAACATAATATGGTTCTCGTGTCCATGCAGCAGCCATATTTTTTCTTTGCGTGTAATTGTTACGAACTACGGCAGCAATATTTTAATCTCTTCGTATAAGACATATAAATGATGAAAACGTTTCTAATAGTTGTAAGAAAAAGAGGGATATATTAAAGCTTAATTTATTTTTATTTAAGCGTTTTAGTGGGATCGCAACTGACAACTGGCAATTCTAACCAAGCACATTTTTTTAGCAAAACCCAAACAACCAAAAAATCACACTTTTCATATGTCATGTGTCTCATTTAATATTTTGTATTTATTTATACTTAATGATAAAATGAAGTATTTTTATCATTCTATCTTTAAGTTGTATAATAACATATTTGTACGATATTAATTGCATAAAATGTTGTTGCGATAAGATACGTATTCAGTCCTAAACAATTTTAAGTTAAAAAAAGCAAAAGAGAATTTTTTTGTAGACTTATAATAAATTGTGTTGTTTTAAACGAAATGATTCTTTAATTGATGACTACAAGGTTTCCAAAAGCAAACAAGTCCTTCAATGTAGAGTGAGTAATCTAGCGATAAATGGGTCTCGAGTTATAATAAATATGACTAAAGAAGTCTTGAGTAAAAACATTTTATACGCCGTTTTCCAGCCAAATAATAGAACAATAACCTGCACTAATTAGTTGTTGCCGTGAAAACTTGTTTAATTATTTGTTCTGTCATATATTTTTTTTATATTCTATTAACACACAAATTAATACACTTGTGCACCTTTCAGACAATTCATTAAAGTATAAAGTTGTCAATGTTGACAAATACAAGTTGCCAAGAATTTTTGTTTATAAGCTACACTTTTTTAAAACTTCCTGACCTTATTTAACCTCTTAAAAGTCTCAAACTTAACAGACTGTAACGTAATTATTTTTTTCTTGAATTAAATTATCACAGACCTTAAGGTAGTTTAAATTCTAAAGTGACAGTAGCCAACGTTTTAGGGAAACTAAACCAGTATGTTTTTCTTATTTAACGTATGAACGAATGTTGTAAAGAAAGGGTGTGTTAATAAAGGTTGTATATAAGGTACATGCATATATTACACAAATATATCCCAACAAAATGATGTTGTCCTCTTTGTTCCGGCGAAATAGGGAATTAAAATTACGAGTATATAAAAAATCGAATTTCATTCAAAGCCTAAAGCAACTGGAAGTTACAAAGGGGCTTCTACTATTAAGTCCGAAGTATTTAATGAAGTCGCCCAAAATCTTGGAATAATGACATAAGTATGAGGTTGCCAATGTGAAAAGTTAACGGAGATCCAAGGCTTAACAATGCTCAGCAATAGGCGTGAGTGCGTTTGCTAAATATTTCATAAAAATGTTTATAAAATGAAGCTGGTAAAACATGTGATGTTATTTATAGAGTCCAGAAGATATCAAGCCACATACATTTGTTTTACCAGAAAAAAATTCTGCAGTTATTTTTTTGAAACTAACTTGATAGTTTTTAAACTGGTTGGAAAGACGAAGACAGGTAACCAACACCGATATACTTTTGGAATCATGAAACCGCCCCTAGCTACTAAAAACACAACTCAATCAATCTCTCTTTCCCTTACTCTCTTTTTCTCCTTGAATAGATAATATTCCTACAGCGCCATTATTACCGCATCTGGCCATGTAATATATCTAGTTGTTGCCGGCTTAGATGGCTATTTTTATGAAAGTCATAGACGTTGCGACCATTAGTAGAACTAGGTTGGTAATCAAGTTTGATGTTTTGTCCACAAACAATACAACTTTGTGTACAACTTGATTTTGTAAACAAGAAATTTTGAATTAGAATGGCAAATAAAACTTGCGCAACATGACTTTTTTCATGTGGCAGTCATGAAAAATTCAGTACTTTCTGATTTGCGAATGGCCAGAGTACCCTGCTACATTAAAAGTACCTTTTTCCAATAAGAAACGTTTAATAATATACTGTACAAAATTCTAATAAAACATATACATTACCGCAAATGGTTTAAATTTTCTACCTCTTACAATAACAAAAACCCCAAAAGTCTTTTATGCAGACAGGACAAATTGTCTGTTTGAATCTTTGAAATAGTACTCTCAATGTGGAAAAAGTACTTTTTAAGTAGAAGTTCAGTGCCGTTTTAAAATCTTAATTTTCCTTCACTGCTATGTGGTCACCACGAAAATAAGCACAAAATAGCATGAGGCTGTGCGATATGTTCATTAACGTTGCAACCGAGTTGTAAAACTTGCCAACAAATCAACAGTTTTTGATTTTTCGTATAACTAAGACACGACTTATAACAGCGAACTCATAAACGTTGCAATCTCGTGTTGTGTCATCAAGTTGCACCAACGGCCGCAACCGCTTCCCAATTTTGTAACACTCTTTATTTCATATCGAAACTTCAATTTGACTTTTATATTCTTTTACTTTTTACAACACACTCTTCAAAAATTTAACAAACGACTTCATAGCTGAACAACTGACGCTTTTGATGTGAAAAAATGCTAAGTAAAAAAGCGAAAAAAGTAGCTTAAAATAGAGAAAGAAGTTTAATAAAAAAAGTCCAAGTGCAACCGTGCATAAAACGAATGGTGATTATTAATGAAATGGTTTCTTCTACACCATTTTCATTTCGGTTGTTGTAAACAACATTTGCCTGTGGTGACTAGCAACAAGTGTTTAGAGTAAAACCTTAAAAAAAATTTATGTACATCTGACAGTAGAAAGGTGACTTAAAATGTTGTTGCGAAATACTTTTAAATTGAACCGTTAAGACCCTATTCTTAAAATAAGGTACGAAGGGTCGTATGCAATGGAATGTTAACGAAGAATTGTACTTAAAATGATGTTATTTCACTTAAGTAAACTAGTAGTATTTTCCCTACTTAGGGCACAGTGGGGCTGATTGTAAATTTCAGTTTAAGGAATGTTTTTCGCCGATAAAATTTCTATTTTTGATTTTGCTAATAGATAATGACCTTGCACATTGTATTTTATGCCTTACAAGTTCTTGAGGCAAAAGATTTGTTGGTAAACTCCCAAGCAGACACCTCCAAATTCTCTAAAATATTAAATATATTTGGGTGACCAGATAAAAAAATAAATCTAAATAAAACACAATTGTGTGAGATATGAATTTGATTATGCCCGTGTTTTGAATCTACAGTGCTTCAAGATTTTGTTTTGAGAATAATCTGGATCTTCGGCCAACACCCAATTAGCGAACTTACTGTGTTGTTAATGGTCGGCCGGCATAAATGCTGGCGTCACCGTAATCTTATACAAACGTAGGGCCAACTATTCCCGCAAAACAAGTAAGGATGATTCTCTAGCGATGTCAGTCTTCTTCAAAACTGGTCACTATATACTGGTGGCTATATACTAATCTCTGTCTGGTTGGTGGCTTAAGGTTCAAAAGATTGTAGCCACGCTCAAACTTGTTCACGGTACGAGGAATTACCTGCTCACTGAAGCCCTGATGACGATCAACCTTACGACGAAAATCACGTTATGTATTGACAACCGAGCCGAAATTCTAAATATTTAACATGTGTATGGCATTGATAACTTTGACAGCTTCTGAACTAAACAATTTTCATTCCATTTAGGGAAGAACTACAACTTATTTTAATACAATCTTCTCATTTGCATATTTTTACAAGGAAACCGCAAACTTTATTCCAAACCTCGCACATTTATAATGAAAACACACAAAAAAAATAAATTTTGAATGATTCTGCTGTATTCAAATCAGAGCTGTTAAATTTCGATTACGATTAGTAATCAATTACATTACTTTTTAAAAAGAATCGTAATGATTATATAATCCACTATTCAACAATTTCTGATTACTAATTGATTACGATTACAAATAATTAAAAAATTATCAGGATTACTTGCGATTACTAAAAAACAATCAAAAATAATCAAAAGTAATCAAAAATGAGTTCGACTACTTTAAAAGATTACTTTTGACTATTTTTGATTACTTTTGATATTTGTCAAAAGTAATCAAAAGTAATCTTCTAAAGTAGTCGAACTAATTATTGATTACTTTTGATTATTTTACAGTAATCGCAAGTAATCCTGATTATTTTTTGATTACTTGTAATCGTAATCAATTACTAATCGTATAAAACTGAATGTAATCGTATTGTAATCATTACTTCTACTTTAAAAAAAGTAATCTAATTACTAATGATTACGATTACTAATCATTACTTAACAGCTATGATTAAAATATTTCTTAATACTCTCTTTTGTTATATTTTTATCATGATCGAGATAAGATATAATCTTAGCACATTTATCTTCTTATCGCGTGCACACAATGTACCATTTCTCGGTGCTAAATGTTTCGTCATATTTTTTGTCTTATTAAAAATCTTTATCGTAGTACAGAAACAATGGTAATAAAATTATCTGATTATGCTGTAAGAATTATAGAACTTCATGTTGCGAGTTGTCTTTTTCCCATGTTCTTGGAAGATGTCGATAAATGTCATGAACCCTAAACCAGCAAAGGACTCAAGTCTGATTACGTCCTGCAGACGAATAAGCCCACTATCAGTTTGAACCAAATTATTTTAAAATTTATACGTCTCGAGCTTTAAACCTTATCATAATGAACAAAACATCATCCTGAACCATCAATTTGGTTTTCGAGCATGACATAGTACTACTGGGCAAGACCATTGAATTGTTACCGTTATAAGATAGGCTTTTGAAAATAAGCAATATTATTCAGCTTTATTTATTGACATTTCCCAAGCCTTTAATAAAGTCTGGCAAGACGGGCTACTTACGAAAATAACTCAAGTTCTACCTGAAATCTTCCTCAAGCTTCTAAGGATCAATTTCACAGATAGAACATGTAACGTAAGGTCAAAGGATCAATTTAAAAAAAAAAGGAAAAATCTCTACGAGCGCCTGTCAAGACAATATACTCGATCCACTAATATATCATACAGCGGATATGTCAACAATCTAAAATACATATACGTCAATGTTTGCAGATGACACTGCCCTTATAAGTGTTAAGAATGCTCCGAGAGTTGCATCCGAACAACTTCAGTATCATATTAATGAGCTAGAAGATTGGCTAAAGAATTGGAGAATAAACATAAATCTGTCGAAATGTTTTTCCTCAGAAGGCAACACTTGCCACTTATAGCAATGACTAATATCAGTGTTCCAGCAGAAACCCACGTTAAATATATGGATATTGACCAAGATCTGCGCCTAACTTGATGATGCCATATTGAGGGAAATTAGCAAATATTGAGGGCATGAAACCTAGAACAATTCAGCTACACTGGTTAATAGGTACTAACCCTGGCTTTAGTATAGAAAGCCCTTTTATACAAATCCGTTATAAAGCCAATATGGACGACATATGTCATTCAGCTGTGTCACTGTATGTGCCCTAGAAGTTACAAAGAAGACAGCCTAGGATTTTATGACTTATGCGCCTCCTGGTATATAAGAAATGGAAACATTCATAGAGATCCAGAAGTTTCCAGGAAGAAGCAAAAACATACACGTCCAAATACGCAAGCAAACTAGTTTTCCATCCCAACACGCAATTCAAATTTGATGAGCATCACAAAAACAAACTGACACAATGAGCCAAGCGAGATGGCTCTCCCAACCCAATAGTAGATAGTTCTTTAAAATTTGAACACAATAAATTAGTAATTACATTGGTGATTTGAATACTTATTGTAAATTTCTTTTGGAAAGATTCAATAAAATAAAATTTAAGCCAAAAAATTTTTCTTTAAAAAATATTCTCGCAGAATTATTTTCTGGTATAACGAAACCTTAAGTCTTGTAAACTCAAAAATTACAAAACCCTGGGCTTTAAAGCCCCAAGCGGCTGAAGTACCTAATCCAGCATTAACTATGGCGTATTTCCTTAAAATCTATGTCGCCATCGACTTCCATTGTTTTATGTTTAATTTAAATTCTTTATGTTTTTTTATATTTGTGCTAAGATTATAATTTTCTCTTGTTCAATTCTTCTTCCGCCATTAAATAATTAGTTATTTTGAAATAAACATGGACTGTTTGTTGAATATGTTTTAGAAGAAAGAATTATAATCGTGCAATAATACAAATGTTAAAATATGAAATTCATAGAAGCTGAGCTAATAATTATTTGAACAACACTCAGCGAAATTATTGTGATAACAATTAAATAGACACATATGTAAATAATTGGCTTCAACGAAATGGTCATAATTAAGCACTACTACTATTAACTCTTAATTAATTCAATATAAATATTCAGCACTTTGTTGTAAGTGTAAATTGCATATAAGGCACTTGATGCAGCATTCAATAACAAAATACATTTTTAAAATAGCGTGCATTAATTTGCTATTGTCTGAATTGAATTTATTTTCATAACAAAATTTGCTTCGCAGCAAATTGTTTTTTTAATGTTTCAACTTGACCCGTTAACTTTTAATGTCAAAAAATGAAAACTACAAAATTAATTACGCCAAGATGACTAGAGAGCAAATTCAAAATACTAGTGTCACCAGAAGACGCCGTTTATTTAATAATCTATTTAATAAAGCATATTTTATTTTTAATTGTTTATTAAAAAATTCCCAATGAGAATTAAAGGCAAATAAAAAATGTTATGCACAAATTATGTTGCTCGTTTCAAGCAACTTGACTTTTGACAGATGACAGTCATCTTACGAATTAAATAGCGACGATGTGGGCCACGACAATTAATTAAGTTTGGAGGCATACAATATAAATACAGGGTTATTCATTTTTCAGTTTCAAAAGTAAAATTAAATAAAACACAACGCTATGGTTTCGATGAAACTTTTATTTCAGTATAATGCTTGGTGGACCTTTCATTTCGTACGAAATATAAGTTCCATTTAAATGACCGGCCCTAGATTGGTTGCTGCAGTCGATCCTTTTGAGGTAGCTTTTTACCACTTTTTCGCACATTTCAGGCGGTATCTCTGCAATATATTGGCGAATATGGGTTTTCAAATGCTTTAACGTTAGGGGCTTAGCCGCGTAGAGACGGTCTTTGACGTAGTCCAACAAAAAAGAAACTAACGGCGATAAATTGCATAATCTTGGTGGCCAATTGACGTCCCCAAAACGTGAAACTAGGCGTTCTAGAAACTTGCCAAGCAATAAAGCGAAAATCTGTTGTGTTGTGTGGCTCGTGGCATCTTTTAGTTGAATCCGGAAATCGTCCAGTTCATAATCTTAAATTGCAGGCCAGAAAAATTCGGTTATCGGAATTGGTGGTAACGGCGTTTCCAGAGTCCTTTTTGAAAAAATACGGCCCAATGAGACCTCCAGAACATAATGCGCATCAAACAGTCACTTTTTCCGGGTGCAATGGTTTTTCCGCAATCCCTTCTGGGTTCTCTGAGCCCCTTATGTGACAATTTTGCTTGTTGACCTAACCACCGAGTATGAAAAAAGCTTCATCGCTGTGTAACATTTTGTTCCAAAAATCAGCATTCAGAGTCAGATGCTCTGGAACCCAATCAGCATAATTACGGCGTTGTGAATGGTCAGCCGGCTTTAATTGTTGTGTGAGTTGAGCTTTATATGGATGGAGCTGTAAATACAAATGCAACAGGCCCAATAACAGAAGCGATATTTTCGGCAGTGCGCACATTGCGATGATTTTCAGGCCTGACCTCATCTTCCAGTCACTTCAAATTTCTTTATAATTTTATCAATTCCTTGCACAGTCGGTCGATTATGAAATCCATAATCACCGTAATGCTCGAAAAGTGGCCACGTTTGAACCATCACTTTTGTGGTAAATTTTAACTATTTTTACGCGTCCTTCGGTTTTTAAACGATTCATATTCGTAAATGGCAAATCTTTCACTAAATAAATGGCATTTCAGATGACAGATATTTAACAGCTCACAGCCTTGCCAGACCGGCGGTTTTGAAAATACTGAATGGACAACCCGTTACATATTTTAATTTACGTATATTTTCCCAGAGCCTTAGATTGATTTTACTTACTTTTGATTTTAAATAAAAAGTTATTAGAGCTTAAAATTATTCAGCGATTATGTGCGTGAGTTCATTCAAAAGTATTAAGCTGGTTCAATTGAGATAAATGTAATTTAAAAAAAAATACTTGCTTGATTAATAGCATGTTTTGTGCGTACGAAAAAAAAACTATGCACATTGAAAGGCATCATAGGATCATCATCACTTCTTAAGACGGGAGAAAATCAACCAAATGCATGTGGTTTCAGAACGCAAAAGGATTTACGATTTTGTATTTTTTTAACAAGCCTTTGAATTTTCAGCAACTGAACTTGGCATGATTTGAATAGATGTTCTAAATTCATTAGTTCAAATAACTAATAAAAATATATCGTTAAAAAATCCTTAAACAACAGGCCTCCAATCGAAAAAGGCTGATAATCTGTGAGCACTCGTATTTTTCATTTATAATCGAATTTTCGTATAAAGAATCTACAATCGCGAATACACAATACGATTTCTTTGTAAAAGCTTAAATAAGCTTACAAACGCAAAAGGGAGGAAAATCGGAAATCCCACAAATTTTCTAGTAAAAGTATATTTTTTTGTATAAGAATTCTCTAGAGTTGAAAATAGAATGAAATCTCATATGAAAAGATTTCTTTTTATTAATGGCTCTACTATGCCACTGATTAATTACTAAGATCGCAATTAATATCTTTGTTGTAATTTCTACTTCTTTTGCTGCCTTTTTTAATGCCTATTTTCTTTAATTTTCATATTTAAACATTTACTTTTTAAAGTCTCTCTTACTTCATTTTTTTTTAATTTAGGGTGTCCCGACAGAAAAATCAAAATTCGATATTTTATGACGATAGCAATGAGCAGCTACACATGCCATAAAAACCAAAAAAACAAACACATTCATTTTACTTTTATTAACTTTCTATTGTACGAGCAGTATACGAGATGAAAACATAAGAGCACCAAAAATTCGAAAGTATGTATTTCATTTTGATGTTAATTTAAAATATAAACATAAAACAATACCGAATTAATATTTTCTATGACTATAGGTAATAATGGAAAGTATATATAATTCATTATAAAATATTTAATCGATAAATACTGTATACAATTTTTAATAGAAAATTACTAGCCCACAAAAACTAAAAATTAATGTGTTTTCATTAATAAATTATGCTAAAATAGCACTCAATGCATATTGGCGACAACAAATGCTAAATATAGCACTGTAGATGCTAGAAAGGTTAAAGGCGTAACACTGCTAATGAAATAGATCCACCTTAATATGGTGGAAAAAGTCGAAATTGCATATAAACCTTTAATTTTTCGGTTTAAAAAAAATGTAAAAGCAAATATTAAACATGGAAGTGAATTGAATTTTGATTTAATGTCATATTAATTCAATTCCGTCAAACCTTTATCACGTTATGGTAAAATGAAAGGACCAACCCTTCCAAGAGTCGCAATACGATAAATAATCCAGTAAATTATTAATGACATTACATAATTATATCCGTTTTAGAAAACAAGTTAATTCAATTCGTCAATAAAGTTTACCATCGCATAATGCTCGGGTCAAAATCTTCAAGCAAATGTGTTCGATTCTAAAAACGTCCCTACAGTAAACTATTTCGTTATTTAAAAAAAAATGTTTTTTTGCTATTTCTATCCCAAGGATAATCTCATCTCTAGGCGCATTTGGCTGGTTGCTCAACACGAAACATATACCAACTTTAACGTTTTATGCCCGAAAGTCTTCAAACCAAATGAGAAAGCTTAAAGAACCTCAAAACAAAACCATTACGTTTTAACATAAAACCCCCCACAACAAACAAATTGTTCAGCATAAACTTAAAGTAACCTTACAAACATCTTTTTGAGAGGAAGTTAAAGCCCAATTAGTCAACCAATCATATTCTACGAACATGAAGAAATTAGTCTCTTGAGATTTCTTTCTTCTACAATGCGGGGGTGGCCGAGAAAAGCATGGTTACCAAGGCAAGTTGATAACACGTAGACTCAAGTGCGAATTTAAAGTAATTCAGGCTTCTTGGCGGATGTCAAACTCCATATAAAAAATGTGCCGCATATGGCAAGGCATTTTTTAATGGAATAAAGTCAAATTCAGTTAAAAAAAGTCAACAGCTGCGCTGGTGAGTTTATCTGTCCTAATTCGCCTTGATATTTACCTAAGTTTTTAACTAATCCGAAAAAAATATCACATATGTACTCGTATGTTGCCATTGCTACATGGTTGTATTCCTTTCAAAAAACTATGCAATGTTTTCGAAATTTAGCACTTTCCTTCCTAAACATATTGTAAGAAATACTGCGGAATATGTATCGTTTTTTGCATACTACTTTTTTACATTGTTTATACAAACAATAGTTTTATTTAATATGTTTATTTTTGTGTTGAAATTTGACTTAATTATTAATATTCAGTTGTAATCGTAAAAAGCCATCACTTTGTGATATTTGGCAGCTCTTTAAATCATATGTTTTCATTTGTTTAGATAAAAGTCAAACACTTTATTCAGTAGTTTGCCGATATTTGTGGTGAAAAATATGTAGAACGCCATTCATACACTTATGATTTGTGTGCGTAATTTTTGCACAAACCAATTATCCATACACGTCGAACAAATCACATTAAACCGAAACGGCAACAAGTAAACATGTATTGCTAAGCGGACGATGCAATAGTTCTGGGCTTTTTCTCGTTTAAAATTTCAATAAACTCTATTAAAAACTGCTTGCTTTCATCTGCTTTCGCGACGGTTCGTTATAAACTAATAAGAAAAAAATTGTTGTGATCTGAGCGCGCACTGCCCTATTAACGTGTAACAAGAGCTTGAGCACGAACAAATCATTAGTGTATGGGCGGCTTAAGGAAACACGCAAGTTTAAATATAAAGCATACGTAAATATTATTACTGACGCAAAATGTAAATGTTCCAAAGCCACCCTAAAGGGGATTTCAAGAAGTAAGAATTCAATTGTGAAGCAGTCAATGACAATGTTCTGTTTAATTAATCATTGAATGAATTAACAGAGTATCGGATAAATGATTTTTCGATTAATTGCTTCAAATTCTGTGCACTTTGGGAACATCAATTAAGCAGAAATTACTCTAGCTATTTATAAGGCTACATTCAGGGTAGACTTAACGGGTAAACTCACCAGCGCAGCTGATGGCATTTTTTAAACTGATTGGATGTCAAATTCCATACAAAAAAATTTTTCCCCAGTTCCGGAACTTTTTATATGGAGTTTGACATCCGCAAAGAATTCGGAAATGCTTTCGATTCGCCGAAAGGAAACCGCCATAAACAATATTTTATGTTTTCCTTACCACTTTTTACTGTTTGCCAACGAACATTAGAGTAAGTACATCTGGATTTAGTAATTCAATTTAATTATAATTACATTTCTATCTATTACTTTCTTTGTTTTATTTTATGTACATATTTAATTAATTTTTATCTTATTCACTTCTGTAATTTTATTCTTTTTTAATAAGCATTTCTTAATGAATTTACATATTTTACATACATACTCGTATGAACTTCTATTCTTAATGAAAGAAGATGAAGACACTTTATTTTAAGCAAATTCCATATTCCTGGAAATCCGTATTCTTGTGGTGCGTTTGTATTCAATAATAAATAAGATCGTTCACAATTAATTGTTATTCTCGTATTACGTTATTCATCTTACAATTGCTTATGATAAATATCTATATTTTCTCATTATTTGCTTTTTTCTCTACCGGTTATAAAATTTTTTGCATTTCTCAATACCGTTTTAGAAACAGAACTAAAAACAAGTCGACAAATTTCCAGTAACATCAGCTGTAAAACAACCTCTTGATAAACAACTAAAACTTTAACAAACAAAAAAAACTACCTGTTCGTGAGCTGTATAATGAACTACTAAAAATGAAGAGTACAACTCAATTCAGTAAGAGAGAAAACGATAAAGAGGAAGAGAAAAAATAATTCAGACCAGGGATGGAAAACTAGGCTTTGCAAATGGTACTTAATTCTTGCTTAAATTTCATATTTTTTTATATCGAGTTAAGGTACTAAATGAAATGCTTACAAAAGTGCAGATGATTTTCAGGGATCTTCCAAGTGAAATTATTAACTTCTCACAATCTCCTCAACATTAGAAATAGCAGAAAATTACAGATAGTCACAATCAAATAACCAACGAGACTAAAAAGAGAATAAAAGTATTTTGATTTATTTGTAAATTAAATCAAAATTAATTAAATTATCTACCTTTCAATACTCTACATTATATTACCGGTTTCAAGGAGTTTTGTAAATTTGTATGCTTTGCGAATTCGCAGTAAGTTTTTTTGTACATAGAACTTTTTATCGCAAAATTAGCAGGAAATAAATGAAACTCTTAACACATTTTTTTTTTATATATTTTTATTTAAATTGCAATCTATCAGTATATACTGATAATAAGCAAATTTGTTGAAACATAAATATGACAATTGAAGTTGAACTTTTACATACAAGTACAACTATAAAAAAAAAATCTTATGGTTAACAAAATTAACAAAAATAAATATATTTGTATGAATATTACCTTCAAATGATTAATTTATAACAAAATAGTATATATATCGTATAATATTAAGTGTTAACAACAATTAAACAATTCTTAACACATGACCATTAAAATATTATTAAAAACTCTTAAGGCTCGAAAATAATGTGCATAAGCTAACTTAACCTACGGTCAAAATTTAACTAGTAGCTTGTCAAATGCTTAGGCAACTTAGAAAAGACTTCGAGCTGCGTACTTATATTAGAAAAAGTTACTGGATGACAACAATTTATATATTAATTCCTGAATTGATTTTCTGAAAGGGTGAATTGATATAGATATTCGCAACGAATTTCCGTCATCCCTTGACAAGCTTGGTTTGAAGACAAACCAGTTTAAGCTATAAAAATTAAGTAATACTGTTTCTGTACGGCATGCGCGATCAATTACGTTCTTTGCTTAAGCAAATGACATTTGGCGAAAGTCTTTATTAAATACATTATAATTTGCCATATCAAAGGAACACATGGAAAATTTGTTATGCTCAGACTCCTTTTCTTCATTGCAATCAATTCTTAATATTTCGGAAAATAACTATAATGTATCTAACATTAGAAACATTCTAGCAA
The DNA here is from genome assembly GCA_963932375.1 of Phania funesta. NCBI lineage: Eukaryota > Metazoa > Arthropoda > Insecta > Diptera > Tachinidae > Phania > Phania funesta. Next base: position 66,030,113 of record OZ010656.1, on the reverse strand, counting down.
ATAAATCCCCTAACGTTATTCTGGTATGGGTTCCGGGCCACTGCTAAATAAAATGAAATGAATTTGGATATTCTGCCGGCGAAGAGGCTACAAAATGTCCTCTTTTTTTAACACAAAACTTTAAACTTAGAGATTTAGAGAAATTTATAGTTTCTTCTTACCTTAAACATCTCAAAACCCACGTTTTTAGCCAATATTCTTCCTGATACAGAAGAATTGGTTCCCCACGAAACTCAGTTGATAGTCTCCCAGTAGCTAATTTAAAAAAAGGCTACAGATTGAAGTAAGTTAAACTCGGAAGACATCGTCTATGTCACACTAGACTTTTCAACGGACCAATATCTAACCCAAATTTTACACCGTGTTGTAATTGCAACATATCTTTTCCCACTAAACCATACCATTTTCTAGTGGAATGTCCAAAAACTCAAAGATCTAGATTTGCAATATCCTAACTTTAATCCCTTAGATGAAAATTAAATCAAAACAGAACGAAAAATGACACTGAATGGCACATAACCGAAACCAGTTTGTCTCCAAACCAAATTTGACTAGGGATGACGGAAATTCGTTCCAAAAATCTACATGAAAATCAAATCCTTATATCCAAATCTTGTAACAAAAATTATAAGTTATGTAAATAATATATAAATCTACTTAAAGCATGTTATATATCCATATGTGCATATCGAGTTGAAGGCCTATGCTGCCATTGCCCTTAAGTAATATTAGCTAATAATTTGAATTATAAGACTAACATATTATAAGACTAATTATAAGACTAACAAAGATTTACATGCATTAGCACAGTTGCTTAAGCTGACTTAAGCCAAAACAAGTATGCACTGACAAATGAACAATAGCACTACACTTTCCATCTCTGTTGCGAATGCAAGTAGAAAAAAGTTGTAGGTTAAACTACTTGCAATTAATTCTGGGCTAATACCCACAATGCAAGTTTGTCATTTCGCTTGTAGTTCCTACAATAAAGTATATGTACATACCTGCATACATGTGCATATACATATGTATATAAATTTTGGATCCTTGCCCTTTACTGAACATCAAAAATTCTTCACATTAAAACATCGCAAAATCACAAAAAGCTTTAATTTTTACTATAAACCAAGAAATAACATATTGACTAAAAATCTAAAATTTACCTAAATATCGCAATCTCTTATAAAAATATTTGTTACACAAACTTTACATTTTCCACTCAGTGGTGAAGGGTACATATAAGTAAGTATACGTAGATATTACACTTTGAACAACCGAATAAATGACTCTGAGGTGTTTGTTTTGTTTATTATTTCTATACTGTATTTCATTTCATTAACACTCGCATTACACTTTCATGGTTTCGTTAAAACTTCTTTTCTTTATTATTGACTTCTACTTATTTCTTTATTTTTTTGTTGTTGTTTTATTTTTGTTTTGCTCATATCATGAACAAACCCTATAGTGTAATCGTTAGTTTGAGGAAGACACTCAAAACGCAACGTCAGTCAAATGGCAGTTAGTTTATTTACCTTGTTCTGTTTGTTCTTTTGTTAAAGGCAAACGACCAGGAGACTTTTACAATGTACCCTGATGCGGCAATTAGGTGTAATTCACTGTCAGGGGGAAAGACGAGTCAATTGTCTATACGTTACACAAAAACTGACGACCGTCCGTCTTTATTTAAATACAAAATGCCGGTGGCATGTAGTGAACGGAAACAAATGTCGTAATGGCTTCAAAGTTTATTTTATTTATAGTCTGGCTACAAAAACATAAACGCGCTTAAGCCCGAAACAATATAACAAAATAAAGCGAGAATTTCGCTTATATACATTTCGATAATTACACACACACTTACATTTTGTAGGTTGTTGCATTAGTTTAATCTTAATATCGACAACTTTAAAAAAGACCCACTTTTAATGTGACAAGATGAACTACTCCTGCATTCCTAAACTACTTGATCGCAATTTCATCAAGGTGTTAATTTTCCGCTCATTTTCTTTAATATTTTGAACATTTATTTGTTCCATTAACGAAAAAAGACCAGTTAGAATTTTGGTGGTTTATCGAGGGATCAAAATTATATATTTTTTAGACCTCCCATACAATGTGCAAATTTGACATTTGTCATTAGTCCATATACGAGAAAGCAAGCTGTAACCACCGTGTGTGTTACCTCTCATATGAACTAAATATTTCTTATGAGTCATAACTACGAGGGCCTTGACACTTTATGTAGGTATTTTTACAACCAATGATCGTAGTGAAGCCAAAAGTAAGTGAAATCGCTTTAGTGAGCGTTTCACCTTCGATAATAATTATTCTTTTCATTGCGATGAGGGTAGCGTACAAGATTGCACCTAGTTTTTTTTATAAAAGTTTTTGCCAATAAAGGCCCAAGTTTGTCTATCGCAGTTTTGAACGGCGGTCTTGCAAAATCAAATATCAGACTCTTGGTACCTTCTCGAGAAAGAAGCATAATCTAAAATCGTTAATACCGAATGTAGAATTTGACGTTTGTTATGCCGCACGTAGCGCGGTCCATAACGTTCAATGCGGGCCAAAAGAAATTAGTTATCGCTGAATTGTAGTGCTCGCCGTTACGGCTGTGGTCTCACCAAGTACGAACCAATGATGCCACCGGCTCGAAATCAAAACATAGTTAGTTAGTTTGACGGCGCCAAAACAACATCTCTTCCACAAGCCTTCAATAACGACATGAAACCATATGATTGATATTTATGAAGCATCATTATCTATTTACTTACGGTATTTTTTAAGCCCGATAGATTTTTAAATTGTCAGAACGAACACACACAAAATAAAATAAATTTTAATCAAAACGATTTTTATATTCGAAATCTCCTTAAAATCTCAAAATTAATTCGGGCGTATGGCCACCGCGGCTGTTATTGACGAAGCGCATTCTGAAGGTGTAATTTTGTTCATTTAAAAAGAAACGGTTCAATGATGCCACCAGCGTGTAAACCGCACCAAACGGTGCGTTTATTAACAAACCCGTTAAGTCAAAAATTGGCCCCATCGCTGAACACTATTTTGCGTATAAAACACCGGACCAATTGATCACTGATTTTCAAAGTAAATCTTAATTAATTTGTTGGCATTGTTTAAGCTTCAATCTATTGATGATGATTTTCCAGAGTATACTGCTCATAAATGTCAAAAAGTGAGGACAGTATGACAGTTCCTTTTACAGTTAATCTTTCGTAAGTTCTATCGGGCTTAAAAAAACGTATACAATACATGGTACCAAATAGCAAGTGTTTTTCCCACTGCATTTCTCACTCACTCATATATTAATAGCGCTTTCAGCAGAAAAATTATATCTAGCGGATCGTTTAAACATAATCCCCACAAAACCATAAATATGAAAATAAGGCCAAGTACCCATCCAAAATGTCGGCTGTTACAAGTACTGAGATCCGTTCTTCGTATGTACAATACCATCGCATTTCTAGGCAACTTGTTAGTTTTCTCCATAATTCTTTCCCATATTAGAAAGCTAAACAAAATATTGCCAAGCCTATGAGGTTACCTATCCTATACCTAGAGTCCTTATGTTTCAAGTTTAATTATTTTATGATTAGAGGCACTAAAGTTATGACGGGGGTAACAACAGCAAGAATGGTTTCGTGCACACACTGTGTGCATTAGGTCTGAACTTGACCTGGCGCACTAGGGTACAACTTAATACTATATAGCTTCGTAAGTCATATATTTCCATAAAGGGATTTTAATGACAGGTAGGTATAACATACAGGAACTGATGGACCGATAGACGATTTGACGGATATACTATATCCAGCCGCTGATAAATATTGCAGAAATTGCTTACAATTGACAGGATTCAGAAAGGAACAACAATAAAGAAAAGCTTAAACTAAAATAAAGTCTCAATAAATTTTAACGTATAAAACTTTACTACCCCTGCTATATGTAATAATGAGGATATATATTTTCAAGAAGAGAATAACGAAATAGAAAATACAAATAAATAAAAGAAGAACTAACAATTTCATATTGTCGTGTGATTAATTAAACGGTGACTAGTGACTGGCTGGCTGGCTGGCTAGCTGGCTGACTGTAGTGTTATTTATAAATTATGAAAAGACTTATCTCTATAGGCTGGGATTTGCATACAAACAAACAAACAAACAACCACTAAGATAAAAAGAAAATATTTAAATTATTTTCACAAACAATTTGTTTTTATTACTAAGAAACAATATTAATTATTTATTTAATGTTTTATTGCAAAAACAGTCATTATTTTTCTCTTTACTTTTTTTCTTTTAATTATTCAGTGCGCCAGTTTGACCTTGATTTTTTTACAAACTAATTATACGATTTACTCGCAAATACACAGATACACGATCGCACAATAGAAAACAATTGAGTTGCAATTAAAAAACATCTCATTGTACGATGTTGCAATGCAACAAACAAATATTTTTGATTTAACTGATTGTTGTGGTCAAAGCGATTTGGCATTCCAAACGTTATACGAATAGAATATTGCGCTTCTCTAATGTGAGTTTTTTTATTTTTATTACTGAAATTTTAAAGAAAACATTTAATTTAGAATGTCTGATTATTTGCCGACATTTTTCGGGGAATCTTTATTACTTTTTAATTATGCACAAGAAGTCAATATCAAAAAAAAAAAAAAATGATTAGTTAGTCAATGCCGTGTTATAATAGATTTGATGTAGACGTTGACTCGAAGGAACAATGACAACACACAGTAACGACGACCCCCACAACACATAAAAAATAGTATTATTTACACCGTGCAACAACATAAATGGAATGCAACAAACTAGAATTGTTTATTGTCTTAGGAGTCTAATTTGATAATAATAGTTTGTTAAGCGGAGGTCCCGATCTTGTTGAAGCCCCGTTCACGCTATTATACAAGAGTTTAGATTTTCTTTGGATTTTTGCAGAAAAAAATCTAATGATAACCATTTTGACTATCAAAAAAATCTAATGAAAAATATTGCCATTACATTGCTTGTCTACACTTCTATAACAACGTAGCCCTGATAAAAATTGTTCGAATAAAATTAGGGACATATGGCTGTCAAATGTCAAAATTAGTTGACAGTCCGATTACTCATTATTTTCACACTATAATACGTTCTCATTTTATTTGAATATTTCACAAGCCGTTTTACTCCACCTAATAGTGTGAAGAGGCCTTATATAAGTGATAAAAAATGTGATTATAGTCAAGGATTTCTGTATGCGAAATTAAAGTCTGCTCAGTAGTTTTGCAAATATTCAAACAGTTCTAAAGCAGGAGAGAAAAATTGTAGTTTAATTTATAATTTATAAATATCTAAAACGCTGGAAAGTACTCGGTTTTATTCGTTTGGTCGTAAGTTGGGTATTTCGTAAGTAATGAAAGCAAAAATAAGTTGTTAATCGATTAATTATTAATACGATTAATCGAACCCAGAAATTATGAATTGCAATTAATCGGAAAAATATAATCGATTAATTTACATTGAAAATTTTCACAAGCAACATAAACAATTTTTTACAGTATTTCAGTAAAGTTTATTAAATTCTTTTTTGTTTAGTTTAAAGTTTAAAGGGGTTTTGTAAACTTGATTTGTTTAAAACATAATTTAAAAATAAGTTTTTATAAAAGCATTGCTTCTTTCTGTAGCGGTTGCGTCTGCTTTGGAAAGATGATCTGATGGTACAGAAGTTCCAATCAGAAAGTGGGTAAAGCTTAGGATGAACTGTTCTTCCTTTTCCGCTCGTAAGCCTGTGGCGAGTCCATAAATTCGATTCAAGAACCAGATAACGCTAATTGATCTCGGAAATGTGCTGTGTTTAAATCGGGAGTGTAGTAGAGTTCATGTTGCCAGTAGAACTGATTCTTACTTATTTCTAAACCGGAGTTCGAACCGGCTCAAAATGGCTATTTTAAATTGATTTGCCACCAAATGTATTAGCACATATAAGCCTTTATGTGTGTGCGTGATTTTGTTGTTTGTTTTTTTTTTTAATCGATTAATCCTGTATTAATTAAAAGAAACATTTTCAATAGAATTCAATCGTTAATGGCAACAAAATAACCGATTATTAATCGTCTCGCTATTAATCACGAAACGATCACTAGTCGTAAGCCCCTCAACCCGATTTTTGTTCATGTTACTTGTGTTTAAAATTAAGTGAAAATGTCTGCATTTTGGCAAAAAATTAAAAATAAATAAACAAAAATTTATGTCTATGTTGCCTGCAAAAGTAAGAATTAAAAATTCTCAGCAACACGCTTGTGTTTCATGACACAGATGTTGGTAAAACCAGTTTTATGGACAATAAAAACATGTTAAATATATGAATGATTTTTTTATGATTCTTGGAATTAAAAACCGCATTAGGTGTGTAAACCATCCCTAACAGTCGCACATCTTGGGAAATTCCTTTCAGCTAATTTTGTCGCAGGAAGAAAATCAACATTTTATGACTTGACGAGCAAGAAATAAAATCAAACAGTTTTTGACTTTCCCTTTTTGATGATCCTTTAAAAACCAACAAATTTTAATTAAAAATTTAACAAATTAATAATTTCATATAAAAACATTTTCCGTTAGTTCCTTTTCACACATGAAATGAAAAATATATTCAGCAATTTCTGCTTTTAACTTCAGAATTTGTTTTTTTTCAAAAATACGGATGAGAACCAAAAGGAATTTCAAGAGCGGGCAGACCGGTTCCCATTTCCCTACTCAAATCTTATTGAGAATCGAACAGGCTTTAAATTGTTCCTACCTTTTGGTTCTACCGCTGTAGTTTTGACTTACACTGCTGTTATGCTAAATTGGTTGATATAGTTATGCCCTAGGATATAGTGCATTTCTTGGGATATATCTTGTCCTTAATAAAGCTTACTTTACATACTTTCCTAGACTATACGCGAAATATGCAAGGGATCAAAGAAAATTCTGTACAAATCAAGCCCATTACCTCTTTAAGGGTTATTTTTTAAAGAGTGTGAATTACCAGTAAATTCATAAATCTTAACAAAGAAAGAATATAAAATACTAGTACAATAGCCATATAAAACATGTTCATAAAAATGATTGTAAAATAAAAAAGGCGACTAAAATTCTTTGGGAATTGCGCAATTGATTATGAAAATCGGAAATCTCAAGCTGATGGCCACAACAGGTATGACGGTTTAAAGGTATTCAAACAATTAAATTTCTTAGAAAACTGATTTACTGTTTCTATTGTTTAAAGTTCAAAGAAAACAAAAATACAAAGAATTTATTTTACGTATAGTTTTTGTTGTTGTAGTTTTACTTACTTGAACACAAATCACACGCATATTCGATTTTAACATACTGAATATCCTGCAACCTTTAACTCATACAAGCACAACAAATACATTACATTGTAATTAGATATACAGGTAAAAATGGAAGAAGAGAAAGAGAGAGAGAATTAATAGAGAAGGCCAGGTATATTGACAAATTCTTTTAAATGATTTAAACACTTTTACTTACTTTAAAACATATAATAAATTTAAAACAGTAAAAAGTGCAAGTTTCCCATTATTCTTATTTATTCAGAAATTTGTTGCGAATTCGACTGTACCAATTTCCCAACTACGATTTTAAACACCCTTCTCTCCTCTTTTTTGTGTGATGTACCCAAAGTGTCAAGACCTATGTAGTTGGTACCATGCTGTATAAATTACACTTAACGAAAGGACAATGTATCATTTATGGATACTGAGAAAACGAAATTGGCCGCTGCAAAACGATTAAAAATGAACGTTTTGCCAAACACACAATTTTAATATTTTTTTAATTATTCAAACTTTTCCATAACTTATCGCTCAAAAGCTTATGCTGGATGAGCGTCTGATTAATATTCCAGTTCCGAAATCTGTGGAACATTTTGACCAAGTGCGTCTAATGGCGAAGTAACATGTACTATTCTACGTAGGTATGTTTGTCTAATTCGCAACATTTAAATTTGAAGTATTTTGCAAGGATATGCGTTCCCTTTGAGCTTAAAATTAATTTAAGTGTTTCTTATTAAAACGATTTGAAATGTTTCTTGCAGAGGTGCCAAATCACCGACTTGGAAATTTCATACTTTAACTCTCTACATTTCTGGAATCATGTCTTTTCCTAAGACCTGATTATTTAACTTGAAGATTTCTCATTAAACAAATTTGATGCCAAATTAATTCTAACAACAGATACTTCTCTAAAACTTTATATTCAAGTTTCCTACAGATTCTAACATTGTTCAACAAGACTTTCATAATCTCCAATTGGAATTTTATGCAAGTTTATTTTCAATTTGATTTTATGACTAAAAGACTATTTTTTTTATCGCAATCAACATAAATTGTGTGCAATTGGAATTGATGAACATCAAGTCCGCAACTAATGTACAGCTTTCAGCATTTGTTCTTTTTAGGAAAAACGAACTGTGCATTTAAGTTGGTTTCATGTGTAGAACTACTAGTTTCAAAGTGGAGAAAACTTCAAGGAGTTTGTTCTTAAATTGCACCACTTTCATACAAGTTTTTATATTCTTCATTTTAATAGTTTTAACGTGCTGCTTTTTCTTCAACGATTTACTTCTTATTTGTGTTTTTGTATTCTTTTTCTTTGTGAGAAACTAATTTTATCTAGATGCTGCTTAAGAATATTTATTTGGTGGAGTTAGTGAGTTTTGGTAATGGATGTGCAAGAGGCAGAGGAATTCTAATACGCGAATGTGTTTTCATTGCACTGCTTTTCCAGTTTATTGCAACGTGTAGTTACGCCTGCAGCCTCAAAACGTGAACGAGTTCTAAACTGCAAACAAACAAAAAAAAAAAACACTCGCAACGCATTTGCAAAGAATTTTTTACAATAACATTTATTTTTGTTAGAAGAAACCCAGAGTTAAGGTCAATAAATGATGTTAGTATATAAATCTAAATAACATTTCTCACCGTGTAAGTTTTGGATCCAACTTTGCCTTCAAATCACAAAAATTAGTTGAAATTATTGATGCTTCAATTTTTAAAGTTTTTACTTCATTAACAATTTTTAGTTTCTTTAAAATGCTAAGGTTAGCTCGCATGCGAAGATAACTAAAATTATAAAAGACTCTAAAGTCGGCTTAAAATTAAATAATACAATTGGACATATTGTATTGCTTGTAGAATACACGTCAACATAATTTTACAAAAGCCTGGTTTCGCTTCCTTCTAAGCATTGATATATTCTTTCGATTATTCGCCTTAATGCTTGCTTTAAGAATAATCCTAGAGGGAACACAGCTGATATAGAACTTGTCTCGTCAATGGTTCTTTCAGGATAGGGACCAGTTCGAGTCGTTAGCATACTAAGGGAAATTTTTTACACACTGTCTCCTCAGAGAATTTTAAATTTTTAAATTTCGAAAAGTACCAATATCTCGTTTCAACTCGCTCTGTTAAAAATTCTGATTGTGGATAATAAAGAAGAAGCATCTTGTCCACAAATCATAATATTTTTTTAGTAAAGAACACATGTCCTTTTGGAATTTAGTTTTTTTTTTCAAACGTCTGAAAGTCTATGTATATAAAATTTTTTCTATTATGGCTTTAGATTTAGAAATAGTGTGGCCTGGGCAAACTCGTATATTTTTTCTGGTCCATTTTGTCAAAAAAATGAGACTTCTATTCGATTTTGAAGGCATACACCAAATTTTGAACATCTATCATAGTTATGTCAGTACGCGACCAGAGCTCTTTAATAGAAAGGTATAGTGTCTAGGGTTATAAATTTTAAAATGTATCATATACATTAATGGAATGTGCCCCATTTTACCAGCATTTGGAGGAAAAATTCACCGATGATGCCACTAACAAAAACTGTTACTCTCTGCTGGTATATCAACTTCCCGCCCATCGTGTTTTATTCATATTCCCCTAAAGTTAAGGACAGATTAAACAGACAAGTAAAGTAATAGCATTAATTGGAGATGTTATGTGTTTCCATTAAAATGCTATAACTTTCACCCATTGATAGACACTGCGTGAGAACTTTTATCAAGAAAAGCTAAACAGAAATCGGCAAAGGCTAAAGAGTTGATCTTCGTTCTACATTATTAAACATTAAGGATACACAAGTATAACCGTAGAGATGGTTTAAACCAAATTGGGGTATAGATGCTCTACATCGAGGCGTCCTTGAAAACAGCAACTGTAACAATGACTCCTTGGAAGGAACTACGTAACTATGGGAACATTCGTAAATTCAGTAATAGTGCAGCAGCGCAGCATAGTCATAGCTTAACGTTTGAAATTGCATAAATTGGCAGCACCGTCTTACGTCAAAATTTTGTTTAATGCAAACAAGCTGTGGAGGGGAAAATGGAAATGTTTGTTTTTTTATAAGATTTTATTAAAAATTACTTGCAAAAATTATTTTAATTTTATTACTAATATAGATGGGATATCGAAGTACACTGCTTACTTTATGAGTCCCTTTTCGATCCCCTTTGTTTCTAGAATTGATTTCAGGCAACCAGACTGTCGACGTTCCTTCTGATCACGGAATCTTTTGTAATTGCTAGCATTTGTCAAGGCTTAGGTTCCCCGTTTCAGCCTCTTCCAGGCATAGTCTGCAAGTATCGTCTTCTTATAGTACCTCAAATATATCTAAGCACCTTACTGGCCTTCCGGCAGAGGGGCTCTTTGAGCACCATTCAATCTTGTCTACGCTTAAACTTTTAAGGTTTAATGAGTCTAACCATTGCAAGACGTTTGCTTGCTTTAACCCACATCAACGATTCTTCATTCACCGAGGCACATCTGTTTAATTCTAAAACACATTCCAGCACTACCTTGGAGTACACCGTCACTTGCCTTTCTTCCATCCACCCGACTTTCCAGCAGGTGATCCAACGCATAAAGCAACCCAAGCAATTCTTCCTGGTCAGCGGATACGTATTCGTCCAGAAACAAACAGCTCAGTTGACGTCCATAAGAGAACCTGTAACTATTAAAGTCGCGGGCTTGTTTTAAACGTACCAGCAACAACTAATATGAATTATTATTATATTTTTTGTATTACAATGAAGTATTATTTTATTATTATTTCATATTATTATTGTCATTGGATTAATTAGATGAATTATTATTATTTACTTATTACCATGAATTATTTGTATTTTGTATTTATCATAAGTTACTTACCTGAAAGAATTATTATTATACTATCATTTCTCGTTAAGTTTTAAATTTAACGGATTTACACGCATTAATACAGCACTGCGTCTGACAAACATATGTTGTCAATTGTGTATGAACGCCCACATGCAGTGTGTATTCATGTTGTGTGTTAGTACGTGTGTATGTGTACTCATGTGTGTACAAGCAAACAAGTATAAAAGACGAGTGATCGTTAAACAAAGAGGAGTTAGCTAGCAGCTCGCGCTACGGTAAGAACTGCTATTAGAGTGCGGGGTACCTGCTCTAATATAAGTACTAAAGTAGTGTTTGTTGGAAGCAACCAATACTGGAGCGTGGCTACCGCTTCAGTGGAGGATCTTCTTGTTGAGCCAAGGTTAACTGCACCCAAGAGCTCGCTGCATCAGCGTCGCACCCAGGCCTCTTATTGGTGGGGCCAATACAGAAGCCTGTATACGCCGGAGGTTCTATCGTAGTGGGGTACCCTTCGATAGATTCTCCGGGTAGTGGTGTACGGTCGCAAACTCATCGCTCCCGAAGAGTTGGTCAAGCCTTCGCAGCATCCGGAAACTACTATTGGTGGGAGGATACCCTACTAATAGTTGATTCCTGACCACGTGCCGGAGATCCTAGCGGAGAGTGGGACATTCTTCCGCTACAAATCTCTCGGTTTTGGTGCGAGAGAAGGCAAATTCCACACTCTCAGAGAAACCTGGCCGCGAGAGACGTCACCACGCGAGTACACATCACACAAGAGCTCTGTGTAGATTTTGTGTAAAGAGAAGACCAATAAAGGAGAATTATAACGTTAAGTAGAAATTCCCCGTGTTTTTATTCTGTGGAAAACGACCCTGGACTCGGCTGAGACTACCCCAGCAACCAGCGAGTACGTGTCGTCACAAACCATCAGTAAAAATGCTGATGTCATTTTCCATACACTCATTGCTTAAATACAATGACTTGTACATAAAATAATTTGCAATTCTTTCTGTTTCATCTTATATTTCGTTGAAACCAAATTTTAATAATATTTTTCATCAAATTCTTTATGGAAGGTCATCATCTTTCCGTGAGGAAAGGTAACAGCATACAAGCCGTCGCCAGCTAGATTCAAAATATTCAATAAGATGAAATTTTACTATATATTCCATAAATTTAAATTGTGCAGAAAAAATATTAGTTGGGCCGCAGTTTTCAGAGTTCTTAGCCTCAACTTTATAGAGATTGACGTTACATTAGCAAGCTTCGGACGTGCTAACGTTGAAGAGCACTGTTTCAAGACGAGTGCCCCATTGCCGTCCGGCCATGGAGACAAATTTACGTTGAGAACCTCTAGAACCCTTTTGCACATTTTCTGATACCCTGCCGTTTACGAACAAGCAAGAGCTACTTGCAAATAATTCAGACAAAAGCTTTATCAATATTTGATCATCCCTACCCCGAGGAGCAGTAAGAAGTTAAGCACCAAGGCGCTGCTCGTACAACACTTTTTTGTTACTTACACTTAGTCTGGGCAAGAATTAGATCTTCCCTCTACCAGTTCTCGAAGCATGTGAACAATGGGAACGACTATTTTTACAGGACTGCCCTTGCAAGGTGAGAGTTGATGATGCACATCGGGAGCTTATGGCATGTAAACGAAATTAAAACGATTCATTGGTGGAATATTATTACTCCATGAGTTAATAAACTCATTCCAAAATATATCCACTGTAGTGCCAGCAAAGAAATTTAGTAATGGTAATGTAGAAGAACCAAAAATTGTATTGACCAGGCAGAATGATGAACGTAAAGGTCCAAAGAGCTTCAACTGCAAGAACTGGGACCACATCGCTGTCAGCCGCAACAAAAACCAAAGTGCACAATCTGTTCAAAGATTGGTCACAATGGGAATTGCAAATTCGTATTGAATAAAGAAAGATGGTTTTGTTTAAAGAAACTCCATGTTGACACTTTAAAGCTTTTAGTTGGATGATTTAGAATTGGCACTCAAATCAGATTGATAGCATGATATTGAATACGATATTTTCCAATGAATATTACAAACGACAGTTTTACATTATTGTAAAGTAATACAATAATACAATCGGTACAAAAGTTTTGTGAACAGAACAATTGCGTCCAAACGTAAGTGTATATACGGTTACTCTACTGCTAAATTTCGGACCCAATACCTTTTCTTCAGTAAAACGCATTTTTATTGTTGGAAATTGTTGCAAAGCCAATAAATTGTTTGATCTTAATTACATTTCAATTATAATAAAATTAATAATAAATTGGTCAATCTAATGAAGTATTCTCATCCATGCAATGCATGTTATTTTATTCATTATTTGTTTAATTTGTTTTTTTGCTGATTTTTTCATCTTTTTAAAATGAAGGTTTCGTTCTTCAGCACGTTTCTTTTTGTTCTTTCCAAATAAATTCAAATTGTCGCATGGAATTTTTGTACTTTTCTGCAGATTTAAAAAAATATATTATTGTTAGTTGAACAGAAATTGCATTTTTAAAATTGAAAAATAAAACAATTGCATAACAATTAAATGAAGATAGTAAAAGTCTCTATGTATTCTGGACACGAAACATGTCTCTCGCTCTTTCCCTCTCTCTCTCTGTCAAGTTTCAACCTGCCTACAAATTAGAATAGAATGAAACCATTTATAGTTTTTTGTACGTGAACAAAATTGTTTGCAAAAAATAAAATCGAATTTCATTTTATGCATTTTTTCAATTGTTTATAGCATTTGGTTTTGCTATTTTCGCTATTATTTTTACAAAATCAATGACATCGCAAAAAATCACGTAATTTTAGATGATGTTCGTTTTTAAACAAATAAATTTTTTATATCAACATTTCTCTGATGTGTAATTGACATTTAGTTTTTGTTTAATCGAAAGTAGTGATCAAGAAGAGTAAAATTTTTATTCGCAGTTATCAAATATCTGGCATATTAAGTAATAATTTAGACGATATAAATTAAGACTTTGCTCTACGAGAATTTCGTATCAAAATCTTTTAGTTTTTTGAACTTGTTTCAAAAATATTCGATTTGAACTTAATTGAATGATCTGGCAATATGTTTGCAAACAAGCCAGATGATTGAGAAACGGCTTAAAGTTTTAAAGTTTTTACCATAACTTTCTAGGTCCAAAGTATTTTGGCACTAAGCAAAAGTAATGTTAACTTTAAATATTTAAAAGGTCAGAAAGTCTCAGACGGAAGAGCAAAAAGATAGAAAAAGCACTGCAAAGATAGGAAGGTCCCTGGAGAGAATTCTTCAATATTACCTTTCTCCCCCCTTTGCATATTGTCAATCATACAATTGCCCATATTTATCCGATGTCCAAGCACCCATTTTACGGTATCTCTTAAATCTCTCACCATTCGAATTAGGGATGTTGGCATGCTTGGAGCAGTTTCTTTTGAATTTTTGCTGGCTTTAATATAGCTAATAATTTAGACTGTATTGTATGATAATTATTTGGGATTCATTAATTCCCAGCTCCCACCTACTCCGTTATCCCGTTTGGAACCATCTGTTCAGATGGTTCGAATGGGTTCCGCGCCCAACGGAGTGGTGTAGTCTACGAAGCTGGAGAGATTGAAGCCGGTCTCAACAATGCTGGAATGTCCCTATAGGGTATGGTTTCATTCATTCGCGATTAATCGAATCGCTATATAACGCAACACTTTCTCAAAGTGAAATCGGTTGGTACCTATGTCCAGTGCTTTCCACCAGACCAAAGCCCCATAACGTAGACCTGGTTTAATAACCGCCTCGAATATCCAGTTAACGTTTCTGAAGCTTATTACCCATGGCATTTCCATAGCTTTATTGCATATATACATGGCAGCCATTGACTTAGTTGTTCTGGCTTTAATGTTGCATTTCCAGGATAATTAACTATTCAGAATCATGCCTAGATATTTCGTGCTACCTGTTAAGTTTGGTTCAACCCCGTTCATTTAAGATAGCCTGGAGTGTGAGATCTTATACAAGTTCCGTTTTAAATGGATTGGCTCTCAATACATTCGCGGTACTCCAGAGAATATTACATATTTTCCAAGATTGTATTCAGAGAGGACCCAGTTACGACAGTTGTCCCTTTCTTTCTATCCCACCTTGTGCTGGATGCGATGATCCTCCGTGTAAGTAATTCCAAAATTAATTCTACTAATCCTCTCTTAGAAAACATTTTTTTCGAAATACAAGACTAAAATGATCGGAAACATGTTTGCCAATTTAGCAAATTTTTAACAACTTTATACTTTAATTTTTATAAAAATTATTTATCAATCTCATAATTTTAATAACGGCTGTATGAAAATACGATTTACTTACAGGAATGTACATATGTATATATTTCTCAAATTCAGAATTAACGTCAATATCATTCATTGAACTTGTGAAGGATGAGTGCATGGACACAAACATACATCAAAATTTAAATGATTAAACATGATGGAAACTAGAATAGAGCTGGAATTAAAATAGTACATGAAAAAGAAAGAGAGAGAAAAAAAATAAGAATAACAAAAAACTTTAACGATCGCCAAAAAACATTGATCTTCATTTAAATAAAAACTGGTGCATAATGAAGAACACAAAAGCTAGATTTGTAAAAACAAACAGCTCACCAAAATAAAACTGGTTGAACATGTTTAAGGGAACCATCGACCACAAAGCTAAGTTGCAAAACAAACACCAGTTAGTTAGTTATACTCGTAATAAAGACAACATGTATGCAGCCAAACACAGTCAGAGACACCCAGAAATGCAATTCAGTGATGACAACTTTTTATTTGTTAAACAAGAAAGAGTTTAATTTTGCGATTTTTTTTTAGCATTGATAGATATCTTTCAATCAACTTTTACATATGTATGTACATACCTATATTATTAAGAATTACGCTATATAATCACGCATAGCCGAAATCATTACTAATTGAATAAGGAAAGAAAATGTGAATGTCGAAGATATTTACCACAAGGTAACATATTTAATGTGGATAACTAGAAATTGAATATTCAATTTTTAAAGACGTCTTTATTAAGGCGCACGATAGTGTACCAGGCCATGTTTGGGCCTAATGCACACATTGTGCTTATTACACGAAACCAATCGCGTTGTTTTTAATGCCCTCATAATTTTGCTTCAATCATAAAATAATGAAACTGGAAAATCAAGAACCCTATATACATGTAGGTAACCTCATATTTCGAAAATTTTACCATAGAAGCCTTCCGAGATATAAAGGTGTAGAAAGTAAGTACATATTTTAGTAACTATCGACTGACTCATTCATCAATATATTGGGTCACTTCCACTATAGATATAAAGCTGAAATTTGGCATATAGGTAGATCTTGAGGAATAAGTAATAAAAAAAAATCTGAAAACGAGAATGCCTCCTTATTTTTATGGTACACATCCACTTTAGCTAGAGAGTTGAAATTTGGCATACAGGTAGGTTTTAAGAAATAACTAATCAAAAAAATACGGAAACGTTCACTTTTAATCTAGGGGGACTAGGGTGCGTCTTTACCTCATATGTGAGGAGTATTTCCACCATAGCTAGAGAGCTAAAATTTGAAATAACCAAACCGTTGTA
Organism: Phania funesta; assembly: GCA_963932375.1. Taxonomy (NCBI): domain Eukaryota; kingdom Metazoa; phylum Arthropoda; class Insecta; order Diptera; family Tachinidae; genus Phania; species Phania funesta. The sequence goes on along the minus strand of OZ010656.1, from coordinate 66,013,273 downwards.
AACGTTAAGGTAAAAGAACTTTTAAACATAGAAATATATACATATACAAATTGAAAAAAAGTTCCTATCCAAAATTTTCGTCCGTTAAGAGCACTGAGATCAAAATGAGGACCAAGTTTTTGACTAAATTGACGTCTAATTTCAATTTTTTTCAGCGACAATTAACACACGATTTAAAAAAAATACATTTTTGAAAATGGCCCCACTGTAATAAAGTATGTACTTCTACAACAAACAACTGTTAAATATATTCAGTTTTACATTATTGTTTTGGTTGACGTTTATTGTAGTTTTAAGTATTTGATTGTTATTTTTATTGTTAATATTAATAATATTTATATATTTTAGGTAGAAAAATCACTTAATAATCCTCAATCGTTATTTTAACAAGACAATTATTAAAAATTTTAATATGTATCGAAACGTCAAAATAATGAAGTGGCTAACTACACGGCGACATTTGAATATTTTCTATTTCCTACGCTCAAGTAAATTAAAAAGGCGGCATTTCGTCACAATTGCCTAGGAAATAATGAAGATTTTAAACAATTTTCTTCTCATATGGTACTTCTGGCTATGCGAATTAATTGCGCAATGAGAAGATTTACGCAATTAAGGCCATACAAGCAATCGATTAACAAATTGAACAATTAGTATTTAATTAAATCATAAATTAAATCAAAGTCATAACACAACTCTGGTCACGTGCGTTAATTGAGCAGAAAATTTTACAAAATGAACACATTAAATGTATAAAACAATTATCTAGACCCGACAAATTACAACATTACCACGATTATATAAAAGGGACAACAAATCTCAATGTTGCCAATTTAACTATCTCTTTCATATTATGGTGGTAATTAGTAATTTTGTACATAAAAACGCTTAACACATGTCTACAAGCTTTTTCAAGCATCATTGTCGGGTCATGAAAACATTTTTAACTATCAAATGTTAATTGAGTAATCTAAATTGCATAGATGCCAACTAACACCAAATTGTATAACTCAATTAAAAATTTAATTACCTCAATTAAAAATCAGAAGAAAATTTGCGAACATAAATAAAATGGAAATTTAAAAATTAAGAATTTACAGCACTGCTTTCATTAAGAAAATAAAAAGAAGTTGGTACTTACAGTTTCTTGTTTGATTCTGTTTTAACGTTTTTCCTCTTCTTATCTTTTGTTTAACCAGGAAGCAAAAGTAAGAAGCTTAACGTTGTCCTGTAGTCTTTACACTTATGCAAACAGACATCGCAAAAGTAACCTCAATATTAATAAATCTGATGAAAAATACAACTTAATTTTTTGTTATTGGTAAAACAGACATTATTTTTATTCTATAACTTTTTTATAAAAAAATTGTTGAACTTCCTAGAACACTTGTAAACATATTTGTTTTGTTTGACACACACACACACCCACATACGTATTTACATATAAAAAAAATTAGGAAAACTTTGGGTTTAACACAATTTTTATACTTAAATACTTTAAATTAAGTTTACAAACGAATACATAACTGAAGTATTGTTATTTACTAAAGCTGTTTTTTTATAAATTTCTATGAACAACCAAAACTGTTGTTTTATCCGTAGCTGCATACTTCTCATTCAAACAATTAAAGTAGCACTGAAGCGAAAAACAGAACAATCAGTTTAAGAGAGATCGAGGTTTTTACTAAAATGTACATTTTATAAGAGAATTTACAAGAATATGCTCTTTAATTTTATCTCGAGAGTAGCCAGATGAAGAAATTTTGAGTTTGATTTTGGAATTGGAAGATTTTCAAAAAAGTAACTGTTTTATGGAACCTTTTTGTTTACCGTTAAGTAATTTAATTGTTAGGCTTGAGTTCGTTATGTACTCTTTCTGTTAACAAAGAAAATTTGTTTCATATGATAACTTTGAATACAGTAAAAGTTACAATTTTTTATTAGCCAACTAGAAGAATGGAATGCATTTTCAATGCCGCAAACGCACGTTTCCAACATTCTTTGTGTCTTTCTACTAATTTTGTGTCCACTGTAAACATCATCTATTTAACTCAATACTCAAGAGAGTTAGAATATGAGTATGAATATTTTTCAAATTTCATATTCTTGTCTTTTTACTTGGGTTAAAACGAAGTTTACACCACTCTTAACACTTTGTTATCGATCATTATTTCATCTCGGTTAATTCTATGTTGCTCCAGTTTAAGTAAATATTTCTTAAAGAAAAACAGTTGAGTTTAGTTTTTTAATCGTAATTATTGCTATCTCTGGGATTATAGAGTATCGAAATCGAAAGGAACTGCTGGCTAAACTTCACGGAATAGTATCAAAAATAATTTATGAAATTAATGACTTTTATTTGTTAAATGACAATTAATAAATAATAATATTTCTTATACATTCATATAGAGTTTCAATAATAATATATGGTATACTTTTTAATGGCTTAGTGGGAACGGGCTATATCTGAAAAGAAATTTAAAATGTCTTGTATATTGAACTCTAAACTTATCATAGAACCGGCATAACACTTCTGTATACGTTCTTCTAGGAATTTGTATTGTACAATGAATTCTTCCTGCATGGCATGCCATACTACTTGCAAAAGATTCTCCTCTTCGCATAAATGTTTCTCGACTTTTTTGTAAAGATTTTCCAAACCTTTTTTCACTTCACGTGCCGGATACTGACTAATAACTTTACGTAATTCCTGCTTTGAAAAAGCCATTTGATAGCTGATCTCTGTTTCCTTAACGCCCTGAGCAATTTTTTGCTGTACACCTTCAAAGAACAGCTGAAAATATGAGTTATATACATAGATATATGAATATTTGTTTGCAATTTTTGCATTCAAATAGCTAATCAACTCACATTTAGTTTCTCTAGCGGCCTTCCAAAATACTGTATAACATAGTTGGTTAATGATTCGTTGTAACGTGACTTGGCCTCTTTCTTTAATTCATCCAAAGTGGGAACTTTTAAGCGAGCCAACAGAGAATACATATGATGATAATTTTCCATACGCACTACTTGTAGAGGAGTTTTTGGATGATCCTTAGCATGAGTGTTTATGCCTTCGAAAATGGCATTTATTAATTGTATGTACTTTTCGCTATCCGTACGTCGAGTTGATTTCCTAAAGAAATCCTCGGTCGTTTGAGAAAAATATTCAAAATTTTCCACATACGGTAATATGCCGCATTTCGAACGTTTGGGTAATTTTGCATCACGTATCGACTGCAATTGTTGTTGCATAAAACGATCGAAATTACGTTTCACATGAACTAATACCGAGGCAAATGTCATGCTTAAAAAGGAATGTGTATCTTGGGCAGACATAACATGTTGATTTAAACGTTCCAACACATAAAGAGAGTAGCTATATGTAGAATAAATTAAACACAAACAAACATTCGTTACGACTTGATAGGGCAGCAATTGCTTAAAACTGTAAGATTATATACATATAAAAAGCAATAAAGACTGTGATAAAAGACCTAAAGTTTAATATTTTGGAAAATATTAACCTTTTTTCGTGTTCTCAGATTTCTAGCATTTTAATAAATTTTGTGTATATATTTCACAATTGCCTTTGTCTTTCGTATATAAAACATTTTAAATAATTATTTATTTATGACATTTTAAATAAAAAAATTTCGAAATGCCATCTTTAAATAAAAGTTATTTTTAAAATCAATTCAAAAAATAGTTTGTACTTACAAGCAATCAAATCGTTCAAAACTTTGTATGAAATTAATAAGTTCCTGTTCCAGACTACCGAACAATGCATTCATTAATTTGCGTACTTCTTCGTTGATTTGACGATCAATTTTCTTTTGCGGAAATTGCGCTGAAATATCAAAAAAATAAGATAATATTATATAAATAAAAAGATATATTTGCACCAGACCATCTCCAGCTCCTGTGGTCGAAGAAGGCGACAGCAATAGAGATTGTGACATTTCGGTACTCTTTTCCATCACATCTAAATTAGCATTTCTAGCTGTTGGACTTAAAACATCCATTTGAAAGAAATGAATACAGAATTTCTGTTCTTGCAAAGCGATGGGTTCCAATTCAGCTAAAACCTTTTCCAAAACTGCATCAAAACGTTCTCGATCAGCTGAATCTACACCAGGTCCCCATTGGTCTTTATTAACGCCTAGAGTGCCATGGGGTACAGATGTAATAGCTGCTTTTTTTGACGTAGAAGACGATGAAATATCTAAGTCTTCTCGAGAATTGCGCAATTTTTCCGAAATTTGCAGTTTAGCCTTCAAAAACAATCATAAAATGTGCGATTCAATAAAAAAATAGAGAATAATAACTGTCTTACCAATGTGAAAAAATTCCTTATATCACGCTCATAGATTTTACTTAAGGACTTTGTGTAAACCGCTGTAAGGCCGTCATACTTTATACGATCCATTGCTTTTATCCAATGCATTAATTCCGTGTAGGGTGTTAGTTCATGGTGAACTGACGAATGATTAGGCAGCACCAATTCTGTACTCGATAATGGCATATCTCCAATTTCATTGGACAAATGTATGAATAAGCAATTTAAATGTTTTATCACAGGCACAAGGAAATTTTTTTTCCAACTTTCAAAACGTTTCATTTGATCTCGTACAGCTACTAAACGCTGAAGGGAAGGATCAATATCACTATTTAAAGCCTGTTGTAAACATTGAGCTGCTGCTATTGCTGCTTTACGGCCTTCTGGCGTCTTTAAATCGGGAGCTTGCAATATTTTTTGATAGGAGACAGGAAAATCCAACTGGGACTAAGAATGACAATTATTGTTATTTATTAAAGAGTCATTTATTAAAAAGTCAAAAAACATTATTCTAGATTAATTGAACCGGTGCTTTGGATGGTTTCAAGGTAGGGGTTGTCAGGTCCAAACAAATTAAAAAGTTAAGAGTTTGCCTATTGGTCGAAATTAGATGGGATTAAATATTCAAACTCGTCAATAGCTACTAAACGAAATAAGAACAAGAGAGCTATATTCGGCTGTGCCGAATATTATACACCCTTCACAAGAAAATTAAGTACTAAATATCTACTACAGATTTTCCCCGGTGCAAATGATGTTTTTTTTTGTGAGTTTGTTAATTTTTTACTGAATTCCCAAATTGTGTTCAAATTTTTTTGTTTGTTTGAATATTAGATTATTTTATTGAATATATTTGTTAAATACTAATTTATATGAATTTTCGGTTTTTGGTGAAATTACGAAATTCGGTGAAATATTAATACTTGGTGAATCTGTTTTTTCCGTATTTTTGGCAAAATTTCGGTGTTTTATTAGCAGTTGAATTTTTTATTCCACTTTTTTGATTTTATAATGAATTTTGCGAATTCGTGGTGAAGTTAAAATGTTGTCGTTTCGGTTTTTTTATTTATTATTTTCGATTTTTTGGAATTTTACGATTTTTATGTAATTTAAAATTTTTAAACTAAAATTTGTTGTTATGGTGAAATTTCTTTTTTTTTAATTTCTCAGATTAATTGACGTTTTTGGTAGAATTCTTTAAATTTTTTTTATATAAAAACTCTTTTATTTCTCTCGATATTTCACTACTCCATTGTGTAGCATCATCAGGAAATAATTTTTTTTTTTTGTTATCAAAAATGTCAAGAAAAAGCCATCGTTTTTAATACTTTGCTGAATTCATAATTTTTTGGTGAATTTTTTAATATTTTTGGAAATTCTTTGATCTTGGTTTTAATATGTTTGTTAAACATCGATTTTGTTAAAAATTCGACGTTTTTCATAAAATATTGATTTTTTGTGATTTTTTGGCTAGAATACAAAATTGTGGTGAAATTTGAATTTTTATGGTGAATATTCAAAATTTGGTAATTTTTTGTTTTGATTTTTTAATTGTTCTAAAAGTTCTCTGCTTGTGGTAAATTTTTGAGATTTGTTATTATATTGTTGAAGTTTTGAAGGTTTTCATAATGATTTGGTTTTTCAGCCTTTTGGCAAAAATACAAAATTGCGGTGAAATTTAAATTTTTGTGCTGGTATATATTCAACATTGGTGAATTTTTGTTTCATAATATATTGATTTTTTGAAAAAAAAAAATTTAGTTGTTAGATGCAGTTTTAGTTTAGCTTTTCGATTTTTTGGTGAATTTTTAGTTTTTAGTTCATTTGAGATTTTTAAGAATATTTATATTTTTTATGATTTTAAAATGTTTTGGTGAATTTTTAATTTTTTTGGATATTTTGTAATAGTTTTGGGAATTTTCGCGAGTTCGTTTTATTCATTTTTCAGATTAATTGAGATTTTTGAATGAATTTATAAAATTTATGATTTTTAAATATTTTCGTGAATCTTAAACTTTATGGGGATTTTTTTATTCTTTTGGGAATTCATTACTTATGGTGAATTCTTGAGATTTGTTATATTTGTTAAACATAAATTTTGTTAAAATTTTGACGTTTTTCATATTGATTTTTTGTGAATTTTCCACTTTTCAGGAAATTTACAAAATTGCTGAGAAATTTAAACGTTTGTGATGCATATTTAAAATTTGGTAAATGTAGTTTTTTATTTATTTCAATTTTTTGATTTAAAAATTTTGCAAATTTAGAATTTAAAAAAAAATTTCGGCCAGCTTTGGTTTTTGCTTTAGATATTGTGAAAAATTATGTTTTTATAATTTAAAAGTTTTGAACCATAGTTACGTTTTGTGATGACTTTCCGGATTTTTGTAAATTCCCAAATTATAGCGAGATTTTGTTTTTTTGGGATTAATTAGGATTTTTGATAAAATTTATAATTGTTATAAGATTTAAATATTTTGAGGAATTTTTATTATTTTTAGGAATTATATCTTTGTTTAACATCGATTCTATTAAAATGTTGATTTTTTTCATAAAATATAGCTTTTTTCGGCTTTTTTGAGAACTTACGTAATTGTGGTGAGATTAATTGGAGAATATTAAAAATTTGGTGAAATTTGTTTTTTGTTTGTTTTTGGTTTATTCCGTAAGTTTCCTATTAAATAGGATTTAAGAAAAAAAGTATTCCAGTTTCTCGATTTTGTAGTGAATTTTCAAATTTCTTGTGAATTAAAAATTCTAAAAATTTGTTGAAATTTTTTTGTGAAATTTTGGTTTTTGAAGTAATTCGTTTTTCGTTATATAAGAGCGTTTGAAAAGCTATTAGTTTTTGAAATTTAGGGAATTTTTAAAAAAAATTTAAATTTGGTCTAACATTTAGGTCCGTAAGTTATCTGGGTGCCACAGCATGATAATTTCTTTAGGGGGACTTTATAACAAATTTGGTAAGGACCGAAGGCTTAGATTTCGGGAACTTGTGGTCCTTTATCGCTGATTTTTTATAACGAAAATTCGCCGAGTTCACATACCAAGTTTCAAGATCCCTGAATGTCTAGTTTATATGCTTTGTAGGGTGATAAATTATGGTCGATTTTGAAAACGATTTTCAAAGCATTGTAAAAGCAATACCTGAGTATTTCAGAAAATCAGAAATATGTATAAAATAAGATTGATTTTCAAATGCAGAATAAATATATCTATATATGATAAATATATATCAGAATATATAATCTCTAATAAATATACAAATCCACTTACAATCATTTGATTAAGTTCTTCCTTAAGTTTGATATTATTATTGTTAGCTACTTTAATCATAGCATTTTTTCCACCAATTTTCTCCATGGTTTCTTTAACATGTCCCAAAATTTCCTCATATGACTCTAAACGTTCTTCAAATTTATCAGCTTCACCGATAGCTTTATCTATGTGTTCCATTAACATCATAACTTGCTTTTCAGAAGTCAACACCGATTGCATATTTGCCTAAAATGAAAATTAAATTAATAATTGAAACATTTTTTATCTAAAAACAAGGCTTTGTTACATAAAATCTTATTACCCTTTACCATAGAAGAAAATTCTAATTTTTTGTAACAAATATTTTTATTTAGGACTCCGGAACTTGGAAAAACATTATCCTTTTAACTAAACTTGCAATTTTTTTCATACATAACAGATTATTACAGATGTTACTCTAATAGCTGTGCATCAGCCAAAAAAATGTACAAAGCATTAAAAAATTTTTGCTAATACCGCCTTTTTAATAAACTTAATAAATTAAAATTTGTTGAGGATCATTTTGTTTTTTTATTTTGCAGCAGTATATTTTTGATTATTCTGAAATTAGTAGAATTTCCATTTCTCCATTTCATTTTTCTTGAATGGTTATTATGTTTCAATATTCTGCACAATTTTCGACTTGTGATGATTCGTTCTTTTTTTGTAAATTTAAGTAAAGTTTAATTTAAATTTTATCAAATAATTTTTATTGTAAAAAAATTTTTACAGATTACATAAGAACTCCAAAATGAATTAACTCCTAATGAAATAAGTCCTAACAAAAATTGGTTTCCCTACAAAATTTTTTACTTGTTTACAAAATTTAAAATTCTTACAGATTGGTCTACATAATTCATAATATATTTCCGCCAATAAGGAATAATTTCTTAATAGCTTCATTATGCTTTCCCAATTCAAAAGTACCCATCAGTATACTTTTATATATTTAGGTCAATTTTTTGGGATGTTATATTGTAATAAATAATGTAAATAAGTTGATTTTCAAAATCAAAAATGTTTTTCCAATCGTATATAAGAGCGTTTAAAAAGCGATTATGTTTTTAAATTAACTTTCAAATTGTTCTCTTATAAACCGATAAAATCACACTTAAGCACTTTTTCCTTATTGACACAGATATACGGACATATGTATGTAGTTTTCTAACGTCGTTCTTTAGAACTTAGTGTTTGCGTCTTCGCATTATTATTAAATACTAAAACAATAATAATTGGAAATGTTCAGGAATAAATTATTAATCTATATAATAAAAAATTAACAAGTAAATGTGGTAATAAGTGCAAAACTCGAATATGGCTGGACCATACATATTATATTATAAAAGAAATATTTTAAAAGTTACTAGGAAAATTGAAGGTTTTTTATACGTTAAAGACCATAAAAAAATTTAACTAAAATAGTATGTTTGGAGAGAAAATCTCCAATAGCTGATAGTGGGGACGATATTCGTAAAACATCATATTTACTAGGAAAGAAAAAAATGTTTGGCAGACATACATATATAGCTAGTTGGTAATAAATACTTACTAACAATTGTACAACTATAGAGTATTATTGTAATAAATTGAAAGTTTTCACAAAATTAATTAATCATTTTGATTAATAGAACAATTTAAAGGAATTGAAGCACAGATTTTTAATATGTATACTTTTTTGAATTAAAGCCTCAAAAACTTACACCATCTAAATCATGCAACTCCTTTGATAGCTTTCCAATTAACAATTCGGCATCTTTAACTGCATAATCACATTCATTGAATAGTTTTGACAATTCAGTGGCTTCTTTATCGGTTAAAGCTGTAAATTCAGTAAATTCCATTTCTTCCTCGTCTTCGGTTTCTCCACCATTTTTGCGCATACCCTCGCGTGTCCTGCCATCAGGAACTTGTGAAGATCCTCGAATACTACCTCGATCAGTACCATCTATACCCATTAACTTTTCTGGTGATTTATCAATTAGCCAGGCTGCAGGTATGTTTCGAAATTCTGCTTTTGTTCCACGTCCATATTTTTGGATTTGCTTGTATAAAACAGCTATAAAGTTTTGTCGTTCATGCAAATTAAGAGCATACCATTTGTAAAGTTTCTCAACTTGAACGTCGAATTCATGGATATCAAACTGTTCGCTGCGACCGTCAATCCATTTGATTTCGTCCAATTGCCAGACACGTTTCTTCTTATAATCCCCATCTTTCTGTTCGGTCTGTTTGACCAGGCACACTGTGATTTGTGGTACGGGTGGCGGCGTTGTAGCAACACACAAATAGCAGGCCCGTTTCTTTTTGAATGTTTTAGTGACGGTCACAACAGACAGTAGCCGTTCGCCGCTTCCATTAAAAAGTTCTTTCTGTAGAATATGTTTAATATTGGCCAAGGAGCCAATTGATAGCATTATATGAGCCGTATTCAATTTTGTACCCTTTTCCGTATTACACTTTAAATTTTTTGTTTCCTTAAACAGCTGATAAAACAAAAGAATTGTACTCACACCTAGAGCTGGAAAACTATCGATAGGTATATTTGTACTTGACTATCGCTAGTTTTTTTGTTTTGAAAGCAGTACTATCGACAAAAACAATTCATTAACACAAATTAGGATCGAAGTCAAATTAGTTGTCGACTTTGAAAATTTAATTTGGTAGATACTTTTTGCCATTTATAGACTTGAATGTGCTCGTATACATAAATGTAAAAAAAAAAACAAAAACATTTTTGATATCTTTCAACATCACAACAAGTATACAAAATGAGTTAGTACAACCAACTTTTCGACAAATAATAGCCGAAAGTAACTAATTAAGTCCGATGGTTTCGGCGTAGAAAAAAATTATATCAGCGGCTAAAACGTTACGGTTAAGCCTTCGTCTCAAGTTTCTTTCAACAATTCGCCAGTGATGCAACTTTTTTGTAAGCTTGACCATACATTTAATATTTGCGTGTGCGATTTGTTCGCGAGCGACTTCTCCATCCACGTGTAACAAATTACATTATATAAAAAAGAATCGCATATGACCTTCTGATTGACATTTCAATTGTAGCATTTTTCATCAAATTTCTTAACACACTTTGCTAAAAGTTTTGCCCATGCTTTTGGTTTTTCGTTTCTATCTGTATATATGTATATTGCTTCAACTTAGCGAAATGGCATTTTTTCTTTAAAAATTATATCAATTCCATTAAAAATTTCTTGCTACACTTCTCTGTAATACACACACTTTAACGTGTCATAGTACACCAAAATGAAAACATTATTCGAATTTTCGCACAATCCTACTAACATATCGAACAAATAATAAGAAATTGCAAATTACGCAAGCACAGTTCCATTAAATTGTAACAAATCACACGCACCAAACATAAATGTGTGTGTGGGGAGCTTAAGTAAATAGTAAGCAAAGAATATAACATTTTCTAAATAATGTTTATTTTATATATTAAGCCAACGAGTATTAAGGCTTATATGATCGGTTGAGCAAAAGTATCTCGCTTTTTTGCGTGTTGATTGAATATAATTGTTTTACAGGCACCCGTCTCAGTCAAGTCTAGTTGCCGGCGTTTACTTTTAAATTAGATACCAGCGCTCTCACTATATCGGCTTCGTACTCTGCTCGTTCTGTAAAATAGTATAGGCTCGGTCAAATTGTCAAAATTCGCAAGTACTGTTTTTAATTGCAGGTATAGAACGTAAGTTTTAGAAAATAAACTGTATTAATTGCTTTATGATTAAATTGTCGACTTACAATTCGCAGTAATAAACGAAAATGTTGGTGAAACAAATAGCTAAACAAGGACCCATGTTAAAAAATTGTGAGTTAGAATTTAAGGAGTAAACTAAATACAAATTTTCTGCACCAACATTATGTTACATAACTAAAGTTGGCAAAAAAGAACTCAACATTTCTGGGAAATTATACGAAGTATACATTTTGTTTATTTTCTTGTAGTTGGTGCTATGTACCGTGCTGGTTACCACGGCAGTGGTGCTAAAGTGACTATGAATGATATGCCAATACCACGAGGAGACTGGAAAGAAAACTATAGCCGACAGAATGCTAAATATAACGCTATTTTAATCGCCGGTATTGTTGTTTTCGCTTCCACTATTGGTTTGGTAAATTTTGTTTGAAGCTATCTTTTGATAATAACTATTTAACCTACTTCTTCTCTTTAGGCTAAATCAAGTGGTGTTATTGAACTAAACTGCAGTCCACCTTCCTCTTTGGATTAAAGTTTCAAAGATCGCTCATTTAGCGACCAAGCTTAAAGTTTAAGGTATAAAGGCATAGAATGAAGGCGTCTTAAAGTTTTAAATAAAGTGATAGTGAAAAAAAAGCCAAACTTTTTCTTATTGGTACTTGATTTGAAATCTGTATTCTTTATTTTAATACACAGGGCCATCGTCCAAATTGTCATCTTCTTCATTGTAGGCTTCTCCATTATCGAAGTAACTGTTGCCATAATCATTTTCATCATCCATTTCATCGTCTACAACTTCTTCTTCTTCTATTTCTTGCTCTGAATCTGAATTGGGTTTATTTGCCGTTTCTTTGCCATTTTCGTTGCGTTCTTTTTCTTCTAATTGCTTAAGGCGGTCATCGATATTAGCCGCTTTAACCTTTTTCACATTTTTAGGATTGAAATTACTGTTACGTTTCCTGGAGGCCATTTGTAGTTCGGCTGGCATTAGAGACCAATTGAAATCCGCTTTGGCCTTCATCTTATTTGATGCTGTGTTGTTCTGGAATTGGTATTTGAATTAATGCTATTTAATTAAAATTTCAGTAAATCTTACGGCACTTTTCTGGCCATAACTTAAAATAGACTTATTTATTTTAGTTTTCTCTAAAGTCTGAAGAAAGTAAGGCGAATCTCTCATATGATTAAGGAAATCTTCTTTCCACAATATTTGATAACTTTGTGCTGCTGTTGTCTAAAAGATACAAAATTTAAAACTTTAAAGGGTATGGATTTTTATTCTTACCTCTAGCGTTACAGGTTTAGACATTAAGGGCGGGTAAGCAGGTGGCGGAGCCGTTTGTACTTGAGGAATATCCTTCCCTACACATCCCAGTGATTGCAACTGCTCTTGTGTAAAAGAACCTGTTTTACCTCTGCCTCTTCCAGCCATAAATTTTTTTTATTTGTATGATAGTGTATATTTGTTAATTTTTAAAATAATTTTTTAACATAATCCATGCCGTTGTTTGTAAAGCTTTGTAGCAAAGTCAGGCGCCGCCATTTTTGTCAGTGGCGGCGGCTCCATCACAAAAAAATTGGCAGCGGCTCAAGATAATTTCGTGAAGCTCATTCTCAATTGGTTTTTACCAGGGATTGTAACAGCTATAAGCTTAATTCAAAATCACTCTTTAATGTCTATTTTCCGTGATTTTTACGCTTAAAAAATAATAGTAATTTTTTTCATTATTATTTTTTTGCACTGTACAAACACTGGAAATAATATTGATCTTAAATCAGTTAGTATGAATTTTTGGGCAGAAACCGTTTTACTGCAGTGACTTTGTAACTTACAAAAATTAAATAAAACAAGACAAAATTGTTTTTATTTTCGATATATGTTTTATAACCATTTCATAAATCATAAATATAGGTTGTGAAAACGGCAGTACCTCTTAAGATTTCGGTAACAAATATTTGTTATTTATTAAAGGTTTATACAACAATTCCTTCAATTTTTAAGAAATCTTTATTAGATTTGTTATTTTATCCTATTTTTGTGATAGTTTATAGGTTTTTTAACCATTTATTGTTCTTTTAATTTTATATAGTTTTTAGATTTTTTAAGTGTGAATTTTTATCCGAAATTAAACAAATAGAAATTGAATTAAAATTTTTTTCTAATTCAATTCATGTTAGATTTCATGAACAGGCTAAAAAATCACATTCGTTTTGATGAATGTATTAAGTTTAGCTTGTCTGTTGCCGATTCTAATGTAAACGCCATCAATAGAGCCCATTAAGGTCCGATTAGCTTCTGCTGTACTGATAATACAATCTTGCCAGGTTTCAAAGATTTCTAGTTCTCGACAGACAACTATCCAAAAAGAGCAAGAAGTCTATATAGATTTGATGTGTCTCTATTTTCTTCCCTTCTATTGGTCTTTTTGAGGATCTTATTAGCAAACGATTCCAGATATTGCAAATATCATGACAAATTAATTTTGATTGTGTTAAGCAACGATTTCGAAATCATCGAAATTGAAATATAATAAAAATTCTGTAGTCTTAAAGTAGCTCTGGTTTGGGGGAGCGACTCAGGCGCCAGTACTTAGTATCTGTACTATGTAAAGCTCGGTTTTCATTTTGATGGAGCCCATAAAACTCAAAAACAAGTTATTTTTTGTGATACCCTGGAAGTTCACATATATAAAACAGTTGGCGATTAAAATTAGATATATTTTTCTACTAGCGAGCTATTGCTACTATACAATTATTTTCCTATTCGTAATAAACAATATATCAGGCAAAGTGTAAAATAACAGTCGATATATAGTTACAGAGAGCATTGTTTAGTATTTAATACAATGTTGTTAATTGACAATTTGTTATTAACGTTAACACTTAACTGAAATGCTTAAATATAGTATATAATTAATTACCTAGATACATATTTAAAATAAAGCCTAATTATATAAAATTGATTGCTAATTATTCGAATAATTATTGTTAAGATACATTTTCTGTTTGCAGAATTTTCAGTTTGCCGTAGGTGGTTCGTATTCTCCGTTCGTAGGCAAGCCAACCTTTTCCATTAGTTCGGTTAATTTCTGAGCTTTACGATCCTCATTGTGAGCAATAACAGTACATAGGTGTTCAGTTAACAACTCTTTCTTCTCGGCGGCATTATGTAAATCCATTTTAGCTTTTAAAAATTGAGACTCTATTTTCATATAATGTTTTCTATAACAAATTATAAGTTATAAGAATATATTTAACATTATCATAATAAAAAAGAAGATTAATGGCCTATTAAATATTTAATTATGTATGTCAAACAATTCAGTAACGATGTGATATTTGTGAAAACTACTTACTCAACATTTGTAAACTGTATGCAGGCATTATCAATTTGTTTTCTTAGAAGTGCTACATCTACAGCAAGATCATTATCTAATTTGTCTAGTTCAGCTTTTATTTCTTCAATTTTACGAGTTTCTGCCGCAGTTTTCTGGGAACTGAAAAATTATTTAATTTGAAATATTAATATTGTTTTCTGTTATTCCTTCCTGCTCAGTATTCCGAGTGGTATAGAAATGCGAGGAATTGCAAAAACACTCAGAACTGAATATTCGAAAATTAACTGTTCTGCATTCCAAATATTTTGCATAAATATGTATGCATTTTAAACTTTGTAAAAAGTAAATAAAAATTGGAAGAAAACCTTTCATATTGTAATACAAAATTTAATTCAATCATTTTATCACTTAAATGGTTCTAATTCATTTCACCTAACTTTGTTATTCTAAATAAAACGAAAGATATTATTCGAAAGTGGAATACAGAACAGTTAAAACATTCGGAAATTTCCAGAATAGTACTGATCATTTTTTGTAGTTTCAATATTTGAATACAATATTTTAATACTTACTGATGTTCAATGGCTTTATACAGCATATCCTTCTTTTGACGATTTTGTTCTTCTATCATTTTGCGATGTGATTCAAAATCTTTCAGCGAAATACCCTTAAAAGGTGAATCAACATTCAGTGATATGGGCGGCTTAAAAGCAGGTATTTTTTTACTTTCGATTGGTAAAGTTGGTAATATTGATGAATCGTTCAAACCATTTGTGCTTGAACTCGAAGAAGATATGTGGCTATCCATTTCAGTACTTAACTTTAAGATTGAAGAATTTGCACTAGACGACTGTGAGCATTCTAAATTTGTACCAATTGCACATATGATCGGTACTTCTCTCGTTAAAGGCGCTTTATTCTTTAATTTTTGCTGCTCTTGAATACTACTCTTTAACGGTTGATAAAACAGCGCTTCTTCTAACGATTTGGACATACTGCTGTCAAGATTTATATCTTCCAAAGAATCATTAATTTGAATTTTAAGTTTTTCACATGTCTTATTATTGCTTTTTCCCGAATTTAAGTTAGTTAGTACTACTTGCTGATGTTTTGTTTCAGAAATTTTTTGTTGGCGTAAATTTTCGCTTTTGTCTGTCATACGTCTGATGCCACCGTGTCCACGGAAAGTAGTTTGTTTCTCTACCGTTTACAAACACAAAAACAGATTTATAACACGCTAAACAATTATTACTGCATATTTTACTAAGCTATTCATATTTTAAATGTCAAGTTTATCTCATTTTGTTAATTATATCTGAAAAATTACATTTCGTTACTTATACTCACTTCCATCCATGGTTGTAGCTCTTGTATGTTTACTGCCGGAAACTCTTTTTATATCATCTTGACTAAACCCATTAAATTTATCAGACATTTTCGATTTTCTTTTAATGTAACTTTATTTCTATTATATAAACAACTTTAAGTATAATTAAAAAATTAGCAATAAAACATTTAAACACAGAAAATCTTTAATAGAATAGAGTAAATAAATATAAAAAAAGACTGCCAGCGAAGAACTTTAATTGCAAATGTCAAAATGAAATGATCAATCGTGTTACCAACTTCTTGTAGAAGCTTCAACGATTAAAACAGAGTTGTGATGATATGAACGTTATAATTTGTATTTCCTTTATTCACTTCAATTTGGTAATTTGTAGTTCCTTTCTTATGTCATCAATGTTTTGTTCCCAGCGTTCTTCCCAGTACACAGGCATTAAAGGCTTGGCATTTTTACCATTTTTAATGGCCCATGGCAAATATTCATCCAAGTACTTTTTACGTTGCCTACAAACACAAACAATTTGAGTGTGAAAAAACAACAAAATTTAATATTATATAAACTAACATGCCGTCAGAACTAGCCATAGATCTCTTCTGCCTACGTACAGATTGTTGTTCGCACAGGAATATTGCTCGTAAAGACCTTCGCTGTTGATAGTCTGTTCGTGTTCAAACACAGTTATCCGAACAGTTATTCGCACAATGCTGCTTTGCCATCACACAATTAAGGCACACAAGCAAAACAAAAAAATATGTATGTATGCACTCGTTTGTAAACACCCATACATAAACATGTAATGTCGATGAGAAACAAGAAATTATACTCAAACCGAACAAGAACATCTACATGCATTCTCTTCACAGAAGACCACGAACAAATTTCAATTCGTTATTCGGCCGACGCACCCTCCATGCGCGAACAAATTTCTGGCTAGTCAAGGCGGTATGTAAATAAGTAAAAGCATAACTGAAACATAATTTTAAATAAAAACTCAAATATGAGAAAAACAACAACATATTTAAAATTTTCTGTATATTGCGGCTCTCATTGGAATTCAGCAATGAATACTGCTGTTTCTTTTCTCTACTTTATACAATTTACATACTTATTACCAAAATTGAATAGATTGTAAGTAAAATGCAATACAAAACGAAATATTCAAAATTTATTTGAATTTCATGCTATTACATTATTACAGGTTAAAGTAGTGTATTCAAGTCCAGTTCTCAAAACGGAACTAACTAAAGAAATAAAATATGTACTTACTTTGACCTCAAGCGCATAGCACCGAAGATTGCTCCACCGTAACACATTGGTAGACCGTTATTAAGAGCTTCAAACCACTTTACAGCAACTTCGCCCAGCATATTTGTTGGCATGTCAAGTAATGTATGAACTAAATCATGACACTCACGATATCTAGTCATTACATAAGCCAATTCAGGGTCGTCCATAAAGCGAACTTCCATGCGAGAGTCTGGAGTAACTTGCTAAAAAATTACAAAGAAACATGGAAAATATGCGTTTACGACATCATTAGTTATATTATTACATTATCATCTAAAAATTTAGCATAGGCACGTCCAAATGTATTTTCCGGCAGAAGTCGTAACCTTTCAACGTTGACTGTACGAGTGTTAATACGTGGCTTATGTTGCAATATACGTTGACCCTCTTCGCTAGATTTCATTGTATGCATAATATTATGTAAAGCTCGTTCACCGGTAGTCTCACCTAAGCAGGCAATCATATCATGTCTGTTTAAGCGAAATAAAAACACAGTATAAAAATGTACTTTTATGACAGAGCACATACCTTTTCGGATCCACTAATGCCGCTATTGATGATCCAACAGTTAAAAAAGTTCTTTGAAATGTAGTCATTTCAATACGATTTCGCATAAACTCTTTCGTAAATTCATCCCAGTGTTGTTGTGGTAACTCATCTAAATCAGTCTTGTAGCCTTTTTCGTTTTTGTTATTTTCAACTGTAACAGATAACTTGGGCGGAGCAAGCGTTACATGCCGTTGGGATGTAAAGAGCAGGAAAGGCCTCTTATAGATATTATGCAACATTATGATTACTTCGATATATTACCAAGCTAAAATTAAATTGATTAAAATCACAAATTTTTATTTAATGTAATATTTGCCCACTGGCCATTTTTTTTAGTGATAACCCGTCAATAGGCAAACAGAGGAAAAATATACTGAACTGATTTTTTTTTTTTTTTTGCTATATATTGCATTTGTGCAACAATAGTATATTAACTCAAAATTTAAAACTTTTCAGTAGAAGCAAATAACTTTTTTAATTTGGCGTACATATTAGAAAAAAAAAGAGCGGGCAAAACTTCAGTAAAGTTTTACGGTAGGTAGATAATAATACTAAATGTAAATTTTTCCTAAAAAGTGAAAATATAAAAAAATTTTTTATATAAGACACTATTGTTGCAAAAGTGCGATATATACCAGCTCCGGTACCTCCACAATAATTGCAAATAAATAATTTGCAATGAAGATGCCACGCATTGATATTGCGCCATTTTTTTGGCTTGACTTCGAACGTTAATACTCGTAGTAAATCATGATGAATAATTATTTTGTAAGAATTTAAAACCAAAACTAACGCGCATTTGTTTAGTTTCTTAACCTACGAATGCATATGTAAATATATTATTCACAACAGAGGGCGTACCCAACGTCTTCCGCAGGGTAAGCATCAAAAGGGTACTCTTCATTTGGTTGGATTAGACCCGGACTCCTTAGCTAGTCTAGTCAAGACGAAGGGAATGGTGTTCTTTGTGATCAAAGTTGTCTTTCTTCAAAATCGGCATAAACTCTGAAAAACAGGAAACGTCTTGAACTCGAAAAAATATGGAAAACAGGAACAAAGGAGGAAATCATCTTCCAACGGACTGTCAATTAAGGCCAGAGAGCTCCAGGTCGTGGGCTTGAGTAACGCGAAGTCGCTTGAGGCCATGAAAGCCGAGCTGAAAAATTGGGCAAAGACTGCCCATATATCACTATAAAGCAAGGAGAGTACTGAGATTAAGCAAATCTGAATTTAGTAAGATGGTGAGTGTCACTTGGGGTTGTGGGCTGAAAATGGAACACTTTCTATGCCACTGCTTTTGTACTAGAAAGGACTCGATATTTTGCGGTCGACACTTTAACGGACGTGTCTCATTTGAGAACCATTGACTAGCAACAACTCAGGAGTTTTGTTCAGGGAACCGAGTTCCTATGAGGTTTTGGGATTTTTCTTTTCAAAATGGAGAGCGCACAACGCTTCAAGCGTTGGCATGTTCTCGAAACCTTTCCCGGGGCATTTACATTTAGAATCTTTATTTATTTATAAATAAATAATATAACTCAGCTCATAGAGTCATTTAGAGCATTTAGAATTTGTAGTATAATAAATAAATAAAACAATCTATATTAAAAGTAATACTTTTTTTAAAATAAATAAAAGGCGAAATGGAATTTAGATTTTTAAATATTCCCGAAATCTTATCCAACAAAAGAATATACTCTTTTTAAATTAATTTTATGGTGACAATTGTTTTAATGGACTGTTGAATAAAAAAGTTCTTCGGTAAATATGGTACCACTAAAAAATATGATCAAAAACATGGAATGATGGTATTATTTTTTTTAAATGCTAATTTAAATACCATAAGGAACATTCTGTATCAAATACATCTAAAAAATTCATCTGTTCTCAAAATTCACAACCTTATGTACAGGAAAAAGTTCGTCAGAGTAAAGGTCAGACGAGACAAAATTTGACAAAATAAACGTTACCAATTAATAATATATGTTCTCTTTTATTTTAAACAAATAGCCATTGACATAATAGGTAATACATGTAACAATATTATATTATTTAACTTCATATTATTCTAAATACGTCATATATAAGTGAATAAACATTTTCGCAAAGCAGCGGTTGTGGTTACGTTTATATCTTCGAATATTTACCTCGTCTAATTTACCTTAATACATTACAAAACGTTCCTTATAATTTGCACAAAATTTTATCGAATTATTGACAATAATTGTTGCATTGTTATAAGACATTGGCATAACTGCGAAAAATAATTTTAACTAAGAAATTTTAAGGGTTTTGTTTCCTAAAAACTTAAAAGTCTTTTCAACTTTAAATTATCGGTATCCCAAAGCATGTTTAATTATCATTTTATCCGTAAACCTGCAAAATTCCGTTAATTGAGAAACGTTATAGAAATATATTTATGTGTGTTCAATCAGGGACGTACGACGATATATTGAAATACAGACATATCGCACACTGAATCAAAAAACCATAAATGTTATTTAGTTGACATGGTAAGCGATACAAGTAAACATGCATAACGATTCAAACATTTTATTGAATTTCCTTCGAGTTTTAATTGACGGTATCGGTATCGGCGATATTTTTGTTTAAGTATCGGTATCGTATCGGCAAAAAGCTGATTCGATGCTCCCTAATTTAAATAATATGAACAGAATTAACAAGAATATGTATGCATGCATGTCGCAAAAGAGAATATAACTATGTATGTAGGAGTATGTGCATATATACACAATATCGTGTTTAAATAAAACACATATTTTTGTTATCTTCGAAAAACATCTGTATCAATTAGAGTATATTTTAGCATTGTATTCATACTAACCAAACGTAAGGTCAGGCCGAGGCATATATTTAACAAAATAAGCGTAACGCCTCTGGTCCTATGGGCTTTAAAATTACGTTAATGCGAGTAGATAAAATAAACAATAACATAATGTAGGTATACTATCCTTTATTTTAAGCAAATATTCATTAAGTTAGGGAAGTTTCTAAGGCGCACAGTATTGCGCCAGGCCAAGTTGAGGCCTATGCACATAATGTGCATATTACACGAAATCATTCTCGTTGTCTTTACCCCTCTCATAACTTTGCTTCCTTTAATCATAAAAGAATGAAACTTGAAACATAAGGACACTACGTATAGGTAACCTCATAGGAAAGTTTTACCATAAAAGCTTCCTGAGATATAAAGGTGTAAAAAGTGCATATTGTAGTACATATTCACTGGCTCATTTACACATCAATATTATGAGGCACTTCCAATGCAGCTAGATAGATGAATTTTGGTATACAGATAGGCCTCAGCGCACAAGTAAACAGAAAAATCTGAATATGGGCACTTTCGTTTTATATGGATTTTATATAACACAGTACGACACCGAAGAGAAATTCAGAAAGATATGACAATAGGTTGAAAAAAATACAAGTGGAACAAAATACATGTCTCAGGGCTTTGCTTAGAAATTTCGAGAAATTCGATTTTTAAGTTTAACATTTTCAAAATTAAATTAAAATTCAAAGGATGCTCCTATATAACAAATTTTGTTTCTTGTATAGGAGCCCATTTTGTGTTTAACATTTCTTTTATAGTATTTGTTGTTTACGTTTTAACTTAATTTTAAATACAATTTGTTTCAACACTTTTCTTTGAAAAATTAATAAACATTTAACTCGTCCGTCTTAAGTGTGCTAATGGGCACTTAGATCAGTCCAGACAATTTTTTATTTGCACAAAACAAACTCATTATTCGGTTTTAATTTTGTCAATACATTGTTTCATCTTTAAAAACTTTATTCATCTTGTATACAACAACCAAAACATCCAGCATATTATTCTAAAAATTTGTGTACACTCGAGAGTAGGTACTGTAGTTTGATTTCCAATTTAAGTTTTTTAAAATTGCAATGGTTTTTACAACTCTCCAAAGAGTATGGAAAATTTAGTATAATTACAAATAAGAAATACGTCAATTTTTGGGGATATCGATATTCTAAGGTCGTAAATGATCGAAGAAAAAATTTTAAGCATAGCTGGTATATGAAATGCCGCATAACAGATCATATTCATTCAACAAGCGCGACCGATGTTTGAAATGTGAGATATTTTCTCCCGCCTTTATCAAGCAAGTGTATTGGTCAAAACGCCACACTGCAGGCAGTAATATTTCTCGTCTGGAATCTTTGCGAACTAAGCGTTAATGAATTAAATAATAGTTTGATTTCATCCTGCACGTAATCAAATGCGACTTCTAGAAGGCCTCTGATATCTTGCGGGCCTATCTAATAAGCAGATCTTTCAGATGCAGTTTCTAGTATATTGCAATTGATGGTCTGCAAAATCGGTTTAGAAAAGACTGATAGTAGAGAAAAAACAATTTATACGTGTATTGTTTTTTATGTGTTAACAGGTAATTTATGTATACGTACGCATGTATGTATTAATGTTTGAATGAAGTATATGTATTTATAAGATTAGATTAACTTTGTAGCTTTTCAGTTTAATTTGTAGTGTATTACAAATTCTCGTTCAAAAAAATAAAACAATTCATATTTTTGTATGTTTTTTATAAAATAACATTTGTTAAAACTTTTGTTTTTTAGTATGGCTTTTTTACAATATAAAATTTTTTCTGTACACAATAAACAAGAAGTCATTTATATAAATTAATTTATAACTACAATACCGCTTTAAAGCATAAATATAAATTCATAGATTAAATTTATAAAATACATATACTAAAAATATTCTATTAATATTTATTAAATTAAAAATATAACACACATACATTCCTCTAACATCTTACAATTTTATGATAATGCTGATACTAGATAGTTGTGGTGTTTTTGGCGACGATAACGAAATTATTTCATAAGCGAAAAATGTAATATAAAACTCAACTAAACAGCTTCACTTTTATTTGTTGTTGGTATCAGTAATTCCTTATCGGGTGCTTGCTTCCGTCTAAAAGTTACGTATGTATACAAAAGGCTGGCAAATACACTAATATTAATGCCTATGCAATTTAACCACGAAAATATGTAGTCGCCACCAATAAACATGCCCAAATATGTGACACAAATATTTTTTAAGCAGCCTACAATTGTAGTTGTTAACGCTGAATTGTACTGCGTACATAGAATTGTACTGTAGGACAAAATAAATCCCATAAAACAGCTTAGTAGGAACTGAACCACAAAGTAGGGATTATCCCATCCTTTAAAACCCAGTGTTTGATCTAGGTCCCCAGTTAGATAAGTAATCATCAGTGCCGGAATGAACATAAATAGAGAATTGTAGAACATAAGACCATACTTGCCAATTTCTGAAGTGTCCAATTTCTTTTTGACAAATACGCCATTTGCAGCGGTTAGAGCATTTGTAATCATTACAAATGTATAACCCTGCATATTGAAGGACAAATCATCGGAAGCAGCCAACAGGGCACCACTTATCATACCATATACGCTGACCTGCACAGCAACAGTAGGTCGAACACCCAATATTTTCAATTCTAGTAACATGGTCATTAGTATGGAAAACCGTCGTAGAGCTGCAAACATAGGTAAACTTAAGGCCTGTGTCCCTCCTAGGCCAAACATCATATTGCCCAAAAATATTAAAGGTAGGGGGAAAATTTTTTTAAATGTGTTGCGTTGCAGTGGTGGGTAGTTGACTAGTTTTAGGCGTTTGCCCATGCTTAATACTACTATGCTTGCCGTTAGCTGACCCAGACTAAGAGAGAGAAACGATGGAAATCTGTAGGATGTTAGTACTGTTTTATTAACCACGGTTATCATAAACGATGAGAGCCCATAAAATAAAGCACTAGAAATTTTCTTAAAATACAAGGTAACATCTTCTTTTTGTTGACGTAACTCTTTGGAATTTAAACTTGTGTCACTGCCTCCAATATTGCTGTTGTTGCTTAATTCCAGTGTAAGCGTACCATTTCCTCCGCCGATGGATCGTGCTTCCATTGTTTACAGCACAAAAGTAGATACTTAGCCAATAGCTAGCCAGCTATATTGTTAAAAGGTATAATACTCGTCAGCAGTACAAGCAACCACTTGGCAATTTAATGATTGAAATATTCTTTTGTTCTTCTTTATTTACTTAGTTTTCGTTGATGTAATTACTTCTTATTTATATGCATAATTTTATATACACACATAGTTAATTTTTTCCACTATTTTGTCATTTTTGCTGGCATTGCACATTTGTTTTTCTATTACTTGTTTAACTAAGTTTCACTCGACTAATTTATCTGCGGCAAATTATTAATAAAGTAATTTTCTGCCAATTTTTTCTTACTTGATTATAACCATTTTGACATATGTATATAGTAGGTTCTTTATATATGTAAATGACCCTATCGTCTGTTTTTATTTTGATTTCGTCTTCTTAATTTCTGACGTTAACCCCTTTTATTTATTTGTAATAAAGTCGGATTTTATATTTTTTCTTAAATACTTGTAATTCTGTCACGCAAATGTTAAACAAACTTATTTACTTACTATTTATTGTCTCCCGTAAATTTATTGAATTATTGTTTTTTTAATAAAATATTAAAAAGCATTTTATAATTTACTAACAAAATCAGCTGTGTAGGTAGGCAGGGTTGTTGTTAGCTGTACGAATCACAATAATACATAAGCTCCCAAACTTTTTGGTTTACACGCATGGGATGATCAACAATTCGCGCGTCTATTTTTTAAATACAAATAAGTATGTATATACCTCCTTTATTAATTATAATTAAAAAAATTAAGATCGTATGTCAATTCCATGTTTCAGAAATCTGAAAATATTCAGAAGGGGTACAAAAATAGTATATTTTTATTTTGTATACTTTAACAATATTAAATATAAACTATATGGATATATGTATGATATCTAGGTAGTCAAATAAAACAAGACATGCTGTTGATAGTTTTGCACAATTTACACTATGATTTTTCAGGTATCACATTTTTAAAATCTCTTTTGAAGTTGCTACCATACAATATAACGGAGGAAATCGAAACACTAATTATTGATTCGATTGTTATAAATCAGTACAGTATTCTAGTATTAACCAATACAGTATTCTGGAAATATAACTTTTTATGTAATAAACAAAAAAATCAAGATTCATAAAAATAACAAAAGTCTTGGAATCATGTGAATAATGAAAATAAGGAAGCTTAAGGTGTTATGCTCTATCATATAATAAATATCGGCTGCTCTTAATAAAAATATTTTGCAACGTTAAAAATAACACTCTTAAAATAATGTGGTAAAAGCAATGTTTTCATACTGACCTTTGATAATTGTTAATTCGTTCTATATATGTTAATGTCGTTTAAATGATGGTTTCCCAAGCTTTGCAATTCTGACTTATTGCGGTACAAAATAACAGAGATCATTTTATATCATTATATATTAAACTTTAAGGTTTTTATTTTTAATTGATATTAACAATTTAACTAGTTTTTTTTAATGATATTTAAAATTCGTGTTATTTGGCCTGCGGATGTATTAGGGCGTCAAAATGTATTTAAATAACTTTAGTATCCAACCCTGGACGAACTAGGCAGCAGAAAGAAAACAGAAAACAGCTGTAGATACACACACTAATAAATTAATTTTTCTTGGGCTCTAGTATTGTTGTTGCAATTAAACTTTGCCATTTGTTTTCATTAATGATTAATAATTGATTCATAAAAAATATGCATAAACTAAAAAAGAAATCAAAAACAGCAAAATTGCCAAAACCTATAAAAGTGAAAAAGGAAAAATCTGATGAAGATCGCTTGCCACAGCCCATGACACATTATCTTGATGATAGGCTGGAAATGGTGAAGCAGATATTTAATACCCTTAAACCGAAAACAATTATAAATTTAGCTCCAGAATTTTTAAAGGTAAACGTATAACGTTATTGCAATTCCTAGAAGCATAAAGTGATAAATTGAATATATTTGTAGTCGATTATGGCCTTTAAGTTCTACGTTTAACTAAATAAATAAATAAATATTTCAGACTCAGGCATTGGATGAAATTGAGGAGGCCTGCTTAAATGAGCTCTTATGTATATCAACAAAACGATTAAAGTCTATCATTACGGCCACAAAATGTCCTACAGATACAGAATCTTCGGATAACGATTCTGATATAGAAAGACATCAAGGTCAGTCAGTTGATACAAAATATTGCTTGTTTTATATTTTTACATACTACAAGAATGTAAACATGCAGAGCGTAAACATACAGTAATTTATATATATTTTTTTAATTACAGAACATATTTCTTTGGAAGAAATATCATCAGATAGTGAAATTGGAGGATCGACTTCGAAAAAGGGTAGGGCAAATTACAAATAATAAACAGTACGTTAAGTAAGGATGTTATCTTGTATCTTGATTTGATTTTCCGACAGTTCGATTTGATAAATTATATCATTCAGGAGAACAAAAAACGACACTGAAGATGGCACATAGCCGTAACCGGTTTGTCGCCAACCAAACTTGAAAACGGATGACGGAAATTCATTCCATATACGTACATACACATAAATTCGAAATATATCAAAAATAAGTATGAATGCTAACAAAACTCACTGTACTACAGAGTGTGTGCGAAACAAATTTCTAAAATACAATATAATTTAAAAATTTTGAGAGCAGGTAGCAAATTACTGCATTTGATATGAAACGAAATTTAATTAAAATATAATAGATGTTTACAGTGGACACAAACTACACAAATGCATTCCATTCGGCTAGTTGTCTAAAAATTTGTATTTTAATATACAAATATATACATTTTTCCTTAGGTGCATATATATTTCTCTCCGATGCTCTGTGGTGGCACATAAATAGCGCGCATTAAAACCATATCCTCACCAGCTCCTAGTTGAACGTGATCATCGCCATCTTCTTTGCCTACTTCTAGAGTGATTATGAGGTCACCAGTTTCTAAGCAACCGCATTGACGGGCATACTCAATACCGTACTGAATTGGTTTATATCCACAATCATTCATTTCGTTCGTATACAATATTGGCCGCAAATTTCTTCGTAAATTAAGATTTTTCTTTAGTTCTATAAGAAAATTAGTTTCTTCTATATTATCAGCGGAAAGTTCTTCAAGTGGCAACATCACATATACTGGACAATAGATTTCAACACGACTTAAAGCCTTAGCTCCTGTTTCACATTTAGAATAAAGAAAAATGGCTTGACATTCAATTGAGCTAATAGTACGTATAATAAAGTGAACAATGGATTGAGAGTTAGATAAAATGTCATGCATTGCTGTAGCATTTTCTACAACACCTAAACGGTAGTTTTTAATTGGTAATAGTTTCTTTACTATTAACGGATATTTATTGCACCATGCACTCTTCTCTATGAACATGCAATCAATTTTCCATAAAAAATCATGATTTTCGAATAATTTAAAATCGTTGCAGCGTTCTAAAGGCACCGAACCAATAATTGGTTTTTTAAGATATTTGGCTATGGGTATGACATCTTGCATTAACATGGTAGCAATAGCTTGATTAGTACTAAATAAATTTGTCAGCCATAAGTAGTCCAAGTGTTTTATTATGCCCGCTAAATCTAACATATTGTTGCAAATATACTCCAAATCAATGTTGCCAATCAATTTAAATTTGTAATTGTTTATGAGATGAGTTCGTAATAATTTTAGAAAAGGCAAACAACGTATGTAGGGCAAAGCAATGAAATCCACTTGTAATTTTAACGCCATTTCCAAATCTCTACTAAACATATCTTGTAAAACCGGCAATGGCAAGTTATAACAATTGTTTGGAAAATCTAGTATATCGTAAGAATTTACAATGCCGATTTCTTCTATACGGATGGCCACTGCACTCTTTAATTTTTTAATAACGAAGCCGCGCACTTCATGGCCAATTGAGATTTCATCATTTAGTTTTATATATGGCAAATAAAATTGCAAATTTAAAACGAAGGCAATTTCCTTAAAGCAGCTATATCTATAGGCCATGTTAGTGGTCAGAGTCATGGTGTTCCCCCGAGGCAAAAACATTGAACAGTTATTACGTATCCTACCAATTCGACAAGCATCACCAGTTATTTGTAAAGCCAAACCAATTGCCAATTTTATATTTGCTTCCTCTGATTGTTGCTCCTCTTCTGCTTGTCTAATCATCTCAGTCAAAGCCTCGACTTCATGGGATTTATGGGTCACTAAATCGACTAAAAATGTTCTAGTATTGTTCCTTAATAGATGCTTTAATTCCTCGTGAGTACAATTTTTCTCCACTTTTGCCATTAAGGCTAAATTGTAATAACGTCTTTTGTTACGTTTGCTCCGATGTTTATCGTGAGCTTCACATACCTTTTTAAATTGTTCAAGTTGATCTTCCAAATCTTTTTGACCATTTAGTAAAACTGTAAATTCTTGTTCTTTTTGACCGTCATCAGCATTTTCTTGTTTATTTGTAACAAATTCGATATTTTGAGTGCTCATTATGAATAACTATTCTCGTTCTCTTGCAGCCAAAAAGAAGAAAGCGCCTAAAGTTGGGGTGGAAACCGAGGCTACGAAAAATGATGCGCCTAATGATGATAATCGAGGTATTTAAATTATATAAATTTTTGCAAACTATAATTTTTTTTTAAAGAAAATAAAAAAAATATTTATGTGTTAGAACTAAGTTTGAAAAAATGATATAAAAATATACTTTTATATACACACATACTACATATTCTTAGTGACGGTTTACACATAGCAAGTTTTCTAGCTTCAAGTTAATCTTATAGGAGATAGGAAGGGAGAGGGAAAACAAATTACGCACTAGGCAAAACAGGATTTATTAACAATAATTTTAATGTGCGCGGCGAAAGGCAAATTAACAAGAAAAGTTAGTAAATAGCCGTAAGAAAATATACTCTGTGTGAACCGGCTCTTAAAGTATCGTTTTGATACCAACTCTATTTGAAAAAGAAAAAGTAAGGTTCAATATTCAGCAATACGGATAATTATTTCATGCATATAAAACATATTTATAGTATATTTTTTCCGACCTTTTTTTGACCGTTGTGGATCTTTTGGTGAATCGATTATTTTTGTGAACTTCCAAGAATCTTTTTGATTTTGCCGATGATATAATTTAGCGATATTCAAGTTAATTTAAATGAAACGATTCAGTAAAAAGTTGCCTTGATAAATTCCACTTGTATGAGGCGTTAATATCGGTTTCAAAACAAAGTGGATTTGTTCTCTTTAATTAAAATTTGTAGCTCAGATGTGAAGGTTTCAGTTACACTTTGCAATTAATTACAGATGTAATTTCACAATTGCATGTAATTGTACCGACAGTTGGTAATGAGACTGAGTTATTTTGAAAACTCAAATTTTTAGTTCGTTTTACAACCAGTAAATGGCAATGAATGTCGAAAAATTATGCAAAATAATATTTTAGCCGTGGTTTTAAATATTTTACTAGTAAATTTAGCCAACAATAATTTTTTTCACATTTACCTGGAAGGCAAAAACATTTGGCAGGCCCAGGTTAAAACAAATACTAATGAATCTTATTGGTTCTTATAATCGAATAGAATTTCAATCAATTACAAGTAATTATTTGTTGCTTAGTTGCAATTACAGTTTAATTATAATTAACAATAATTTGTAATGTGTTATTGAGGTACTCCAGCTTAAAATTACAAGTAATTGTAATGGACATTTTCAATTAGAATTATATGGAATTATAATTAGATTTAGCCCTTTATTTCAGTTACAATTACTTGCATTTGTAATTTTGAATACTTGAATTACACATTTCATGTGACTGTGAGTGAATTGTAATTGAGATCCTAATTCTATTTTATCCAAGCCTTTTAATTCTGAAATTTGTTTTATTTTTTTTTATTTAAGTGACATTTCAAATTA
Source organism: Phania funesta (assembly GCA_963932375.1). Classification (NCBI taxonomy): domain Eukaryota; kingdom Metazoa; phylum Arthropoda; class Insecta; order Diptera; family Tachinidae; genus Phania; species Phania funesta. The sequence continues at coordinate 65,983,449 of OZ010656.1, read as the reverse complement.
TATAAACGTTTTAAGATGTTATTTTATAATTAAATATTATTGTTTATATAAACAATATTCACTAAATGAATATGTATATGAAAGATTTTCTTATAATTGAGCCTTTTTCTGAATTAGTAAATTTTTTTTGAGCATTTCTTGAACGATTTTTTTTTGTATATATAGTACTTTACTGATAATTAGGCATATGATTACAATTGGAGATGTTCTCCACATCAAAATTAAATTATTTTATATCGAAACTGTAGTCAATTCTGAGTCGATACACAAAACATCGATGTATCACAGGCGGATATAGTTGAATTGATTTCCTAATTTAATGAAGAATATTCATATACATACACATGCATATACATACATATATAGTATATATTTATACGTTGGGGTTTGAAGCTTTTTGTATCCTTAGAACTCGTGGTAAAATAATGACTGAAGTTTTTTCTACTTTTATAGGAGATGGTCAAATTAGCGTGCTGGAGTTGTTGGAGCTGCAAGCTCGTGCTAGGGCTATTCGTTCGCAATTGGCCCTAGAACCAGTTACGAAAATCGAAGTTGATTCAGACGAAGAAAAACGTAATGAGAAGGAAAAGAATAAATTATTCAAACGGGATAAAGGTAATAAAAATGAACGTAAACGTTTTTCAAATGAAACAGAATCCAGGGATTCAGCAAAAATAAGTCGACTAAATGGTTCAACAGAAACTTTAAACTCGAATGCCCATACTGAAAAACAAGCCGAAACAATCACTGCAAAAAAGATTAAACTTAAACGAACCTATAGGAGTTCGGCTAACAAAGAAAAAGAGGATGAAAATCCAGAAAAGTTTAGCAGTGAAATCTGTAAAGAAGACATGGAAAAAAGTGATAAAATAAAGTTAAAAGAAAAGTCCAAGGAGCAAGAAAAAAGTAAAGCAAAGGAAGCGATAATGACCGATATTAAAAAAGAGAAAAGAAGTCGTTCACCTTCCCCAGATGTTATACCCATTGTAGCAGAACCAGAAACACTACTAATCACCGATTCTTCCGAGGATGAAAAGGCATCGATAAATAAAAGTGAAGCTTTAAAAGCTACCACTGAAGCTACTAACGAAAAAGAGGCACCAGCAGAAGGAGAACGACAAGACGACGAGAAAGAGTTACAAGAAGTGGAGAAGAATGGTGAAGATTCTTCTGCTATAAAAACGAATAATGAATCGGAAAATCTACCAGAACATTCACCAACTGTTGAAGGCAGTGTCTGTACAGATAAGTCTACCGAAAATCTTCAGAAACCTCAACTTAAAATTGACGATAAAAATGATACTCAGGTTACAGTTAAGCGCAAAGATGTTAAACTTTCTAATAAAGAGAAATCAAAACCAAATTATGCAACGAATTTTGCTAATCATTCGGATGATGATCGAAACGATGATGTCATATCACTAGGTGGTGACTTAGAAAATGAAATGAATGAACAATTGGAAAATGAGGTAAATGCCACGCAATCGCCCCACAATGAAAATCCCACAGAAGATTCATCCCAAGATAATAATAAATCTCAAGAAGAAAGTCAACCTGGTGATGTCATTTTTTTAGAGTCTAGTGAAGATGAGCGCGCAAAGGATAATCAGGTGAGGCTCACGATTATTTTTTACAACTGTTAGATTTAAGTACTTAATTTAATATGTTATATATTTTTTAGTCATGGCATTCACGCTATATGAAGAGTTCTAAGGTAAGCAAAGTCTTGGCTGCTTCTCGTTTGGGCAAACGTGTGCGGGATAAAATAAAAAAGTCCAAACATTCAAAAAAAGAAACTTCACAGGATAAACCGGACACTGAAAAGGAGAAATTGGCAATTACGTTTACTTCTAAACATGAAGATGGATCTATTGAACAATATAAAGAGCTTTTGGAAATACGTCAACGTAAATCGTCGTAAATTTATTATTAACAGTTGGAACATAATTTAAATATATAGAGCGCTGACTGTCGTTTCATATGAAATTCGATACACAAAAAAAACACCAAGTTTAACTTTTATTAAAATTCCAATTCTAATATCTGCTATTATAAATATTCTTTGCGAATATGCTTTATTTTAATACGTAATTAAAACTAATTTTTCCGCTAGCCCACGTTTATAATAAAATGCGAAAAGGAACAGTTTCTAAATATGGATTCAATAAGATTTTTGTGTTTTTTTTAATATGTCGTCTTATTAATGGCATAACAATTAAATCCTAGACAGAAACGCACTGCTTGTTAAGTCTTGAAATAAATAACTACATTTTTTATTTTTTTTTTATTTTTTATTTATTTACTTATATATTCATTTGAATAATTACAATTCATATTTTTTTTGTGCTTCAGCGCCTAAAAGGCATTATTTCCGCATTTCTTTGTTTTAATGAAAATTATCCAATAAATTTGATCAAAATAGCCCAAAGAAAGCAGGTTCACTTGAATGTTTAAACTTCTATGAATGAATAAAATTGAGGTGTGGCAGTCGACCAAGTTTATCGGTGACTTCTCTAATGACAGATTAGTAGCTGTAATGTCGAAAAAACGTGTCAATAACATCTGTGTTAAAATCTACTAAATGGTTAACCTAGAATTGACCGAATTTCATTATAATTCCTCCCATCAAAATTAAATCAATTTGCGAGCATTCACTCTTTTAGTCAAACTGTTCGGCTTTTCGAAATTCTAGCAAAATAAAAGGAAATTTAAAAATTACTTATACAAGAAAAGGCACCAAACTACCAGCACATTATAAAATTTTGAAAGAATAATAATATAATGGTAAAGATTCTAGAACTAGATTCAAATTTTGGTGCCCTTGTTTTCTATTGGATCGGTCAAATAAAACTCCTACTCTGCGAGTTTTTAATAATTTTGGTTCCTTTAATCATAAAATAATATGACTTGTAACATAAGGACTCAACGTATAGATAACCTTATAGGCCAAGCTTCCCGAGCTATGAAGGTGTAAAAAGTGCATATTTTCAATATTATGAAGCTAGAGAGCTGAAACTTGGTATACAGGTAGATCTAGGGGAATAAGTAAACAAACAAACCAAAAACTTAAAAAAGGGCACGTTTTATCTAGGGGGAAGGGGGGGGGGGGGGGGTCCGGTACCTAGGGTTTCCCCCTTATTTGTATGGGACACTTCGATTATAGATACAGAGCTGAAATCTGGTATATAGGTAGGCCCTTAAGAACAAGTAAACAAAAAGATTTTAAAACGGACACTTTTTACCTGGCGAGCTAGGGTACTCTATTATTTGTAAGGAGCATTTCTACTATAGGTGGAGAGCTGAAATTTGATATAACCCAACCGGCTGTAAGCTTTAAGTTAAGCGGGGTTTTTTACATACAATAACAAACAAAAATAACTTGAAAAAAAGGACTCAGATTAGCAGAAAAACATAAATTTGGAATTAAGGCCAAGTTTCTATACACAAATTTTGGCCGAGAGGACCAAAATCTTCATATGTATAATACCATCCCATTTTCTAAACAATTTGCTAGTTTGGTAACATTTTTTCCATAGTTCCTTCTCATTATTAGCAAGTTAAAAAAATTACCAAGCTAACAAGCTGCCTACACATGGGATGGCATTATACAATATCAAGAACTTGGTCCTAATTTTGATCTCAGTACTTTTAGGGGCCGAAATTTTTGGACAGGAAATTTCCACATTTCTGTTTTTGTGCGGATTAGATTTTAAACTTAACAATTTTCGTTAATGTGCCATTTAAACAGAAATATTTTAATGGTATTTCTTAATGCAGTTTGGAAACACAATTTAAATTTGTAGCAATTTTTAAAATTACACTTTTCCCATGACAGCATAAGTAGACCGCTTAATAATTATTTAAAAGTTGTAAATACAAAACGGGTAACAATATAGCTGACAAATGTATGTTTATAACAAGTAATCGTATGTATGTATTACGTTTTCTTTACTATTCAAAGCTAAATTATACAACAACAGAACTTAGACAGATTGAATTAATTAATCGCAAACAAATTCATATGTAACGTATATACAAAAGAAACTTTCCTACAAAGTTATTGTGCATAACTTAAGTAACATATTCATCTCTATTCTGCATTTCGATTACGTTTCCGTATTCAGTTACGCACGAATCGAAAAAAGGTATTCCAACCAAAAACTGAATCGTAAGAAAAAGGAAAATACCGATAGTATGTTCAACACTAGCTGTTTTGCAGTTCATGGGTTCAATTTTGTTGTTACTGACAGCTTGTAAAATCTATTCCCCTTTAGGTTTCATCTTTAATTTAGAATTCATTCGAAATCACTTCAGTTTAAATTTTTTATGTTCGAAATTCTACTGTGAACTCTACATGTGAATTTCAATATTGACTACAAATATTAAACTACAATAATTTAATTCAAAATTGTACTAAAACACGTAATAGCGTACAGGGATATACTACTGTGGGCAAAAAGTAGTGAGACTTTGTTCATAGTTTTAAATTTCTTTATTTATTATGCCAAATCTATTTCGTACCCCTCAAAGTAATCCCCCCAGCTGTTAAACACTTATGCTAACGCTTTTTCTAATCCTCGTAACAGTTGTTAAAGTTAATTTCCGGAATAGCCTTCAAAGCGCGTAGCGATTCACGTTTAATATCTTCAACTGACTTAAAACGGTTTCCCCGGAGCGGTCGCTTGAGTTTGGTGAACAGCCAGAAGTCACACGGAGCTAAATCAGGCGAATACGGTGTTGTGGGACGTTATTGATTGAATTTTTGGCAAAAACTAATGAAGAATTAATGCAGTATGCGACGGTGCATTATCGTGGTGCAAAAAACAAGAGCTGTCGGCCCATAATTCCGTCCGCTTTTTACGAATAGCTTCGCGCAAACGACGCATAACACTCGGATAGTATTCCTTGTTGACAGTTTGGTCGGTCGGAAGGAATTCGGAGTGCACCACACCTCGATGATCGAAAAAAACTGTCAACAAGACCTTGATTTTTTAATTTGCTTTGACGTGCTTTTTTCGGTTTCGGCTCACCTTTGGCACGATATTCGGACGCTGCTTTTCAAGAAAATTGAGTGATTTTGGAACCACTCATGCTTTCATTTTTCTTAGGCCCAAATGATCTTTTAAAATGGTTTTCACTGATCCCTCCGATATTCCAACGATACCAGTAAGGTCTCTGACTGGTAATCGTCTATTCTCGAACACCAATTCCTTGATTTTATTGACGTGTTGATGGCCGTTCTGGACGTGGTTCGTTGTCAACGCGTTCTCGACCCTCTTTGAATAATTTGTACCAATCAAAAACACTTGTTCGCGACATAAAATTATAACCGAAGGCCTTTTGCAACATTCTGAACGTTTCGGCACCAGAAATTTCATTCCGCACACAAAATTTAATGGAACTTCTTTGTTGAATAATTTCACTCATTGTAAAAATCGCCGAATGCACTTGTTGTACTTCAAAAAGACAAGCGTATACTAAACACTAATGATTACGTTGATGTGATATTTGCCGCAGATGTCAATGACAGTCTTACCAACGTAGAAAAAGAAATTTCGACGAATAGATTTCCGCGCGAAATTTGAATTAAAAAGTCTTACTATTTTTTGCCCATAGTAGTATAAATTGGATAGAATAGAAATTTCAAATTTTTTACGAAATGATGCCGATTTTCGACCTATCGAGATTACTATAAATGTATGTCCCTAAGGACTATTATATTATCATAAAACAATGCCGAAAAGACGGAAAAATATCAATGCTGTAGAAGTAAATTGGTTGAAGATATGCTGGATAAAGTGTTTGATAAGCAAATCATATACAATGTTCTATAAAACATCATTTAGTGAGAATGAGGAATCACTAAATTTATTGCCCTTACGGGAAAGGACACGGAACCTTGGAAATATAGTACAGGGTGTCCTCCAAGAAGGTATACTACTTTGTTTATAATTTTTGATTAAATGAAAGAAAATGGATCGTATATTGATAAATGTTTTATTTAATGTCGGCGTTTCTGGTTTGTTTACGTAAACCTCGCTGCATGCGATGTGGCACCGTCTTGTTGAAACCAAATGTTAGTCAAGCCCAAAGCATGCAGTTGTGGCGTTAAAAAGTTTTCAATCATATCACGATATAGCTCCCAATTGACAGTTACCGTTACGCCGTTTTCAGTTTCAAAGAAGTAAGGTCCAATGATTCCTCCTGACCAAAATGGCACACCAGACTGTCACTTTTAATGGATGCAAAGGTGACTGATGAATAATTTGAGCGTTTTCCATTGCCCAGAACCGACTATTCCGTTTATTCAAATATCCATTTAAATGAAAATGTGTCTCGTCACTCATTATGATTTTTTCATGAAAATCGGGGTTGTCATGGGCGAGCTGTAGCATCCTATTGGCATATGTACGGCGGCGTAAGTAGTCTTCTGGAAGAAGCTCTTGTGTCAACTGAATCATGAATATTTTAAAAAATTTTATTCAAATGAAAAAAGCTAAAATATATTAACACATGTTAAGAGTATAAATAACAATAGTTGAACGGTAAGTGTTGAAATAAAAAATATTTATTTCAATAAGAAGAAATTGTTTTGTTTTCCGTAGTTAATATTTTGTAAATGAGAGTGGTGTAAGTCCCTTTGCAGGACTTGCACATTATAAATTTGAATCCATTTAATATTAAAAAAATACGAAACTAGTTTGATAACATATGTCCAAATTTTTCAAACTGTGTAAGTGCAGAACTTTAAATATCTCCATATTAAATAAAATACACTTACAGCACTTTCAAAGGAAACCGCTCAATTATATTTTTTTACGTATAAAACAAAAAATATTCAAACTTCAATTAACATTTAAAATTTGTAATAATAATAAGAAAACCAAAAACGCATCAATAATTTATGCAGTTTTTATATAAAATGATATTCTTTGAAGCAATTTCTATTCCATTAGGAATACATAGGAGAACGTCATATATGTAAAAAACATTTGAGTGTGGTTTTCAACTACACCACCCATTAAATTTGCATCTGCCTTAATCAGTCACATGTTCAGGCCAATGTTAATTGCCGTCATATCGCACAGATTTTGCGAGGTTTGCTTGCAATAATTTCATTTAAGCTCGTTGTTGTGCAATCTCGTTCACGAAAGCATTATCTATCAGCCGAAAAGTCGCAAGAAATCAATATTTTATGAAAAACGTCAAAATTTTAACCAAATCGATGTTAAACAAATAGATATAAAATAAATATACACATCAAATTTCCCCACAAATGGGAAATTTACCAAAAAATTAAAAAATCACCAAAATTAGTCTAAAAACAAAAACAAAAACCGCAATTCTACCATTATTTGGGAATTAGAAGATTCACCACAAAACCAAACTATAGTTTGAACTTTAAACCAAACTATAGTCTGAATTTTAAATTATAAATATACCGAAAAATTGACATTTTTAAAATTCGAAACTGCAAAAATAAATTGCGAAAATTCGAAATCTTTCCAAAATTTTAAATTTACCACAAATTAAAAAATTCACCGTAAAATCTAAAAAATTTAATAAACTACTTTAGTTGTTAAAAATCCAATATTTAATAAGAAGAAACCGAAATATCAAAAAAAAAAAAATCAAAATTCACCAAATTTTGAATTTTCGCCAATAAGTCGAAAATGCACAAAATCTCAATATAGAAAAAATCAAATTGGGGTACGGAAAATTAAAAAATTTCACCAAAATGTTAAAAATTCACAAAAAGTTAAGAGATCATAACAATAAACATAAATTTAAATTATGTAAAAAAAACGAAATTTCACCATAATTTGGGAATTTACCAATATTTGAAAATGTACCACAAAATCAAACTATAGTTCAAAAATTTTAAATTAAATATCATGATATACCAAAAAATTTAAATTTTAAAATTCCGAAACTCCTTCCGAAAATTCGAAATCTTTCTAAAACTTTAAGTTTACCACAAATTCAAAAATTCACCATAAAATCTAAATACTAGGTAAAAAACTTTAGTTGCTAAAAATGCAATTCTTAATAAAAGGAGACCGACATTTTATAAATATAATCAAAATTCACCAAATTGTGAATTTTCGCCACAAAAATTCAATATTTTGTGAAATTTTTTAACGAAACTAAACACATCATGTATGGAAAAAATTTAAATTGTTATTTAATTTTTCGTAGTTAGAAGTAACTTTATTTTTGTTTGGAGTTATATAATTTTTGGGCTGTAATAAAAAAAATGAATTATAAATTAATAAAAAACTAAATATACTCGTACATCAGCTAGATTTGTCTGCTTCGAACTTCTTGAAGGACTTTACTATGTATTATCATTGTTAACAATAATTTGAAATGCTATCCTCCATCATTTTGAAGTTACTTTTAAATCTAGCAACTTTTTAGACACAAATACCAGGTATCCGTATGTTTTAAATTGCATATTTCAAATTAAATGCACTTTTATTAATAAAGTTAACTCTCTGCTAAACGGTTGTAAACACTCAAGGATTGAAAAAATGTTAAAAACATTAACATTTTTATTGATTTTCATACATTTGGGTAAGACAAGATTCTGTTTATATTTACAGTAACCAAATATGCTACAATAACAAAATGGAAAACGAATATCGAAAATGTCGAAGGCTTACTACAAAAAGGGCGTAACTAAATTTTCTTTAAAATAGCTTTAAATTTAAAAAAAAAAGTTGAAGAATAAAATTTGTTGCCTGCTTTTTTTTTAAATTGCATAAAACTTTTTAAAATGTTACGGATTTTATTAAGTTTTTTCTTTCCCCTCTAAAGTATCAAAAAACGAATTACACCTTTTTAACGTTAGGCCATCGATATATTTTATATTTATTACTCAACAATTAAAGAATGATTTAAATTTGAAGTGAAAGTCATAAACTTGGGGTTTGTTTAAAGCCGAAAATGCTCTCAACGAGTATTTTTAGCTTTACTCTTCTAGACCTTCGATCACTTCAAGGCCTTTTAAGGGTCGGTATATTGTATGTACATGTGTCAGTTGTTAGAGGACTTTTTATAGGTTGTTTTTTTTTTTACACAAAAGCAGTATTTTTCTCTTGATAGGGCTGATTTTCCATCACTGGCTTTTCGAATGTTAGTTCTCCTTTAATGGAATTACCAATGCAATTATAAACAATTATAAGTTTTTCAAATAGTCCGGAGTTTATAGTGGAATATTAACTTTGATATGTATTCAAATAATGGAAAGTACGTTGGTCTTGCCTGAGGGGGTTTGAAGAAAATTTAACGTCAGTAATGCATCTGTCATATCTGTTGTTTATAACTCCCTGATGCCAATTCACCAATTGCAAGTTTTTCGTTGAGTGCTTCGAAATGTATTGCAATAATTGTCAAAAATTCATCTTTCGCAGCCAGGTACAACGGGAATGGACATGGCCCGTACTTCTGCGAATACAACGTTGACCTCATTAACGATGTTGTGGACGCTAACGTGTCACCCGACGAACACCGCAATAGACATATTACGTGATTCATTTAAGGTTATGGTTATCTATGGATGATGAGGTGAATAGGCCACAAAGATTAGAACCCGATAGACTTTATCTTGCGGAGTTTTCTGAAGCCACAGATTTACGCCAATAAGCCTCAATTAATCGCAGTCAACACAATCTAGGTTATAAATCAAGTCGATGTCAATAAACATTGAGCTACTTGGATCCGTGATATATCATAAGCAATGGCAAACATTTCGATGCATTTCAAAATCGATTCGTCATTATTGTAAAGCCCTTTAGAAGATTCTTGATTTGATATTCCGACAGGGTGTTTTGATGTAGAATTTTGGAACGAATTTTCCTTTAGAAGCATATTTTGCTTAGCATTTTTAGACCCAGCTGAAAATAAATCAAATGGGTATTTATTTATTAAAAGCACAATTATTGTTAATTTATTACTTTACGATAATTTTAAAATTATTTCATTCTTAATTTATAGTTTATGCGGCTGATCATGCCTGCGGTGGCAAGCAACTGTTGACAGTGAATGATGAAAACTTCACAATTTTAAAACGGAAAGTAAAGAGTTTGAGCAAGACATTTCTTGGTGTCTCAGCCTTAGATGCCAATTTGCATAATAATGGAAAAACAATTATAATTAAATTTGGCTATGGCAAATTAATACCCTACATTGATGATGGTCCTTATGGTGAGGACAACTATAAACTGGAATTTATGTATTTCAATTGGCTACGACATAACTACAGCACACAGGAAATATTACCTTTCGAACTACATGTCGTGTTCGTTAATGGTAAATATGAAACTTATGAAAAAGCGGTTGGAAAGGATTTCGGTCTTACTGTGTGGTCATTTAAATATGACGTACGGCTTTGTATTTCTTTCACTTTGAATTTATGTATTGACCTACTTACATACATATATTTTCTTTCGTAGAGTGAATTTGATCCGAGGCCCAATTTATTGTCAGCTGATGTTTTTGATGCGTTAAAATCTATACGAAGACCAAACACGAAAATAGATCTGAAATTTCCTCGGAATTTACTACCATCTGTTTTTGATATGATTGAGTACTCATCGAAATATTATATGTATCAAGGTAGACTTACCTCAACGTTACACGAATGCAGCAGTGACGTAATCTGGCTGGAATTTCCCAGAGCTGTACAAATTGGCTCAGACGCTGTATGTAGTGGTAATTTAAAACTGAAAGTTTCACATTTTTTAAGTATTTCGTTTCTTTATTTTTAGTTTGAAAATATTAAAAATCTCTTGTCTTTCAATAATAAACCCCTAATGGAGCAATTTCAGGATTCGCTGCCACCAAATGTTTCCATATACGAGAATATAGAAGACGACAGGAATTACGATACTGATTTATTTAAAGCCACTTCTATAGGAATTGATGGAGCTGATGTTAAATATAAGAAGTGCTTATCATTGATGCTGGCTTTGGGAATATATTTTGTAATTATCCTCTAAAGTCGCCAGAGATTTTTGTAAATTTTATTTTGCCAGCACAAAATTACTTCTTGGGGGCCACAAATGCTGCACAGAGATGAAGTTAAAAATATATACGTCTATACTGAGATACAATAGTTTAAATTTAAAACTCTGGTTAAAAGCATATTTTTCATAAAATTTCGTAACATGGGAACGTATGAATCCGATGGCGGCCCTCAATTGCCCAATTTTGAACCTCTCTCTAAATGCCATTTCTTGTTCATGTTCTATCTCAAAATTTTTTTAATTATTAATAATTTTATATTGTTTTACACGAAATAAATATTAATGTTCACGATTTAAATTAATCGGTATTATTTTTAATTTTCGATTAGCAACATTTACTCAGACAGCTCGTAACATCGATATAGCACGCTCTTTTATTGCTTCTAGCTTCGCTTCGCTTGTAGCTGACATCAGTCTTACCGATACAAAAAGCCCCAACAAACAAATTGTTATTTTATCTTTCTTATTTGTTGTTTTTTTTTACATTTGATTAGTTGTTAATGTTTTTGTTTTGAAGCTTTTCAAACTTTCTCATTTAGTTTAAGGAAAATTTAGCTTACGCGATTTCTAGTTATCTTAAAAATGTGAGTAGTAGATTTCTAGTTATGTTAAAAATGTGAAGAGCTGACTTAAGCAACTAGCAGAATGTGCATAGGGACTAGCTTATCCCCCCCCACAAATAATTGGCATATTTATTATAAAATGAGTTGGTATAGAATGAGTAGAAGAAAATTCAAGAAAACTAAAATTTATTAAATTTGACACAAACGAGACTACTCTGCCTTGTGCGAGTATGTAATACTTTTCTTAAGGGAAACTACTTTGTGTACACACTTTCTGTTGCTAAGTTCCAAATAACACCCCGGTTACTAAGAGTATAGAAAATAACATTTCCAGCCTAGAGTCAAAAAGCTTTGAAGATGCCCTTCAATGCGGAAGAATATCTAAGACCCAAATTTGAAAAACTAAATTTAAAAATAAACAAATATGAAATGCAACAAAGCCAAGAATCAAACAATTCAGAGGAATTGGAACAGCTGATGATAAGGCAAAGAAAAGGTTTAGGTTCTATAAAAATCTCCTTGGACGACATCGAGAATGGCGTAAGTTAATTAAAAATAAATATTAAATTAAAAAATTTAAAGTATTTTTCACATAATTTCAGATTAAATTGAGTAAATTTACACTCGATTTTAAGACCGACAACACAACACATTTGAGCCGTGATAAACGTAGAACGCTTCCACGTCCAAATCCGTTTATAAAAATTAAATTACAAAAAACTCCCGATATAGTGCTATTTGAACAGCGCAGTACCACTGCGCTGAGAGACACTGAAGAGGGCCGCTTGGTGGAGGAGGATAATAGACGTTATCAACATCTAACCGAGGGTCTGGGTCGCAAGCGCAAATGTTTCTCTGTCGAAACACAAACCAGTCAAGAAATTACCAAAACTCGTGGAGTCAATACGGATTCCTTAGCCCGCAAGAATGTGGCCTCTTATGTGTCTAATTTCGAAATGTTTGACACGTACAAGGATCTAGAGCAAACAATTCAAAGTGTCGACGTTGATGGTACACAAAAAATTCAAGTAACTACTTATAAAGTAGGCGGCGTGGATCAGTTTGTGGGAATTAATCAATTGCCGGCATTTAAATTGGCCCTTATGTTGACAACACGCATACTGGCGGGAAATACGTTTGAAAATGAACAACGAAGGTTTCGCAACTTGATTATGCCGGATCCTCTGGCCCTGAAGGTCAGCTATCGTTATGGTTTGCAGTTACTATGGTCGTTTGCTGCCAGTTTTTCCGCTGGCGAAAGCCGTTCTGTAGCGGATATGAGCTGGTGCCCAACAAATGGAGATATCTTGGCAGTCGGTTATGGCACGTTTACCACTTTGTGCGAAGTACTACCCAAAAGCGGTAGTGTTTTTATATGGAACATAAAAAATCCCGTTAATCCCGAAAGAATGTATAGTTTCCCAGCTCCTGTGGTGACAGTGGAGTTTTCTCCCTTTACACCTAAACTTTTGGCTATTGGTCTCTATGATGGCAGTGTTTATGTTTACGACATAAGTAATGAGGAAAATCCTAAAATAACTGTTTCTTCGCGTTCGTCTGCTGCCAGTTGTGAGCCTGTAACATCCCTCCAGTGGTTTAAATATAATGACACCAAAGCTAAACTGCATGATTTGGAACCATTTTTAGCTTTAACCCGGGATGGCGTTGTAAACAGATACACCATTGTTAATGGTCCTAATCTTTTGCGGTGCCAACTAATGAAATTTGATCGTGTCGAGGGTGCTGTAGAAGGTTTGGAGGTTGCACCAAAGACCTTACAAATCGAAGCTCATCGTCATCCTCAGGGTATTTATATATGTTTAGATCCCCGGCACAGAGAAATTTACTATGTGTTAACCGACGAAGGTTGTTGGCACAAATGTTCGACCAACTATTTTAATCAACAGTTGCAAGTATTGCAGCTTCATGTTGCCGGTGTTAACTATATGGAATTTTCACCGTGGTCACCCAAATTGTATTTAACATGCGGCAACGACTGGTAAGTGAGTAAATGAAGTTTAATAAATTATAATCGTGATAATTGTCCAATTATGATTTTGTATATAAAAAATCAGTGGAGTATGGAAATGAGGTCTATGTTCACTTTGCTGATTGTTCAAGCTAAGTTTATAACGCAAAAACAACCTAATTTCATAAACCAAATGAGAATTGTTTTTAATGCTTGACAAACGATTTTAAAGTTCTTTCTACTTTAGGTTTCTAAGCTCAAAGCGATTAAAACAGTATAATTTCGTTTCAATATGTTAGTGATTTCGAAGGTCCTTGATTTGATATCCCAACAGGGTGTTTGATGCAGATTTTTGGAATAAATTTCCGTCATTCCTTTTTACGAAAAAATAGTCTTCCATGTCAGTGACACATAGTTGAAACAGATTTATCTATAAAATAAATATGACGGAGATTTGTTCCAAAAATCTACATTTCGTAGGTAGCTTCTGAGTACAGCTTGGTCCCAAAGCAATAATGGAAAATCGTGCTACTGCCAAATACTTTTTTATTTCATAGATAATAGAAAACTGTAAAGTTTATAGCGAATTTTCTGGTTTTATTAAAAAAATTGTGATGAAACAACTTTGTATGAAATAGGTGAACAAATATCTGCACGATTTAGAAAAATTGTTTACAGTTAAGCGATAAACCATAAGAAAATGGGTCCTTTTATACCCTTCACGAAAAGTGAAAAGGGTAAATATAGGCTTGTAATTCCGTTTGTAAATTCGACAATATTCATTTCCGAACCAACAAAGTATATATATTATGGATCCTTATATGTAGACAAGTTCTATTGACGATGTCCGTCTGTCCGATGTTGAAATCAACTTTCTGACGGCACTCGACAACCAAGGATCTTGAAACTTGCATAACATGATCAGCGGGTTCAGTGAATTTTCGAAATCAGCAATATCGATGCACAAATTCCCGAGATATGGTCAATAATTTTTCGCGGTTTTCTGGTAATTTTCACTCTTACGGGAAAACGCTTATACACAAGCTTTCTAAATTTTTTTAACCTGAATCCTTATCTAATTTGCTATAAAGATGCCCTACAGAAATTATCAACCCGAGGCCCCTAGATAACTTATGAACCAAAAAGAGATGTTTGCGAAAAATTTAAAATTTTACACAAATTTTAAATTTACTACATATCTGAAAATTCAGCATAAAATCGAATAACTGTAATAAAAAATAAGTTATTCAGAGTTAAAAAAACCTCAATTTTACAAAAAAATACATTTTACCAAATTTTAATATTTCACGAATAATCCTAAAAATTGCACAAAAAAATATTCAGGAAAAACGTAGAAAGTTTAACAAAATCGATGTTAAAAGTATACATAATAATCAAATTTCACCAAAAATGGGGAATTCACCAAAAAATTCAACATTTTAGAATCAATAAAATTAAACACTGTAAAAGAAAATCAAAAGTTCTTAGGAATTCACCAAAATTAAAAATTCTTCACAAAACCAAACCCGGAATTTACGAAAAATTAAACATTTAGCAAAATTTTATATTCACCAAAAGATCAAAAATTCATCATAAAATCAAAGACCTGGAATAAAATAATTGCAAAAATGTCACAAAAACCAAAATTCACCAAATTTCAAAACTAAATTTTTGATTTCACCATAATTTTGCAGTTTCACCAAAAATTTGTATAAAAATAAATATTTTATGAAAAGCGTCGCCATTTTGACAAAGCCGATGTCAGGACAAGTTCAAAAAAAGTAACCAAAAATAAACTTTACCATATATATAGAAATTGAATAACAAAATTTTCCCCAAGACTGAAGTTGCACCTAAAACTCTAAATTTTATCTAATATTTGAAATTTTACTAAAAATCCGATTCCGCTATTATTTACAATTCACCAAAATGTCGGGAATTTATCAAAAATTTATAAGCGTTCACAGAAAAGAAAAACAAATTAAAAGAGCCGAAAATGCTTATATTAAAACAAAAGGGGAGTTTACAATAAGATGAGACCGCAAACAATACCTAGCACTGGGGAAAATCTGTAATGGATATTTAATAGTTTATATTTTTGTGAAGGGTATTTAAGATTCAGCACAGCTGGATATAGCTCTCTTACTTGTTTTAGGTGTATACGGATTTGGCTGCTTGGTATTCAAAAACCTTTAGTAACTTTAAAATACCATATGGGTCCGGTACATGCCGCAAGTTGGAGTACTACTCATTCATCCATTATAGTGGCTTTGCATCGTAATTCATTGGATGTTTGGGACTTGAAGCGAAGTATATTGAAACCTGCTTCCAGCACCAAAGTTAATAAGGAACCATATTACACCACCTTTAAGTAAATAACACTTAATTGTTAGACTTTCTAAGTATAATAATTTGTATATAGTTTTTCTTATTTATTTGCTTTTCTTACAGGCTCTCCCCTTGTGGCCGCTCTGTGGCAGTGGGCAATAGCAGTGGCATAGTGGACATGTTGGCCTTTGAAGACATGCCATTTTCACCACACTTTCAGTATGATCATTTGAAAAAAACTATTTATAAAATACTGTCTTACGAACAGGAACTTCTAAGGGATGTTAAAAGCTTGGGATATTTTGGTTATTAAAATGAAAGTTACAAATACTTTAATACCATTGTGCACAAAACGCCTTTCGTGTGTTTTTTGCCTTTAAACTATATTTGATTAGTTTTTGTTTATTATTTACACGGACACTTGATGATAACGAAAAAATACCTTTAAAACCCCTACAGCAACGACTAAGACGACAATAAAAATAACTCACCCTTCTCTTTCCTCAACGGCTGCCTGGCACACTTGGTCTTTGGTTTGGTTGAACCTCATAAACTACTAAAACGAAAAAAATATCAAATTTCACTCACTCAAATGAAGGGCTTTTTTCCATTATTTTTATAGCCCTGTACTGGGAGTGGGACTATGAAACATGCGCTTAAATATGGAGCCATGCAACAAGGAAGAAAATATACAAATAATACTCAATTATATTTTTGAAAAAAAAAATTAAAAAAGGAAGAAATGCTTCTTGCTTCCTTTTTATTAAATACGAGCAGAAAAACACATAAAATTTGGGAGAGAAAATTATGAAAAACGCGTGCTGTTTTTGGTTGATAATTTTGTTGTTGTAATCGTTAGAGAGGGTAACGTGGCACAGAATATTTCTGTTAAATATCACGTTCTATAAATGGAATCGATATGTCTTATACACATCTTGTCAATGAAAGTTGTCAAAATTGCACAAGCCCTTCAAAACAATCTCTTGATGATAAATTTGATTTTCAAAATGACCAGTTAACATCTTCAATGATGGAAACATTTACTGAGCACAGAACATAGAACTAAAGTTGTTTAATTTTATTTTGAAAATCAGCACTCGACTATTTAGAAATAAAGATCATATCGATAATTCGTCCATACTCTCCAAAATCAGGGCTGAAAGGCCTAGTGCAGTTCCAAATGCTCGAGTGCAAGAAAGTTTTGAGGAAAATTTCAAAACATCCACTGAGCGATGTTCCCAGTAGTTAGTGGTGTCTAGGCGGTCTTCGCACAGAATTTTATATAAGGTACACTTTTTCCCATATAAGATTCAATTGGTTTAAATGAAAACAACGAGTTTATTTACAAACTCATAATGAATGAACAAAATTGCAGAATACGAGTGATCGAGAATTCAAGAATTATTGTTGAAGATCAAATGCACCCTCTTAGATGCACAGTATGGTGTGGAAGAATTTCAGAAAGGATCCTGGGACTTTATTTTTTCGAAAACGTCGAACAAGTTGCTGTTAATGTGAACGGCATTTAATACCGGGTAATGATAGAAATTTATTAAGGCCAGAGATAGAGAACTATCCAGAATTGTGATTCCAACAAAATCGAAAAATGTTGCGGTATTCTTTTTTTTCTATGGGGCTAAAGCTGTAGGCCATTAAGCTAAACACCAAGAATTAAGCCAAGAAAAGTTAGTGAAAATGCTTTGGTAGAAAACAATCGGCACCATTTGAAAGACATTGTACATATATTTCCAAACTAAATCAAAATGAACAACAATATTAAAATAATCAGACAGAACAAATTGTTCACTATATGAATCTATATACATCTGGGGCTATAAGGAAGAAATGCTTAAGTCGACTTAAGTTTGAAAACGAGTTAATAGCTCAATGATGATTTCCGTGAGCAAAATTTCACTTAAAAGTTTTAAATTTTTCGAGAAGTTATATTGTAATAAATCCCTGCTTATCTTTTTCATATGGAGCCAGTATCGTAATTTACAATTTCGTTAGGAATAAGTTCTTAAAAGAACATATGTTTTTTATTTAAATAAACTTTTTTCCAAACGTATATTACAGCCGGCCTTAAATGGCGCTCATG
The DNA here is from genome assembly GCA_963932375.1 of Phania funesta. Lineage (NCBI taxonomy): Eukaryota > Metazoa > Arthropoda > Insecta > Diptera > Tachinidae > Phania > Phania funesta. Next base: position 65,965,461 of record OZ010656.1, on the reverse strand, counting down.
GCTATAAAAATCATCTTTAAAGAGATTTTACCAAAACAATACCAGGTCTACAAGCCACTTCCGATTTCAATCACATACAGAGCATAATGTCGGCCATAATTTATTTGAAAATAGTTGTAAAGTTTTGTTTTAAAAGCTTATTGCTAAAATTCCAAAAATCCTGACGATTTACCTCTTCCTTCCGTAAGCAAGCCATAGACATTGCGACCATTGGTGGAACTTGAGGATGTTGTACACGTGACTGCAAAGTTGTATTAAGTTGTGTCAAGTTGTAACACGGTCGTTAACGTTAACGAGGACTTTGTACAGCTTAATTTTATTTTCTGCTTATTATCGTAGGGACCACATAGCAGTAACGGAATATCAAAATTTCAAAATAGAACTGAACTTTAAAAATGTATTTTTTTAATATGGAAAGTACTATATGTACTGAATGTATATGATTTTACTATTATTTTTGGGCAGTCTATTATTTAACGTTTTAGGTCGAAAAAGTACTTTTAATATCGTGGAGTAATACAGTAATTCGCAAATCAAGTACTGAAGAAGTACAATAGCCCTGAATTTTCCATCACTGTCACATAGCAAAAATAATGTTGTGCGAGCTTTATTTGCCGTCTTTACTTAACAAGACCTGTTTGCTTGTTTGTTGTACACGAAGTTGTATAGTTTATGGGCAAAACACCCAACTTGATTACTAACCGAGCTGTACCAACGGTGGCAGCGTCTATAGCTTGCAATAAAGCGTTTTGTGTCTAAAATGTTTTAATTTTAACTAAGTTTATCAAAAGTTAAATTAAAACGCAGAAAGGTTATCAATCGATTTTATCAGCAAATGAGGACATTAGCTTGGAACCCTTCAAATTTTCCCCAATTAAAACTTTTGTGCACAAAAAATATAGTCACTCTCTCATCACACGCACATATGTTTGAGTATACGTCTGTGTACATATGTACGTATGTAGTATAATCGTACATGTGCCGACTTCATTTTATATGTATGGATGTGTATTATGAAAATGGATGTTTTTCTTTATAATTGCGATTGATAAAATCCAACATCATTATTAATATAATATTGTGACACACTCCTATTTAATAGACGAACAGAGAATCAAACATTTGCCTTTTTGATGTTAGAAGGGAAATCCACCATATGGGGATATCGCGTCTTATTTCTTTCTTCAGCTGACCTTTGAGATGATTATCCTTCGTTTCAGTATTTTCCTGATGAAAAACAAAAACAAATTTAAATTTAAAATTATACAAATACAAATTGTAATAAATAAAATAAATTAATTAATGAAATGGAATGAAAATTCCCAATCGATTTCATAATGTTCTCACATTTTACTCTTAAACAACATACACGTTAGAAATGCTAATCGGTTTTGATTTTAAGAAAACCACCGGATTCGATCGAGGTATTTGAAATCCTAATCCCGAAAATCCGGAATATTCTGCAGCCGGAATTCTTCAGGATCTTAGGATATGTTCATTTTTTCAAAATATATTAGTGGTGTTCAGCATTTGGTGCAAATGGTCTGGCGAAGTGCAAATGTAAAATCCAACAACAAAATTCGCAAAATTTCTATTCGACGATATTTTGCATCTGCACTTTTGCAAGATCATTTGCATTAAACACTGAATACTGTTAGTTTTTTTTTTTAATACAAAATTAGTAAAGAATAACAATAACAAAAACCAACAAGAATTGATTACAAAGCGAAAGTTTCGAGAAAATTTTAAATGAATCAAAAGTCCTAAAGTTATTAAAGAATTTCTAATGCATTCCAAATATTAAATCAAAATCTGAAATATTAAATAAAAATATTAAGAATAAATTAAATTGCAGAAAAATTATAAAATATCAATTTATTTCACATTACCTAAAATTTACGAAAAATTTTGTAATTACATTTATATTTCACCTAATATTAAATTTTATTGAAAATTCGGAAGAAAAAAAAATATACAAAAAATTCATATTGAAGATTAATCAAAAACTCCATACACCAAATTTATACTAAGTTTTTACTAGAATTTACTAACAATTCCAAATTTAACTAAAGAATTAAAACTTCACAAAAATAAAACGATAAATATGTAATCAATATAACAAACGAAAATATCGATTTAGAAAATGTTCCTAAAATTTAGAAATTTTTATTGAGCCGAAAACTAAAATCTGAAGCAAAACCGGTGTAATCGGAGCTTTAAGGAAAAACTCTCAGTATTTTTCTTAATGAGGCATCCGACACCGATGCCGATATATCGTTGATATTTAAGGTTTTTTGAGATATCGGTATCGGCGATATTTTTATTCATATCGGCGAAAAGGTGTATCGATGCATCCTTAACTTTCTTATATCGAAAAAATCTATAGTTTTGCTTTAAATATATCAATATGGTATAGAAAAAAATTAAATTCACAAAAAAAAACTATTCTCAGGTACTTAAAAATTATTTACTACAATGCGTATTTTTATTGCTTCCTACTTGAGTGAATGGTATGTAGGATTCGAGAGATAGAGCTGTGCATATTTTGCTTTAACTTTCTAAATAGAACAATAAAAAAGGATAAGTACTCTCTAGCTTTTTTTTAATTATATAAATTATTAAATGATAAAAATAAGTAGCAAATCAAGTTTAGCGGCTCGCGATATTTTCCAATTACTTCCTGTTTGTGTATTTAATACGCATGAAAGTGTCTTAAGACTTTTTTGTGCTAATTTTGCGGTACCATTTCAAAATTTATTGTTTTACTTCTGCTTTGTTGCTTCTTACACAGGGAAAATCACAACTTTTACAATCATTCTTCTTTCATATTTTCAGCGCTCACTCAAACACATTCACTCAGCCAGTTAAACATGCACAATCAATTATGAGAGTAGGAATGTAAACAAAACTGTTTAAATGCAAAAACAAAAAACACAACAACAACCACAACAAAAAAGAAAATACTCTTCAAAACAAAAAATTAATGGGGCTTCAAATAAAATATTTTTTTCTGTAAAAGAGAGTCTTTATGAGGGACCACTTGTGTGAGTGTATGAAGAGTGTGGGTGAGTTTCTTTGGTTTGTATTTAAAACAAGGTGGCGGAAACTGTTGTTACTTTGAGTGCGATTTCATTTAATTTTTGTTTTTTGTAAAATACTCAGGCAGTAAGGGTAACAAAAAAAATGCTTGGCTATACTTCCCTTACTGTGCATGTGTGGGTGTTTTACGGCCAAAACAACAAGTACAATAGAGAAGAAAAAGTAACCACGAGTTTGTGCAGTTGGAAAACTTTATACGTTTCGGTGTTCTCGCATCCTTTAGCATAACAATTATGGCTTAAAAAAGACTCAAGGCGGAAAATTCAAATCAGTCTACAGAAAACGCGTACGTGAACAAGAAGTAGCCGGTCGTGGCTACACTTTTGGCGTGTAATATTTTGTCGGTATGATAAACAAGTGATACACCCTGTAAAAGTTCTGTAAGTTGAGTTTCTACTAAAAAAAATTAAATGAAAATAAACAAAAAGAAGAAAAAATATTTCCAAAGGGAAAATAAAACTGCTGGTTAAAAGAAGATTAAAGAAAAAGTTATTAAAAAGACGAGCTTTTCTTTTTTGCTATAGCTCAAGAGTTAACAAATTTTTGTTTGTGAAAATTAAATGGACATTTTTTGTACTCAAAATTTTATTAAAGAAAATAAAAAACAACAACATATGGACCATTTATAATTTAAGGATACTTAATAAAAAATAACACATACTAACAAGACAATTGAGTATGTATGTGGTTGTTTATGTATCTTTAAATGTGTGTAATTTTTGGTTGAGAGAGAGAAAGAGAGAGTGTAGATAAGTAAACGTGTATGTAGTTGCGCTTGTGAGCCAACATATGTATGTACGTGTGCTAAAATTGGCAATACATACAAATCAGAAAAACAAACTTAACCAATGTGAATGACATTTATGTCTCCACTAACAATTTTTTTACATTCATTAATAAAGTTTAAATATAAAAAAGAAAAAATAAAAAATGGAATGAAATTTTGCAAAAAACAAAGTTGTTGTATCAAAAGAAACCAACAGAAAGGGAGGAGGAAAAGTGAATTATTTGGTGGTTTTAAATTTTTTGTTGCAGCACACAAAAAACCTTTTTTTTTTTAACATAAAAAAGATTTGAATAAAAAATCTGCTTAAAAACTCGATAATAGAGAAGAGTGATAACAAGTCATGACGACGTTATTGCAAATGTTGCCAAATGGTTTATTACACCAACTACTGCTACAACAAATAAGAAATTCTTTTGATATACATTTACAATTAAATTATAAAAGGACTAATATGCCTAGAGACATTGTGAGTCCCACTTTTTATCAAATAAAATAACACTATACTGAAACTAAATAGTAATTAATTATATATCTACAAAAAAATATTAAATAATCGCCTATTTATTATAACACCAATAATACTCCACTTTACTATTTCCCCCCCTTTCCAAACAAACAAAAAAAAAAAAACTAATATCATTTAAAAACCAAAAACATTGGACATTAAAAGAGAATTGGCTAAAAGTGTTTAAATTCAAAAGAAATTTTATCTAAAACTTTTATCCCTTAAATAAAAAAAAATCCCTGCTTGTTATTTTTATAACTGTAAATAGCATATTCTTGCATATATATTCATATTTATTTATGTATATAATATTACATTTAATACATTGTACATATAATCTAAAAATATATTATAAATTACATATCTTGACATACAAACATATCATAACATATTTTTTTTAAAACATTATTTTATTGCAAAACGCCTATAAGCAGGCATCAAAGATTTTGTTGTAAATATTATTGTATCAATTAGTAGTGAATCAAAGTTACATTTTTTTATTATGTCTGAAATTCCCAAGACAATTCAAAGGTGGGCAATATCTTGAATAGCAATCGCCTTACTGACTTGTTCGGCAGGTATATTATGAGTATTAAGACGGGTTATTTTAACCTTGTACAAATAAACCAAAACAAAAATGTCTGACATTAGCATATGTGGCTAAGGAATAACTATTGCTACAATTTTCAATAAAAATATTGCTTCAAATTGTTTTAGCGTCTTTAAATGTTTTGTTGTATAACATAACGGAATTCAAGTACAGTGTTACCTCGGTTAACACAACCAATAGAAATTTAGGCAGTTGTAAAACCTGACTAAAAAGTATCATGCCTATTTTACGGTCGACAAAACAAATAAAATATTTATTAAAAAAAACTTTTAAAATAAATACATTTATTTTGATTAAAGTAAAGAAGATGAATAACCAAAGTTTTGTGAAATTTTATTTTTTGAGGGAATCTTGAGTTTTTTTTGCGATTTACTGATTTGTGGTGAAATTTGAATTATTTTATTATATTTGTGTAATATTGAATTTCCTATTTCTGGTTTAATTTTTTGTTTTTTAAAACTTTCCGATTTTAAAAATTTTTGTTATTATATTCACAAAAATTAAAAGAGTATATATAGGTTTGCCATTCCGTTTATAAATTCTACAATATTCTTTTGAGGCTCATGTACATATATACTCTGGATCCAGATTTTTGAAACGAATTTCCGTCATCCCATGTCAAGTTTGGTTTGAAGACAAACCGGTTTCGGCTATGTGCCATGTTATGTGTCATTTTTCGAAAATCATCTCCAAACCAAATTTGACAAGGGATGAGGGAAATTCGTTCCAAATCAAGGATCATATTCTGGATCCTTATAAGCAGGGAAGTTCAATTAACGATGTCCGTCTGTCGGATGTTGAAATCAACTTTCTGACGACACTAGACAACTTGGGACCTTGAAACTTGTCCCACTTAATCAGTGAGTTTGGCTATTTACAATCAGCCATATAGGTCCACAGGTTTCTGAGATATGGACCAACAACCATTCTTTTGGGTTCTTTTGTTATTTTCACTCTTGCGGGGAAACTCTTACGCACAAGTCCATAGAATTCGCATATTATGAATCCTTATCAAAGATATTCCCTACAGAAATTATCATCCCGAGTCCCCCAGATAACCTACGGACCTAAACGTTGGACCGAATTAACAAAATTTTAAAACAACATAAAAATTTCTAAACCTAACAAAGAAAACCAAATTCTTTCATAAACCGAAATTTCACTAAAAAATTCGCAACTTTGCGAAAATTTTAAATTCACCACTGTTTGAAAACCAATTTCGCCATAGGGAATCCAGTTATCTGAAATACCATAAGCACATAAGAATGTGCGTCCCAATTTTTAGAAGGAATTAGAAAATACCAAAGCCGCACGTACGATTATCTACAATAACTCAATTGCGGACAAGGTTTCGTAAGGCGGACAGGGAGTGGCCCTGCTTAGTTAGGAATAATTTGATCACCAGGTGAAAAAATATTGCTGGTAATAAGCGATGGCAGAATGAAAATTTTAACTTAATTTTGAAGATATTTTAATCAAAATAAGATTTAGTTCCTTAAGACATTTTAATTTCACGCGTCTTGTTTAAATTTATTATACACGATGCCACAAAAGTCTAAGGACGGTCGACCCCGAATTGCATTTATAAAAGAGTTGGTAATAGATATAAAAAATACAGACGAATATCTTTCTTGCTTTTGCTGCTATAACAGGATACAAATTAATATTTTTTTAACTTTCCAATCAAAGCAAGATGTAGTAACAATTGCATTTAACTTCTATAAAATTTTTTTATTCAAATATTTAAAATGTTCGAAATAAGTGAAGATGTGCGAAAAATTAATGTTAAATTAAAGGGAAAATCTTTGTCCGAACTTGGAAAAATTTAAATTTGGCCAAGTCCAATGATACTGTAACTAGAAATTCATTTGCCATGGAACATATACTAGTGCGCCCAGCAGTGGCCTTCCAAAAAGAATGGACGAGGGAATTGAAAGGATGATTATCAGAGCAATTACTAAAAATCGCCAGCTAAATGCAGGTTAAATATCTAAATAAATACTAAAACATAATGCGGTCAATGTTTAACAATAAAACAACCCGTGTTGTCTCAAAATCAACAATTGGCAGGCACTCTCACGTTGGCAAAAAGAACACTATGCACAAAAGTACCAAGACATTGAGTTTTGTGGCATAACTTTTAGGCCGCACTTAGTTTGATTTTGGTTGCTTGAACTGAATTTGTATGTCACTATGTATGTATGTGTGTATACCCTAGCGGTTATCAAATTTTTACAAGTAAAAATTTCACTAGTTCCAGTTCTCAACTGTAAACATTCCTACACCATCTTAATGCTCAAATTAGCTGTGAGATTGCTTGGCAAATCCGCAGTACCTAAAGCTGCTTTAGTACACTTGGACCCGATTGGGTGCTTTAGAACCAGTTTATTGGCAGTTCTTTTGTATAGAATAAGTCCCTACAAATACGCCCATCGTTGTTCCGTAACGCAAAAGTTTAATCAATCTTCAAGTGGTGCCCTGGATCTACTTCAAGGCCTAGTATTCATTAGCACTAGTATTTTTCTATTAAACTCTGACCCCGTTTGCACTAGTGCCTGCTGTTCTAGTAATTGTACTATTAGTTTTTAAATAATTAACGCTTCATCCCCTCCAAGTTTTATTATCCAAACAGGAATAATTTTTAATACAAGATTTTTTTCTCAAATTAGGACTTTTATTTCGATGAATGAAGATTTTTCTATGAAAATTTCTAACACCACTGCTGCGAATAGTGCGGTTATATACCAAAACTTATTTCTTTTAAATTATATTTTACGAGTAGTGTGAAAATATTTTGGTTTAAAGTACTGCTAATTATTTGAAGTACTTGTTATCAATTTCTATAATCAACTTTATTAAAATGTGTGTATGTATATATGTATGTGTGTATAGTTGTTGTTTTTATAATTTTTTTTTTATTGATTTATGTTTTCGCCTGTCATTATTATGAATTTATTAAATTGAAAAACTGTACCCAAAAGCGTCATACGAGTATATTCCTACACGTTTCAAAAATTGTTAAGGATAAAACAACTGACAGTATGAATATGATCCCTCCTACTCCCCCCCATTTACTCTCTTTTTCTACTCATTATTGTTTGCATTTCTATTAAATTTTTACAATATTTCTATTTCGTTCAATATGACTGATGGCAAAAGCTCTAACAAATACCAGTGATACATTTGTGATTAAAAAAAGAAATTCAATAAAAATTTTGCGATAATGTTACTTTTTTCCATTTTTTTTTTATACTTTCTACTCTGGCCTCGATAATAATTTCCATTATGTGTTGCACACGCTCCAAAAACAAAAAAAAATCTAAAAAGAAAAATATTTTATATGTAAAAGTTATAAATTGAGGGTGGGTTTTGGAGTGGAGTAAATTTAACTGGTTGTTTGGTGGGTTTTTTGGTACGTTGGATCGTAAATGTTTTCGAGTTTCTGTTATAAAATTCATACATTCAGTGTTTGAATTGTTGCTATTGCTTTTTGTGTTGTTGTTGTTGTTGTTGCTGGTATGAGCTATTTGCTAAAGATTAAAACAATTTTTAATAATGTTCAGTAATGAAAATATAAAATTTTTCTTTCGCTCCCCAACTGTGTATTACTCACTTATGTATATATGTACTTCCTTACCAACTTACACACATACACACACACATGTACATATTCCCTGTCTGTACAGAGATGACTGGGTTTAAGTGTTAAAAGGAAATAAAGTTGTTGAGGCTAAACATTTTTTTTATATTAAAATCAATAAATTTTATGCTCTGCATTTTATTTCTTATTCTTATGTCTTTTTATTTTTCATTATTATTATAAAACTATATGTATTCTGTCATGTATTTGACGTATAGCCAACGCTGTAAAATGATGGCCATATAAATTCATAGAGTTATGAAAATTTTTTAAATGAATTTTGAAGTGTGTCGAATTCCGTTAATGAAGAATTTGTTTGTTATGTTCTTAATTATTTCTAGATAATAAACCTTTTTTTTTTGCTAAATATGCGTTTCTTCGGAATGAAAATTGTTCAAGTAAATGGCAACACTGGTAGCAATAAATCGATAGTTTTCAATAAAAGGATAATGGAATCAAGGCGATTTAATTACGGAACGAAAAACTCTTTGATTAATGCACGATTTATGCCAAATTGTTTTATTCGTTTTATTTACATAAAAAAAAGTTACATCTCTGAACAAAACTTTCTACTGAAAATCGGATTCAATAAGAATCGCATTTTTTCCCAGCCACTGTAGAATTTGTATTTCAAAATATTTTTTATTTAGCTGCAGGCATTTAGGTTTTATTTTATTTTCCAGATTTCCAAGTCTTCAATACACTAAGGTACGTCCAGACGATGCAAATATTTAGGGAAATGCACGTAACCACTCTATCTTAAAGCCCCTTTCACACTATTCTACAAGCGTTTTGATTTTCGTTGTAATTTTGTAGAGAGAAATGTATCAATAATAGTTCTGACTGTTAAAAAATCTAAAGAAAAATGTTCTCATTGTGTGTTCACACTAACACACTTGAAATAAAATGAAAAAGATGTGTTTGTTTACTTAGCAGAGAAAGATGCAAGAACCATATTTTCGGTGCAACTAGGTTTCTAAAGCATCAATTTCAGGTGGGTAACAGCTTCGGTGGCTCTTAAAAATTTCCGGCATTTCAAGCTTTTGATAGATTTTTTAACAAAAAGGTAGCAAAATGAACTGGTTAGGGAGTACAAACATTTTCAGGACTAAAGTGAACAAAACACATTGAAAACCTATAACTGCGCACAAGAGAGTAGGGAGTATTACTTCATCGTGCATAAAGGGAACTTTCTAGATCTCTATGGATATTTTTTTCCTTCTTATACATACTCATATACCATGGGACGCAGGCGATAAGTCGCAAAATCCAAGACATTATTCTTTGTAACTTCTTGATGTTAGATGCGCAAGAATATTGCGTTACGATATAATAACCAGTGTACTTGATTTATTCTAAATTTTATGGCTGTTATCATTGCTTCTAAATGGCGGGACCAAGTTGAGCGCACATCTTTCTACGCTGACGGGCAAATATTTCAACGAATTTGCTTATTCTCCTATAGTAAGATTTTCAACACTATATCTGATAGATCAGTATAACCTATTAGTTTTTTGGTTCTCTAGGGTCTTCCAAAACCGCATACACACGGGTAGTCGTCAAACGTTTCATTGATGCAAAGAACGGCAATATGAATTTTTGAAAACTGTGATAAAAATGTAAAAACAAGCAGGAAATTACTAGCAAGTAGTAAGAAACAGTTTATGATCCGTAAAACTCATAAAAATACCAAGCAATAAATTTAGTACTGAGTTTTTAGTTGTTTTGATTACAAAAAGTACTTGTTACAACTGTTGGGTGTAATAATAAAAAAGTACAATAGTACTGAATTTTCCATCTCTTTACGGTATAAGAAGAAGGACATCCTATTAAATGTACTGCATTTTGACGCATTCATATTTAATTACCCTCTACATTACAAAGGAGACAGATATGTAAAGTGACCCAAAAACATATTGGAGTCAACGTTTTAACCAGTCACAGGGAAGAGCTCAGCCGGCAAGCAATACATTTCAACTTTTAGAACTGCTGGGCACCTTTCAACTTTTATTATTTTCATATTCAAAGGACTGGGTGTGTGTTTTATATTTATGAAAAACTCAGCAAATAGGAATGTTTTAAAAGTATTTATTCTCTCTCATTCGTGTTAACTGATCCTTTGCCACAGGATGTTTTATAAAAATAGAGAACAATTTAGTAACAATGAAATGGGCACAAGTATTTTAATGTGCAAAAGTTTTAATAAATTCTTTTATTAAAGAATACCTAAGTGCAGGTTAATGTATGGAGTAAAAATTCAGTTTAATTAGTGCAGCCGATTAGGTAGAATTATATAAATGTTCTTCAACACCGTCCTTGTGCTCACTGAAATTGACTGCACCAGGGATTTGGCCTTTGCTGAGGTGTTGGATACTATCTGGCATATTATTGACGAGATTCGAATTTAAGCTACAATTACGCCCCTCGAGAGGTCTTACCAATCATGTGTGTAGAACTTTTTGTGAGCCTGGTTATTGGTTCCGGTGTTGCCAGTAAACTCTTGGCGGTTTTTCATTGTGATCTTTTAAGCGATTCTCACTTGGGAGATTTTTGATCCATCCATCGACGGAATGTTAAGGGTCATATCTACTGCCGCAATACATTCTAAGTAGACGCCTTGACTGTTGCCAAATCGATGAAACTGGAAAACGGTGTAGCCAACTTCAAGTTCTACGACTAGAGTAAAGTAGAGCGGAGCTTTTGGTCATTCTTAATATTCAACTTTTACAAGTTCCTAAGAAAAAACAAACTAATCTTTTCTTTATAAGAACTCATCGGGCAAAGGTATTTCTCCATTACAAAAAAATTGACGGATGTATTGTAAATCCACCGTTTTCTACCGCTCGTTAACCGTCTTTCTAAATCGCATTGATTCTTACTTTGCGGCGTTTTCTGTTAAGTATTTTTTTAACCTACGCAGTAGAAGTTTTGAGGTTTGTATATAACGAGGTATATAACGATAACGCTTATAGGGAGAAACGTAGTTTTTTGTAAAGCTTATTGCTATTTCTTATAAGCAGCGTTGCCAAATGTGCATATTTATTTGTTTTTTTTTCAAGTGTTGAAAAGTTTTTCAGTTTTTGGTTAAACAAAAACACTTTTTTAGTTTCGTTAGAGTTTCGCGATTTTTATATAAGTAGTTGGCAGTGCACAAAGTAAATGCGTCTGCCAAATAATAATAATGTATACACAACCCTCTCAATAGCCAAAGCTGAGTACACTTAACAAGATATGTGTATCAGAGAAATAAGAAAACTTTGATGTTGTTCCAGATTTTCATATTGACTTTGTCAGTTTAAGGAGTTGAAATAGTTTCCAATAAAAAAAAACTGCAGCAAAATTCCTCCTTTCCATAACGCAAGTTTTATTACTAAAAAACTTTTCACAATTTCCTATATTTTGTTTTTAGGTGAGGGTGGTAGTAAAATATAAAAAAAATTATTTAATTGTTCAAAATTTTTTTGTATTTTGGTCAAAATTGCAAATTTTTTAAGAATATGGTAACACTGCTAGCTTATTATTTCACGAAGTGGTTCTTTCTAGTAAGAATTTTTCTTATAAAAATTATACAAAGTGTAGGCGGGATATTTTCCTTTCGAAACCTGCTTTCTACTTTGTAAGTTACCCGTAGACAGAAAGATTATTGTAAAGATAAGGTTAGACGAGGCAAATATAGACTAAATTTTAGTGTAAGTCAAGTTTATGCTTGAAATAAGTGGCAATAAATCAGCATAAGTTTGTTTTATTCTTTAAGTGGCTTATAATATTTCATAAAAATTTTCTCAAAATAGTGGTTACACTTATTTGGTAAAATTGTAGGTCATTCATTTACAGGGGTTTTATCATTTGATTTTTTCATATGTCACGCGTGACTGCCGTTATACACTGTAATTTCATTCAGCATTCTTTGATAAAAAATCATAAAAAGATTCACTCACACCCCAACAACGTCTCTAAATTATTAAGCCATGTTACGTTCTGTGAGAAATGTTTTTCGAACACTTCGAGCAATAAATGCACTATTGCCAATACCAGCCGCAAATTCAAGTCTTCGTGCACGGTATTGAGTGATATATGACAGAAAAGAACACATTCAGCCCGTATGGAAGATACTATTGCGGCTGTAGCAGAGAGTGCCGGTGCTGAGCGCAGCATGTTTGCCTCTCGTATGTCACAACTTGGAGGTTTTCAAGCCAGCACCTTGCTTTAAAGGCTTAAAAAAATCCAATTCTGGCTAAATTGATGTGTAAATAAACAAAATTGCCGCATTCGGTCTAATGATCAACCAGTAGAGGTTCTCGAGTTACCGTTACACGTAGAATACTCATCGGTCCGAGTTGTGTCAAAAAGTAGGCCGGAGAGAACATAACCGCCGATGGCGAGAGCTTTCGCACTATCCTGTGATATCACACCTCTGGATTTTTCGCTTTGGGGTTATGTGAAGTTAAAAGTCTTCATAGATAAACCAGCCAACTTCAAAACTTGGAAATCAAAATTTCTCTTGTGATTCGCGAAATACTGATAGCAACGTTGAAAAGATTTATAATATTATATAATAATATTGGGGGAATATTGAAGCAGACCGATTTCTTAATGGGTCCCTTTTCGACCTCTTTTCTGGAATTGATTTCAGGCAACGGTTTCCTAACACGGCGTCTCTTATAACTTTTAACAAGTCCCGACACCTAGTCCTAGCCTTGTGCTAATCAGTGCTAGACATTCACACACAATACTCCTCAGATACATCTTTGGAAACGGACCCGTACACCCCTGGCGAGGTTTTCTTGTCTATATCTTCAGAGTTCCTCCATTCGGCAATAAGTACCAGATTACCTACAGAGATTAACCTCTCCAACTCTTCATTGTCCATGCCTATTGGTATTTCACTGTCCAACGCCTGAGGATTATCTTTAGAGATTTTGACCTGTCCTCCCCTAGCGAGGCATTCTTGTCCACCATTAAAACTGGAAGTCGACTGGTATCCAGAGTTCACATCGTAGATTAGGAATTTTCACACGTGTGTGTTAACTTCTGTCTGCCTGATTTGTTTAGCCAGACTATAGTAGAGACAGCAACCCCGATCATTTTGAGCTTGACTACCGAAAGAGTGATAAACAATTTTATCTTCCCTAATGGTCCATTTACAGCATAATCGCGGCCAACATTTGAATGAAATTCTCTTTTAAAAAGTAAATGTCAGAGATTGTTCTTTAAGGTCTTAATAAAGATTTCGCCATCCAATACTATTTCAAGTGTTTTACTTATAATCCAAAAAAGGGTCGAATGGATAATCCCACATTTGCCCCGTCTGACCGTATCTTTGATAGAATGGGATGTAAAAAAATATGCAGGACACATGTAAAGGTAAATCTGAGTGTTTTTAATACATACACATACATACATAAATTTCAATAAATAAAAACAACAACAAAGAATTCAAATTTAATGTATACAAACACAAATATTTTTGAGTGTCAAAAGTGAAAAGAAGAAAATAATTTGATGGTTAACAAAGTCGCAATTTACGCTAAAGTCCATGTGAGTGTGTGTTCGTTTATATGTGTGTGTGTGGTACGTGAATGTGGGGAACGGGGAATTAGTGGTAGTTGGCTTTATAGTTTAGTTAGACCGTATAGAGTAAGTAGTAGGCGGTGTGGCTGGGCAGATTGTTCACAAGATGTTGCCAAAGAAAAGTTAACAAATGTTAAAATATTTTTCCATTTTTGGTATTTTCCCCAATTTCTTTATGTTTATGTATGTGCGAGTATATATATACGATATATTGTTGCCATTCTTCTTTTTCATTTCTTATCTCCCAGCAGAGAAATTTTAAGAATTTTTAGGAAGTTTTTCTAATTTTTTTTGGGTTCGTTTTCTTCATCACATTTTATTTACTAGAAAAGATTTTCTTTTCCTTTTCTTTTAAATCATAGAATTTTTATAATATTTTTTTTCTTCTCCATTTAATGTGGGTGGTTAAAGTGAAATAAATGTAAAGAAACGAAATAAGTTTTCCAAGGGGTTGTAAGAATATTTGTTCTCGCACACATACACACGCCAGCAGTTACTTGGATTCTCAAATATTGGCAATTTTGTGCAAAAAAAAATTCCTTTTTTGGACGGGGAAAAAGTTTTGAATTACAAAGAAAGCAAACTAAATGGGAAGGCAGCGTAGCCACCAGCAGCAAACAAGATAAAAATTCAGCATAGTGATAATAATTACAACAAATCTTAGATTTTGGTTTGAGGTAAATAGAGTGTTTTTAATGTGTTTCTATGTTTTTGTTATAATGTTAGTGTAACATTTCTTTTTGCCTTTTCTGCCCAAATAGTTTTAGGGCATTTTTCATATCAGTCATTTACACTTGGGTATGTATTTTAATTAGAAACAAAAAATAATAGAAAAAAATAAGATATGTATTACTAATATTTTTGTTTTGTTTCTGTTATTGTTTTTATATATTTATTTATTTATTTGAAAGTAAAATAATATTTTGTGTAGATGGAGAATTAAATAGGGGTGGTTTAGCTTTAGGCCGAATTCATCGTTTTTTTGTTGTTTTAAGATTTTAATTAAGAATTATGTGTGTGTGTGTGTATATGAGGAATGGGAAAGTTTAACAAATATAAGAAAAAAAAAATAAATTCAGCGAATGAAACTTGCTTGTTGGTCATTTTAAATACTAAACAATCCCTTGCGAAGCGATTTTTAAGCGATATTAAAATTTAAAAATAATGTGAAAATATTTATAAAAGATGTCTAAAAATTTGCGTAAGATTTAAATTCGTTTAAGATTTGAATTCGCAAAAAAAAACTAATTTTGACAGCTGACACTTTTATTCAATAAAAAAAAAAAAAAAATCTGGCAAAATGTCCCTCTCAAAAAAAATCCAACAAGAAAATTTTTGATAACAAGAATTTATGAGATATTTTTATTGGGTTTTTAAAATTTGCTAAATTTTTAATTCATTTTTAAAAAATTTGGAAGGAAATTAAGAAAAATAAATTAACAGTAGGTTTGTTGGGTTAAAAATTTGATATTTCTGTTTGCATTTCTTAAACGCACTCATTTGGTTTATAGAAATTCAAAATTTGGTTAAAAGTTTCCTGATAATCTGGCTTAAGCAATCAGAGAAATACGTATAGCTTATTAAGTAAAAAAATTATTTTTATAAATGAATGAGGTAAAAACGTAACAAGGATATATTTCTTTTAAATAAAAATGATTTTTGGTTGCCCCATAAAACAGATACAGCAACAAAATGCAACTTTGTTAGCAGAGCAAATATTATTTAGTCCTTTTTACATTACAAAAATTTTTTTAATTCGTGTTCATTCGGTTTCCCGCTTTGTAATACACAGTCAGGGTGTGTGATCGGGATTTTTATTTTAAATTTAAAAAAAAATCGCTAAAAGTTTCGAAAGAAATCGCCACATAGGAAACAATTTTCAAATTTTCATAACGTCAAATTGGACTTAATGAAACTTTTTTTAAAACATTCGAAAATCGTACAGACTTCTCAATAATTCTGTCACACAAACTCACTTTCACTTTACATTCTTTGTACATATACGATTTTTGAGAGATGTAACGACTAAATTTGATAGTGAATCATGGCTTTAAAGCCCCTTTCCCCTACTGTACAAATGTTAATTTTTTGTTGGGTTTTCGCAGAGAGAAATCTCATGATAATCATTCTGACTATCAAAATATCAAACGTAAAATATTCCGATTGCGTTGTTTTTCTACACTATCGCACTTCTATAAAATTACAAAACCTAAAAAATGAAAAGTCTCAGCGCTTAGTAATTTTGTTAAAATTAATGAGGACTATAAAACTGTCAAATATCCAGCTGTATTTTTTTACAGTCTGATTCTATTTCGTTTTCACACTATAATACCTTCTAATTTTTAGTCATTTTATTTAATCGCATAGTGTGAAAGGGCTTTAAATAATATTTCTATAGTTATTCTAGTTTGGCTGCTGTAGTTCGAAAAATGGTTACAAAATATCGTCGGCATATCGATTTAATTCGTCTACCTACTTAAAATAGTAATACAAAAATTCAGGGAATTGGATTAGTTAGGGAAGCTAAACGCAATTACGATCCGCTCAAATGTTTACATCCATTCTGTACATGAGAGTGAAACTTCGGGATTATCGATCTGGCGCCATAGACAGGAATAACCAATTTCATGTATATACAACGTCTAATACGATTTCTGTTAATTCCATATGTAATAAAAAGTATAAAAGTGATTATAAACATTTATGAAAGAAAAAAAAACACTGAAAATATTTCTTCGTTATTTTTTCCGCAGTTTGAAAAGAAATGTGTTTCGGGCAAAGTATTTTCTAAAAAAATGCGCAAACTTTTGTAGTTCAACAAGAAATAGATTGCTGAAACATTCCAAGAAGTCGATCCTGTCGAACCGCCTTGACCCGTGTCGTTTGTTATAGAATCGTATGCATAGATGAAAGACTCCTTATTGAGTCTGAAGTTCTTCACAAAGCTAAAATTATTATGTATATATATATACATATGGATGTATGTGTGTAAAATAAAATGATCTATTTTTTCTTTCACTTAGACTCATAATATTGGAAATGTCTATAACAATTTGGCATATTTGTATGCTAAAAAATATGCAACACTTAAGAAAAACAACACATTCCTTTATGTATAAACTGCACAATAAGCTGGCGAATATGTTACATTTTTTGCACTTAACTTAACACAGGGTAAAATACTACACTTTTTTACAACTGTATTAACTACATTCTTTATACATGCAAACAAGAGGCTTTCATGTGTTGAAATCTGATTTAATTATTTTTGTTTCACTGTAATCGTAAAAATCATGTTACTTTGTGAGGGGTTGGGCAACAAAAAAAAAACTACGTATTTATAAGGTAACATTTTTTCAAGAAAGGTAAACGCCAACAGTCTTTCCTCTGAATGTTAGGAAAGATCTCTGCAATTATTTGGCCCGCTACAAATATATTCCGATTACCTACTCAATATATTTCGAATTATTTCTTCGTACATCCTGTTCCAAAGACTTTTTAAAGATCCATAAGCAATTAGGTCAACATCACATATAATATTGAGCCATCTACAAAGACGGTTTTCCTAGCACTTGCATAAGATTTTTTCATTGACGCAGGTAAAAAGTTTTTAAGGTTTTACAGCAACGACATGGCTTGTCACCTTAATGCAGCCTACATCACCTTGCTCTTTCAAACAAATAAAATAATGAACAAAAATGTCTTGTTTATTTCTACTTTTTTTGATAACTTAAATTTAAAAAAAAGACACATGTTAACAAAAAACACCTTTGATACAAAACAATTTTTCTAATAAATTAACAACAATAAAAACAAATTACCAACCACAGAGTGTATGTATGAGTAAAAGGTTTTATGAAACAACCCCTTTCTAACACGAGTAATTCAATAGTCGCGCACACAAACAGCCAGTCGCCCACATTAAGGACTGACCGACCAAACGACAGTTGTTTTAAATACAATCCCATTATGAACAATAATCGTAACACCCCTTCAATAAATTAAATTTTAAATTTCATTTTACAAAACCCATTCACTCATTTATTCAATGTGTAATTATTAAATTGGAAAATTGTATGTGTTTGTGTGTGTGCGAGTAGATGTCAAAAATTTGATATGATTGATTTCTAAAGTTCATGTTTTCCAAAGGCGTTATGACACATACATATGTACGTTCTAGGGATGGCATATATGTCCACAAATCTACGCATTAAATTCTAACGCATTTTCTAAAGCACACGCACATTTTATTTTATAAGAAAATACCCTGTTTTTCTATGATCAGTTATGTGTTTTCTAGTACTGCCTGCTTAAGGATATGCGTCTATTAGGAATATTTAGTGTAGCGTTAGAGAGCAGCTTTTTATGCTGGTCAATTGTGAACATGTTCTCTGTGGGAAATAGGTTTAAGGAATTTAAATTTTATATGAATAGACTCTTTAAGATGCTGCCATTCTTGATGCAGGTTGTTTAATATTGAAGTTTCTATTTTGATAATATTGGACTAAATCCGCTTATCGTGCAAATAGTCGTATCCTGCTACTGCTAATTTTTATTTTACCCGTCCAAAATTTGTTTGAAAATATCTTTTGAGATAGATGCTGCGCGGATAATAATAGACAAATATTGTTTCAGCCTTCGGAAATCAGTTCGGAAAAAGTTACTGACTCTGCCACGTGAGTAAAAATTTTCGAGTGGTTTTTTTTAAAGATTTCACCCATTATTTAACGGACTAAATAAACGTTAAAAATGAATAGAAATTGTACTAAATTTTTGTTGTTCATTCTTTTTAAATTTATGTCATTTACCACTCACAAGCAACTCGGTTAATACAGTGCCAAAAACTGTCTCTGTGTGGTATTTCCCTACCTCCTCGATTCGGTTACATAAATAAATTTTTATATCATATTAAAAGTGTCGCAACAGCCAATTCAAACACTTTTGTTCTGTTACAACTTCCACGCATCTGATCAAAACTGTAATAGTGTTTAAAATGCTAGCGGCGAAAGAACAGTAGACTAAAGAAATACTATACTATGCTATACATTCCACAAGTTTCATTAACAGTGCTGTTACTGTGCTATTAAAAAAAAATATAGTCCAGCAATAGCAAAAGCAAAAACATCTGCTGTCAATTTTTTCGTTAATTTGTTTATGCTATTGCTATGCTCGTAGTGCTGAAAGTATTCATGACAGTTACAAAATAGCAGCAGAATAAAACAAAGTAATTAACAGCATTGTGAAGTGGTACAGCAAGCATGCTTTGCACAAATAGGGAATTTTTAAATAAACTTAATTTCATTTATAATTTTTTTTTTTAATTTTTGTTTATTCATCAGTTTTATTTCCTAAGTATTCAAGTAGGTAAACATAATTAACCTTTACCTTATAAGAATTTATGACAATACAAAACGCACGTTTAAATATACTGGATTTGTTTAACATTTTGCATTACAGCTTTTAAAATTGAACAAATAACAAAAGCAAGAAGGCACAAAAACAGCAACAACAATATCGCAAATATTTTGCCTAAGCTGCTGTTTAGAAATGAATTTTGATAGTTTTTAATCTGCTTTTAGCGCAATGAATGCTATTTTATTTGTACTATTGCCTTGTAGTTATAGCAATAGTATTTTTAATACAGCATTTTTTGGAAGCCCTGATAGTCAGTTTTATTAACCAGAGTACTAATGGAACAGGGTGTAAAATGTATTTTAATATAACTAAATCTGTGACTTGGCATGATGATAACAAATTGTTAACAATTTTATGGGAAAGCCAGTAAAAGCAAAGGGATTTCTAAAGCCGAGTTTCTTTCTTTTAATACCAGCAGCAGAGTTCAAGTAGTTTAAACGTTTTATATTTTTAAAACGATTTCTTTTGCGATCAACCCCACTGTGAATTTGCTAAAGGTAGGTGTTTGCGAAATTATACACAAAAGGTTCCGTATTTTTTTACTAACGACAAGTTTGGCCATTAAAGATAAAGCCCTTCTGTTGGTTGGTAAAAAGGAATATAATCCAAATGCTACGAAATATTTCATAGTAGTTCTCCAGCGCATTTGAAATATCGAAATAAGTAAATTATAACTAAAGCAGCAGCTAAGAATGTGTTTTTATTAGCCCTGTCACAGAATTCAAATCCAATCAAAAGTAGTTTGCTTGAAGCCATATATATCTGTTGTTTATTAGAACGGTTTCACATTATTTTATTGAGCAATATCCTTTGAAAAAATCAAGAGGTAATTTAATCGGGGAATAAGTAATCTTTAATCCGCAGTTGTCATCGCTTATTGAATCTCCTTAAGTTGTGTAAAATCTTGGGTTTCAGACTTGCTCTTATTACATTGTTCCTCCTAAATGTTTTTAAATAAGTTGCCCGTGTAGTAATTACAAATAATAATAAATTCATACATGCGTTTTAATTTAGGCAATTAAATTTGCAAATTGCGTATGCAATTTAGCTCAACCAATTAGCATTTGATACCTAAAAATGTTTTCATGGCTTGGCAATTATGTTTGAAGAAGCGTGTAATCATATCGCTCATTTACTTAAACAACGTCATAGCCTAAGAAATACTCTTTCGAAACAAACACGGTTGAAGTTTTCTATTTGCTCCCACTACCTAGAAAAAATAACAGCATATCCACCTCCCAAGTTGAAAGTAGAAAAGATATGAAAAATAAATTTATACGCAATATTAAGAAAATAATTCTGCATCACTAAATCCAAGAACGCATTTTTTTATGACGTTGTTTGATTAAATAAATATACGTTTAATAATATAATAAATATACGTTGTTACGTGTAATGTAGGAGTAGTTAGTGGTCTACTATATTTAATGTGTTTATTTTACAGAATTTTTTGCTCACTAAACACACTCCACCAGAGTTTCATTTTAAATTCGATTCAATTCATGGTGTTATTAAATACTAACTTCTCAATTTATTAATTGATTTCTGGTATGGTAAATGATGCTCAATTAAGGTCTTAATTGCATAAATCTCTTAATTGCCCAATTAAGGCTTATACGTGAACATACTATAAGGTGTTGATCCAGCAGATGCCGCTTAGGCTTTTGGGGAGACTATAAAATGAAACAAAATAATATTTTGGTGAAGATAAAAAAGTATACATATGTATGTCAGCTCATGCCATAACACGTCAGTCAGTGCACGTATGTATTAACAAAAATACTGGGCCATAATCTGCTTTAAGTAACGCTCTGCGGGGAAGAATTTGTTACATTAAACATATGAAGTCCTTCTGCGTATTTAAAGACATTTGTGAATTATAACTTTATTTTAAGACTAATCAAGTACATGCATCCTCCTATCGAATAGTTTAAAATTATATCAACATACACGCATCTCACACAAACACAAAAAACTACAAAAGACTTTAATTATCTACCAACACGAACGGTTCTTTATATGTCAATTGTATGTGTCGTGTGGTTGCGTTTTCATAAAAACTCAATCCTTGCAATGCCATTTCTACCAAGTTCAATGTACAAAATGAACATACAAATATATGAATGGGAATATGTGTATGTATGGATAGGTATGAATGAATGTGTACTATATATTTGTTTGTATTTGTGAAGCTCAAATATTAGAAACAAAACATTGAAAATGAAAGTTAAAATTGAGTGGTGTGTGTTTTTTTAAACTATATATGTGTGTATGTATAGTAAATAAAGATGGCTATGTGTATACACACTTATGCACATATGCATGCATACATAAATAGAAATACGTATAGACATTAGTAATGTGTGTTTGAACATGTGCAGTTACTATTGGGAAAGTGAAAGTCAATTGCAAACCTTGACCATTTGCTGACCATGCTTTTCAAATACAATAAACCTACATATGAATTAAAACTTAAATGCAAACATGAGTAGGTATGTATGTGTATGGATGTTTGTGTGTGTATTTTGTATTTACAACTACACGCACATGCATAAAAAAATAGTATAATGGTTCTAATACCGGCAAGAAAATATGTGCATTTTTGGTACTATTTTGGACCTGAATGCAACAACACTTTAGTTAGTGCCATTATAGATATTGCTGCAACGAATCGTTTGTATTTAAGAAGGATAGTTAATATGTTCCTGGTGTAACAATGGGACTGAACGAAACATTTTTATTCGATCTGTATGCGCACGATTTAATTGAAGCGTCTAAATAAACATTTTCGCAATTTTTATACGGAATTATTAAGTTTTTCTAGAAAATTATTTCAAGCTGTATCTTTATACAATTGATAATCTTGAGCAAGGAAATCTTTTTTATCAAATTTTTTTTTTTGGTAAGGCGTTTTCTTAGTTTTTTTTTCTTTTCTACTTTTTATTTAATAATTTAACTAATTTTCTTAATTTTTACTTAATTTCGAGTTTTTAATACATAGAATACAACCAACTGATATTAAGAATTACAATGTTTTATGGAAAAATGCAAAAAATAATATCTGGAATCATGTTTGAAGTTTTGAGCCTAATTTCGAATTCAAAAATTAGAACTTAATTTAGAAATTTTATTGTTCAAATATTGCAGCTAGCGATGACAAGACTAAAAGAAAAGCTATTAATAACCGATTATTTTGTTTCGGTTAACGCCTTAATTGTATCGAAAAATTTATATTTTGATTGTTCGAGCGTTAGTTAATTATTTTTAAAATAATCGGGGAAAAACATAACAGGGCGAAAAACATAAAGGCCTTTAAGATCACGCTAATAATGTTTTTTTTCTGGTATAGTGCTAACTAACATATTTCGTGGCAAATCATATAAAAATTCTCATTTTGAATCATTTGTAACGCCGGCTTACATTAATTTTTAACTGCAGCATCAACTCCACCATACACCAGTTTAAAACAAAAAATCTATTTCTAAGACCATTCGCACTATTTTCGATTATGGGAGACGTGATAAGAGAAATGGTTGAAAATTATAGTTCCGACGATAGTATTGGAAGAGAAAAAGACAAGTCTTTTATTGATGTTGAATTCGATTTATGGTCTTAGCACACAAGAGAAAAGAGCTAAGCTTCTTTCTCAATGCTCAAATTTTTAAAACAAAACATGATGTGTTTAACACATGGGGTGAAGTGGTAACAATGAACCCTAAGCTTTACACACTTCTACACAAATATTAATTTCTAATTGGAACTTCTTTATCATCGGAGTGCCCTTCTGCCTAAGCAGGCGCAAACGCTATGTAAAAAATTGCTTGAGTTCAAATCTCCGCTCGAAACGTTTACTTTTAAATTCTGTTTTAAGAAAATAAATAAAAAAATCTCCAAAACTCTGAACCATATAAAGAATTTTAATAAATTTTTTTTATAATTATTTTTCCTTTTTCCGATTAATTGCATTTCATAATTTTCTCGGTTTGATTAATCATGTGATTATGTGATCGATTACATTTTTATTCTGCCATCATAACAGCGCAATTTTACAGCCTGGCCCACACTGTTGAACATTAACGTTCGCTGGAATTCTAAGGGGGCAAAACTAATTTGCGTTTCTCTTGTATTGTCTTTTCAGTCATTTAGTTCGGAAATTAAAAATAAAACAGTTATTAGAGGTACGCAAATCAGTTTTTTTTCGCTTAGAATTCAAGCGAATTTTAATTTCGACATCGCGGGACAGGCTGCTTGTAATTTGAAAAAGTAAAAAATTTAAATATTATTTGGACATTTATTTCAAAGAACAGATAAAAAAACAAAAACTTTGCAAATTGAGAAAATATCTGGTCGATAAAAACAAATCTAAAATAAAACATTGTCCCATAAACTTGTCAGCCATTGAATTTAATAACAGCACGTAAGAGAATTTTAGTTTCTTCTTTAATTTTAAAATTTTATTCTGAGTTTAACCAATTCTGTTCTTAAATCAAACTTGTTGCGCAGAATACATTCAAATGTAATGAAAGATCTTAAGTTTCTATGAAAATATGGAAAAATATGAATTCTCAAAGTATGTTCGAAATTTCGAAGTTAATTTCGAATTTTTGAATTTAACTATAATATCAATTTTAAAGCCTAAATTTCTGAAATTATTTTTTTTTTTGTGCAGTAAACGCACGATTAGGAAGTTTTTTATGTTTGAAACTTAAAACTTAATTTCGAAAATCGACATAACCGCACACTTTTATGGTTCTAATATCACAAAATGAAAGCTTTGAGTATTTTGGGGAAACTTGAATTTAGTTCGAAGAATAGATAAGCAATGATCATATAACTATAAACAATAATGTCTACAAAACTTTAATATCTCTCGGCGACAAAAACGAATATTTTCTGAAATTTTCAAAAATAAAAACAGTGTTCTCTTAATCGGAGGCTTTAGTGTATTCCAACTTAAGTGCGGACATAATATATTAAAGATAGAAACCAATTATAGAGCTGCAAAAAGTCAGCTTCTTAGTTCGATTATTTTATGAAATTTGGCAATTTCAAAACGAAGCGTTTTTCCGAACATGCCGGATTAATTTTTACACAAACAGACGTGTGAGTGAATTCAATAACAGTGTGTAAAAGCATCTTATGAATTAACAGAGAAACCTCATAGAATCAATGTCAACTATAATAAATACACAAGTTCCCGGTTTAGATATAATAAAAATACAAAATGTGCCCGTTGTAGAATTCCTGATTTTTAAATGTACCAAAATAAAGTAAAATTGTACAAACTCTTGCGTACCATTGGTAAACATACGCACGAGTGCACTCTCCAAAAAAAGTTTCTAATTTTCTGTATGTGTGTGTTTTTCTCAATACGTGTTTCTCTATGTATGTATAGCAAAATATCATGTTAGTTCTTTTGCCTGTCTGCCTTTTAAAGTGTATGTGTGTATGTTATGTATGGATGTATGTATGTGTGTGGTTTGTAATATTTACAAATATTCTTACTCATCATAGAATTTCGCAAATACATATTTGAGTTTTTGCCGGCATTTGTCTGCATACGCATTTTATTTTCTATAATCTCTTTTACTCTCCTTTACTTAGTGAGCTTTTACTCCCCTACAACCTAAACAACGGTTTGCGCCGAATCCTTGCAAAAATTAAAGTTTAGTTTCATCTTTTTTTTATTTTCTTTTTGTGTGTGTTTAGAATTGAGTGAGATTTGTTGTTGTTGTTCCTGTTCATGAGCTTTAGTTGTGTGACTGCTTAAAACGACTACATGTTATGTTTTTGTTGTTACATTTAGCGTGTTTAGAATTAATGATTTTAAAGTGCTCTCTCACACATACATAAAATTATATACTCGTATGTTTAAGTGCTGGTAGAACAATAACAGTTAACTGGGAGTATTTTTTATGTGGTTTCTGTTCTCTTTTTATCTTGTTTTGTTTTGTACATTTGTGATTATTGTTTTGATTGTAAATGTATTGTACCATTTTTGATCTAATACAAGTATGTACTCATACACACAAGTTTACGTACTCCCATTCATATATATAAATGCATTTGTGTGCAATGTTAACATAGATATTAAAATGTAGGTTTATTAGCATATTATGTGGTATTCTGCATCAAACTCACACACACACACAATTATTTATTCTATGTTTGTGCAACTGTTTAGATTTTATTACATATTTTGAAATGCAGGTCGTTGTGTTTCTATGACTTGTGTGTTAATGGGCTTACGTTCGATTCCTATGTTATCAAAGGAGTGTATTTATTTTAGCCTTGCATTGTCCTTTTCAATAGAAAACCCAGAGAGACCAATATATGTAAATACCGGCTGTATGCGTATACAGTATTCGTTTAACCTGTTGAATTTGTGAATTTTTTAAGGACAACAAGTTTTTTCTGTTTTCTTTTAATCCAACTTACGTACTGCTGGAAAAGAAATTCCAATGGTGACAAGAACTATTCGAATGAAATATAATAAGAAATATGATCGTATATTTTCCACAAAAAATGGTTATATGGATCTTTAAAACTCAAGCTTTAATCGCTCCTACTAGGAAGGGAATATGATTCTAGGTTGGTTATTTTAATAGAGTTGCACAAAAAGTCGCTTTAAAAGAACGAGTTTCAAAGAAAAGTTGTTTTTGGAAAAAGAAGTCGCATAAACGAAACATAATTTCTCTGTAAAAGAACAAATATGAGGGGAAGAAAATAAGATTGTATTCAAATGCAATTCCTATTTGGAATGCAAACGGCTTAATTTTGGCCAAGGAGACATTTTTTCGAGCAATGTATTTTTGTTTCTTTTTCATCAACACACTCCAAACAGGAATCGAACTTGAATTGGGTTGCTAATCCCATCCGTGTCGAATTTCATCAACACTGTGCAAACTAATATAGGGTGGTCCAACCATAATTGACGAAGTTAATTGTGAATCTCATCCGCAAGGTAAGAACGGAAATTGAGGATATGGACCTGGACGATGTGTGTTTCGAACAGGATGGTGCGACTTGCCACACAGTCAACGAGACAATAGCTCTTTTGTGCGAGAAATTCAATGGCCGTGTTATCTCACGTCGTAGCGATGGTAATTGCTCGTCACGATCATGTGGTTTGACACCGTTTGACTTTTTTCCTTTGGGGATATTTAAAAGAAAAAAAGTACGTCAATAAGCCAAGAACAATTCAAGAGCTAAGGGATGAGACAGTTCGGCACATTAACGACATTGAACCTCAATTATGTCTCAGAATCATTGAAAATATCAATTATCGGATAGAGATATTTTGTCTAACACATAATTCTCATAGATCTTTCTATCATAATAAAAAAAATATTAAGTTAACTCTCTGAAAATTTTTTTATTTTATTTACGATTAACATCGTTAATATGGTTGTGATTAATGCATTAAACATACAGAAGCCAGCAATCTAGCGAATACAATCTTTCAATATTAAAATATTCTACATGAGAACGATTATATTGGCGACAACAAGGCAACACAGCTGCAGTTTGTCGTTGTAGTCAAACGAAACTAATTTATATTTTTGTTGGCTACAAAACAAAAACAATATTGACAATAAAACAAAATATGCAATTCAATTTGGAGCATAGAATTATTTTTTATTGTAAAATAAAAAATAAAAAGAAAGAAAATTAAATAAATTCAATGGTCTTATTTTTATATATGTATTCAAAATATATTATTGAGTGAAGTTTATGTACATGCATGGAATCATATATGTTTTTCGGCTTAAGTCACTTTTATGTGCTCCTCTCCGATCATACTGAAGGTTGCAGTATTAAAAAAAATTCTGATTTTAAAATTGATAGTGTTGTTTCTCGTCCAAGCCTATATTCGGGCGAGCGGGGCACAAAATTGAAAACTTTTTGCCCCTATCTTTCAGGCACTTTTATTTCTTTAACATTTTACCTACTCTGGCATATTACACATCGAATGAAAGCATATTGTCTTTGCTTTTAGAATATATACACAAAGTACGTAATTATATACATACATGATTTTTCACGATATTTCAGATAAATTGAAAAAGGACGTGCATAAAATTCCGTTTTAGCCAAAATGACCTATTTTGGGTTCACACTTCCAAGAGGTTGACGCTGGAAAGTTCTTTCTAGAAGCTTTAGTTTAATAAATAGTTCGTTACTGTGCTCGTTATAGTTCGAAAGGTATTTCCGATTATATATTTAAATTTTCTGACCCGCCCACCTATAAGCCTTGTTCCATGAAAAAAAATTAACTTTAAAAAAGAAAAAAATCTAAAGCGGGATGCTGAAATATAAATAAATTGTTGCAACAACTGTTGGTATTGTAACATTAGTATTAGTATTAGTAACTGGCTACAAGGCGACATTTATAGCAAGCATCATTTGTAGCCGTGTGGCCGTGTAGCCCTGGTGTGGTCAATGTGTTTAATCCCTAAACTTGTAACGTACATATGTAAAATAAATATTTTTAAATTTCCGACTGGGCAAAAAGCAAGGAAATTGCAAAAAGTGGACAAAAGAGGCAAATTAGATAATTTTTATTAAGTCGCACAAGAAGCCATCAAAAAAGTTGCAATTGGCAAACGTCAACGTACCGTTTCCAACATTTTACAATTTGATGGAAAATATTAGATTTAGCAAAGCTTAAAGTGATTTCAAATATTTAAACACACAAATATAAAGTATCGGAATTTTAGATAAATAACACGCCTAAGCACTAATGGAAGCAAAATCCTCGAAAGTTCCACCTGTTTAATTTATTGCTTTGAAATAAAATAGCATGAATATTATGGGACTAATCTGGCATTTAAAAAAAGGCTTGGACAAGCAAAAGAGGCTGCCATAATGAAATTCATGCTGAGTATAACGATTCGTAGCCACCTAGTGAAACAAGAGAATGAATGCAAATAATGGTATTAAGGGTACTTCCAGGGAAGCCGACACCGAAACCGACAGAATGAAATCCTTATATTGAATAAATAAAAATTAAACAAATAAAATATTTGCAAATATTTTTTCAGTTTTGTTGTTGTGAACTTTTTAGAAATATCACTATAGGCGGTATTAACCGCCCCAGATTTCGGATCGTGGTAGTTTTTTTTTTAAGTCACGGGCTTAAAAAGAACATTCGTCAAGAAATAAAAACAACCCACCAGTTTCTTTCCGTTCATTAAAATGATAATGGCCAAAGAATATTGGGTCATTTTTTTTTGGGGTTATGAAATTTCATTGAAAATTATTTCAATTACATAAATATATTTTGTGTATGAAATATTGATATAAAAACAACAAAATAAGTTTGTTTAATGACATTGCAACATTGATGTCAACGTTATATTGTTGTGGGAGAAATCCATTAATCAAAATTATCAATATTCAAAACTATATAATAAAAGACGCCCTAAACACTATTATAAGAGAGCAACATATCTAACTATAATCAAATTTTAAACCTTCAAAATATATCCTTTTAACATTTGAGCAAAAAAATGAGTTAATGTTTTTCAGCAGAAAGTTATTAGTTGGACAATATAAAAGAAAACATACAAGGACCGCATACAAACAAGTATTTTTAATATTAAAAAAACAAAAACAACAACCAGCAACAAATTACTAAAATAACAAAAACAGCAAAATACAAACACAAAATTCTAAACGATAAGATATTGTCATTAAAAAAAACCAAGATCAATATGCATACATACATATATATGTATATGTATATATATATATATATATATATATATATATATATATATATATACGAAGGCGGTGTCAGAAGTATTTTAATATGCACGGAAAATTAAAAGAGTTTAAGAATATTCAATTTATTTTTCAACATACCTTCCATTCCGCACGATCAATTTCTCTCGTCTCGTCAAGTTCATTTGATCAGACTAAATCTCTGATTACATCGTTTCCCACGACACACACAGGGGTTTTTGACGTGGGAGTTAATAGCAAAATGAAATTTTTGAGAACCGAATAAATGATTTTAGCCAGCAAAAGTACCCACACAACAATTTCCATGAGTAGCGCAAAAATTTTGTTTATGACAACCTACTTTGTCTCAATATACACTATTGAAGTTTGAATTATTTTGTAATTTTCTTGCTTGCGCTATAAATTGGAATTTTTGGTGTCTTACACTGAGGGAAAAAAGGTACGAACTAATTACGAAATGTTGTCAAATTATACGTGAGCTTATATATTTTTAATTGTTCATAACTCTGGTTTTCAATTTGCAACGCTATGTTCCCAATGCGTACATGATTTACTATGAAATGGAATAAATCGAGGAAAATAATTTGATTGAGGACCAACATTTTATTGGCAGGTTATTGCATGCACCGATATTACTGAAGACAGTGGGGACGTTACTAAGCTTAAGAAATTCCTGAGAAGCCTAAGTTTTAATCCATTTTTGAATATTTAAAAATTAAAGTTTGGAATATGCAATTGTTTTGACAGCTTTAGCATCACGAGCAACATTTATGTACGAGTATATGTTGGTTTTATTTAAAAAAAAGTGATCTAAAAGAACCTGCGCCACCACTAGGACTGCGTATGGACTTCTTTGCCTGGAAAAAGCCGGAGGTATTATATTGCATAAAACATTTTTATTTACTTAATTAATTAAATTTAGGATTCAAAGTCGGCGTTGAGTGAGAGAATGGAAAGTTAGCGCTTGAATATACTAATGAAAATCATATGGAACATAGAGATGACATAAACAATTATTTCTATCTAAATTTATGCCAACTCATTTTTTAATAAAAATGCAATTTATTTCTTTAGGTAGGATGAGCTAATCTCTATGCGCATTTCACTGGTGGCTCAGACCAGCCATTTTGCATTAATGAACACTGATTTTCCTCATTCATGTCATTTGCCATTGCAAGGAAAATTGAACGGTATTTATTCGACCGGTTTTAACTGAAGGAGTAGATTTGCTCTCTTACAATTAGGGTGGATTGTTATATAAATTGGACGGACACGTTCTAAATAAGAGTGATATATGATATAACGGTAATTTAATGTATATTTTGTTAAAACCTTTGCCGATTTTAATCGCCAAACAAATATTTAACATCATGGTGCTTTCACACTTTAAACTTGTGCGACCACAACATGATCCTGTTTTATGCATTCACATGTTAGTGCCCCATAAAATAGTAACACCGAGTAGTTTTGCGTTACTCCGAAGTTATACATGACTTAGTAATGGGGTTTTGCCCTAGGACACCGTAATGTAAACTTTGGAGTACTTTATAACGGTGGCATTTTTTCAAACTATGCGTTCAAAAGTTCTTGCTACAACCGCCTTCGTACTCCTTCTTACTAGCGTAGTTGTATTAGTGGTAGAGGTGGAAAGTATGTGTGAATATGTGTAAATTATTGTTATAATGATAATATCATGAACAAAGTCTAAAGACTCTGTATGCATATGTATAGTTCGTATGTATGTGTAGGAAAATTATTTGAAAATAAAAAGAAATTGGAAAATAAAAATTATTATTACAAAAAGTAGGCGGAGCCTGATAGGTTTTTCCCTATACCACATTAAACAAATACATATAACACTTAAAACTTACTCACTAACATACATGCATTTATGACAAATACACACACACACACACTCACACCAACACATACGAACATATTCATATTTACTTAATAAACATTAGGTAATCGTAATGTTAGAACTTTTTTTTTTAAATATATTTTCATACATCTTGTTGTTATTGTTATTGTTACTATGATTTTTCTAATACTTTACGGGCTTTTGTAAGTGTTGTTATTGTTGTTGTAGTTCACATTGTTGCTGTTGTTGTTGTTGGCATTTTTAAGGGCACATATTTTCATTATATTTGATAGATTCCTTTTCGATATTTTTTGGGGTGTTTTTATCGAGGTTTTTCACCAAAAAAGAAACAAGAAAAAAGGAAAATAGAATCGAATCGAAAAATTGGAAAAATGAAATGAAAATAATAAAAAAATATAAAATTCTTGTTACTGTTGGTTTTTGTGTGTTCGATAAAGAAATTGTCGCCATAAAAGTGCAATATGGTTTGTTGTTGTAGTTGTGAAAACTTAAAAATCTCTAAATGCAGGGAGGGGTTGTTCTTTTATTTTTCCGATCTTTGTTGGCGTGTTTGTTGTTGTTCGAGTGTTCGATTTTTGATTTTGTTGATATGTGCGGTTGGCGTTTTATTATTGAAAAATATCAAAAACAAAAACAAAAAAATTGAATGCATTTTAAGGCAAAAAATTGTGTGTGTTTTAATGGTGTGTTGATTTTTTTGTGCTGCATCATCCAGTATTTAATTGCACGTTCCAAAGGATACAACACGCATATTAAGAACTTTTTAAAGTGCGCATGTGCAGCAGCTTAAATTTTTTTAAATTAATAAACTCTAAAATACGTACATTTTATTAAAGCCGCTTTTTACGTGATTTTGTTTAAGTGAATTATTAAATG
This sequence comes from Phania funesta, assembly GCA_963932375.1. Taxonomy (NCBI): domain Eukaryota; kingdom Metazoa; phylum Arthropoda; class Insecta; order Diptera; family Tachinidae; genus Phania; species Phania funesta. Next base: position 65,933,329 of record OZ010656.1, on the reverse strand, counting down.
AAAGAAATTTAATAACAAATGGAATTTTTTAAGAACATTTTTTTTGAAATTATTAAAAACATAAATACTTTTATTTAAAATAATAAAAAAAAGGATTAAATTAAACTCTATATGAGTAGGTAAGAAAGAAATAATCAAATCAAATTAATGTTAAAATTAATAACAAAATTGGGGACAAGTTTTAAATATTGGCTGCTTTAAAGTCAGATGTTATTAACTGGTTCAAGTGAACAGTGAAGGCCCAAGTATTCTTCAGCATATTTTTTAAGGGTGGGGAGGGGAAGAGAAGGGAGGTGTATAAAAATTTTGTAGATATTGAAAGTTGAAGAGTCCTATATTTGTTTTTAAAAAATTAAGAGTTTTGTTTAAATTTTGATCTTAGTTTTGTATATGTTCTTTAAACAACTTTAAAAAATTATCCACCTGTATTTTTTAAAAACTAAAAAGAATTTTTTAATTTCGTAATTTTTAAATTTAAATTTAGCTTCCAAACACGCTTTTTTAAGAAAAAAAATGAATTTAATTTATTAAGTTTTTCCAAGCTTGAAATTCTTTTATTAAAATTGTTTTATTTGTTTCGATATTTGGCTACTCAATTGTATCAGGAAATAAAATATTTTTTAATATACAATGTAATAGCGAAATATCGAAAGAGTAAAGCATTTAAATAAAAAAGACCCTCAAGCTTAGAAAAACTTAATTAATTTAATTAGAAAAGGTTAAAAAAAATCCATAATTTTTCTTTTAAATTTAAATTGAATTAAAAAATTTTAAATCAATAATTTTTTTTTAAATTAATTTTCTTAATTTATAAGTTTTTTTTAATTTTTCAATATTTATTGATCAAGCAAGCTTGAATTTCTACAAGTTTATAATAAATAAATATTTGTAGCATCTACTTTTGGTAAGTTCTCTTTCAATTAGTTGAAATTATTATAATCTCGCCCCTCGAAATTAGCTTTCGTCAGGTGAATTAAGAGCTTTTGGAACAGAATTCACGTTGCGCAGCATATGAGATGTGTGCGTTGTCATGACGAACAAAACCGAGCTGTTCTACTCTATTCATGTACAAGCCATAATGCGCAAGCTTTGGTTCGATTTAAACGAGACTATAGGATCGACTGATCGCTTCCTAATTTGTTGCATTGTTCACTTCACAAATGCGGTGTATTATTATATCGGTTGTGTTATTGCATTATAATACAGATTCCGAATATATCTGTTCTTGGTAATTTTCATATAAAACTGCCAAATTGTAATACAACGTCATTTCATATGTTTTTGAATTGTTGTATTGACATCATGCCTGGGACTAATAAGTTGAACTTTCTAAATTTTTACGTGTAATTATAAAACTAAAATTATTTATTTCGGAATATAAATAATGATTTATTATCTGCTCTCTAGCTAACGGCATCTTGTAATTGTTAGTAATTTAAAGTCCCCATGCCTGGTCCAATTTCATGGTATTAAATGATTGGACTACACTGTTTTGACGTCTATAATTTCATGACATTAGCAAAACAATAATACCCACAACATAATAAAACTGACTTTAAAAAAAACAAAGGTTTATTTTAATACGCCATACAACAATATAAGGCGTTTGTGAATTGCATACATGTTTTCGCAGGTCACAGAGGTGTTTTTTTAATATGGTGTTTTTGCAATATATTTTGTTGCTTTTTAAGCAAAACTCAATGTGTTGAACACAAAAGTTATGACTTGTTTATAAACCTATCACGCACCAACTCCCACCCGATGGTGGTCGAACAATTCTTTATACAGTCGATGTACAGCAAATGTATCAAACTTCAAAAAAAAAAAATTTTTTTGGCAGCATCTCCAACGTAACTTGTTTCATATTTTTAGTTAACGTCGACATGGTCGCATTTGTACTACACAAACTAACCCCATTTGAGTCATTTTGTCACCAATTTTTAGAACAAAAAATTAATTTAATTTCAATCTGAAACCCAACAACGCCTTTACATTCTTAAATATAATTTTTCCAATATTTTTCCGAATAATACAACTTTATTTTTGGCCTTACACAAGAATCATAAAATATAAGATAATTTTTGTTATTTTGTTCTGGGTTGCAACCACAAAATTACAATTTGAATTATTATTTTTTTTTAGTAGAAAATAAAATTAAAGAAAAAATAATATTTATGCCTAAAGCTTTGTGTATAATAATAACCCCACCTTCTTTATTTTATACAACTGCTTGTAAATAAACCTACACATGCACATACACACACTCTCATACAACTACACCTACACATAACAAATATATTAACTTATATAAAAACACACTCACACCAACAAATACCAAGTAAAATTCCCTTTAACTTTAGTAACCAAAAACTAAATTGGAAAAATTCACAAAAAAAACCGTCAAATAAAACTGAAAAAAAAAAATCTGGAAAAAGCCGAAAAAAATTATAGAAGAAAAATAAAGCGAGACCAATAGCAGTAACAACAAACAGCAGCAGCAGCAACAAAGATGGAAACTACTACTGTGACGAGCCGTTTAGTCAGTCAGTCAGTCAGCCAGCCAGCCAGACATTCAACTAACGAACGAACAATTTCAACCATGGAAACTTAATTTATGTTTTTGTTGGTAGCACTCACCTCCCTATTTATCACCAATGCCACCCAATCTAGGCTTTTGAACCAGCAGAGTTAAAGAATTTTTCATATAAAAATGTCCCTCTTTTTGTTGTTGTTGTTCTTGTAGTTGGTTATGGTTTGGCTTTACAATTGTTGTTGTTGGTTTTCTGATTTTGAGACGTTTTCTTGTTTACTTTGTTTTGCTTCCATTTTTCATTACAAACCCAGTTGACAGGTTTCGAAAGGGCTGCAAACTGTATTTGGCAATTGTTGGGAAACCAAGAATAGTTTCTGTTTACCGGCTTAATCAAATATTTAAAAATATTGCAATGAAATGTTGGGGCTTTTCTGAATAGGAATAGTTATGTAGTTCCGCCTTTTATATTGAGAAGACTAATTTTTTTCAAGCAAAGATTATTAGTCTTAATATTGTGATAAAAAAGAACTATAAATGGTTTTTCCTCATTATATTCGCCAAATAAATGAAAAGCAATTGACATTTGTTAAACTGTTCCCAATAATGTAAAGTATGGGCCATTTTTGTAATTTCTTTATAGTAATAATGGTTTAAATAATATGTGGAAGAAATTTTGCCAATTCTTAGTTGGAACTTTTCACTATTTTGTCATTATCAAATTATTTTGTGAAAGGACATGGATATTTTTAAAACTCTTCCCAGGTGCAAAGAGTGGAATTTTGCCCTGATTTCTTAGGACAAGTAAACAAATTATAGTTTAATCACTATTTTGATGAAAATTTATGACTGTTTGGGTGGGAAGAGTTTTGTAGCTTAATCAAATGATGAAGAATAAGCAATCGACATTGTTAAACTCTTCTCAAATAGAAGTTAATAAACAAAAATGCCAAAATTAAGAAACTACAATATACGGGTTATTTTCTAAATAAATGAGAACAGTTTTTGTTTTCTTGCCAAATATGTTAACATACATACATATATAATATTGGAATTAAATATATGTATAAAAAATATAAATTATTTTTATTTAATATTTTTTCAAATTAATATTTCTTTAATTTTATTGATATTTGTTCCCAGTTTCGATTTCCCTTTTCTTAATAGATAATACATTTTGATGTTTCTATAATATTTTCGCCTAAAAAATAATTTTTCTGTGTTTCAGTCTTGCATTTCAGAAAAAAATAAAAAATTTTCTCACACTGTTCCCAGGTGGAAAGAGTGTAGTATTGCACTAATTAGTTAGGATGAGTAAAAATAATTGTAGTTTAACCATTGTGGAAGAAAACTTCGAAGTCGTGGAAAGAGTTTCGTTTTTCTACACTTTTCTTCTTAGTAACAGTAATATCTATTTTAATGTAGCATTTTTTAACTCCATGTTTTTATCATTCATATGTTTTCATTAAATTTATAGCTGCAATCTAAATTAAGTTTTAATATTTCAGTCTCAAGAATTTAATTGTTTCACTCCTTTATACTTCTGGAAAATCCACTTTTCTGTTTATTTTTTTGGTTAATTTTTTTCATTTTGCCACAAATTTTTTTCATTTTTATTACATGGGCTCAAAAGTTTCTTAAGAATGAAATTTATTTTAGCAAAGTCAGGTTGTAGGAAAAAAAATTAAATAAGTTTTGTAAAAGACATCGACTCTTGCCCAAATAAAACTTAAGGCAAACCAAACAAAAATTTGATAGTGGGTGGTTGGGTTAGAAGATTTTATTTAAGCGAATAAAGGGGGTGAAGCTGGCCAAAAATGTGAAGAAGTTTAAGCGGTACAGGGGAAAATAAAATAAGAGAAAGAAGGGTGAATGGGGGTGAGAACTGTATTGGCGTGTGTGGATAAGTGTGTGTGTGTTTAAGAAAATTTTGTATTCCTTAAATCAGATGACTTTGTATAAAATTTTATATATTTTTTCAGCTTCTTCTTTTCATTATTTTATACAATAATTTTTTCTTCACGTTTATACTTTTTTGATTCCTTTCTTATTTCGCTGATGAGCAAAAGAAAAAAAAACCGTCTTTTGCTGAAAACTTAAATGTTGGCTGGCATGGTGGGGCGTGAATGGTGAATATATTATTTTGGCAGGCTGGTTTCTTTCTTAAATTTTTTATACAATTCTCTCTTTTCTTTCCTTTAACTTTTACTTATTTATTTTAAGCTTAAAAATAAAATAAAACTAAAAGCCGTAGTAGTGAGGGGATGATGAGAAAGAAAATGAACAAATAAAAAAAAAATTATGTATAATGGAAAATCTCTTTTCATAGAATTTGCACAAAAATAAAGAAAAAAACATATAGAAAAATATAATAAATTTTGTGGTGTGTTAAAAAAAAGTTGAAGTATGAAAACTGTTACACACTTGTATGTATGCAGTGTAAGTATGTATGTATGGAGGCATGCTCGTGTCCTGAGTATATGTACATACGTGCGTATGTGCAGGTTCCTGCATGCATATTTTTCCCTTTGACTTTATTTTACACATTAAAAGAAAAACAAACAAAATTTCTCTCAGTGTAGTTGCTTGGCAAGTATGTGTTTGTATGAGTTAAGGTTGTAAAGTGTTACTAGGCTGGAGGATATTTTATTCTTTATAAATTTTTTTTTTGTGCAGAGTAGGGGTTATGACTATCTGTGTATTTGTTTGCTAAAGCTTATTATAAAAGTTTAATAATAAATAATGAAAAAAATGGAAAATAAATTAGTCATGCGCAAAAATTACCAATATTGGAAAAAAAGTAATTTTTAATTAAATATTTTTTATAAAAAAAACTTAAACACATACATACTTCTCTTTTCCCTAAAGGCATCCTTTTATTATAATATGTAGCAAAAATATTCTATATACATACTTTATATAACAACATTAATATAAATTTATATACAAATGCACATACATATATGAATAAATAATAATTACTGCATGTTTGAGGCATGTCGCTATTGTTATCTATAGAGGTTAAGGGTCAGTTTATAATAGAGAAAACACTTGTTTTTAAAGTTTAAAATATAAAAAATAATCACACTTACAAAAAATGTTTTTATTTAACCATATGTTACTTTTAGTACTGTTTAGGAAAAAGTACTTAGTACTTTTTACAAATTATTTTTTAAAAGTACCAAAAAACAAAAAAGGAAATTAGTTTTGTTTGAAAAAAAAATACTCTTTAAGTAAAACTTTAAATAAAGTTCGAAAATTACTATCGTAAAAGTACTAAAAATTAGGTCTGATGTTATATTTTATTTCGGACATATTTTGGTAAAATATTCTTAGTTATATCACGGATTTTCGAACGAAAGGAAAGAAATTTAAATAAAACAACGACGGTGTGCCTTATCGAATTGATTTTGGCTTAATCCTGAAGCCACATTGCTACCGTTAAATATGGAATAGCACATAATATACATAGCTTGCAGTGCTTTCAGTGCTGGCAGGGCGTCAGTACAATTTTTGATAACCCGGTCCAATAGGTGCGGCGTTACTCTGGCAATAGCGTTCGGAAATGACCTCTAGATCCACCAAAGTGGTTGGTAGATTAGACTAAGGACTTGATATAGCCCCGGAAAAACAATCAAGGAGTGCCAAGTCCCACAATCGCGACGGACGTTTTATTTACGCTTGCCGTGAGATGACCTAGTCGCCAAATTTTTCTTTCGCAACTTCGTGGGTTTTTTGCTTATAAAACCTACACTTAGGGATTGTGCTCGCATCAATAAAGGCATCTTAGATTGTTGCCACAGCCACTGACGCATAAATGAGCCTCGCCCTAGCCAACATCCCGATCTCTACCCAGCGTTCTCAGGGATTTCACAAAATTGTTTATGGTCGTCCAGCTTCAATTTGTGCTTCTGCACAATCTTGTATGGATGTAGGCCCATATTTAACCAGAAAAAGGCCGGCTTGACTTTTTTGCATCTGCGCCCAATCAACATTTCTGGGTATTATTGGATACTGACTATAGTTTCATCACTTGCGTGCACACTGGATCCATGTTTAGGAGCGACCTCATAACGAAATTCATGTTGTATATTTACAACTGAGGCATTGATAACTTTGACAACTTGTTAAAAATAGAACAATTGAAAGAATTATCATTAGTTTCCGATCACCCTATATATTCTCTTCTAAGTCCACACCTGTTGTAGGCCTTATACGAAAACAAGGAATTGAAGTAAGACACCCATTTACACTCGGATAGGTCGAGCACATCCGAAGAGAGAACGACAAATTATAATAAAGCGACTCGAACAATTCACTAACAATTCACACGAACAATTCACTAACCTTTCCTTACAGGCAAATACCTGGTAAATAAATAGACAACCCTCGATTGCTGTGAATGCTGATTTCCACAAGAAAATTAAAACAAATAAAACTGTGATTACATTCAGGAAAAGTGCCTGTTTGGTGTGTTTTACAGACTGGTGGTCATTATGGAGCAATAATTACAAACGTCACAAGACACACAGACTTAAAAGAGGACTCTTGGTGCATTATTATCAAAAATCACCCCTTTCGACTGGACTACATTCGAGATATTCGCTATAGATTCCAAAATTATTTTTAAATTGTTTGAAAATATTTCCTCAAATAAAGCAAACTTCATTGCAATTGATAACTCTGACTTTGTTTTATTTTAATTGAATGTTTCGTATATCGAAAGAAACCCTTCTTTACGTGAAACTAGGGTTGGACAAAAAGTCATACGTTTCGATTTTAACAATGGAATTGCTAAGGAAAAGTTTTGGGGGCGGGGTGCTCGGAAGTCGGTTACAGAAAAGTAGTCGCAAAGCGCGGGACTCAATTGGAATATGTTAAATAAAATCCCACAGGTTTTCGACTTAGAGATTTCTGATGCAGGATCTATTGACAGTCTCACTTCAGCATTAGTTTAAATAAACGCCGAACGACAGTACATGAATCACCATTTTTATTACAATTTTTAACGCAAGTTGCGCACCCGTGAAAGACTCCAATGCTACTAATTATCCGTAAGCCAAGCTACACAACCCCACCAATCCGAATCAATCTCATTTTTTATATCCCATCGTATATCTTCCTGGCTCGCCCTCTACATTCGTGTTTAATTTAATCCAAAGTTCTATTTATTATCAACACAATTAATTTATACCTCAGAGGAATAGACTGACCCTTAAAATATTCAAAAGTCATTATTGATTCTTCTAAATTCTTCTTGCTAAAATCAAGGATACTAATTCTCTGCTTATATTTTTATAATATTTTCAGTAATAACAAAAATGGCCGCTTCAATATATGCAACCCCACCGCCTGACTTAAGTAGCGAGGATACAGCATTATCCGATGTATCCAATACTTCATCGACAACAAACAATGCAACAGCAGCACCAACAGCTACAGAAACTTTTAAACAAATAACATCTCCCATAACAACTACTAAAAATATCACCAATAGTTCATGCGAAGAAACTTTATCGAAATCAACAATATCATCAGCTGCAGCAACAGCAACAGCAACTTTTTCCAACCATAATATCATTAGCGAACAACCAAGACGCACAATACCTGATGTTCATAAAGAAACCAGCAAACCCAACGATACCATCACAACATCCAACCAAACACAATGCTCTTCCAATCTCCCCACTATGGGAAGCTCTACAAATGCCGCCCTTAATAATCAAAATGCTGATAATGAGGATAACAACCAGCAGCAACAAAACACGACAGCAACAACAATGGCCGCCGTAGCAGCGGCAGCTAATGCAGCCATGCAACTTCAATTATTAGAAGCCATAAATGATGCTGCCAAAAAACGACGCAAACAGCACAATCCCAGTCGCATGGATGAGGGCGTTAACATCACAAATCCATCAAATTCATCAGCTCAGACTGTCGACTATGAAGAAAAACTATCGAAAATGTTTTTACCCCAGTCGATGGAGCAATTAAAGGAAACATTCGAATTGTTACAGCAGCAGCAAAACATGGAAAACATATCAAAAACTCAGGAATCAATTGAGAACAATAAAATGGCTAAACTTTCGGATATGAAGCAACAGCAGCATCATCAGGTATTTAACAATCCATATCATACCTTCTGTAAAGAGTGTGGCGAAAATTTCGAAAATGAATTTAAATTGAGTTTGCACATGTTGCAAGAACATGGCGAAAACTCGGATAGGTCTACCAATAACCAGTCTGCAGCATCCGATTTTCTACCCTTGGATATGTTGGCCTCGGTTAAGGTAAAATTGGAAAGAACTGAATGTGAGTCGCCCTCTTCAAATCACAGTCCACATGATCAAAGTAAGCAACATAAAAGTGATTCCTCTCCAGGTATTTTAACAAATGGTAAAGATCAGCAGCACCAGAATCAACAGCAGGCCCAATGGATGAGAGCACCTGCAATGGCTACCATGGGATTCCCTTTTCCTCCGGAAGCTGCTGCGGCAGCTGCTTTGCAGGCCGGGGCTTATTTGCCCCTGCTTGGGGTACCTAGTTTTTCTGGTGTTGATGGTCTTAATCGCCCCCCTCTAAGAATTTTCAATCCTGAAGCTTTCTGTGAGCTGTGCAACAAAGAGTTTTGCAACAAGTATTTTCTTAAAACCCATAAAGCCAATAAACATGGGCTCTATGATCCAATCACTGATAGTTTAAACTCATCACAGCAACAACAGCAACAAAATAGCATGAATGCTATGAGTCAGATGTTTCAATTTCAAATGCAACATCAGCATCAACATTTGCAACAGCAGCAGCAACACAAGCATATGGAATTGGCTCAACAGAAGCTGGTAAACGAACACCAACACAATGACCGTGAGAACTCTTCGATTGCCCTCACATCAAACTCCAGTGCCACTACAAAGTCCACACATTCCTCTAACAACTCGCAAACTCAGGTAACCTCACCACCAGCACCAGCACCGGTATTTTGTGATATTTGCTCAAAACGTTTTACAAATATTTTCGCCATGCGCCGCCATCGAGCCAAGGCTCATGAACAAAATTCCAACAACAACTCACATCGTAACAGTCCCTCTGAAGCCTATGGCCATTCCATGGATTCATCAGCGCCCTCAAGCCAAACAACAGATTTACCAGCAGACAAACACTTTCAAATGCCCGAAGGCTTTCGACAAGATTTTGTTTTGGAACAGGAAGAGGTATCGTTTACCCCACAACCTCGCAAACTATCACCTCAATTACAGCAGCAGGCTCGGGAAGCCAACTTTGCCCATGATAAATTAAAACGCTTGGGTATTGCAAATCCGGAAGCATTCTGTGAAATCTGCTGCAAGGAATACTGCAACAAATACTTTTTGCGCACACACAAATGGAAACGTCACGGTATTTTTATGCCTCCGGAAGAAACGGAAAGTCCCCAGAAGATGTCCACTTGGCCATTTATAAATATGCCTGGTATGCCAGTCAATTTAATGATGGCTCAACACATGATGACAGCGACTGATACTAGTACGGAGGAAGCTTCAAAGCAACTGCACAAGCGTATTAAACTAGAGCAGCCCGATGAGCACGAGGTAATAAGAGATGTAAATAACGATGAAAACCAAGAAAATCGTAGCGAAAATAATCAAGTGTCTAGTGTGCCCTCTACACCAGAACCCAGTAAATTCATGCACGAAAGCCAAAATATGGTTCAAAGTCCTGAAACTAACATGGGCTTACAAAACTTGCAAAAACTACAAACCATGATTCAACAATTAAATGATTTGAATAGCAAAAGACCCATTACTTGTCACCTGTGTGGACGAGAGTGGGAAAACCAATATGCGTTGCAAGCTCACATAATGGCTGAACATAATGGGGTCATGGAGAGCAGTACATCAGCCCTGAATCTCCCCGCCCAGTTTCTTATGCAACAACAGGCTTTGCTCAAACAGTCTCCAGGTGGCTCGCCCAGTTCTCTTATGCCCCTCATGGCCATGGCTGGTTCTGGGGAACTACGTTGCACTCCCTGCGATAAGGATTACACTAACTTATCAGAATTTCAAAAACATATCGCTGAAGTTCATCTCTTAACCAATACCTCAGACAGTCCTCTACGGGAGGGTTTTGTAACACCCGAAAGGCCCATCAACTCCTCTTTGGCTCAAAGTACGCGACCACCATACACCATAACACCTACCAGCAGTTATTGCGAGATTTGCAATAAGGAACTGTGCAATAAATATTTCATGAAAACTCATATGCAACGTATGCATGGCATAGAAATAGAAAATGGCGCCCAAATAGGAGGGGTGGTGTGCAATATATGCAACAAAGAATTGTGCAGTAAATATTTCCTAAGGGTACACAAACACAATACCCATGGCATAATAGAGGACGGAGCTCCTTTGCCAACACCTCGACAAAATGGTTTGAATTTGGAAACATTGCAGCAACAAATCATGGAATCAGAAAGCTTGAATAGAAACTTAAATATGAGTCCAATTGGTAGTGGCGGGTCGGAGGGGAAAAACGAAACTTACTCGACTTCGTCTTACACAGAAATGTGTACGATTTGTACCAGACGTTTTCGTAATGTGAAATGGCTAAGAAACCATCTTATAAGTGAACACGGCGCGTCTGGTATAGAAAAGGTACGTGAACTAGAACAACAGCATGAAGGCAGCTTAAGCAAACCCACAAGTCCAACTTTGAAAATACCCAACGGCTCTAGTTCTGCCGGATCTTCAGCCGCCACAGCCAGTAGTGCAGTACCTTCACCAGCTCAGTTAGCTCATGCATTGCAGAATCTCAATGCTCAGCACTTGATACAAAATATGACGAAAAATAATGTGGCAACGACTTTCAGTAGTGAACAAAATCTACAAACGACTCAACTTAAAGAGTACCAATGTTCCATGTGTCCCTTTGTCACACCATACTATGCACTTCTATTCATACATGAACGTACACATTCCATTATCAATAACAATAATTGGGAACAGGAACAGGAACAGGAGAAGGAACAAGCTAAGGAGCATTCATATAAACAGAAGAAATCTGAAAATCAAAAAGAAGAGCAGCCCCATTTAGGGGAAGAAAAGAAATCTATGAAGAGAAAACTTACGCGTAATTTAAAAACACCTACTGAAATTGTAACTTTGGACCAGGAGGACTTTGATGATCTGGCTGAAGTTAAGCAGTGTTGTAGCGATAGACCTAAACTACACACTAATGAACCCACTAACCTATCCAAGCGTACGCCCTCACCCACCGAAATCAGCTCTACTACAGGCCGCCAAGATTTACAGAAACCCAGTTCACCTAAAACTCTCCTTAGCGAAGACAATGGCCTGAGTGATAATAAAGATTACAGACATTCTTCCCTTTCACCTAAAGCATTTAGATCAAAAGCTTGCTCACCGGTATTCAGTAATCTACAGCAGCAACTATTGCAAGACATCGCACAGCAAACCGGTAAGCCGGCATCATTTGCTGTACCGCAGCGTGAAGATGCCGAGTTAGCACAAATGCAGGCATTTGTTATTGAGGCCGTTGGCCAAAACGATGAGATGGATGTAAGTAATCGTTTTATACCCGCTATTGTTTATTTACCAGTCAAAGAAACTCTAACAGGTACTAAAAAATTATCTTTTAATTTGACACCTATTTAAGTTGGTTGGTAAAACGCGTACTGTTTCTCTTTAAGTTAAAAAAATACTTACAAGAGCGAGAGAGAGCGACAGAGAAATAAGCAAGGAAATGCATTGGTTTACATTTGCCACTCTTTATCTCACTCTCTCTTAAACTGTGTTAAAGGAAAACTAGCACTGCCAGTTGCGATTTTTTAAATGACTTAAGTTGTTTTTATTTTTCAAATTTTAAAGACAGTGTTGTTGATGATAAAAACAAAAATTGACTTGTGCAAAGCTCTGGCATTAAACAGTTTCGTTCAAGTACGATTTAATTAAAGAGAAACCCTTTTTTTACAGTGATGGTTAGAAAAGTTCCTACTTGTTGTTCTTAAAAAAATCTTATAATTAAATTCAGAGATAAACAATTTTTTTAAACCAATTTTATAACACTACCCTATAAGCAAAATGTTTAAACAAATAAAAAAAAAACCTAGAAAAACTTATGCTAAACACAATACATACGTAAAACTTAGAACAAGAAACACATACATATACTATAAACCATAGTTGAACAAAATAGTAGTTAGAAAGTACCAAACAGTTAAATAGCAGGGTTTTTACAGAATTAATTAAAAAAAATATATACCAAACTGCTTTGCTCAAAATTAAAAGTAAATTAAAAAGAATTTATAGCCCAGTTAAAATAACAATAAATACCTAAAGGCCAAAAGTGTTTTTTCTAATAGATCAAAAGAGAGAAAACTACAATTTTAAAAAACACTTTGTATATAAAGCATTTGAAATATAAAAAATAGGAAAACTATAAAAAAGAACATCAGGAATTTCTTTAAGGCTTAAAGAAAACAACCAAAAAACACATTATTAAAAAACTTTTCTCAGGGCAAAAGTACAATTTATGTAGTTGTTAAAAAAAAATAAAAAAAGAGATTTAAAAAAATACCAAAATAACTAACGCTACCTCAAAGTCAAAAAGGAAAAGAAAAAACTAAAAACAATATAAAAGAAATTGAAAAACAAAAATATTTCTTTGAATAAAATTTTAATTTTATTGTATTTTTTATTTTATTAATTTTTATTTATCCATTCCAAATATGAAAACCTCTAGTCATGTTTCTTTCCAAAACAAAAAAAGAAAGAAATTGAAATATTTTAAACCAAATCTAGTCAAATGCGCTGCCATACAAACATGCTCAGCGTGTTTATTTTGATTAAAATAAATTTAAAAAGAAGCATAAAATTGGTCCCAGAGATTCGTTCGATTAGCCAGCAACTCGTTGACCATTTAAATTGAAATATGACGTACATACATATATGATAATGGCAATTTTGATTTAAATAAGAATTACATTTCGCGGCTCTCACTTAAACACAGATGCCAGCTGATACATTCCCACTCGCTTGAGCTTGAGCAACAATGCAACAAGCAGAAAACAAAGCATGTAATTATTTAGACAAGCGGCGCCTAATCAAAAATTAAAAAAACACAATATCATTTCTGTGGGTGGGCGATAAACAACAATTTTGGACATTTTACGGAAAACCGCAAAAACCTGCCGAATATCACGATTACTTCTATATTTGTAATAATCATCTCTGTGTTGCCTAAAAAAGGACTAGGTGTTCTTTACCTCTAAAGAGTGGATTTCATTTGGTTCCAAACTTTTCTATTCCAAAAACTACATTAGATATGACTTATTGGGATTTAACCATCGATGGAGAAAACAATTCTGATTACAACAGTATAAAAATATTTTTAAAACCATTTTACTTGGTGTAGTGTACCTTCCACCTACAAAAAAGAAAGCTCTATCGACCTAAGCCTTTAACACTCGCAGAATTTTTGCGTATGATTTATTCGTGCTCGACGTCTATTACAAATAAATGGGACTGTGCACGCACAAATCACATGAAATGCAAATCGTTGATTTGTTTTGTGATTTGTTCGACGTGTGACTAGGCTTGTTCGCGAACATTTGAAATGTTTTTTATTTTCATTTACTATGAACCGCGAAAGTGTGTGTATCGCAGAGATGAGTAGCAAGAAATTTGTAATAGATAATTTAAATTTTATAGAACATAAAATCCAAGTCTTTCCAAAACTTGATGTTTAAGTTTAAATGAAAAACTTGCACGCACAAATCACAAGAGTTACCTAGGACAAACGTCAGTAGATCCGCTGGAAAATTGACCGCTATATTTAAGAAGAAATAATAGACAATAATTAACCTGTTCCAATCTTTTACTCCTCCTGCGCATTTTATGTCCATATGGGAAAACATACGTTGAACACAGTCTGACATTCTTCATGGCCTTCCATAAAAGCGATAGCCCTTCCAATCCATTCTTGCTTCTTAGCATTTGTCAATTCAATAAATTGTTTTTTAAAATCTGCTTGTGGTCTGGCGACTTCTATACTTATGTTCAAATTACTTTAGTAGTCTACTCCATTCAAAAATGGCGACAAATCCATTAGCTTAAAAAAATCGGTTACCATGAGTGCTTTACGGATTTAAGCTCATTGCAGTGATAATCTAGATCTTCAATAAAGTCAACAAATTTGGGGGAACTCGTTAGCATTTTCAATTGAGCGTAAACAGTCGACGGATAGAAAACTCAATTAATTTTTCCTTAAGTTTACATTTTCTACCTTAAAATTGAGCAATAGTCTATTTGGCTGACATTGGCCGAGCAAAGTCTTAATTTGCCTATTTTTTTATGCAAAATAAAAATACAAAAATATGATCTATCCACATCTATCTATGGGTTTCCAAAACGAATGCTTCTTTTTTTATTTATTGCAATTTTTTACACCAAAAACTTTATTTTGTAATTTTTTTTTTAGATTCCTTAATTTTAGTCATATTTCTTTCTTACTTATTAATTATAAAAATATTTTGGCAATTGCTATTTTAACAAAAATAAAATCAACAATTTTTAAAAAAATTCCAAATTGTTTTTAAAAAAAGCTGTGTGCCTTAATAGTAATTGCTAAAATTTTAATTTTAATATCCTTTGATTTACCTTTAAATGTAAAAATTTTTGTATATTTTAATTTATATTGTAATATAAAAATATATTTTCCTTAACTTATAATTTAATAAATTTTTAATATATTTAATTTCATTTATAATTTTATTTCACAAAAAATTAATAAAAAATTTTTAATTTAAAAAATTGTTTAAAAAGAAATTATGTTTCTGTTATTTATTTAAAATAAAAAAAAACTTGAACTTTCCCCAAGGCAACCCTATTTCCTGTATGTTTACCTTTACCTTTAGCAAGTGCTGCCAAATTTTGTTAACTATTTGCTTGCCCCTATTTCGCCTCTCATAAAAAAGGCGTGAGAGAGTATAATTTGCTCTATAATTCGTATTTTTTATATTTATTAAAGTTTATTAAATTTCTTTATAAAATTAACAAACAACTTTGACTAAATACGGGTGATTTCTTTTGAGAGCAGTTGTATTTTATTCATTCTCTTTTAATATTCCTTTGAAAAAATGCTGGTTTATTAAAAACTCCTGCCATGTGTGTTGCTCTTTAAAGTGTCATTTAATTTGTCTCATTTACAATTCGATTTCAATTGTTGTTGTTGTTGTATTTAGTTGCTGTGTAATTTAGATCTCATGCTGTGATTTTTTAGGGTTTCTCTTCGTCTACAATTGTCATAAATGACATTTTAATTAGATACTTTATCGATTTTACTTTCCTTGGGCTATAATTTGTAATATGTCTTTTCAAATGTTATTGACTTTATTTGCTGCAAGCGGCGAATCTTGAACCTTTTAAATTTTATTTTTGTTTAGTAGTAAATTATTTTGTTCTATTTTGAAATTTGATATGTTTTGTAAAATATGGACCAGTGTTTTTTTAATTATTTAATTGAAAGAGTTAATCGAAGAAGAGGACAATTCTTTTATTGTTAAAAGTCAAAGAACATTTCTTTTTAACTTTTAAAGAAGTAAATTAAATTTTGGTGGTAAATTAAATTTTGAGATCAAACATTTTAAATTCTCGTGATCAATATACAGTTTCTATTTTCTCCTTTTATATTTCCTAATATTTCTGTTGTAAAATTTTAGATAAGAAATTGAAGTGAATGAAGTCATAACATTTTTAAAAACAGGACGATTGGTACATCATGAACAGGTTGTACACGAGAATCAAACGTTTGTGCGCTCGTTGTATTAAGTTGAGTCTCCGTTGTACGAAAAACTAAAGAATGTTGAAATTTTTGCAATTTGTACAACCCGGTTGAAAGGTTATTGAGCGTGTTGTACAACTTAACTTAAAAAGTATTTTTTTCCACATTAAAAGTACTGTGTCGAAAATTCGAAGAGAACTTATCCTGTCTGTATAAAATAGCGTTGGGTTTTTTTTTATTTATATGAGGTAAACATTTTAAACCATCTTTGTAAATGTAAATGATTTGACTATAATTTTGTGCAGTATATTACTAAATGTTACAGATCGAAAAAAGTACTTTTAAAGACGTGGCGCTATTACAGTAATTTGGAAATGAAAAAATACAAAAGCACTAAATTTTCAATCACAGCCACATAGGAAAAAGCATATTGTGCGTGTTTTATTTGCCATCTTTACTCAACAAGACTTATTTGCAAAATGAAGTTGTACAACGAAGTTGGATTATTTGTGGGAAAAACACCGAACTTGATTTACCATCGGAATTATACCAACGGTCGCAACGTCTATGGCTTGCATAACATATGATTTTATTCAATCATAACTTGCGTCCTTGCAACTATGCGCCAGTATCTCAGATCTCATATATTTACAAGTTAGGCGTAGGACAAATATGATCAAACATGATTTATAAAAATAGGTTTAAAGTCTTAGTCTTTTACTTTCTCCCCAGGAGTTCTTAAAGTTTATTGCGCGGAAGTTACTAAGCTGTAACGAATTGTTTACCAAATTAGTGACAAGTGTTACAACGTTAGAGAAGGCGAAATTTATTGATTCGCAGTAAATGTACAAAATCCCTTCTCTATTGCCACAGAACTAACGAATAGGCGGGTAATAAAGTTCTAAATAGAGTATAAGATGCTAATAGCAGGTAATTTATTAGAATAACTCAGTTTAACCTAAATTTATTCTATAGCCTTGTCCGATACATTTTAATTTTAATAATGATTCCGAAACTGACAACCCCTTTGGTTCCAGGAAGACTGATAATTTTCTCTTTTTGGAAACATTAAAATTTTAAACAAACTTTCGAATTAACTTGATTTTAAACTCATACTTTCTTTCGAATCATTCCAAAGTGTCAGAGGCATTTTATCGTCCGAACACAGGTTTAAGCGCTTCATAAAACCTTTCTCCATTTTCGCTATACCGTTCTCCAATGTGAAAATCACCCTTCACCTAGCCTTGTAAATTATTTATTTTTAACTTAAGTTTCATTTTATTGAATGTTTTAAAAAGAAATTTACAATAAATTTTCACGATTTTAGGGGGGAAATATCCCATTTTCTCTCCCACTGCACCAGCGCTTGATGTTATTTAATGCAGGACAATTTCACTTTTGAACGAAAACTCAAGTGGTACTATTGTATAACTTTTTTAAAATATTCTTAATATTTGTAACTTTAAGCTAACCCAACTTACAAAAATTTCAATTTTAAGCTGATGTCCCCACCCCTATGAAGTGAAGCTTGCTGCAGCACGCATATTGCTGGTATTAAGAAGGATTTTTGATTATTTGCAGTTAATTTGCCCCTAACATTGTGTGGACATTATTTATATTTTCTCCTAAAATTAATAATTAAAATTAATTTATACATTTTAGTCTTTCGCCCTGCTAATGACCATTATAATTTTCACTAAAAATGAAAATATTCCCCTCCTTCATATATTCACGAAAAAACATTGTTTTTATGCTAAAAAATTTATCGATTTTTTTCAGGCTTAATAGCAGTTTTATGTAAAAAAAAAGATTTTTCTTTTGTGTAAACTTTTTATTTTTATTAATCCCTAAAGTAGCCATACACATGAATGCCATTGTGCAGTCAGTTCATTTATTCATGGGCAAACAACGAGCGAGCAGTGGTAGCGGCAGCTGTCGCTGGCTGCCGTAATTGTGTGTGCTGTAGCCGACATGGCTTTGTAGGAAAAAAAAAAACTAAATACAAATTTAGGATAGAGTCAGTTGACCGTGTTTGTTTTAAGTACAAGTGTCTGTCTGTCTGTCTGCTATGGACATTTGCATTTGCTGCTGCTGTTGTTGTTGTTTGATTTTTATACAAGTTCTTATTTTTTTACAAGGGAGTTTTTCTTTCTAGTTTCTTTATTATTATTTACAACAATTGCTATTTGTGAAATAGAAATAAACTGCAGATGTATTTTTTTTACTATTTTATCTTGAGTAAATACTTAATTCTAAAACACAGCAGGATCTACTGTGTGATTATTGTTGGTGTATTTTCACTTCTTTCCTTCAGTTTTAGGGCTTCAAGTTGTTGTAGTTAAATCGTTTTTAATGCGGAAGTGATTTTTTTTTTTGCTATAAAAAATTAGGAAAAATGAAAATTACAATAAAAAACTTAATATTCATGAGGGTGTTTATTAGCGGGGGTTTTTTGTAAGGACATATTGTAAAAATTGAGTGTTTGTAAAGTAGAGGTAATTAAAAAAAAACTATGGTTTTCTGGACATTGGTGATGTTTTTCGTGTGGACATTAGGAAAATATTTGGTTTCATCGCGGTCTGTTCAATTTTTTTTTAAATAATTCCAGAATTTATTGTATAGTTTATTTTAAATATTCTCTGAGCATTTTAACATTTAGCTCAGTCTTATATGTTTTCAATAACTCATTCTAAAATCATTACTTTTAGAATTTCCTAACAGAGCTCTAAGGGTAAATGGCACACCCTAATCGGTCCAAAGGTTTTTCTCTGTGGAATGACAAAACTACTCAGATTCGCAGAGTTCTTTAAATTCCGAAAATATGAATGAAATTAGAGTTTGCTTTATTTCGAAAACGATTAAAATGGGATGTTAAATAAAATACTGTAGGGTTTGATTTGATCAGGCGCGGACCCAGAGAATATCCTATTTCCTCGTCTAAACCAACTAAAAGTTAATATTTTCTTACATAAAAAAATTAAAAAAAATATTTTTTCTTCTTTAAATATCCCCTCTTTCTACAATGAGATCAGCAATTTCTAAAAATTATATAAACCAGTGTTAGTTTTAACAAGCCGCCGACGAGGGAAGTTAATTTGAAATAATATTTAACTAAACCGACCACCCGACGGAATTCCAATATCTATAAATTTGGCATGATAGTACAACGGAAACATTTGAGTTGTGGACTTAACAAAAAAAAGGGGGAAAATATGCAAAATCAAATAAATTTGACATAGTCGGACAATGGTAACTCTGGTGTGGACACTATGCTTCTTGGAGATGACTGCAAGCATAAAGGAGCACAGGAGAGCAATATCGATGGGACAGTTAAGTGAAGAAATTAAGTAAGTGAAGCAGAGTGTGACTTAAACGTTACTTGTGGAATAGATATAGAGAAGAATATACGGGCTGACTCCACCTACGTCCCTGCCTACTCCCTGAAGAAGTTATTTACTTTAAGTAACTCCAATGGTGATTGTTCAGAGAGGCTAACGGGGGATCTTAAGCCACTTTCGATTCCATGTTAATCCGCCAGGGTAGGATAAGGGCACAAAAACTAAAATATTGTCTTCTCCTTATTGTGGTAGCACCTGCAAATTCGCCATACTTAGAAATTGTTCTCACGACATCTCACATATTGTGCTCTCCGGTATCATAAAGTATTCTACTACATACGTATATTTTACCTTAATCATGAAAGGTATCCCCAAGTTCAAGCTAGCAGGCCTAGGGATTTCATTTATGCCGGAATCCTGCAACCATGCTCTCCTCTCTACCAGCTCATTAGCTATATAATTCCGTATTGGTTATATGTCTCCGTCTTAGAGTGAGTAAGATGTGAAATAAATATCTTGTGGGAATCTAATTCCGACTCTACTATCGATAAAGAGCCGGATAGTAGAACCCTGTATAAATGCAATATTGTGGTGGACGTTGTAACTTCCAGTACCCAAGACAACTCCATCTAGAGCAGTCGCCTTTTGCAGCCCTTTGTTCAGCAGTCCTTCTCAGATTCAGGGGTTTTCAAAATAGGAAAGTTGGGACCTTTCTCGAAAAAATTTACGTAACAATATCGAAATGGACGTTAAAATATTGTGAGTAACTTAAGTTTAAAAGACTTATTAGAGTTTCCATCGTCTTAAAATTAGAAACTAATTTCATTTCATAAACTTTTATACTTTTTTCATAAAAAAGTATAATAAACAAATGTTCTGTAGCCAGTGTTTAAAGCACTAACTGCGATATAGCCATATCCCAGAAAAAAAAATTCTTATTAGCAATGATTTTGTTGTTATTACGCTGCTGACAGTCAGTACGGTTGAGCAATAGCAAAAATCAAAAAAAAAAAACATTTGCTCTAAGAAATAGCACTTCCTGCTCGTTATTTTATTTTTGGTTTTGCTATGCTCGCACTGCTGAAAATATGATTGCAACTGGAACAGCACCAGCATAAATATTATAGCAATTACATTGACAGCATTTTGAAATGGTGCAACAAGCGTGCCTTGCACCAATAGGAAATATACATAATTTTCTAAGTATTCAAATAGGTACAAAATTCAACCCTTACCTTATAAGAATTTATGACAAAATTTGTTTAAGATTTTCCATTATTTATTGCTATGCTATTTTCGTTTCAGAACCGCACAAAAACAGCAAAAACAATATCGCAAATAGTTTGCTGTTGCTGTTTGGAAATAAATTTTATATTTTTAAATTTGCTTTTAGCGTGCTGTTAAAATATGATTGCAGCATAAAATAGCGCCGTGTTTGCTGTTATATTTGAACTATTGCTATGTTTAGGAAAACTATAATAGCAGCTTTTATTTAGCTTTTCTTGGTTCAACTATTAATATAAGAACCTTTCCCAACGTTAGTTCTGATTTTCTAGTGTATTTCCGGTTATTCGCTTTAGAGATATTCATGGTTTTTAGATCGGCTTTGAAAGCTGACAATCTGAAAAAAAATAGGTAACAGAAGACTTAGTTTAGACTTGCATTACCTTGCGCGAAGCAGTTTTCCTTCTTTTTCCGAATTTTTCAGTTTTATTGAAACATATGAATTTATGTCTCCGAATAACTAAAAACCTTTAAAAAATATATTGAATCCACTTAATAAAGCAGCACATTTATTTAATTATTTTGGATATTCAATATACAATTTCCTTTTGCCATCCCCAACTCCTTTCTCTAGGGCATATACATGAGCAAGTAAATCGAATTCATTTGTTTCATTCAAGGGCTGCTTTTAATCGGAATTCGTGTCGATTTTCCATTCAAAGCGTTTTTAATAATAATCAAACAACACGTGTCAATGCAAATTTTTTTTGCTCCTTTCTTCCATTCATATGCAACATTTTCTCACTTACATTTTTCCTGCCGTTTTAATCGCCATGACAACAATTATTATAATTACGATTTCGTCATTCGATACTTTCCATAAGACTTGCGATTTCTATGAATATGAATGTAAATTAATGGAATGAATATTCGCAAGTATGGCAAACAAAAATTGTATAAAATCCATTATTTTTGCATCCCAAACACCCTTAAAGATGTTGAATGTAGTTTTGGTGTTGGCAGTCTTTTTTCTATTGATATTTTACAATTCTATTCACTAAAATACGTTGACGACCTTTGTCTTGGAAAGTTCATTTCGCACACATCCAGATCCACACACACACACACACACACACGCTCACATACATGTGTGTTAAGGAATAAAAACCTATTGAATTCATGTCAATTTATAATGTTTTTTTCTATTTTCTGTTTAACTATTCGTCGTAATCCTTATAGCCCATTTCGTTTTGTTTAACTAGTAAATTGTTTGTTGCATGTTTAAGTCCCCATTTTTTGAATTGTGTGTTTCGAATAGGGGTGCATTTAATATCGATAGTCGGAGATGGTTTTCAAATCCATTTGCATGTTTAAAAATAAAAATCAAAAACCATTAATATTTTTATTGTGTGCGTGTGTGTGTGTGTGAGTCAGAGTTTTAATTTTTCAATATTTTTGCACAAATTCTAATAAAAGAGGAATATTTAAATGGGATTTTTTTTATTGCTTTTCTGTAGGAAAAATCATTTTCAAGTTTCATAATTTATCAGGCAAAAGAAAAAAGTAATAAAAATTCGATGCAAAATGTTTTCAAGGAAACTTCATGTTAAGGGGACAGTCTGCTAGGCAGGAAGAGTCGAAAATAGTTGCTTCAGTTTTATTTATGGCGAATTTACGAATTTAAGAAAAATTTTAAAAACTTTATGGTTGTGCAATTTTTTATGAACACAGAAATTTTCTCTGAACAATTGGTCCTAAAAATTTACTTATTTCGAAATTAGTTACTCCCTAATACTGCTGAAATGCGTAATTTTTTTTATTAAAAATTAGATTTTATAAAGTTTGGAATATAAGATTTTTTTTTAACTATAATTTATACATTTTAAGCTAAGTTCGAAAATTCGAAGTTAAGTTCGAAAATTCGAACACACTTAAAAATATTATATTTTGACTTTATAGCTTCCAAATTCTTTTTTCTTTTATTTCAAGACCGATTTTAATCTATATTAAATATTAACTAAGTTTGAATTATCAAATACAGGGCTATAACCTTGCGTCAACCTTTCTTTCATAGAAACCTTAATGAGGTTAGATTCAAATTATATTTATTTTCTGTAGCTTGAAGGTCTTGTATGGAAAGAAGCATCCTATGATAATATATATGTAAAATTATTTGACAATTGGTCAATTTCGAAATATTACTCCAGAGTATTGTTCACCGTCGCTAAGGGTTTTATTCCATTTTTGCCCTTTTAAATGCAGAACATGGACCCCACGAACATCGGTTTGACTTTTCCTTTCAAGCAACTGTTTACCGAATTATTTTGATTTTCAATTTAATTTTAAAATTCAAATTTAAGGTATTTGGAAATAATCACATTAAAAATGATCTTACGAACACACAAGCCTTTATCAAAAAAATTTCACTTTAGCGTTTTTGAGAAACTTCTTCGTTACAAATGCAATGTTCTAGGTGCACTGAAACCACGTCTTTTACTACACGCGGACTCCTTATAAATATTTCAAATCCTTTGATCAACCTCAGCCGCATATTTCTTAAACACTGAGGAAAAAATTAGAACTTTCTGCAAAGCACAAAATATGGACATAAGCTGACATTTTAATCGACTATAGGATTGTTAAACTTCTCTGCAAAATATAGCAAAGTTTTTTACCATCCTTTGTTACTGCTGCGATCTCAAGTGTTTTCCACCGCTTTCAGTTTAATTAACATGCGAACATACGAATTTGTTGATCAGTTTTACTTAAAATTAGTTTTTCTGTTCATAGAAAATGTTCAAACTTTTTCAACTAACAAAACTTGTCTGAATGAAAGGTATACTTCCCCGTCGCTATAAATATTTTCTTTTTTGCTGTTAAAAACTTGACAATTTTTCATTTAAAAATTTTTGCCATAAAATGCACCCTTATTTCTTCTTAGCAATTGCCAAAAAATTTAACATGTTTTTATATTTATATTTTTCTCTTTTTACACGTGTGCATGTGTGTGCATTTGTGTGTGTTTGCATAGGTTGCTTGTATTGTCATTTAAGTTTGTGGCAGTTTTTATAAATTGATATGCAAATTCAAACCATTACAACATTAGCATAATGCAATTTTTATGTATGTCTGATTGCCTGTCTGTCTGTCTGTTTGTTTGTGAAATCAATAGATTTCGTAGTTTGTATGTGAATGTGTTTTGAAAATTATGCTGGAACCTCGTAAAGGAAACTTTGGTCAGATTTTGCCCATTTTTTTTTTTGCACAAAAGGCAACCAAGTAATGAAAAATGACAGTTTATTTTCGGCATAGTTTCCATTTTAATTTATTTTATTGTACAAATCAGGAACAAAAACGTTTCCATTTTTAATTGAAGGTTAAGGTGATTTTTATGATTTTTTCGAATTGTCTCTGAAACATGGTGAAGTTTTGATTTGTAGATGAGAGAAACGAACTGAAGTACTCTGTTTAGAAGCAAAAACCTGCATTTACACATATCAGTGAGGCCAACCCAAAATTCTTCTTCGAGGAAGATACGATTTCAAGAGAAGGTATGTATCTCTTACAACATATCTTACTTTGAAAAATAGTAGGTCTTTGTTTATTTTTCGGCTTTTTTAAACATCTGAGAAAGAGTATTTCGTAAGTGAACTTTCGTTTAAATAAAAAATATTTTTTAATTATTTTTTTTATAAGAAGCCATAAAAACATGTTTTGTCAGTTACATTTACAAATATTTAGTCACTCAAGTTAGAAATGACAGAAAAAGAAAAAATGTATAAAGGGGGCACACGAAGTGTTTTAGACGCTGTTTACACGCATTGTAAAAAAATAATAGTTTTTAGTAGCAGCGATTTAATATTTGCTTACACGCATTCGAAAAAATAAGATTTAGTTAAACTTCTAGACTGGATTAGCTAAAAATATCGGGTAACAATACTTTAGCATTAGTTAAGAAAAAATAAATGTGCTTGGTTCTCCTCGGAAAGTGGTAGAGTTGAGTAATATACTCCAAATAGGTAGATCTACCCCAAAGGCGGTAAAGTTGGCCTCACTGACACAACTTTCTTGTTTAAACCCTTCAAGTGATACAGATTTGTACTAAACATTATCTTAAGCCGGAATTTGCTTACAATTTATACAAATTTAAGGAATTTAATAAACAATTTTTTAAAGTTTCATAATTATATTAAAAACATAGCGATGGTAATTTTACTAATAAAAATTTGTGTTTTGTAACATGACGGAATACGAGGCACTTATTTTTTCTTTGTTGAAATTTTCAGCCTTAGATATTCTTCTTTCAAATCTCTGCAGCTGCAGGGCAATAGATAAAAATTAAAATTATTTAATACACAATTTAAATTACCAATTTGTTTTATTCCATAGATTGGAATATTGGAATTTTTTTTTTACTTTCCTGGGAATTTTTGAAACAATTTTTTTAGGTTTTAAAATAGTTTTTATTTTATAATATTTGAAAATGAGTGCTAAGGGTGCTAAATAACTTATAAAATGCAACGCAATGACAGAATTTATTTTAAAGATAAAGACACAATTAAAAAAAATTATTTTTGTTTTGATTATAAATTCCGGTATTGGCTGGTGTTGCGTTTTATAAAATAATTAACATCTTTATTTTACAAAACGCAAGGCAACACGAGAATTAATAAGGAAATTTCAAATATTTTTAAAATATTTTATGGTTTTTCATACAATTTGTTTAGCTTCTGAAAAGGGAAATTCAACGCTTCATGTTTTATGGGGTTCTTAGGCACAAACCAGAAATTTTTTTTAATATTTGAAATTTTGTTTTTATTTTCCATGTAAACTCTGGCATGGCCTGGCGTTTTATAAAATAAAAAATTTAATTTTTTTAAGAATTTCGGTATTTGGGGAGATTTTTCAAATATTTTTTGGGAATTAAAAAAAAAAATTTGTTGATGTTCAACAATGAACGTACAATCGAGTAAGAACTTACAATTCTTTCATTAACTTTAATTTTGTAATCTCGAATTCCGCAAAAAGTTTTTAGGTTATGATTATAAAGCTACATGTTTTTACTTACCCCGATTTTCGGATATTTTTTAAGTGGGATTTTCTTAAAAAATAAAAGGTTTGTCTTTTCTAAAGTTTCTTAAGGGGTAGCTGCTTATTAAAACAAATGGAAGTAATTTTTCTACTTGAGCCTTATGGCGATTGACAGGAAAATCATTAATTGTTTAAAACCATTGTAGACGATTACGGCCCTAAAGTCTACATTGAAACGCGGGGGAATAAATATACAAATGTGTCAATATATTCTATTGTATTTCTTGATTATATATAAATATATATTTTTTAAATAATTTTTTTTTATTGGAATTAAATTTTTTTATAAATTTTATTACTATAAATTATTTTAAAAAAATTTGAACATTTATGGATTGAAAATTTTCGAAAATCTTTTACAATTGGAATGGATAATTTAATTTGGTTTCTTTTTTACTTAGTCACAGCATTAAAAATATTTGTTATTTTTTATTTAAAAAAAATTAGCTTTTAAGTAACGAGCACAAAATCAAAATTTTTTTTGGAACAATCCAAATTTAGTATTAGATCACTTCAAAATATAAAAAAAAATTATAAAAATTGATTGAAACTGTCTTTTTTAATTTCCCCCCTTTCCATGTAAAGCAAAATCAAAATTTTTAAAATATTATTAAAAACCATGAGCATAAATCAAAATGGTTTCAATTGAGAACTTTTTCCCTTTTGAGCCACAAATCAAAATTAGTTCTAAGTTTAAAGAAGAAAAAAAAAAAACAAAACAAAACAAAACAATTGGCATAAACAATTGGCAAGTAATAAATTTTGAACTTTTCTAAATAAATATCTTTTATTAATAAATAATTATTAACAATATAATTTTTTGTAATTGGCTTACAAACAAAACAACTTAAGTGTTTTATTAAGTTATAAAACAAAACGCACACTACGAGCAAAAATCAAAATTATTCGAAATATTTAAATTTAAGAACAAAAAACAAAACAATTTATTGAAATTTAATTTAAAAAAAAAAAAAACAATCCAAATTTAAATTATTCCAAAACAAGCAGCAACAAATTAAAAAAGTAATATAATTTATGTGCATTTGTTGAAAAAAAAAATTATGAAAATTAAAAACCATTTAAGAAAATAAAATCAAACAAAATACTTAAGGAACATTTTTTAATTTTCACCAAAAATACAATATTATGAGAAGAACAATTATTACAGACAGGCAAAGTTCACATAAATGGTAAACTAACAAATAATAAAATACATTAAACATAAATATATTATTTAAATTAAACAGACATGTATGTAATAAGAAGAGTAAGAAAATAATAAATTATAACATTTATCAAAATAAAAATACTTTACGTTATTATAATACAAGAACGATATAAATGTGTTTTAAATTATAAATAAAATTAATAGCAACAACATAAAATAAATTTAAAATAAACATTTATTTATAATCTATATAAAAGCAAAATTGTGAATGAGTTTCATTTTGGAAAAAAAAATCTTTTAAGACCCTTTCACACTATTCGACTGAGTAAAACGAGTTGTAAAAAATTCAAATTCAAAGAGAAAGTTTTATAGTGTGAAGACTGAAAATTTTTTGAAAGTTACCAAAAAGGCAACACTTCTAATTTTATCAGGGTTGCATTTTTACAAAAGTGAGATCGTGTAGAGAAACAATGTAATGCGAATATTTTACTTTGAACAGTAAGAACGATTACGCACATTTCTAAATTCAGTTTTCGAATGGAGTAATGGAAAGTTGTTTCTTATATCATGTTCATACATGCGCCTTAATTGAGGCAATTTAATTTTAATTTCAGGAATAACAATTGTTGTTCAGACGTATCCAATTTAGCTTCCTCAATTAGTTTCCTCATAGCTGCAAATGTGTTCATCACCCAACAATGAGGCTTTAAAAGGCGTGTAATCATGTGTTAGGCGTTTTTACCTACAAATATCCCATTATCACAATATCTAAGAGATGGCTAAATTGATAACATTAAGATTTGTTGTCTCTTTTATATAATCGTGATAATGTTGTTGTAAGTTGTGGGTTCTAGTTAATAGTACATTAGATTCAATGTGTTCGTTAATTCCATGAATCTGCATTTTTTTTCTCCATTACAGGAAGAAATAAGGTAGCCGTGCAAGAGGTGGAGAGCTGAATCTCTAAAACAACGGTTTTAATTTGCCAAGGGGGGTTCCCGAAAGCGATGGACAAGAGTGCCTCGCAAGGTGTTGGCGCGCCAATCTTTAAAGGAAACTCTAAGGTATTAGATCGTGACATTCCAATAGGGATGGGCAAACAGGCCTCGCAAGAGATGGAGAGGTTCCTCTCTGTAGGAACTCCGATGTTTATTGGCCAACGGATGAATTGTAAGGAAATGGACAAGAAAGCAAGAGGTGGAGGGGCCAGTCTTCAAAGAGGGTCCTCAGGAAGAGGCTGAGACTGTAGCGCACATTTTATGTGAATGCCCGGTACAGACTGGCATAAGACTTGGGACCACGGGCAGGTACTTCTTAAATGTGAATGATATAGGGTACCTACGCCTTAGACAAATGCTAGCAATTACAAGAGACTCCGTTATGAGGAAGAAGGCCGACAGTGTTAACACGAGACTCGAATGAGAGTTAGGTAGCCGTAAATAAAAAATCGGTTGCCTGAATGCGACGAAGGAAGTTGGTTGAGAAGGGACCCATAAAGTTAGCGGTCAGCTTCGATATCCCCCTGCATTAATATACTGATTTGATATGCATATAAACTTGTTAGACATTTTTTGTGGGATTTTCTTAAATTTTAAAATAATAAGGCGGGAACCAAGATTCATGCGCAAGGGAAACGATATGATACCCAACACTCAATTTTCCGATAAGAAGCAAGTTCATATTAAGATTTGCTTCAACGAATCTGCCCCTAAAATTCTACCAGCTCTCTGGAATTTTCCCATAACAGATATCGTAGACCGACATTTTTATTCGAAGAACGACGGACCAGTAATGCCATCTCTTTATAATTTGCCTCATACCATAACTTATTGTGGATACATTGTCTCATCTCACTTTCAGATCTTGAGTCAGCTGGATCTTGTAAGTGGAAGTCAGTGAAAGTTTGAAAATTCTTGCGCACGTCGAGGAATCGACTGCTTCGGGTACTCTATCACAGCTTTGCTGAAAGTAGCGCAGCTCTCAGCCGTTGTCTGATAAATGTTCATCGATATCGACCATTTAGAATTTAGCCACCAAACTTTGTAGCGTCAACTTTAAAAGACCATCGCATCTGTCTTTAAAAATATTCTGCCTGGCACAAGCGTAAAGAAGCTGTAAGAAAAGCATCTTAGCAGGGCAAAATTATTTTTGTTTTAAATGATTCCTTGAAAGTAGCTATCGCATTCTCTCTATAACGCGTATTATAACACTTTAAGAAGTGCTTATAGGGAAACAAATGTGACAGTATTGCATACTTAGTAAGGGCCACCGCCCGGTACCAAGCTCAGATTTACTTTTAATATTTATTTCAGATATTTATAAACTTAAAGAGATTAAGCTAGTGAAAGTGAAGCAATCAGCAACTTCATGCTTCATTGCTCCCACCTTAATATACAACTCCCTTAGAAATAAATACGTAGAACATACATACAAACATACATACATACATTCATATGTGTGTGTATACATTTTTGGTAACAAACAAAACTTTCGAAAAGATTAAAATCTGTCAAAAGTACAAACGACATCTACATAATTTCCTTAACAAAAGAAAAGTTTAAGTGAAACAATCAAAATAAAACTTATAGAATTCTTTCCAGCCACCGAATATTGATTTATTCTTATTAAAAATCAGAAAAAATATGTCATCATTTTTATATTTTCTGTTTTGTCGAGAAAGAAGTTGTCACTCCCTTTTCGTACACAAGTAGAATTTCTGGTGGCAGGGCTGTAAAATATTTTTCATAAAGACACAAAATGCGACTACATGAAATCATTTCACGCACATTACAAAAATTACTCGTATGTGGGGATGGATGACTTTCTTTTCTTCATACTCGAAATATTTTAGTTGTTACTCAAACACATGCTAGATGCAAGTATAAGGCAGAATCAGCTTAGAAATACACTGAGAAAATAGCATGTTTTGACATGCAAAGCATCATCATCATTTTGCATAAACATTGAACCCAACACACCGAGGTGGATGAGATCCCATGATGTTGGCTCTCATGACCTACGGGATCATTGATTAAGAGAACATATAAAAAACTCCAAAAAATGTCTCAATCAGTCATTGAATTGTTACACGATCTGTATGGCATGTCACTTGGTCTTGTTCAAAATAACACTGTCATTTTTCATATAAACAGCACGCGATTCAATGAATTTACTGAAACAAAGATTCAACGAACGATGTATCTCACAAGAATGGCCTCTTAGCTGTGGTAATATGTAAAGTCGCAAGTACATATCGCTCATTTACTTAAACAACGCTCCGACTAGCTAAAAAAAGCAACGGATTATTCTCTTGAAACGTGAAAAGTAGAAAAATACAAAGCTGGAATTTTCACATAATATAAAGCATGATACATCGAACAATTCTGTGTCATTTTTTGAGTTAATACGTTGTTGGAGTAAGTGAGCGATATGTATATCGCTGTTATTGGTTTGAAAATGTCTTCAATATCGTCTCAGGATGGCAAATTTTAAATACGACCTCTGGTATCACGTTTCCTTCCCGCCAAATAGTGATAGCCATTTAAGCCCGGCCACTCCCAAAATGCCGTCCCTTTTGATTATTTTGATCAAATTCTTTATGTCGCTTCTGGCATCGCGCATCCTTCTCTCCTAATAAGCAATTTCTTAAAATGACAAAAAGGTTCTCTTAAGATAAATTGAACTTTTAATATGAAGAGAGGTTAAGTTTTACTAGTTTTAACAATATGCTGATTTGAAAAGCGTATTGCGAAGAACGTGAGGAAACTGAAACATTAGATTTCACCTTGATGCCTTAGAAGGCTTAAAAAACCTTAAAAGTTAATCTTATTTCGTTTGAATTCTTTGAACGGGAATTGTTTAACTTCATATAGGTTAGATTTTATTAGATTAGGGTAGGTAGGGTCATGTTTACAGGATTCCTGCCTCAGAAACTAGGTCTCTTTGGGTTGCCTGAAGAAAGAAAGAAAGAAAGGAGAGTCGAAAAAGTAGAGAGTGAATTAGATATGTATAGAAGGAAGGGTTGAGTGTTCACTATAGATATATCTGGGTCGATTTGGAGTCATTCCTAAATTAGTTTCTGATCTATATAATGAAATATATTTCCCATAGTCCGATAGTTTGATGACTGGGGCGGAGGCGCCTGAGTGGAACCTACCGCCGATCCTTTACGCAGCATAGGAGGTGATATAATGTACCCTGTTTATTTTGATAACTTGTACAGTCAAATCTACAAAGCCTGGCAATTCTTACTACGATATTTCTCAATTGCGTGTTTGGAAATATTAGTGGGTACCTGGTTCAACTTGAGTTGCTAGGCTATGTTTCACAATTATCAATCGACTTCCTTGGAGTAGTGTTTAGCGCGACCACTAAATAGTTTGCATTGAGATCTTTAAATACTCATGTTGTTTCTTTTGTGTTCATTATTTATGAGCGCCAACAAATGCCCTAAAAACGCGTTATTTATCAAATTTAAAACGTTGTGAACTTTCAAAAATCAAACATTTGGTTAAACGTTGTCTGGGATCGCTCTTGCAGGTCTTCTATGAAAAGAAAAGTAAAACGCTGCTTCAAACATAAATAATTGATGCGTCTTAACTAAAAAGAAATGATATCTTATTTATGCAGCTGCCAATGAAATGCACTTAACATTTGTTCATCTCAACTATTTCTATTTTATAAAAAAAATTCTCTAAGTGTAAAGTACGGCAGTATGAATTGTTCCATATTAAATGATGATGTTAATGTCTGTCAAAGTTACCAAGAAAAACTATTACAGTTGTTTGTGGTGCGCTTTCTTCAAAAAGCAAGTTAACACACAGGCACACACAGGCAGGGGCGATAACAAAGTTCCCCCTGCGAAAGATTTTACTTGGGCATGAAATAGTTTAAGTGGCGATATAACAAATACTTGACGCAATCAGATTAAATAGAGGTACAACAACAAATAAATGTGTACACGCTTCCTTCATACACATACATACGCGCACGCATCCTCCTCGCAATCATGTGAGGTAGCAGTCTTGATATACTTCGTATCAGTTACTGACTACCAGTCGTGGTAACATACAGTGCGGCATATCTATAAGCCTTGTTTATTGTTGCTGCCAAGGCCAGATATGATTGTCAACAATAAAGAGACTATTTCCATTTTATCTTTGATATTTCATTACTGTGAAGCTATTTCAAGTAGAAAATTGCTTTAATCCTGCTGCGTTGCTGGATAGTTATCACTTTTCAGAATGAAGTAAGAAAATATGCAGTATTATTCTGTATTCCAAATCCGCAAATATTTTATTCGAAATTGGAAATTTTCGAATATTATAGCTATTCTGTATTATAATTCCGAATAATTTTTTTACTTAGAATAAAAACGGTTGATGGAGTGAATTAGGATTTCTTCAATTAATACTTTATTTAAATGTTAAAAAGGGAATTTTGTCTTAAAAATTTAAAGGTTTTCCTTAAATTTTTATTTATTTTTCATAATAAATTTCAAAATGTCTATTTCTGTGTGGAATGCAGAACAGCTAATCGCCAAATGATTCAATTCCGAGTATTTGTACAATTCCACACGTTTTCATAGTAAAATAATAATAATTTTAAGTAGGGCTTAAAATACGTTACGTAATTTGTAAGATCAGTATTGCCGCAAAAAAAAACATTTAAAAAAAATTTATAAATCAACAAATGTAGACATATGCGGTTATTCATAAGAACCACACACAGGCATTTCAGGTGGGTTTTCTTCTAAGTTTCACCATGTAGGCAAAGTAGGAGCTCTGTCTTAATGTTCTAGAGTGAATGAATAGAAGGATTTAATGTAGTCTTGGCAGTTCTTGGATATAATAGATGTGTTTTTATACTTTTTGGTTGTTCGCTAAACTAAGAAGGAACAAAAAATACTCTCATTACAGGAGACAAGAATGTATTAAAGTACGGGAACATAGAAAAACAAAATTCTATACCGAATATACTTTTAATTAAAATGTTTTTTCATACTTAATACGCCTCAGTTCAATAAAAACAAGGAATACAGATGAATTGCTATTTTTTTTTTAACTTTTTGATGTCCCTTTCTGCCTTTTTTTATACTTCTTTCATATTTTTTTTAATCTTAATAAACCAAAATTTACATATTTTGTATTTTTGTTTATTCAAATTACTTTTTTTAGTTCCTCTTGCTTATGTTTCAAACATCTGAATGTGTGACAATTTACCCATTCAACCCAAAAAAAAGCGTGTGCTCTTTTATATACATATGTTTGGAACGATTTTCCGTCATCCCTTGTCAATTTTGGTTTGGATTGACAAGGGATGACGGAAAATCGTTCCAAACATATATATCAGAGCACCCTGTCGGAAAAACCAATCAACAAGCGTGTGCTCTTTCTTGCAGCAAGAACAAAAACGCAATTCTCTCAAAACCACTCTCATTTAGAGAATTTTCGAATACGGGAATGTTTTTCCCAAATAAATTGGAAACCCCCGATTATATCCCAAATATACGCAAAGGAAAACATGATTGTAGTATGATCACGACAATCATATTGTGTTCTCTACAACAATATATTTTCCTTGCAAACAATTAATTGTTATTGAAAAACATTTCAAACATTATTTTTGTTGTTCCAACCAAGTTATTGTTTACATTGCATCATTGAGTGATTTCCATCCATAACTCGTATTTCAACATGGTTGAATTGGACAATACAATTTCAACTAAATTCGAAGCCCAAAAAACAGTATTTTAATTATACGAAAATAATATAGTAGATAGAAACACAAAATATTCTTAATAGAAATAATATGTATAATTAATTTGGTATTGAATAAAAGTATGAGTGTGTCGTGGCTTAAGTGGCGAGCGCGTTGACTCTAAGGCATACGATGGCTTTAGTCGTCTGTGTTCATACTTCAGCCGCTGCCAATCAGTAACTTTATTTTTGTGCTCTTCTATCATACTAGGAGGAACATATTGTTATCTGCAATAATAATATGATTAGCTTACAACCATATAATTCAATCATTCCTCTTCCTGTTAGATTATGGCTAGCTTCGTTGCGTGTAGCTCAAGTAAAGTTAAAGGTATACTTTGGCATGGAATTGCATATCTAAAATACGCGTAATATAGAGCCATGGACCACATCGGTACGGCGCCTATCGGCCACGAAACGCGCTTTTATTTATTTCTTTCAAATATACAGAGAACTAAATATAATAACTCCTATTTCACAGTTAACGTTTTACAAATGTGAAACCGTTTTGGGCGATGGTCCGAACAAAACTAAAATTATGCGAGTAAACACTCCGAAAACACAGAGATAAGAGAAAATGCCTGGATGTCGCCTATAGTCGATGCTCGGCCCTGCGCGTTTATATCACAGCCGTCGACTATATGCGATGATCGGCTGTATGATGTCATCTGTAGCGAAGTGGTTAATATATTTTAGATCTTTTAGAATGTAAAATAAAAAGCATGAGAGGATAAAATCTATTTGAAACAACAGTTTTGTAGTTGCAAAGTACGCTACAATGAAGCTCCCATAACTGGACATTTACCCAAGTACTCATTATGCCGGGTTATGAGGGACGTTTGCTTATTAGAGAGGTACGAATTATTTATTTTAAATATATTTTTTTAAAGTAAATTTTCTTTTGAAACAAGGGGGAACTAGTCTATTGTGTTTTAAAAAATTTATTTATAGATGACTGCCCCAACTTGCTTTTGTTCAATTTGAGCTGTTTAATATTTGTGTTGGAATACGACAAAGTCATTTCTGACTAAATGCTCCGAATGGGAAATTAGTTTTAATGTTTCATCATAAAAATTTATGGAATCAGGTATTTTACCTCGTCTTCAAAGTCTTCGGATTTACTTTTCTTCACAGCAGAGTTTGATTTTCATGCAGTCATCTTTAGAGTAGACACTTTCATTTACTTTTAAAAACTCCTCAAAGACTTTAACACAAATGAGGATAAAAATTGGTAACGAGAGGAGAGTTGGTGTGTTTCGACGCTTCTGTTCGTTCATGAGAGATATTTTGAACACATTTTTTTTTTTAATTTAATGTCCGCGCCTGGTTATGGAAATGCAATTTGCATGGAAACAATTATGAAAAACCTTGACAATTGAACCACCTCTAAGCAAACGTCAGGGGCCATATATTCATTTTCATTTTCATATTATAATTATTATAAAGTGATCGGTTTTTATTTTAAAGTATAAAATATATCCTTTTGTTACGCTTAAATAAAATTCTAAACTGAGGCAGCAAGTTCTCTGAGATAAAATAATGGACCGATTGCAATAGACTTCAATGTGCCTGCAATATGCTTATGACAATATTGATAAACATTAGAACGTTTTTTTATCTGATCCATATTTTTCAAACTGATTAACGTAATAAGGAAATCTCACCCTAAAGCGTTGATTACCATATCTAGAAAAATCGGGCTTGGAAAACTTGTTAGCAAACAAAATTGCCGCATATGAAGTAATACCAAACCAAAACAGATCCTCCATGAAAACGCGCCGTTTTGTTCGGTTTACAATCTGGTGTCGCGTTGGACATTATTTCTTTAAAAATGAAAAAAAATTTATTGTCCAAAATGCGTTTGTCAATTTAAAGTTCAGGCTTGAAACCCACCCATATAACATTTCCTTTAAAAATCACAAACTTTTCAGTGAAACTCTTTTTGTTAAGTTCGTTACTACAATTTTACGCTATTAACGGTTAAGAATACGCTTAGAAACAAATTTTACGTTGTCGAAGCGCCGCCGTTCAAGTCTAATGTTTATCAAAAACATGCTATTAATGTCAAAGGATATCAAATAATTTGCTTTCGCTATTTAGACGTACAATACTGTTGATCGATCCTTCTCATAGATATATGTACATGGATGTGTATCTATGTTTAGTTTAAAATTAGAGTAGTTCAGTGGTAAATAGCTTTGTACGTGTTTTTTATAATTTATTCTTTATCGAAGCTAAAAGCAAAAACTACTTTTTAATCGATTTAAGAATGGGAGACACGCAACAACATGTTCAAATAAATTTAAGCAACGAACACTTCCTTCAAAACAACAAACATTAACCACGCACGTACGCACTGTTTTACCACATTCACTCATACTTGTCAAATATGTATGCTTGTGTATGTGTAAGTGGAATGCAACCCTGCAAACATTTCCTATTATAGAAGTCGCTAAGAAGGGACACGAATAAAACGAAATTAATCGTGAATGATATCGTTTTTTTTTCACATAAGTTTTCTTACGTCGGGAATGAGAGCTTTTCATAAAAAATTGAGTTTGTATAATGAAGCTACTGTACACATGTAGATAAAAATGTATATAAAAATGAAATTCAAACAAATAAAATTAAACTGAGTGCAGCCCAAAACGTTTTTACGAGGCACATCACAAAAGTCAATGTACCTACATATCTGATGATACCTTTTTGCATAGTCCAACCTTATCTTTATATTAACCTGAAAAACAAACTGTTCCTTTTTGGCAATGTGAGAGTGCAAATCGTGGATTTGCAAACAACGACGAATGATTGCTGAATAAAATTCGACCGCATTATATTCCAGTATTTCTTTAGAGAAGTATCACATTAGTGACCTAAAGGTGACCCCCTGATAGTTTAAGGTGAGATTTAATTGCACTTGTTACAAGTGGCCTCTGGACATTAAGTATCTGCCCAAGTTCAGATAAGTAAAAAATTAGTTGCAATAAACAAATCATGTTGAATTGAAAGAAAAAGTACATCACAAACCCTTCAAGCGGTAACGAACTGGTGCAAACTTCTTAGAACGAAAAATTACACTGAAGATTGCACATAGCCGAAACCGGCTATTGATAAGCGATGACGGAAAAATCTGCATCAAAACACCCTGTCGGAATATCAAATCAAGACTCAACACTTCATATATTTTACATGGGGATTACATTTGTAGACATCCAGCCATGGCATAGTCAGGTTAGAAAGTATGCCTTTGAATTCTGAATTTCTTTTTTCTGGTGATGGGAGCCAAAACTTCATCATATCAATTTTTAGGAAGCTATTAAAACTTCCCACACGGTAAATTTTAAAATATTTTTTTAACCAAATTACTTTGCAAAAATGCTATCATTTTTAAATTCTATCATTTGCATGCAGGCAACGTTGGTAAAAGAGATTTATATTATTGACGCAAATATTCCAAATATTTCTTTGGTCCGGCAACCTCTTCGAATAAATAGATTTAGCTCAAGAGGCCGCATCGCACGAAGTTGATGGCCACCTCCCCAATATAAAACCATCACCTTAAATTGACCATGCAAAATGTGTATTGTGGCGCTTGCTGTGTGGCACTTCAATTCCAACAAAAATAAATTGTTTAGAATTGACCCGCAGAGCTCACTGCTGACGGCAATAGTCAACGTTGTTATCGAAATACAAAAAATCATACCGTTGGCGAAAAATTCATATTGTAGGTTGGCGTCTCCAACAAAAGTGCGCCTCATCGCAATTTTTATCCTAAAATTCTGTTTATTATTTATCTTCTTCACGCAAGATGTTACTTATTAAACTATTTTTAACTCCGCAGAAAGGTTCGGAGCATATGAAAGGAGTATCTGTGACCTTTTTAGCCAGATAGTCTGCCATTTCATTGCCTATATGCCTCTCATATCCCGATCTTCACATTACAGTAACTATATTTCTCGAAATTCAAAGCAATCCCAAAGCAACTGTGCTTGGAACGGTTAGCTACGCGAAAGAATGCATGGTTTGATACCACGAGAGCCGCTTTGTAGACATTCCTTACCTCAGATCTCTAAGACGTGAACCTCCGCCTGAAATTAGGAATATGTTTTTCTCATTGCAATTGCTTTTAGAAAATGTGGCTCTACATGTTCCGCCCCAACACTGACATCTTCCATCTTAGACCAGCCTCTGTGCCATAATTGTGCCTCCTGATCTAATATTAGCTCATTATTTGCCCAACTACCTGACGATAACTTTAAAGGGCTTGGAAAACCTTGGTGTAATATTCATATTATCAGAGACTGCGTGACATGGAGAGTTTCATACGGCGGCCAGTCTCTTTCTTTGTCCAGTAAAAATGCCTTTCTTAAAATCAGCTAGATTGGATAGGCGTAAGGGCGCACTGACTGCTGTCCTTTTAACTGCGTGATGCTGGGGAGTGAAAAATGTAGTTGCTCTTCGAAACCAACTCAACGAATCGTAAAACTTCTTATGCTGGCTTGGCATCAGTGCTTGGAAAACAAACGATAGATTGGACAGACAGGACTGTTACAGACAGTTAGTATCGACCCAGTCTCACTAGAAGGGGGGTCTTTTAACACACCTTCTACCTTACTGCTGTCCCCTGGATGGAACTGGTGCTACAATCTTGCTTTTCTTGCAAACGTTTACGGGGCTACTTTTGACATTTGTTAACATATGCGGCTTAGACGCATTACATACGCACTTGCTGTTAGGTGAGTGTTCCCAACGGTCACACATACACGGACACTTTACTTACGTTAATATTCTACGTTCATGTAACGCACTGATATTTACAGATTTTTTATTTAGTAAATTTTTATTTTGTTGTTCCCTTTCCTTTTTATTTTTTTCAATATCTTGTAAAGTTTTTTTGTTCGTTTGTTTGTTAGTTGGTACCACATTTTTTAGTTTTTATTTATATTTGGGAAACATGTGCCTGCCGTTCAATGGCACCTTTGGCTAACTACTAATCATTGTTCAAATTTAATGGTTTAGTAAATATGAGTGTGTGTGCGTGTGTTTGTATTAATGGGGTTTCTTCATATCAATTTAAATAATTGTAACCATTCATTGTAGCATAGCGCGTGTCATATTTCTACAACCCTCCGTATTAACAAACATTTTTTTTTTCTAATTTCTAATGTAGCTTTGCCTTTGTTTTCCTGCGTTTACGTTTTTAGAATTGTAAAATAATTTGTTATACTAATGACATATTTATTTATGTTAAAATTTATTTTAATGCGACACCATTTGCAAAAGGAAGTTTTAGTATCTTTTTCCTTGTTGGCGCTTAGACGACATCGACATTAGGATAAAAAATGTGTGTGGGATTCATTTTAAGCTACTGTATTTTTATTTGATTAACGAGTCAATATAGCTGGCAAGCAATCGATAGTACTATCGATAGTTCTATTTCGATTAAACTATTGATGGTTTTATTCGATAGCTATATTATCATTGAACATTTTTTTTAATCAAATTGTCAATAAACTGTATAAAAAGTCAACAAAAGTAAAGCGAAAAATTCAAATTTGCGTTTCTATCTGACAGCGGCGGCTAAGTTGCGGTTGCTATCCAAATGGTTTAGTTTTCTGTTGACAAAAAGCCGTTGACGCTGGAATTTTATATAAGCAGAAACTAAAAAATATAATAAATATTTGGAAATATTTTTTTTTTTTATTTTAAACCATATAAATATTTTTAGACGAGGACGGTTCTACGAATAATTTGGTATTATTAAATTTGAACACATTAATAATTCCAAAAAGAATTCGATACTCTCGATAGTTTTCCAACAAATAATCGAAAATATCGAATGAAGCTTGCCAGCTGTACTCTTAAATACTTGCCCATTACATGCTCACCTTCACTTCAAGTCAATGTTATCTTCACGCAAAGAAACATGTTTGAGGTAACCATAACTTAGGCAGATATTATGATTGAAATACAAATCATATTATAATTGCAATATATAATAATATGGTCCTCTTAGGATGGTAAAAGAGAAAAGTAATATGTTGCTGATTGGCAGCTGCATGAGATACGAATACATGCCACTAACGCCATCAACGCGCTAACTAACCACTTTTTCGACAGCAACCTCATATTTTGACTAAATCCTGAATGAACTTACATTTTATCCCTATTAACAACATATAATGGTTAGAGTTATTATATTATTTTTGTATAATTAAAATACTTTGGTCTTAGACTTTAGTAGAAATTGTGTTGTTCAACTCAACTGTGTTGCAATATCTAATTGATGGAAATCATTTATTAACTGAAAACCCATTATTGCTTCCAGAGAAATGCCAAGCATTAGAAATTCGTGTACAATTATGGTAGAGCGTTGAAAGTTTGTATGTGTAAGGGCATTTTGCAAGCTCTCTGAATTTTTGAAGATATTACTCTTTTTTGGTTTTTACATTGCTCTCAAATAATAGCGTTACTAAAGGCCCTCAAATTAGAGCATTTGTTGCAGTGGTGATATTTTCATTTAAATCGAATCTCTTTGCTGGGGAGCCACTCCTTCACAATTTTTAAAAAGATAATTGTCGCGTAAGGGCTTAGTCTAGAAGATATACAGGATGGGGTGGCAACCCGTAGCCCGATTTATGGGTTTTCGCCAATGACAAATACACACGTGTTTGTTAGTGCATTGTCATGATGAAGGTGCCCATTTTACTTTGGCAAATGCAATTGTTTTTGCTTCCTGTTAATGTCTGCTGCGTTATGGCGTTCTCAAGTGAATGATACCGCATGCAT
The DNA here is from genome assembly GCA_963932375.1 of Phania funesta. NCBI lineage: Eukaryota > Metazoa > Arthropoda > Insecta > Diptera > Tachinidae > Phania > Phania funesta. Next base: position 65,892,637 of record OZ010656.1, on the reverse strand, counting down.
CCCAAAAAAGCTGTCACCATGCTCTGTTACCCATTTAAATAACTACATGGGAAGTTGATAACGTCACAGTGTTTTGAAATTCTCATCATACAAATTGGATATCTGCTGGTACGAAGGTGACCTTTTTACGATCTTTAGGTCATTTGGAGAAAAAAAAGTTTATTTCCCAAGGAAACGAATTGTTCATTTAACGAGTACACGCCCTCTCAATGGTATAGGTGCAGTTCAGGTTGTAGAAAATGGGTTAGAAGGTTAGGTAGGCTTCAATATAATTCAAATCTCCCCAGATTTCTTTATATATACAAAGATTTCGCCCTTAAGTGAGTCATGACGTGTAAACTTACGAATACAACAAATTGCAATTCAAACCGAATAACTCTAATATTAAGCAGACTGTTTAATATGGCCAAGTTTTGGAAATGGTGTAGCAATGTAATGTGTGCTCAAACGTACGTATTAAAATTCGACCAAATAGTAATTTTAATAATAAACGAAAGTAAATAAGTATAATTCAAGGTGTTGGAGTTTTCAATATAAACTAGTGCTGATCTACTTTTAAGTTTGAAAATGTAAATAGTGATTAGTCTGTTTGCAAAGGGTGCTAATTTGAAGGGTGTTGAGGGAAGTGGACGAAAACAGACAGTGTATTATGAAAATAAAAATAAAATAAATTTCTACAAACTTATGAGCACAAAACAATTCAGTCGCTGGTGAACCGAGTTAAAGATTTTATTAAACCCTGCCTGCGCAGACACACCTGTGTACACCTTTGCACTGGTGAACTTAAATTCTCCTTCACTGGGCAAATATATACGCATGAGAACCACAATCAAGCTACGCAAGAAGCGGAGAGATTAATATTCGATATACTAACAATGAACCCAAAGGTACAGAACGCAGCTATTTCTGTGCCAATTTGAGCACGCCTTATGTAAAGCATTGTACAAGAAAGCCAAAGGGCGATTAGCTAAAATCAGAATACTTTCGACTGCCTCATCAGATCGAGATGAAAATCAAGGAAAGTGATGGTTCTTGGATGTGTCTGAAAGAGACTGCGACGACAGGACACGTGTGTAATTCCCAACAGAAGCTGGCAGATATGCTGCAGATTAATGTGGGTACCTGCCACTACGGCCTTTCCTCACAGTGCTCTCAGCACTGGATGAATACAATGCATCCACCAACGCCCCCACGCACTGCACATGAGTACCAATTTGAAACCATGCCTTTGGACATGGCCTTCCCCTTGGTGAGGAGCGGAGCCTACCTAAAACTCCTACCGATCTATGGGTCACGGCACCCAGTTGCGATGCAACTCTACATCGAGCTTGCGCTCAACCCGCGATTTGGATTTAAACCACAACCACCACGAAGCTCCCCGAAGGGCCGCACCATTGTTAGGGTGGAACCGTAGTCCCATGGGCTCCTGACACAAGCGGTACCAGAATTTAGTCTCCGGTCAGACCTCGTAGCCGAAGCTACTTCCAGTTGGACCCCAAAATGATCCGGCACAGAAGCTGGAATTAGACCAATTACCAACGTGGACGCCGTGTGGGCGCAGTAGCCTTAAACAATTATGCGATGGGAACGTGCCTTGACATTCACCAGTCGCCATCTAGTAACTAATCCCTATAGCTGAAAGTAAATGGTCGAGCGAGACTCAATAGTTAATGAAAACATCGATTAATCTGTGTAAATAAGGAAAAACTGCTTAAGTGTGATTTTGTCGCTTTACAGGAGAGCAATTTCAAACTGTAAAATTGATTTTTAAAAACATGATCGCTTTCTAGGGCAGACTGTAACATACGTTTGGAAAAAATCGATTTTAAAAACAACTTATGTTCTTTTAAGATCTTATTCCCAACGAAATTGTAACTTAAGTTACAGTTTCAAATGAAAATGATCAGCAGAAATTCATTTCAATATAACTACCGATAAAAACTGTCCAGTTATAAAATAATCGAGAGTAAATCCAATTTGGTTTTTCATTTGTAAAAACTTGGAAATTCTGTTTGTAATTTTTTTACATCGAATAATATAAAAAAAATAAAAAGTGTCAGTCAGGGGTTTTCACTTAGGTGACAAAAATGATGTGCCTTACTTTCTGCTGTCTACTATTTCATATAATAACCCAGCAAACTCGGTCGATATCAAATCTCGTAATTTGAACACATCAAGAGATCCACACCCGGTATTTAACGCACAGACAAGGAATTGGTTTCTGGCATTAAACAGCTTCATCTTCTTCATAGTTTAGTTAATAGAATCTTATAAACTCGTATAACATTAACATGTCTAGTGACGTTCTTTGAACAATTGAAACGAAAACTAAAACAGTTCCTTTAGGTCATCTCACACATTGTACAAGTCTTCCTTTTTCGTTTTCACCGGTGGCTTTGATGATATTTATCGTAAATATATTGGCATTTTCCATCTTTGTTGTAATACAAATGTTGATAACTTTTGCAGGGACCGAAACAGTGTATAGGTCCAGAAAAACCCATTCGTATATAAAAGCCCTTTTTTATGTAGAGGGGATATCGAAGTAGATAGCTAACTTTATGGGTCCCTTTACGACACCTTTCTTTACTCGAATTGGATTTAGGCAACCGATGCTCACGATGGCATTCACATATAACAAGTGTCTGCTCGTGGACCTAAAGCTTTATGCTAGCCAGTGCTGGACATACCGTCGGAGTATCTTTGGAGACTGACCCGTCTACCTCTTGCGAGGTTTTCTTGTCCTTCTCTTCAGAATTCCTCCATTGGCCAATAAAGACCGGAGTTCCTACTAAAATTAACCTATTGTCCATCCCTTTTGAAATCACTTGGTCCAACGCCTTTGAAGTACCTTTGAAAATTGACCCGTCCACCCCTAGCGTGTCAGTCTTGCGGATTGCTCTTTCGGATTGCTCCCTTAGCCAACTAAAAGCGCGGATATTAACCTCTCCTCCCCTTGCGGGGCTGCCTGATTCATCCATATAATAGAGACACATATGTCCACCCATACAGAGCTTCATATGCACGGATAAGTGTGCATCAAAACTGGCGATCGACTGATATCCAGAGTTCGCATACTGGAAACGAAGCACCTTCTTGACCACGCATCCCTGGCGTATGCTTTCTACCGTGGACTAGAAATTTGTTATACGGGAGTGTTAACTTCTCTCCGCTCGACTTATTTAGCCAGGCTCCTAGTAGAGACAGGAACCTGTTACTGGTCGCCACCACGTGGGCGTATAAGCCACGTTAAGGCAAGCCATATCTTTGTGCCTGCCATCTGACGGCCCATTTAGTCGTTTGCACTTCATTGTTAGAAATTAGAAGTCAGTCGTTAATTAGAAAGCGGTTGCCTGAAATCAATTCAAAGAAACAAGTGGATCGGGAAGAGACCCATAAACTTAAAAGTGTGATATAATTTTAGCTGTCGACGAAGTTCCTATCCAAGAATTTCGGCCGTTAGAAGTACTAAGATCAATATGAGGAGCAAGTTCTTGATATGTATGATACGATCTCATTTTTAGATAACCTACTAGCCTAATAACATATTTCCCATAATTCCATATAGAAATTAAATTGTACATATCAAGAACTTGGTCCTCATTTTGATCTCAGTACTTTTAACGGAACTTGGACTTAATTTCAAATTTATGTTTTCGTGCGGAACTGACTCCTGTTTTTATGTATAATTGTATGTATGTATAAAACTTCTTTCAACTAAAGTTTACAGACGGTTGGATAGTATATAGATAGATATAGTGAAAGTGTCCCATGCAAGTAAGGGGCACCCTAGTCTCCAAAAATAAAAAGCGCACATTTTCAGATTTTTCTGATCACTCATTCTCCAAGACCTATCTGTATATCAAATTTTAGCTCTCTAGCTCTAGTGGAAGTGGCCCAGAATATTGATGAGTGAGTGAGTGAATAGGTACTAAAATATTTACTTTTTACACCTTCATATCTCGGGAAGCATTATAGCAATGCCTTTTAATATACACAAACGATTACAAAGCATATGATATTTAATGAAAACACTTGTTTCTTTATTGTGCATAATTTGTGAAATAAAACGCTTTATGACTTCGCTTCTTTTCTGCATCTATCCTCTATAAAACTGCGAAAATATCTGAGAAAACCTTGTACAGCAGCGGCGTTGCCATATGAAAAGCCACATATTGTGTTCCGAGGGCCCCATTCGGAGATTTCCCAAAGCCAATCGATTTCCTGGCGATATCCAATACCTAAACGAAACCGATTACAGAATTCGTAGGCCCACAATGACTGGCCGCGACAACCTGCACACTGATGGCAAGAAGTATCTTTATAAAACTTTAAAATACGCGTTATGGCTTCTAAAATATCATGTGACTTGTCGATTACTATAATGGCCCCAGTGCCCAAACTACTATTAACAGTGCTCATTGAATTTGAATCAAGTGTTAAATTGTTGCATACGTCCTTGTGCAACATGGGTGCTGAAGAACCACCTGGTATAATAGCCAATAGATTGTCCCAACCGCCTTTTACACCACCAGCATGCCTTTCAATTAATTCACGCAGACTTATGCCTTGAGATTCTTCTACTGTACAGGGTCTTTCTACAAAGCCCGAAATATTAAAAAGTCTGCCGCCAGGGCTATGAGGCCAGACGCCGAGGTTTGAAAACCATTTACTGCCTCTGCGGCATATACTGGGTACGAAGGAGACAGTTTCGATATTAAGGAGAAGGGTGGGTTGATGCCAAAGGCCTTTTGCCGTGGGATATGGAGGCTTTCTGCGCGGTCTAGCCTCTGAACCCATTAGACAATTGAGTAAAGCGGTTTCCTCGCCTGATATATAATTGCCACCACCACGTTGTATATAAATATCAAAATCAAAACCACTACCACAAGCATTTGCGCCCACTAAACCCTCCTTATATGCTTCCAGTAAAGCCATTTGCAGATTGCAGGCTTCACGATAAAATGTGTCCCTTATAAATATCCATGCCTGCTGTGCGGATATGGCACGACCTACCAACAAGGCACCTTCAATTACTTTTTGCGGTTCATGACGCATTATTTCACGATCCTTACAAGTGCCTGGTTCACCCTCGGCGCCATTAACCACCAAATATATGGGTGGTGCCTTTTGAATGTATCGTAATTTTTTAGCTAGCGGAAAATCAGCTCCGCCACGACCTCTTATACCTGAATTGTCCAGTTCGTCAACTATCCATTCTGGCCCCTTGGCAATAATTTCTTTAGTTTTATGCCAATCACCTCGACTTATGGCCGATTTTAAGTGCCAATCATGACGTCCATAAAGATTAGTAAACACACGATCTTCATCTGCTAATAGTTTGGATTTGCTAGCTAGTTCTCTGCGACTGCTGCTCCGTCCATTCTTATGTAGGTTCTTTAATAATGGAATTGTAATATATTTTTGAAACATTTTCCAAAAAACCAATTTCAAACAAATGTTATTATTGTTATTTTCTTGACAATTTCCTATACGAGGCAAACACTCGAAAAATAAAAAAGAATTTGTGGAAACTACTTACTGCACCCTGTGTGTTTCTGATGTTCCGTAGACGCGGCTTATAAGAGACTATTTATAAAATCCTAGAGATATGTTTAGTGTCGATCAAAGTTTAGAAAAAAAGTTTTTATGTCTTAAATTTTCTTATTTCTTACAAATCACCGTCGTCAGGCGTAGTAGGAAAAATGAGTACAGCAGCTTGTTAAATGATTATGCTCGCTAATTATGGCCAGAAATAATTTAATATTTCTTACGTTTAATGTTAGATCCTCCGTAAAGCTAAGTAGTCGTGTTGAAGTAATTAAAATTCTAAATTTTCATAAGGTTGACGTTTGTTTTGTGCACGAAACTCGCCTTAGGATAGACTCCAGGGGACTATACAAGCCAAGCTGCTGCCACTCTTACTAAACCCTTTTTTTAATGCAGGGGGGATATTAAAAGCAGGCCGCTAACTAAAGTGAACCCTTTTCGAGCCCCTTCTTTCCACGAATTTATTTCAGGTACCCGATTTGTAATATACGAATACCATAGTCTCCATCAACTCTCGTGCTACCACACAAGACTTTCAGACTGTCGACTGGTGACTGTCGACCTTCTCACGGAGTCCCTTATAATTGCAAGCATTTGTTTAAGGCTTATGTACCATGGCATTTACACTTAGCAAGTGTCTGCTCGTGGTCCTAAATCTCGAGCTAGCCAGTGCTGATCATTCGCATACAATGTGTGCTACCGTCCAGTCTCTTTCTCAGTGGTATATTTCGAAGCTGTCCCGTCCACCCCTTGCAAGGTTCTCTTGCCCAACTTTTCAAAATTTCCCCATTGGCCAATAAACACCAAAGTCTCGACAGAGACTAACCCCTCCACCTCGTGTGACGCTTCATTGTCCATCCCTTTAGAAATCTCCTGGCCCAACGCCTTTGAAGTACTTTTAAAAATTAACCCGTCAAACCCTCGCGTGGCAGCTTCTTCAGAGGTTAACCTCTCCGCATCTTGCAGAGTTTCCTGATTCATCCCTTATGGAGAGAAATATGTCCACCCAAACAGAGCTCCATATGCACGGGTAAGTATGTATTAAAACTGGAGATCGACTGGTATCCACTCGGCTTATTTAGCCAAACTCCTAGTAGACACAGGAACCTGTTACCGGCCACCACCACGTGGAGGTATAAGCCAGAACTTCTGAGAGTGCACTCAGTTACCGCAAGCCATATCTTTGTGCCTGCCAGCTCACGGTTTATTAAATCCTTAATTAATTATTGTAGTTGCAGCCTTAAAGAATACAAAATTTTTATTTGCCTTATGACGGTGCTTTTATTGAAATTGACTTATACTTAATGAATTTGCAATGGTGTGATTCCAAAGACAATTTAAACGGTCAAAATTTGGCTTTGTGGTGAACAAATCCGTTTTCTACACCTGCATCATTTTTAGACCATTTCCTTATTAGTTCAAACCAATTGGATTTAATTAATAGAAATTTCCATATATTTTGGGATAATTTTCTATTAAGGTCAGATTTTCAATCTTTATTCATCGATTTAATCACTTCACCACATAAAAGCTTTATATCTTTCGAAAATACGAATTGGGAAGAACTTCGAAATGATGTATACCTAAGTTATGACGAGATAGAACATTCTGCTTCTCAATCTAATAATTGTAACAATTTAGGGCCTTTCTATTCACGTAAAATTGAATTAAAAAATAAACGATTTAAAATGTCGAAAAATATTAAAAACCTCCTTAAATTTAAATACTCATGGCAAGAATAACTAAAGAATATTTGTCGTAGGTGGTAAAATCATATCGAGTCAATTGTGTTCAAAAACGCCTACTAAAAACGATTATTAAGGAAAAAGTTTTAATCAACACAGTACAAATATTTCGAAAGCTTCTCCGATCGTGAATTCAGTTCTAGATGGCTGCCCGTAATCACTGTGCCCATTTACGAATTCCCTTTTGCGCTTCAAGTTTAGCAAATACCGAGCTATTTAATTACTTAATCCTCAGGTGTAGATAACTTATCAAATTTTTAATTAAAAAATTTCCCCGTCCTGCAATAGGGTGTTTGGTTAAGATTTTTAACCATTAACAAAATAATGGTTACTGATAAAAATTTTCCAAAAATTTTCCCTTTAATTAGGAAGTCAATTAATTTTCATGTAAACAACTCTCGGCCATTTTCTTTTCTCTCTAACAGTTGAAAACTATTTGAAAAGGTTATTAAAATTAAATTGGAAAATTCATTCGAAACTGTTATTTCAGAAAATCAATTTGGACTTAAAGATTTTCAAAAAAACGTTATTGTTAATTTAAGGAACAAGAAGAGAACGGTCGCCGGCCGTTTCACTAGATATCGAAAAGGTTTTCGACAGAGTTAGTCATGTAGGAGTTTTGCGTAAACTTATTAGAAAAGGTTGTAATCCTTTCGTAGTGAAATTAGTGAAAAGCTTTTTCGTGGCGAGACTTTTTTTTGAGAACAAATAACTGAAGTTCAGCCTTGGAAATATATTTTGCGGAGTTCTTCAAGGTGCTGTTTTGTACCCTTCTTATATAACATTCCATTACATGACTTTTTACAAAATTTAAATGGTTTTAGAAGCATCCAGACTCTATTTGTTTTCGTTATGCTTCGAGCCATGATCCTCGTGTCACAGTCAAAGTCAAAAAGTAAAAACATCTATAATTTTTTCATGGTTCAGAAATTCCTTTCCGGGAACAGGTATTTGAGTCAGCGAAATAAGCTTTTAATTTACCAAGTCTGTATTCGTTGAGCTACTCTGTATGGATTTCCTAGATGGATCTCTATTTCTCCAATGGCAATAGGAGATTTGTACAAACTAGAACGAAGCTGCTTGAGACAATGTGTTAACGGCAGCTACGTTAAAACTGTTAAAAGTTTCTCGAACACAACTTTCTATAGGAAACCGAGAGTCATACCTCTGTCATCGTTTGCTTTAATGGAACTTAGGACGTACATAAATCCTCTTGAGTACCATGAGCTTAATGGACAGCATTCTTCATTCTCAGACTGAGTTTAATTAATCGAACTGCTTTCACCTCTCTCCAGTAGGAGCTTTGCAAGAGGATACTGATTCCTTGCTTATGTCAAATGTACACAGTCTACCAGAGTTTTATGCTCATACAGTTCCAGGTGCCACCAGGGGCTAATCTTGTACATTTGTTACTTTAGTTTAGTCCTAGTTTTTAGTTAATTATAAGAAAAAAAGTATAAATAAAGAAACAATTAAGGGTTACTTTCCCTGCCCCTGTTTAAAGTTTTCTTCATATAATATTTAACTGCATCATTAACAGTGAGCAACAAAATTCGTAAACTTAGCGACTTTAAGTAAATCATAACTTCTACTTTCGAAACACATGCACAGATACAAACAACAGACACACTTATACATGTATACAAAAATTTCCTGATACCCACCCAGATCCAGATGCATTTAAACACGTGCTTTCTAAATTTTCTCCTTTCCTGAAGGTCAATCTTAAGAAGTTTACATAAACGCACACCAACGTATTCATATGGAAAGCGTGTATAAATTTGGATGAATAGACATTGGATACACATTCATACATCCTTTCCATATGAACCTTAAATGGAAATATACCCAAGAGTATGTGTCTTGATATTATTATTTCGGTGTACATATTTTGTAATTCTTAGTAAATAAAAAGAGATATGAATGAAAATTAGAAAAAGCTACCGCGAACACACATGGAACATACATACATATGTATATAGGTTTACCTATACATATGCAAGTAGACTCAAATAGATTTTTTCCTTTTTCCTTTTTTCTTATATTTCGATTTCACTTCTAATTTATTATTTGGTTGTTTATTTTTCTTAACTTTTATTTAAAAGTCCAAACCAGGGAACAGATGTTATTGCTACTACTCTATTAAATACAATTTCGATTGCAAGTGTAAGTTCGAACACTTACATACATACGTACGCATACTCGTACGTTATGTTAATATGACAATTTGAATTTTTATTGAAATAAAAGAAAAAAAAGAAGCAATATTATTTTCTATCATATTTCTTCACAATATTGGTCGGTGGTTTAAAATTGTTTAATCGTAGTAAGGAAATCCTCTATTTAACACCGTTTAAAATTTCAAAATCCAGGAAGCGATAACTAGGTAATTCGCGATTAAAATATTCCAATAATATTCGACTCGAAAAGGATTGTTTTATTAGAAGAAAATGATCCCTATCCGCGACCATTCTGAAAGGGTATTTTATGATTCGCTTTTCTGACCAATTGCAAATGCTCATTATCGAAGCATGTTGCCGAATTTATTTTTCACTTTTTAACTTCTATCACACTTTCTCACTTTGTAGCAGCAATTTACTGCCATAAATAAAAAAAACTGACTCGTTTTGGAAGTGTTTGTGGATTAATAAGTTTTTAAACGTCTAAGGTAGTCGTAAAGGCTCTATCTGGTTACTTTTATAAAAAGAATCTTCCAAATGCTGACTGGGTACTAATTTGATGTTAATATCTGTGTGCTATGAAAAAGCAGTAGTACAGAAAAAATAATATTCTATGCTTTAAATTCTACATATTTTATTACCACTGATTTTGCTGTTACTGTGCTATTGATAATAAATACATTCCAGCTGTAGCAAAGGCAATAATCAAAAACATTTGCTGGCACAAAATAGCAATTCTTTCTCGTTAATTCAGTTATGCTATTACTTTACTCGTATTGTTGATAATAGCATCAGCACAAATATAACAGTAGCCATTTTCCTAGCATTTTGAAATGTTACAGCAATGGTACTTTGTAAAAGAAAATTTTTACACAGACATAATTTGATTTATTAGTTTTTAAGTACCAGGAATTGCATTGCTATTTTTGTTTATTCTTTAGTTTTATTTTCTAAAGTATTGAAGTAGGTAAAACAATTTACTCCAATTTAATAAAAATGTATGACAATTGATGGTTTAAGATTTTCCATTATGTCTAGGTATTGCTGTGCTGTCTTCGTTTTCAACAGCACAAAAACAGCAAAAGCAATTTCGTAAATATTTCGCATTGGCTTCTGCTGTTTAGAAATAATTCTTATACTTTTTTTTTGCTTTTAGCGTGCTGTAAATAACTGGTTGCAACATACGCTCTGAATTGACGGCGACGGTTTTCCCCGTGTAATTTAAAAAAAAACGGTTCAACGATACCTCCAGGCCATTATGCGCACCAAACAGTCACTTTGCCTGAATGGCTTGTTTACAATCACTTCTGGCTTCTCCGAGCCCCTTATGCGTAAATTTTGCTTGTTGACGTAACCACCGAGAGAGAAATGAACTTCATCGCTGAAAAAAAATTTCTTCGAAAAATCTGTTGCTCCAGCATATCTATGGCTTTAATTGTAGCATAGGTTGGACATTATATTGATGGAAGTACAAATACAAACGCAAAATATGCGATATTGCTAAGGAATCGACCATTTCGAATTATCCCCCACACTTTCACTAACAATTTCATTAACAATATGATGATACACAGGCCTGACCACATCTGTAACGCTTCCAGTCTCTTCAAATTTCTTTATAATCTTGCCAATTACTTGCACAGTAAATCGATTATGAGGACCATAATCACCCCGTAACGCTCGCAAAAGGACCACGTTCGAACCACCATTTTTAGTAAGTTTTAAAAATTTTTGCGCATTCTTCGGCTGTCAAGCGATCTATAGAAATACTTTTCATATCGTATATTATTTATCACGCTCAACTGTAGGGGTGGGGTTCAAAACAATCGGCTTGGCTACTTATATTACCCTTGATTTGATATTCTGAGAGGGTGAGATAATATAGACATTTGTAACGAATTTCCGTCATCCCTTGTCAAGTTTGGTTTGGAGACAAACCGGTTCCGGCTATGTGCCATCTTCGGTGTAATTTTTCGTTTTTGAACGGATGATGGCAACTCCTTCCAAATATCTATACTAATATTACCTATGCTCGAGACATAAATAAATAAGTAAATGCTCCATCAAAAGATGGACTACTGCATATAAGCAGTCGAATGAATAGATGCGTTCAAAACTCTTCCCACCATGTGGTAGCTTGTTTTCAGAGAAAATGCTGACTTAGCACCCAATTTACTTTCTTATTTCCGCTCAAACGAAAGTTGGGAAAATAAAGCCGTTGATGCATTCAAAAACCATGTCTTGAAAGAGCCTCGAGGGAAATAAAAAAAATACTGTAACAAGTTAAAAAAAGAAAAATGACAGTCACTTCTATCTAACGCTTGCTATATAAATGGTCACGCTAGTACAGCCTTCACCAAAAGTTTATGCAACCTAATATTGATTAAAAATTTAAAGAGAAAGTAAAATCAATATTTAGATTGCATTGTAAGATTATATGAAATTTCATTAAAAAACTACTTGCTTATCTTAAATATTTACCCTGCAACACATTTATAAAATCATAAAATACTTTTTGCATTATTAATGTAAAAAAAGAAATGTTATATGAAAATCACGTACATTGTTTAAAATGTTCCTTCCTTGTCCTTTCACTTAAAATCAATAAAAAATTAAAATTCTTTACAATGTTGTAATGCAAAAGGACGAAAATGAAAAAGTTCATCATGTTCTCCCAGGCAAAAGGAGGAGTTGAAAACATTTTATAAAATGAATTTTTTGCTTTTTTTTTTAATGTAAGAAAAATATATTTTAAACATTCTTTTTACATTTTTTTCAGTTTTTTCAAAAGGAGTTTGTAAAATTTCTGCATGACAACAAAATGTTTGCAGCGACATCAAAAAAGCAGATATCAAATAATACAAGTAAAAATTCTTTGATCGGCTGTAGCGAATCTAATATAACCTTCAACAAAACATGCATTTGAAAGCGATAATTCGTGTGGTACTCGTATCATTACGAGTACTAATTTAAAATCATAGAGGGGGGCCACCCACTGCATTAACACAAAGACTTTGTCACAAAGTTATAAAAAAACCAACAACATTAGACAAATCATGTAAATAATAACGACAACTTAACTGGGGTCTTCCAAAAATTTTCCCAACACCCTAAAAAACTACTTATTTACGAGCATACCGTCTCCCCTACCTGAAATGATCCTATTAATCCATATGTACTTAGTTTTTTACCAAACGAATATTGTACATATGGAATACCAAACTTAATTATCCTGTTTTCACCTTTGATGAAGGGTATACAAACGAAGGAGCACATTTTAAAATTATTACTTTATAAAGCATACTTTAAGGGGTGGTGGCCCACAACGACAAAACAGAAATTATTTATGGATTTTATTTTTTACATTTTAAAAGGAATTTAATTATAAATAGACAAGAATGTTGCAGTGAATTTTTTTTCAATGACTTCTTTTTTATTTTTGCAGCAAGAACACGAGACAGGCAGATGGCACGTTGGATATTTTATAAAGCTGTTAAAAATATGTGCTATAGTTTGATGCGAAGCAATATGTAAGAATTAAAAAGTGTACAAGGAAATGAAAAAATTAATTTTAAATTAAATTGAAAGTTCTCAAAAAAGATGCATTTTTTATACCCTTCACAAAGGGTATATGTGTATATGGGTTTGTCATTCCGTTTGTAATTTCTGCAATAATCATTTCCCACCCACCCAATAAATTATATACATATATTCTGGATCCTTTTTTTTAACTAAATCTTTAAAATGCCTAAATAAAAAATATTCCAAAAAATAAAAATTTTCAAATAACAAAAATTGCACCAAAAAATTACGAAAAATTTTGCTAGAATTTAAAATCACCATAAAAACGAAAAAGTGAAATAAATAAATTTAATTTGCTAAAAAATCATTAGTTCATAAAAAACCGAAATTTTATCAAAAACTACTACAAAAATCAAAATTCACCTAATTTTGGAATTTCACCACAGAAACATTAAGTTCACCAAAATTTTGCAATTGAAATGAAAACGTTTAAATTCTAATAGAATATATGTATGTCGCGCAATTATATAAAAATAATTCAACTTTCACCACAATTGGGAAATTTACAAAAAAAAAATTATACTCATAAAAACTGAAAACTAAAACCTAAGATAATTTAAAAAAAATTTCACCTTAATTCAAAAAATTGCCACAAAACCAAACTATAGGAGAAATTTTGAAATTAGCTAAATGGAGATCTGAAGTTCCCCCAAACTCAAAATCCAAATCAAAGAACTGCCAAAATAATTTTAAGTTAATAAATTAAAGTTCCATATTTTAGAATTTAACGACAACTTGTACGCAAAGGCTGAAATTTCTTAGGAAATTCTACATTTCCTCTATTATCTACAATTCACCAAAATATATTAAAAACTGAGAAGCCTTCAGAGAAACGAAAAACATCTCATTTATTAATCAATCGAAAATTTATGAATCAATTAAAACGAAACGAGAGTTTAAACGTAAAATAGGCCGATTAAAACCGGATGCCAAAATTAAAGATCGCGAACAATCCCTTGCACCGTGAAAAATTTGTAGTGCATTTCTAGTAGTTCATACTTTTGTGAAGGGTATACAAGATTCATCGCAGCCGAATATAGCTCTCTAACTAATTATAAACACATAAAATGAAGTAAAAATAATTTTTATTATAGAGTTTTTAAACTAATTTCCTTTCAGTGATGGCAAATCAAGATTTTGAAATAGCATAGAACTTCCTTCAACTTAAAAAGTACTTTTTTCATATTAAGAGTACTATTTCAAAAATTCAGAAGCAACTTGTCCTGTATGTATAAAACGGTTTTTAATTAAATAGCTAGGACCGACAAACGTTTTCTTTGAATAAGAATTATCATTTGACCATCCTCGGGCATGTAGAACAAAAGTATTCAAATCAGTCCGGCCATTTTTAAGTTATGAAAATCAATATGTTATTTGTAGATTATTGGAACAAATTTCCGTCATTCCTTGTCAAGTTTGAAGAATGTAGGCAAGAGATGACGGACATTTGTTCCAAAAATCTGTCGGGAATATCAAATAAAGAATCAATATTTTATTCATTTATTGGATCAGTTTACTATAATTTTATGCAGTATATTATTTACGTTTCAGAAAGAGAAAAAGTACTTTTTATGCCTTGGAATACTACGGTATTTTGATAAAGTACTTAAACTATCACAATAACACTGGATTTTCCATCCCTGTTTAACTCAAATTTTAAAAATGGCAATCTTCACAGAGTGTCACTCCGGCTTATTTGGCGGTAGGATTTGGGTCTACATTCGTATACGATTGTACTGATGCAAGAATTGAGGCCGAAAGCCCATGGACAATGCCTTGAGTTTGCTAATTCGCCGCTGGAAATGTTTGCTGTAGATATGTATTTTGGCCCAAAATTCATCTTCGCGGACGAGACGTATTTATGGCTCAGCGGCTATGTCAGCAGGCTGAATTGTTTTTCTTGGAGGGAACACAATCGCCAAAGATTGCCTGTTTATAGCGGTGTGACAGCATCGGACCTTGTTTTTTTCGAAATGATGAAGGAGAAAGCGTTATCGTCAATGGCGCCCGATATAGAGCGATGTTAACCGACTTTCTGTGGCCAGTGCTCGACAACATCGATATATCTGAACTGAAGGCCCAACAAGATTGCGCTGCATGTCATACAAGCTATGCAACGCTCAACGTTGTAAAGGAAAATTTATTCGACTGGGTCATCTCACCACAAGCGTTCATCAATTGGCTGCTGCGATCATGCGACTTGACATACCTTGATTATTTTCTCTGAAGCTACATCAAATTCTAAGT
Source organism: Phania funesta (assembly GCA_963932375.1). Classification (NCBI taxonomy): domain Eukaryota; kingdom Metazoa; phylum Arthropoda; class Insecta; order Diptera; family Tachinidae; genus Phania; species Phania funesta. Next base: position 65,877,333 of record OZ010656.1, on the reverse strand, counting down.
CTTCAACAACAAGCCCACGTTTTTGCCCCAGCTCAAGGCCAAAATTCGAGATGCTATTGCCGGAATAACGTCACACATATTGGACCGAGACATAATAATTGGGCCGTTTCGATCAGATGGTGCAAAATTATAACTCAGTTCTTTTAATGCCATAAAACCCTTGATAGATATCTCTTCTATTCAATAATTAAAACCAATCAAATTTAAAGACCTCTTTTATTTTAAACAAAGTTAAAAACATCTGCGTTTAATATGAATTAAAACTCTTGCAAACGACAGGCTTAAAGTAATGCACTCACTACACAGTGCAATAGCATGCTCCAAAAGTGTGCATAGAACGAGGGAAGGGACTTTTATGGTTATAATTTAAACCCTTTTTTTGGCGCAAGAAACAATTTAAACATTATAAAGTTTTAGAACAAACACATTAAAGACGACATACACACTTTTGACATCAGACTGGTCGACTGAATGCCTGGCGAACATATGTGAAAACCTATGAATTTATGTCCCTCCTGGTGCATTGAACTTTTTATCTATTGTTTGAGTTAAATGATAAATTGAAAATTTCCAACATTTTTCATTAAAAAAATATGAAATTTTAACCCAAAATCAAACATTACGTTCGACATTAACAGAAAAGGGGTTAAATAAAAATCAATACGCTTAAAGTTAGATAAATATGAAACACATGCGAATCTTGCAAACATTTTTATAGTGCAACACTTCATTAAATATGACGATGACACCAAGCACAGTGGGGATAGTTGTCGTAAAGAGGTAAAAAAAGAAAACTTCTGTTTAGAAGACAATTTCCGTTTCAGTTTTCGCAAAAGAAAAATAAAGTACTTTCTTTTTGTGATGCCTTTCCCCAACAGAAACTTGCAACGAGAGAGTAAATTAAAAATGCAGAATATTATACTCTCAAATACTCACAAATAGGAAAAAGTGATTAACTAGCTACAGTTAGCTATAAAAGTATTTTGCTTTTTAGGCATCACCGCCATTTTTGTGGGAATATTTGTGTTGGGCCTTTTATTTTTATATTACACTGTTTTTGATTGAAAACATTTTATTACATCTTTACAATCAGGATATATCAGATATATATACGACTGTGGGCAAAAATAGTAAGACTTTGTTCATAATTTTAAATTTCTTTATTTATTCTGCCAAATCTATTTCGTCCCCCTCAAAGTAATCCCCCCACAGCTGCAATACACTTATGCGAACGTTCTTTCCCATCCTCGTAACAGTTGTTAAAGTCAATTTCCGGAATAGCCTTCAATGCGCGTAGCGATTCACGTTTAATGTCTTCAATTGTCTCAAAACGGCGTCCCCGGAGCGGTCGCTTAAGTTTGCTGAACAGCCAGAAGTCACACGGAGCTAAATCAGGCGAATACGGTGTTGTGGGACGTTATTGATTGAATTTTTGGCGAAAAACTCACGAAGAAAAACTCACGCGGAACCAATCGTGATTTCGCTTTTCTTAGGCCCAAATGATCTTTTAAAATGGTTTTCACTGATCCCTCAGATATTCCGACGATATCAGTAAGGTATCTGACTGTAAATCGTCGATTTTCGAATACCAATTCCCTGATTTTATTGACGTGTTGATCATCAATTGATGTTCTGGACGTGGTTCGTCGTCAACGCGTTCTCGACCCTCTTTGAATAATTTTTGCCAATCAAAAACACTTGCTCGCGACATACAATTATCACCGAAGGCCTTTTGCAGTATTCTGAATGTTTCGGCACCAGAAATTTTATTCCGCACACAAAATTTAATGGAACTTCTTTGTTGAATAATTTCACTCATTGTAAAAATCGCCGAATGCACTTGTTGTACTTTAGAAAGACAAGCGTATACTAAACACTAATACCAACGTAGAAAAAGCAATTTCGACGAATGGATTTCCGCGCGAAATTTAAATTAAAAAGTCTTACTATTTTTTGCCCACAGTAGTATATTCGTAAAATTTTCAAAAGAACACGAATATATTAAAAATATATCGCGAATAGGTTGTTGTAAATTAGTGACTTTAAGATATGAGAGACAAGTTCTTCCTAAACTTGTAAACTTGTCTATTTTCAAGGAATATTTACATGCTACCGCTGCAAGATGGTACGCAGATATGGTTCTTATTTCGAACAAACTTTAGTGCTTTGGAATCTAAACTATAGCTTCTATAGCAAACGTTTGCCTGATATAAAACTTTGCGCTTACTTAAATAAAAAGCCCCGGCACGTAACATTTCATCTGAAATTTTGGAAGAAATATTTTCAGATTCAAGTTTAGTTTTGAGTATCCATCGATACCATACAAAATTTTAAAACTATTTATTATTACGTTAAAAAATTAGTGACAAGTTTCAATTATTTAAAAATCGCTTGCATTAGAAATGATCTGTAAGTTTTTATAAAAGCGAATTAAAGCTTAAGTTTCCTATATTTACTATGAAATTAAACACTCATTGCTTTTTCTAAATATATATAATTTTAAATAGGGTTTGTATTTACTTCAATTTTGAGCAATAACATATTTTTTGGCACTGACTGTATCTATTCTTCGCTTTATTTTAGAAAAAAAATATTTTAGTCTTCTTTGTAGGATGCTGGTAATCCTAAATTTAAGATAACTATACAGCTTATCTGTTTTGTACTTTTTGTGTTTTTGTTGAAATTTTCGCAAACACTATTTTTTAGAAGCCAAACCACAAAACAGCTGTTTGAATAATTCTTGCAAATTAATATTTTACTTTCAAGAAAGTTTTTATCTCTCAAATTCGTACGATCTTTTTTCACACTTTCATTGTACATTTTTAAAGTACATGAACAGTTACTAGAAATGAGTTGTACTAAGGTTTAGTTACTGAACAGACCTAATATCTGAGGCCTTACGAAAATGATTAAGGCTTGGTAATTCCTTAAGAATAGGCCAACAAAATTACCTAAATTAAAAACAGAAAGGAAAGTAAGAAACATAATGAAACGATTTGCCTGTTGGGCCTTGTTAGAACTTCAATGTTATTGTTTTTGAATTCTTTAAACACTCTCATTTGGTTTAGGGAAACTCAAGCTTAAGACTTTACTAATTATTCTTAGAAGTTGGGTAGAGGAAAATGCGCATAGATACTAGCTTGTCTCCCCAACAGATAATTTGCAATTTTATAATAAAATGAGTAGGAATTAAATTATGAAAAGAGTTTGTTAAAATTTTATTTTTATTAGACCCACTGCTAATTGTAAAACAAATAATGTTTTTTTTTTTAATTTTTCCTTAAAGACAAATTCAAGGAAAAGTAAAAAAAATTATTTTAATAATTTTAATTTTAAATTATATATTAAATTAAAAATTATTACAACTCGATTTTGCACTGCTTAAAACACAATACCCGTTGAAGTTTTGATATTAATTCGGATTCCAGATGTCGTTATATTTTGATCTTAAAACTTAGTTTCAATTTTCATTTTAGCTTCAATCTTAAGAAAGATTTTTTTTATTCTTTCATAAATTTTATGAAACAATATTTTTCCATTTTTATTTGCATAAAAGCAGCGTTCAAAATGTTGACTGTCAACAACATTTGCTGTCAAAAAACAGCACTTTTTTTTAATTTATTTATGCTATTGATATGCTTGCACTGTTGCAAACGTAACAGTAACGAATATGGTATTAGCAAAAATATGACAGCAATCACATTGACTGTATTGTAAAATTGTACAGCAAGCGTGCTTTGCACTAATAAGGAATTTTTAAATAAATATATTGTCATTAATTAAATTTTAACAATTGAGACTTTCATTGTAATTTTTGTTTACTTTTAGTTTTCCAATTATTGAAATCGGTTAAATATTAACCATTAACTTATAAGAATTTATGACAAGACAAAACACACTGATTTTATATTAGCTGGAATAAATAGCAAACTTTTGCTATTGTTGTGCTGTTTTTTTTAAGCAAAAGCTATACAAAATCTGTTGCTCTAGCTGTTGCTGTTTAAAAATAAATTTATATATATTTTTATTTGCCTGTAGTGCGCTAGTTAAAAATTATAGCATTACAGAGTAGCTAAATATTTGCTATTGCTGTTGTGTTTTTAATACAATCTTTATACCATTAGCAACTATAAAATCATAAATGATAAGCTGTTTTATATACCAATTTTTAAATTTCTATAGCGACCATTTTTAACTTTAACTCTTGGTCTTCATTCGGATACACTTTGCATTAGTATTATGTATTTCTCAAATTAATTTAATATGGAATCGTAAATTTGCTATTTTAGTTGAAATCTAAAGATTGAAAAAGGTTTTGTGGTAAAACTTTCCATAATTTATTTTTTGTTCATAATTTATTTAAAAATATTTTCGCATTATATTTCATAATAAATAAAGGTCTTTCAACAGATCTTAATTTTTACAATTGTAAGGACTGTATAAGAATTCAATTTCATACTCAATTTCATCATGAATAATCTGTCGCCTGATGTTTTTAGTTCAAAACTCATACACACATAAATTTTAATTTATATATTTTTTTATAGCCCACTGTACCGCACTTTAGTATCACAGCCTTAGTTACAACTGCCTCGAACAGAAGCTAAGGGCACCCATTAGCTAGCAACCCTTTTCTATTATCCTTTTTAAGCTACTAAATTAAAAATCTTGTCATTAATTTCAAAAACAAAATCTAATCCTTTTTCTAAACAAAATCAAAAAAAAAACCGCTGAAATTTTCTATAGAAAAATTGCACAAAAAATATCACAATTTCCCACCACTATCGATTGCTTTGCTACCAGGCTACCGAGTGAAAGAGTTATTTTGGAACTTTTCATTTTGCCAAAATTTTGACAGTTTTTTTATTTATTTATTTTTTTTTTTGATTTTTGCAACGCCATAATTCCTTGCACACGCATTTAACAGGAGAAAAAAATTAAAACCGGTTAAAAATTGTGTAAAATGTTAGAGAATTGGCATTAAATATTTTTGTGAACCCCTAAATTGTTTGTCATCCGTGCAAAAAAGGGTCACCCATAATGACGTTGAGCAACATTGCACTGGGTAAACAAAGAACATGAAAAAAAGGATAAAGGATTCGTTATGCGTCATTGCAGTAAGTGTAAAATCTAAAATAACAACAAGGCCACAAACGCATTTGGGTGCAAAAAATCACATTTATTTAATTAAATTTTGCAATGTTTGCTGTGCAGGATCTGCTAGAGGAAAAGGTTTTATTTTTTATTTATTTTTGTTGTTTTTTTTTTTTTGAATTTTTCACCCAAAAAAGTAATGCTTTAAAATCTGTCCCATTACGGCACAATCAAAAAGGGGTTGTGAACCCTTTTAACAACCGTCGCCGACCTGCACTGATACTCGTGTCGTTTGGGTCGGCTAGTCGGTCATGTGGGTCACATGTCTGCGATCCGTGTTATTAAGGATGAACAGATAAATTGCATTGTGTCTGTGACCCAAATGCATTCCAACTATCATTAATAATCAATATTGTTTTTTTCTCTTTTATATTTTTTTAATTTATGATCGACATTAAACTTTTAAAAAATGTCAACGTTATTTTTTGCTAAAAATTGTAAAAAAAAATGAAAAAATTAAGATTTCTTCTTTCCTCAATAATCCCCTTAAGCCAGCTGCCCGAAATGTTTGCAGAGCGAGTAGTTTATTGGATGATTGAGTATTAAACGGAGCAAACGATAAGGGTGAGTATTGTTTAGCGCACTTCTAAAAAATCGTACAAATACTTTTAACTTACATTAAATTATTTATTTCATTTTCGTAAATGAAAAAGAAAAACGGGCAATTGATTTTTAAGAAAGCATAACTTTATTAAAGAGCCCTCAAACAATCTTAAGAAATCGATCATACGCGTGCCAACTAATAAAGTCTATAAAGGAGGAACATTGAAATTTATGCCATGAGGGACTAATTGAGGATCACAAATAATTCGCCAGGTAACTAAAAAAAAAAATTAATTACCAAAGCCTGTTGATACACAGTATGATCTCGAACAGTAAACTACTTTCAGGCCAACATCACTCGATTTCTTGTATAAAAACTTAAAAAACATATGCGGCCGTATGCAAAAAATTAATTTATTTTTGGTTTAAAGTACACATTACTTAATAAAGACTTTAACTTATCAAACCTTTGTTAAGAAAACGTACATATGCAAAAACGTACTTTAACTAATTTATGCTTTAGTGAAATTTTACTGGCAATACGATCCCATTTTAAAGCTAATGAAGCATAAAAATTGTTCAATTTTTCTAGTAAATGAAAGTGAATAAACAAGAACCCACACGTCTTAGTTTTATAAGGCTTATTCATTGTATTCGAATAAGTGGCCGTTTTTATTCGTTTTAATTTTATGTACATCACTGTAATTATTTATATATCGGGTGCTATTTAAGCTGCATGAGAACTATCTATAACTATAGTTTGACAGCTGAGAATGTCAAACTGTGTTGACATTTCTGTTCAGTAATGTTTGGCAAGTTATAATGAATCAGAACAACGCTTCAAAGTTGTGGAAATTTACTTTAAAAAAATTAAATCTGTTCGCGAAATTCATAGAGCATTTCGTCCATTTTACGGTCAACATAATCGAGCAAGCACTTTGTACAGTTCGTGATTGTTTTCCGACTGATTTCACTTTTTTCGATTCAAAACTATCAACAGGGCAAAGATGTGTGCGTACCGAAGAGAATACGCCGAGATGTCGAATCGTCGACGTTCTCAACTTGTTGGCCTTTGTCCTACGACTACGTGGGCTATTTTGCAAGAATTGCGCAGCATTCTTGCTGATTGGGCGCATTTGAAACTGGCCGAAGGTGATCATTTTTATCAAAAAATTGTGTTTAGTGACAATCCTCGAGCCGTTAATGAGTCACCATGACATCAATTAAAATTGATTGTTTGGTGCGGCTTACACGCTGGCGGCATCATCGGATCTTATGTTTTTCACAATGAGTAAGAAGCTGTCGTTACGGTGAATGGCGAGCGCTATCGTGCCATGCTGACAAAAATTATGTTTTCAAAAATTAAGCAGCTAAACATCAACGACATTTGGTTCCAACAAGACGGTGTAACTTGGCATACAGCGCGCGATTTATTGCAAAATCGATTTGGTGACAACTTTATTGCCAAAAGTGAAAAGTGATCCTGTTACTGACCATACGGCCAGATTTATTGAAAAAAAGTAATCAGAAATTGGACTGGTCGAAAGGACCATGTAACTTGTAGTCGCTGCGGACATATATCGGAAATTATATTTAAAAAAATAATAAAAATAAACATTAAATGGCTTGTATAGAACAAAATGAATTTCAATAATATAACATGGAGAGTATGTTGCCCTGCACGCTAGTAATCTTTTAGTGGTTACGTCTTTTTGTTCAAATGTTTGACAAATGTGAGCGTACTTTTATTTTCTGTAAAAATCTTGTTGCTAAATTAATTATCAACCAATAAAAAACTTTAATTTTAAAGTAGGTTTAGTTTTCTGCCTACTTTAAATCAGGGACCACAAATAATCGTTATTTTTCAAATTTCTACAAAAAAAATCATAAGTTTTTTAAAAAAAACTTAAATGTCGTATGTTTGACATTCTGAATTTTCGAATTATGGGGAAATTATTTGTTGTTAACATTTAAAGATTAATTTAGATTTGCATAAAATGTACAATTTTGAATTTTTGGAATTTTGTATTGAATTCCTTAGTTGAGGTGAAATTTGTTTTTTTTTACATATTTGTTTAAGATAGACTTTGCTAAAATTTCATAAAATATGGATTTTTTTGTGAATTTTCGACTTTTTGGCGAAATTACCAAATTTTTGTGGTGAATTATTAATATTTGGTGGATTTGTTTTTTGGTATTTTGGGTAAAATTTCGTTTTTTTTTAATTAAATATTGATTTTTTAGCAAATAATTTTTTTTGCCAGTTTTTCAAATTTTTGGTGAATTTTTGAATTTATCGAGAATTTAAAATTTTGGAAAAATTTCGAATATCTGGAAATTTGTTTGTGCAGCTTCTGTTTTTTTAACATTTTAATTTTTTGGCAACTTATGATTTTTTATAGTTTAAAGTGTTGGAAATAGTTTGGTTTTGTGGTGAATTTTTTACGATTTCTGGTCAATTCACAAATTAAGGTAAAATTAATTTCTGTTATTTTGAGACTTTTTATAAAACATGATTTTTTAAGTATTTTTTATTTTTTTTGTAATCATATTTGTTTAACATCAATTTTGTTTAAAATTTTTTTTTATAAAATATTAATTTTTTATGAGTATTCATTCGGCTTTTTGTTGAAAGTTTTTGTTTTTTAGTGAATATTTTAATTCTAGTGATTTTTTTTTTTTTTTTGTAAAATGTTTTAATATATATTTTGGGGAAAAAAATTGTTTCCAGTTTTTCGATTTTACACATTGTGAATTTTTGCATTTGTGGTGAATTTAAATTTTAGCAGTATTTCGAACTTTTTGTGAAATTTAAATTTTTGGAAGCATTCGGTTGGGTTTGGTTGTTAGTTATTGAAACGAGGAGATTTTTTCTTTTAATTTTTTAATTCGCTTTAAGTCCGTAAGTTATATATAGGCCTCGGGATGATAATTTCTGTAGAGGGACTATATACAGAAAATCATTCGTATGAACTTATGTATGAAGGCTCAACTATAATATGCATAAGCTGGCTTAAGCAACTGTGCAATTACATATAAATCATATGTGGCAAACTATAATGTACTTAACAACACTTTTCGTTAGGTTTCGTCAACTGTCATTTGCTTAAGCAAAGTACGAAACTGATCGCACATTCCGTACGAAAACAGCTGTTTGTGTTTTAGATACATACATTAACAAACAAGCTGCAATGGACGAAAGTGAAAAAAATGTTTTTTCTAATTTTAATAGAAAAAAAATTGTTTGTATCAAAAAAGAGACGCATTTTATTATAATCGCAATTCAAAGGAACGAGCATGGACAAAAATGCAAACATTTTTATTGTTTATAAATTGAGTGATGCACACCGATGCAGTTTTTAGTACTTTTGGCCAAAATTACACAAGCACCAAAAATTGTGTATTTTTTGTTCGAAAATTTCTTAAAACTAATAAAAATAATAATATTAATTTGTATATGAATGGTATTAAATATATAAAATATAATGATGTCTAATTTTTCTAAGCTCCAGGTCATCAATAAAATCTTCCTTATTATAAATTATAATAAAAATTAATTTTATTTTTTTCCAATATTTCGCTACGCCTTTGTGTAGCATCGTCAGGAAATAAAATAAAATAAAATTATATTTCACAAACTTCAAAACAAAAATCAAATTGTGAAAATTATTGAAAATTTTTTTCTTTTTTCATATACAATGAAAAATATTTCAAATTTTCAAAAAACACAAATACATACAAATCATAAAAAACTAAAAAATTAAAAAATGTTTTACATTAATGTGTAGATGTATATATGTACATATGTATAAACAATACATATGTATAATCCTAAATTACATCATCTTATCTTATGTATTAAATGCCTATATATATGAGCGACATTATCTGTATCCGCTTTATAATTAATTCTTTGAGACATTGGTGTTTTACAAATTTGTAACATTTCCAATATGTAACGTTTCTTATAATTTTTCTCAATATTTAGCACTGACACATTTTCAAAGTTAGGACAGTGATTCAATTCAGAACAATGGGAAGATAGAGCTGTTTTATTTGAATTTTTACATCTATGGTCCGACTTATGTCCGGCTATTCTAGTTTTTAGCATATTTTTCGTTGTACCCACATATACCTTACTACAATTCTCCTGATCATTACCATTACAAGGTATTTTATAAACCACATTCGACATTTCCATTTTCTTAATTCTATCTTTAGTTTTACTGAATAATCTATTTAAAGTATTGTAAGATTTATGAGCAATTTTGTATTTATCGCTATTGAAGATTTTTGATTTTTCAAGTCGCTCTGATATTCCTGGCACATAAGCTAAAGACTTATAAATCTTGGGCTCTATAACGCTTCTTGTGTTAACATTTCTACTACTTCTAAAAGAATTTATTAATTTATAAGAAAGTTGCTCGGGAAAACTATTTTCAATTAATATATTCCTGATCCTTTCCTTGTTCTTCCTATGAAACTCCTTGTCACTTATCGTTAACACCCTTTGTACTAAATTTCGAGCTGTATTCATAATAATTCTTTTACTATGCTTAGAAAAGTAGTTAATGATTCATCACCTTTTTGTTAACGAATTTTATTTATTCTGAAATAAAATATGTTTTTGCAAAAGTACGAATAAAACAAATGTGCAACTGTGGCCCTATAGTTTCCAGGCTCATGTAAGTACATTGTAGCCACCTAAAATTCTTCAATAATTTGCTTAAGCATTTGACAGGCTTTTCGTTCAATTTTTGACATTAGCTTAAGCAAGAGTGAAAATACCAGAAAAATATATTTGTCCATATAACTTTTTAGTACTATTGACGAACACTATATACAAAGTTTGAAGCGCCCTGCACTTTCTGGTGTTCGTCTTCAATAATAACAACTGGTCACGCCAGGCGAACGCCCTGTTCTGAGGGTTTAAGTATAAACTGAAGGAAAGCAAAACTTGGTTCATAAAAACGCTACTTATAAAGATTCGTTTAACGTGGTTTGGGTCTCTTTCTGTTATCATGGACATAAACCGTTTAGTAAAGCCAATTGGGCGTTAGACAATTAAGAAATTTATCTTTTATAGTCTGAACTAAGAGGAATTTATGAATGAAAAACTTGCAGAATGCAAATTGATCATTTATGCGATTATTGTCAGAATAACATTTGTGTAGTTTCAATTATTTTCACAATTTATTGTTTAAATGCATAAAAATTTAACTATTTTGCATAATGAAGTAAACGCGATTGTTGCTGTTTTTATGTATTTTTTTCATTTAAATACAAAGCAGACTGATAAACTTTCAAATAATTAACAATTGAATAAGAAAAAAATTAGAAAACAACACGAATGGAAAGAGATTTCATTCAATTAGCTTGGCATACATCGAGTTATTTTTTTTTTTTAGAAAAAGAAAGAAAAAAAGCATTTGTAGAAGTTTATAGATATTTATAGCGTGACCGAACAATTACATGTTTAAGAAAAATGTTTCCAAGTACAAAGTCATACAGTTTTATTATATTTTTCAACCAGAAAGGCAAGTCTACTGTGTAGTAAAACTGCAAGTATCTTAGAAGTTTAAATAGTGAACAAATTCATTCATATAATTTGGAAATTATTGGACGGACAGACAGAATAATTGTTTAAAACTTCCTCATGAAGAAATTAGATGCAGGTCTATTATATTAATACGGGCCGTAAAACACTTTCAAATGAGATCTGATTACATTACGTTATTTATTCTCACAAAAAAAAAGACAACAACATAAATCAATAAATCATTTTGAAATAAAAAAAAACATTTGAAAATATTTAAAATTAGAAAATGTTTAATAAATCATGTTGCAAGTTAAGTTTGTGAACTGTTTGGATGGATGAAATATATATCCCAATTAGGCGCTACAAAGAACTGGCGATTTGGTTTCGTATTTCTAGGAACACAATGTATTGAAAGTTATAAAAATGAAAAAATAATAATGCAGAATATAATAGAGTTCAAAATTGACGGTTGGGTCCTGAGATTGGTAGCACGATCGTCTTTGGAAGATTTTTTCTAATATTTCATTAGCTCAATTTATTGTAGACAAATTTTCTCAATAGTCTTTGTGAGCCCTAAAATAAAGCTAGCTTCTTTTTGAGCAATATTGACTTAGATATGGAAGTAGGAAGGCATAAGTCCATATTGGTTCTATGATGGATTTGTGTAAAAGAACTTAGTACTCCAAAGGCGGGTTTGAGTTAGGACCTACTAAGCAGTGTAGATGAATTCTTTTAAGTTTTATGGCCATTATTTTTGCCTCCCTATTAGACGCCGATCTAGGTAGATACCTATTTTTATTATAAAATGGTGAGAGGGTAACGAAGCAGACCTCTAACTTTTTTGCTCAAATTGAATTTTGGTAAGCAATTTGCAATTAACGACTACCTTGCTCCCAATCGAGTGTCGTGCTACCAATAGCCTTTACTCTTGACTGTAGTGATTAAAGACTGCCGACATGCAACTGTCGGCCATCTTCCTCATCACGGAGTCTCTTGTAATTGTTAAAATTTGTTTAAGGCTTAGGTCGACTATAACATTCACATTTTACAAGTGTCAGCCCATTGTCCTAAACTACATACTAGTCGTAATAGGCTCACAATGTGCGCTACCGTGTCAGCTCCTCCCTTAAGAGTATCTTTGGAGGCTGGCCCCCTACTCTTGCGAGATTTCCTTTTCTATATCTTCTGAATTCCTCCATTGGCCATTAAACAACAGGGTTCCAACTAGATGTTAACCTCCCCACCTCTTGCGTGGCTGTATCGCCTATCCCCACCGGAACCTCACGGTCCAACGCTTTAGAATCGCCTTTAAAGGTTTACCCGTCCACCCCTCGGCAGACATTCTTGTCCATCTCTTCTGGATTCCTCCCTTGGCCAATTAAGACCAGAGTTTCTTCAGGGCTTAACCACTCAGCATCTTGCGAGGCCTTCTGATTCATCATTGTAATGTCCAAAAAGATGTCCACCCACACAGAGCTCCATATGCACAAGTAAGTCTTAACTGGTGATTGACTGGTATGCAAAACTTGCATACTAGATACCAAGCACCCTCATCGCCCCGCATTCCTGGCGTATGTTGTTCCAGTGCCTTAAGGACTTTTTAGATAAGAGTACTTCTCTCCGCTCTACTTATTTAGCCAGACTTCTTGCAGAGACAGGAACCTGTTACCAGCCGCCACCACGAGGAGTTATAAGTCAGAATTATTGACAGTGCCCTAAGTTCCGGCAAGCCATATCTCTGCGCCCGATAGCCGAAAGCCTGGTGGATACCTAAATATTTAACGTGATCTTTCACTGGAACAGTGGGATTAGTTATTGTATTGGTGAACAGTTTTGCCTAAGCGTAACGTCAGCACATTTTTATGGATTTAGCTTTAGTCATTTTTTCAGCCATTTCTCTAGCTTGTGAATGTGAGACTGAAGTTTGCTTTAATGCAACCTTCAGATCTTAGTTAACACTTATAAATGCAGTCCCGCTGCAAACGTTACTGCATATGTATTTTGACTTGTGTCCTTATCCACTGTAAAAATGATCCGCACAAAAACCTAAATGTGAAAATAAGGTCAAGTTCGTATCCAAAAAGTTTGGCCGTTAAAAGTACTGAGATGGAAATGTCTATAAATTAAGCTGACCACTACTGCTAGTCTTTAAAAGCCAAACCAAACTTATGGTCCGGGTTAATATTTTGTTTATTAAGAATTGGTTTTCAACTAGAGGTGAAATTTTTATAAAATTGGGAGTAGGCTAATGTTACTGCATGGCGTAATATGACTGGAATGCTTTTCTGGTTTAGGAATCACAACAATTTCAGACATCTTCCACGAGCCTTCCAATGTCAACTAGTTAAAAAGTTAGACGGACAACCGCCCGCTTTCAAGAATTTGAAAGGGTGGCAGTACCGATTGGACTACTTCCGCTGTAGCTGCAAAACTCAGGACATTGCACGCAGTTGGCCACGTTCTACTCTGCAGCTGCAAACTGATGAAGGTACATTCGTGGTTCCAACAGGACTGTGAGGACTGTGTAAATGCAGGCACTTCGCACGCTACAATTAACATTTTAAAGTATTCCTTTCCGCATCCCATAACGTCACGTTTCGGCAATTTAAATTGGTCGCCCGGATTTAACAACTCCAGCCTTTTTTCTTTAAGGGTTTTTAATATTCCTCGTCTATGTGAAGAAGCCACAGACCCTGTAAGCTCTCAAAGCCATTGATCGGAAGAAATTCAAGGGTTTGCATTGAAATATATGACAATCCCACCGCATTGGTCTTTTTGAGCCACCTTGTATAGAGGCTCAAGACCTCTTTTTACTACCCAGAGTCAGCTTAATTAAATTTAAATTCCAAAAAAATTTGTTCACTGCTACATTTTAATGGAATCTTTCATTCCCTTCACACTTAATCAACGATTTATAAGCAGTGCCCACCAAGATGAGGTGGTAATTTTTAAAACTTAAACACATTTCTCCCAGTGTACATTTAGCATTGTGTGGTTTATCTTAAAATACAAATCATAATTTGAATTGTATGTGGAAATACTTAAAATATTTAAGTAAAATCATGCGGATGTACACATTTATGTTGTACTTTATTTAAATAGACGTTCACACATACACATAAATATACAGATGTATAGACGTGTACAGAAATATGTTGTAATTTTTAGCAATCGTACAAGTTTGATATGAATACTTTTACTTATCTGAGCGTGATTGTATATAAGAAATCTATGTTGTCGTTTCAAGGTATTGGTGCATCATCATATGTATGTATGTGTGGATGTATGTAGCATACAAAATAATGAGTCTGTACTTAAAATACTTAGAAATAAGATGAATAAGAAAACGTACTTACTACTCTCTTTTTCGTTCAATACATTAGACGGTCTGTCTGTCTGTCTGTCCGTCCATTTATTCATACATTCATACATACATAAATACATACAAACTCGTATGTTGTTCATGTATCAATGAAAATCGAGTAATGAATGAAATTGAACTAAACTGAAGAAAACTGCAAAGACAACAAAAATGCAACAACAACAACAATTTAGTGGCAAGAATCTCAAGTAGTCGTCGTAGCCGTAGTATTGGTTGTGTCAGTCGTAAAGTGTAGCCGTCGACTGAGCAAATAAATGAGTGTGACCTAAATATTTAAAATCGTCTTAAAGATAAGCGGAAGTACAGAACGAATAAAAGTAAAATAATAATAAAAGAAAAACAAATAAGAAACGACGCAATTGTGGTCTTTGCACATAATAAATACTTACAATGCGAGTGAGTATAATACGCCTATATTTAGAGGTACTCATTGCTTACAACGTTATCGGGAATATTTTACTACATTTATGCTATAAGCGGGTACAACTCCATAATTACTTTATCATGCCCAACGCACTATTTGTAAATTAAGTAGGGGATTCACAAAACTTTGAACCATAAGGGAGTTTGTAAAAAACTCTCAATTAGTTTAAAGTCCAATCAATTTTAAGCTAGCCTTTGAAAATTCGAAATGTCATTGATCGCGTGTTTCTTGAGAGGCCGTCAGCTGGCAGGCGTAGATATGGCTTGCTGTAACTCAGGGCACTCTCAGAACTTCTGACCTCATGGTGGCGGCCGGTAACAAGATCTTATCTCTGATATGAGTCTGGCTAAATAAGTCGATCGGAGTGAAGTTAACGCTTTCCTAATAAAAGAAAATCCCTAATCCACGGTAGAACAACATACGACAGCCATGCCTGGCCATGAGAATGCTATGCGAACTATGGATAACACTCCATTTCCAGTGTTAATACAGACTTACCCGAGCTTATGGAGCTATGGCTACACGAATTATCTGAAGGATTTCTGGGTTAAGTCAGCCAAGGGAGACACCTGGAAGCGATGGCAAAAATCCGTCACCAGGAGTGGACGGCTCAATCTTTAAAGGTAATTCTAAGGCGTTGGATCGTGAGATTCGGATAGGTTCGGGCAATAAAGCCTCGCAAGAGGTGGATAGGTTAATCTCGGTAGAAACTCCAGTGTTCATTGACCAATCTAGGAATTCTAAAGAGATGAACAAGCAAAGCTCGCAAAGGGTGGACAGATCAGTCTCCAATGATACTCCTGAGAAAGAGGCTAAGAAGGTGGGTGAACGTCCAGCACTGGCTAGCATAAGATTTAGGACAACAGGCAAACACTTGTTAAATGTGAATGTCATAGTGAACCCAAGCTTTATTCAAATGCTAGCAATTACAAGAGATTTCGTGATGAGAAAGAAACCCGACAGTCTGAAATCACTACAGTCAAGAGTAAAGGCTAGTAATAGCACGAGATTCCAATGAGAGTAAGGTAATCGTAAATTACAAATCGGTTGCATAAAATCGATTCGGGGTCGAAAAGAGACCCATAAAGTTAGCGGTGTGCTTGGATATCTCCCCTACAATAATAAAAGAGGCTTAGAACTTCAAGTCGGAAGTAGTGCTTGATATATGCGCCATTTCTAAAGCTGATACTTGTTTCGTGTTTTAGTTTCGTTTGCCATTTCTTAATGAATAGGCTGACATTTTAACAATTCCTGCAAATTTTCCGGATTTTTAACGAAAACCACATAGTTCACTTCGCGACATTTATCGCGCTCTTCTAATCTACCTGTTATCAATTTGCCTCAGGTGGAATCATTGGTCCGGCCAGAACGTTACAATTAATTGTGACCGCTATAGGACATGACGGTAAGACATGTTACACAGCGCGTGCCATAACTGATTAATTTAAAGAAACGTTTGGTCAACGAATAACATCGCTGGACTATTTTTTGTAAGACTATGTGAAGTCCCTGATCTAATAGATAATATTCGTCTCGTTATCACTCCATTGCTGCTAAAAGTGATCGAAAATTTGACTTCCCGATTGAACTTTCTTCCGCAAATCATATTCAAATAAATATGACAAAGAATTTTCTCGCGTATAAAGCCAAATTCTGATTTATATTGTCAAGTCGTTAATCGCGGCCTGTAGTTTCCTGAGGGCACAGATAGCTCTAAATGGGACAGCGCAGTAGGCAGAGATACACACAGTGCCTTTAGAAGCTCCAACGATCGTAGCGCTTTATAGCCTGAAATATCAGCGACATTAAAGGAGAAAAATTGGCTGTGGTACTAAAGAATATTTGATAGAAATATTCAAAAATATTCGAATAATTGTTAGGACTTGATCCACTGAGTGTTAAGTCTCTTAGAAATCAATTTTAATTCATAAATGGAAAATCAAGGGGCTGTGGCTTAAATAGTTATTGCATTAGGTAATAAGTATGTGATGGATTTAATCGCCAGGCATCGGTTATTAATGACTGCTAAGTCCTGTTCACTAGTGTTCACTCGCTTTGCGCCTCTGGTGGGGGCAAAATAACACCTTTTTTTATTGTTACTGCAAATCCATTAAAACAATCCATCCATAAAAATTGCAACATGGTGGAGTTTTACAATATTTCCTACCACAACCAAAGTATTTTAACTTTACAAACATAATATAACTCTAAACATAAAATGTTCTTAATTGACATAATAAGTAAAATTATTTTGGTGTTTAATCATAGTATGAGGGTGCTGTGGCTTCAGTGGATTAGTGCGTTGACAAGCATACGATGGCTTTAGCCGCCAGTGTTTTTAACTCAGCCGAATCAATCAGTTGCAAAATTTTTTACTTTTTCTATCATTCTAAGAGGACCATATTATTTTTAACTGCAATAATAATAATATGGTTTGTTCACAACCATATACTTCAAATAGAATATATTGCTCTTAAATTATGGTTACCTCGACCATGTTCTCCGTTTATAAGGTGTAATTGTTATTAAAATTGAGGGCTAACGCCATCTTACTAGGAGTCTAAGTAACCTTTATTAAACTCCATGTTAGTGTATAAGAAGTACCAACATTTTCATTTAAAAACTCTTGCTCTATAAGTAGTTTAACCTATTTTCAAACAAAATTTCCTTAATAAATTTATAAATTTATTTGTTGAATGTATCGTATTCATTACTTCATGTCAACAATCAAAATTATTTTACGTTTGCCAAAAAAAAAAAAAAAAAAAAACAAATACTAATTTCAATAAATGGTGCGAATGATAAAGTCAAGTCATTCATATTTAAACTGTTCTTTTGTTATTGTTTAGTTATATTGTTGTTGTGTTATAGTCATACTATTATTCTCGCGAGCTTGTTTAAATTCATTAGCGGAAATGAGTTAGTTGAACTTCCGTTTTATGCTGCTTCTTATGCGTTCATTCATTCTTTAATTTCTTCAACTTGTACATTTGCTTCCACAATTGCTTATAAAGTGCTTAAGATTTTGTGGTATGAAGGTAGGAAGGTTATCTGAAAAGTTCTAACAAACTCTGAACTTTGCTGTATTAAAAGGCGGGTGTTTTTGGAAAAGGACTTCTGTAGTTAATGGGTAAAAATCGTATAAATACAATAATTACGGGTGCATCCACGCAAGGAAAAACATGTTTAAGGAAACCATAATCTAGGAGATTTTTATTAAACCACATTATTATTGTAGATAATAATAACATGATCCTTTCTGGAACCAAAATGTTGCCTTATAAGATTATAATTATATTTTCATACCAGACAATAATATTCTTCAAAATTAACTTAATTGGCATATGCATTTTTAAACAGATTTTGATAATAACGACTTTTCTAATAATCATAATATGATTAAAGTGAAAGAGGAAACTTATAAATACTAACAGAAGAATTTTTTTTAATATTTTACTTATTACTGATTTAAATTATTACTTTAAAAAAGATTGCCGTATGCGCACAACAGTGACGTATATTTTCTAACCGTGTCGCTCCAACTGGATAAACATTCCGTCGCTTAGCTGCTCGACTGGAACAGACTGGAACCACAAAAGACATTGCAGGTTGTGGCCGCCCCCGGACTGGTCGGCCCGTTTAGAATATCACTAAAAACGACGAAACATCAAGAGACGGAGTCTACAGCGAATTTTAATGAAAAACTTAAACATGTTGCTGTACAAAGTGCAAAGAATACAACAGTTACTTCATGCTGACCATCAGTCGCGTGCGCATTAATGTCAAGCCATCCTCAATCTCAACAGCGTAGAGGACGATTTTGAGTCGAAAATCATAATGTGCGACGAGGGGCATTTGCATAAAGCGGTTACGTCAATAAACAAATTCTTCGTTTCTGGGGCAGTGAAAATCCGCGTGGGATGCACGAAAAGCCGTTACATCCATTTAAAGCCACTCTGTGGTTCGGCGTTCACGCGGGAGGAATGATTGAGCCATATTTTGTTGAGGATGCCATCGGCAATACGGTTACTGTTAATGGCCCATGATAAATAACTTCTTACTGCCGGAATTGAATAAGCGGGACTTGGTTAACAAGACGATGCAATCGCACACACAGCAGAAGTCATAATAGATATTGTGAACGAAGCGTTCCCTGGTCGCGTACTACACCCTTTTTAGCGATTTGGCATGGCCAGCATGATCGCCCGACTTAATTCTTCAGACTTCTTTATTTGGGGCTACATAAAGTCGCCGGTTCATGCCAACAGGCCCCAGACAACCGCAGCCGTTAAGGACAATACTCGATAGGAATACGAACAGTTATCACCGGAAATCTTGCGGAAGGTCATGGAAAATGCGAAGTAAAAATTTCTGTCACTCAAAATTATTTTTTGTAGTAAAAAATTTTGTCAAAAACGAAATTGGATAATTTAATTTGGCCCACCCTGTAAATGGCACCCAGAATAGTTCAACCTTTGGTTATGAAAGAATAAATTTGGATAAATTCGGTGCATGTTACTTCAGCGGGCTTTTTACTCCACACTCGTGTTATTGAATACAAACCTTGTGTGTACTTAATTTATTCATTTTCATTTGTTGGTTTGCAGATATAAAAACTAACAATGAAATTGTCCACACATGCATCATAGTCAACATGCGAGTATGAAGCAATATAATGTGGCACTTAAGCATAATCATAATCGGAAAAAACATCGGAAACTGTTTGGACAAACACACATACCTGCTAAACACATAGAAACTAAAACACACATCCATATTTTCGTGCATGCCTACTGCCAGCCACTATACAGACTGACGTTGACCACCCAATAACGGATTAAAGAAAAATTATCTATTTTGCGTTTTGTTTTTTCGCCTGCATTTATTAGTTTTTGTGCAGTCTGTCTCTGTTTGCGCACGAGTATGACTGGATTGAGTTTCACGTAAATTTTTTGGTAGATCGTGGTTCTTTTTTCTGCACAAATCGCTATAATTTACACATACCCTGCAGGCTGCTGCTAAAACTAGCATGTGGCAAGTAATATAGTATGTATGCAACTCCTTACTGCTTCAGACTGGTTGCCTATCGGTCATTTTTTCGTGTAGCTAACCACTGATGTTAATATTTGATTGTCATACGAACCCGACTAGTTCATTTAATACATCCGAAATTCAATTCGGATAAAATATCTAAAACATAAAAATGCAATAATTCATATCAAAAACGATGCGTAAAGCCAACTTTTCGTTCTTGTACCAAACAAGCCGGCAGTGCTGGTAGTCCACCAACGCGTTTGCGCATCAGCATATTGTACACATTTCGTAACTTTTACGAATTCGACGGTTTTCTGCGTTTCAAGTTACATGTGACATTTTTTACGCATTGAAAACTTGGCGTCCCTGGTTATCAAAGTCAGCTGACCTTCGCTTTCAACGCTTACAAAAGTCGAAAGTAGATAGACTTATCGCATCCTACACATACAAATACATACACTAACTTCACTTTATTGACAAATGCGTAGAAAGCAAAAGAGCGTCGAAAGCGTATCAAGGACCTTCAGCTGATGGAAAGCGGGTTCCTTGTTGGTGTTGTTTCTGTAATAAGCCAATTCACATTTCCTACTCCGATAACGAAAATAACGTCTCAGCAGCGCGGACGATCAATCTTCATTGTGGTTATTTGTGTTCAACTAAATAACTGACCCAAAACGCAAATAGTCATAACTTGGTTGCAGTGTAAATGACCACTACAGCTCAAGAAATGTCATAGCGCATGTATAACTTAATACTCGTTCAAAGTAGTAAATGTATTTATTCTATTATTTGGTCCTCTAGATATAAAGAAATTTAATTGATGTCCTCAATTCAATTATATTGATATTCATGTTGCGGATGTGTCAAATAAGCTATGAGAGATGCGCCTGTTCGTACTAGTCGGTTGGTAATTAAGTTGGGTGTTTTCCCCACAAACAATACAACTTCGTTGTACAACTTCATTTTGCAAACAAGTCAAACGGAAAAATCAGTACTATTTTGAGTACTTTTAGACTTATGAAATATCGTAGTAGCCCCACAACATTAAAAGTACTTTTTCCCAGACGTTATATAATATACTGCAGAAAATTGTAATAAAATCCTGAGATTTAAACAAAACGAGTTACATTTTCTACCTCATATAATTAAATAAATTCAAAAAGTCTCCTTCACAGATATGAAAAGTTGTATCTTTGATTTTTTGAAATAGTACTTTTAAAGTGGAAAAAATACTTTAAAGTTGAAGCTCTGCACCACTTTAAAATCTCGATTTTCCGTCACTGCTATGTGGCCACTACGAAAATAGGCACAAAATAAATTGAGTTAATGCAACATATTTTTTAACGTTGCAACTGAGTTGTAACATTACCATAAGGGCGTAGCCAACAATAAGGTAAATTACAACAACTATTGCCATGCTAGGCCATATTAGACATGCTTAATGCATTATTTGTTATAATAAAAATGAAAATATATTTTCCAGTAGCCCTTTGCCTAACTAGATCCATCTGAGAGCGAAATCATTATCTTTAAAGGTTCAATTTATTTACCACTATCTTCTGCTTCATTTAAACAAAATACGCCGCAAAAACTCTTTTCTTTTGAATTCAACGATACATGTTAAAAGACTAACAGGCCGTCAGCTGGCAGGCACAAACATATAGCTTGCCGTAACTAACAGGATCCTGTCTCTACTAGGAGTCTGGCTAAATAAGTAGAGTGGAGAGAAGTTAACACTCTGCCATAAATATCCTTAATCCACGGTGGAACATCATATGCTAGAGATGCATGGCCAATAGGGGGCTTGGTATCCAGTATGCGAACTCTGGATACCAGTTAATCTCCAGTTTTAATACGGACTAACGCGTGCATATGGAGCTCCATGTGGTTGAGTATATTATTCTTCATTACTTGTGAGAATTATGAGAATTATCTGCAGGAGATCTGGGTTTAATTGGCAAAGAGAGGAACCTGGAAGAGATGGAACAAATGCCTCACGAAGTGCGGACGGCTCAATCTCTAAACGTACTCCTTGGGCGTTGTACCAGGAGATTCAGATAGCAGAAGTTAGTCTCTGTAGGGACTCCGGTGTTTATTGGTCAAAGGAAGAATCTCCAAAGATACTTCAGAAGAAGAGGCTGAGACAGTAGCAAATCTTATGTGAGAATGTCCAGCACTTGCTAGAATAGTGCTTAGGACAACGGGCATACACTTGGCAAATATGAATGCCATAGGGGACCTAAGCTTCGGACAATTGCTAGTAATTACAAGTGACTACGTGATGAGGAAAAAGGCCGACAGTTAACAGTCGACAATCTGAAAACACTACATTCAAGAGTAAAGACAAGTGCTAGCATGAGACTTAATGAAAGTAAGGTAGTCGTAAATTACAAATCGGTTGCCTGAAATCAATTCGAGGAAAGAAGGGGGTCGACATGAGACCCATAAACTAAGTGGTCTGCTTCGATATCTATTCTACATTAAATAATTATACAAGAGCAATAACCCATAAAATCCGGATGTTTTTACAAAGTAAGGTTTCTCTTAGTAGGGACATTGAGCATTTTTATATTTCTTTAAGAATTTTGAATTAAATTGTCATGTAACGAACTCCGTGTTCCAAAACTGAATATTTTCCGGTTTTCCGAGACTCTCTCGTTTATACATACAAAGATTTCAAGATAGCGACGATAGTACGTCCAATTCAACAGTGTCTACAACCGACCCAGTCTTTTACAATTCTTTTTGACCACTCTTCGAATTGTTGACACATTAGTTGCACTTTCTCGACCGAAAATTCCGCAAGGATTGAGAACCCACTCAACGTAATAGGTTTTCACTCTTCTCTTGTGTAGCGCTCCATTTGGAATAATCGAAGCAATCACACATGAGACAGCTGTTAAATATCAAAGTTGCCACTTGCGCGAAAGAAAATGTCACAATATTTATATGGTGTATTCTTTAAAAGCCTTTCTAAATTTATAAACCTCTTATATGTTGCAATTTATATAATTTTTTCTTATAAATGTCTGCTACTGCTGAAAAGTAAAAAATTACATAAAATTATGGATGAAGTTTTTTATTCTTCTTACAAAAAAAAAAAAACAAAAAACAATGATATTTTTAGACAAATGGTCGGTAGACAGTTTTACTAGAAACATCAACACGAAATCAAAATCATAAACGCACAATCTGACAAAGCCCAAAAAACGCACATGACTCATCGCAAAATTATTGAATACAATTTTGGTTTAAATGCCAGTCAATGGGTGCCCAAATATGGCTGCAAATAAAATTCAAAAACAAAAAAGTCTTTTAACATTATTTTTATGGGATTTCCGTATTAACACGCAATTCCAAAATCATTTTAATTATTTTTTGTTTTTGTTTGCTATTGGGTGTCGTTATACTGTGCGACGGCGTATGCGTGCCAGTGTATTTGTGTTTATGTGTTAAATCCGGTTTAAACTGTCGTCATTTGGTTTGTGTTGTATCTTTAAATGTTTTTTTCTTTTTTTATGAAATGTAAATGCAAAATTTGTTTTTAATTGCCACAATCATCTTGAAGAACGCCAAATTAGTTTAAGATCGATCGTAACGTAAGCTGAAAGCGAAATAACACCTACATTTCGTTTTATTTTTGGATGTTAGAACAACGAAACTAAATATAAAATATAAAAATATAAAAATACGATTGCTAATATTTATTAATTTCACATTTCAAGCAAACGCTAGCGAATAGTTTCTCAGCAGAATTCCTTTTCTGAAGTGCCCTTTTAAGGCGATTAAATCAAATTGTTAGTCAAAGCGCATAAAGGGAACACTACGAAAATGTTATTTATATAATATACCAGTGTCTTGCCGATACAAATGTATTTATAGCCATTTGAAATTGAGCAAATGAACACTGTCAAAAATTATTTCAGTTGTGAAGCCCTCGTAAACTGGAATAATAAATTAGGCCCGTAAACTTGCGCTGTTCAATTGTGTATTTCATGAAATAGGTAACTGTTTTTTATTAATTATTTCCTGCAGGAGAATAGGCGTTAATTGTATTAAAAGGTACTAGTACAATTACTAGAACAGCAAGCACTAGTTTAAACAAGATTAGAGTTTTTATAGCACTGATGAGTACTAGTACTTGGAGTAGTTCAAGATCACCACTTGCAGATTAATAGAATTCAAACAATGATTGAGGTGTTTGTGGGGACTATTTCTATACAAAATCTCGCTTTAAAGCACCCAATCTGGTCCAAACGCACTAGTATTCGTCTGTAAAAAGATACTTTAGAAATGAGCAGAGTAAACACAAATATAGAAAATAGAACTTCATATATGTATAAGTGCAGTAGATAGTAAATTTCAATATGAGAATTTTTATTTTGTTTTGAACAATTTTAATACAAAATATATAAAAAAAACAAATAATTAATATTGCATATTTTCTAAGCGAAAAGCCGGAGTAAAATTTTTTTGAATGCTGCCAATGCAATTGACCCATATTGTTGTATTGGTCGAATTGATTGTAGACCTTCTTCCATAACGCTTTCTAAGGCTCTTACACCTTGTTCTTTAATGGTTAATTCGTTTCTGGTATTAAGAATACTTTCAACAATTTTCTCGAAAGCTCTCTTTTAATGTAAGTCTTTACCACAGGCCAGACATTTTTAATAGGGTCCAAGTCTGAGTACTCTGTTTTAAGGAAATTCCTGCTCCTGCAATTGTCAATTACCATTACAACTAGTTCGCCATGCCTAACCATTCCTTGATGAAGGTGCCATTACTTGAACGAAGCTCTTTTTATTTCATAATAAATAAATCCAATCCAAAGCTGAAAATTGGTATACCAAAGTCAATAAAATACGTAAATTTAAAGAAGTAACTTTATATAATCGATGTTTAAACAGCGCACTTTTCAAAATAAAGAACAGGCCATATCATGTTTGGAGTTTAAATGGGCTAAATAAAATAATGGGTTTATTTAAAGAGTCAGCCTATACATTTGCAGCGGCTTGCCTTTAAGTACGTCATAGGGTCAAGTACTTTTTCGGTCGCTTCAGCTTGAATTTCTGGAATGGCAGCTTCATTTTCATGTTTCAAGACCTCCGAAGTCTCGGGATGTTTATCTC
This sequence comes from Phania funesta, assembly GCA_963932375.1. Classification (NCBI taxonomy): domain Eukaryota; kingdom Metazoa; phylum Arthropoda; class Insecta; order Diptera; family Tachinidae; genus Phania; species Phania funesta. The sequence goes on along the minus strand of OZ010656.1, from coordinate 65,852,128 downwards.
AACATTTCCCCTTTGTACTTTCTCACCAAAAGTTAAAATTTCAAAAGTTAGAAGGGGGTGGGGGGCTAGGGTTTCCCCACTATAGCTAGAGAGCTGAATCTTGATATAACAAAAACGTCTGTAAGGTTTAAAGTAAACGAGGTTTTAAAAAACAAAAACAAAAATAACTTGGAAAAAATGACTCAGATGCGCGTAAAAATATAAATGTGAAAATAAGGCCAAGTTCCTATCCACAAATTTCGCCCGTAAAAGTTACTGAGATCAAAATGAGGACCAAGTTCTTGATATGTACAAGACCATCCCATTTGTAGGCAACTTGCTTGCTTGGCAATTTTTTCCAACCATCTAACATGGAAGAGAATTAAGGAGGGAAATGCTATCATACTTGTAAGAACTTGGTCCTCATTTTGCCCTCGGTACTTTTAACGGCCGAAATTTTTGTATACGAACTTGGCCTTATCTTTACATTTAGGTTTTTGTGCGGTTTGTATTATCACGATGCAACTTGTTGACACAATTGTAAGTTTTGCACGGAATAAATAATTTTGTTTTCCTGATTTTAATAAAAGCAAACCCCACCTCAATCAAAAGGGCAACATTTGAACTAATTATTTTAAATGCAAAAGTTAGAAAATGCATCTAAATAGTGCACAAGTCTAAAAATGTTGTAAATATCATGTAAATTTATAGTTTGCATCGCTTGTGACGGAATGCTTGAATAAATTTAAATAAAATATGTATAAATTATGGCATCTAAAAATACATATGTAAAGTGCAAAAAGAAATTTGTTAGTTTCTATAATTGAAATTTAGGTCAAGACATTTTCTTTGTGCCATGAGACTTAAAAACATTATCACAAAAAAAAAACATAGGCGAAATGGCAGATACGCTTTGGACTCGGTATCGCAATATGGTGATAATTGAACTTATTATTACAAATAATTTCAATACAAAATATAGTTAGTACTCCAGCATATAAAGCGTATGTAAGTATGTATGTGTGTATGTGTGTATGTGTGTACGTGTGGACGTTATGCCCGCATTTATTAATCCAAATTTTAACATAAATTTCCATTTAATTGTATAAATTAAAATTTATGTACAAATAGAAAATAAGGAGACGTCTAGCGTGTAAAGAAATTGTGACACACATAAATACTTTCACATGCTCTGGGGTGTGTGTACCCGTACATTCCAATCGCGTGTGTGTGTGTGTGTGTGTGTGATTGTGAGTATGACTGTATACTCTACGTCTAGAAGTAACAAAAAAAAATGTTTTAGCAAAGGGGACATCATATACTACGAAATTAAGGTTCTTGGGACACGCTATTTAAAGCTGAGTTGTTTTTTTTTTTTTTTGGTTTAAAATTAACAATTTTTACAATTTTATTTTTACTCTTGTTTTAATTAAAATTCATAATTCTCTTTTACAATGCAAGCAATAATTAGCCAATTATCCAGAGATCTCTGCAGATGTACATATGTACACTTACAGCTGTTTTAAAAGACGCATACATAGCAACACATAATATAATTTAAAAATTCCGCGTGCACGTTTGATCATGTTTGGAAGCATTGAGAATAAGAGATAGATACAAAAAGAAAACACTATGAATATCATGAATTGTCTCAAGGCATCAAATAGAACAACGACAGTAATAACAATAATAATAATAACAACAAACCAGCCCTAATTTTATTTTAAGGGGTTACTATTTTGACTGCAGGCAAGACAAGATGCGAGTACAATACGATACATTTTTGTTCGCTAATAAAAAGACGGAACTAATGGAAGTGAATTTTAAACAACTCTTTGCACAACGAAATACTTTTACGTACAGACACACAGAAAGAGAAATTGTCAACTAGTGATGTGAGAACAATGAGTACAACAATAGAAGAAACGTATTTGGTATCTGTACTAAACACTAGAAAGAAGTTGACACAAGGGGACTTCACACTATACAAAAGGGAGAGAAACATATTTCCTTAACACGCTCTGGTAACTGTAATCAATAATCTCAGCGCCACGTATTTTACTCCAGATGGATCTTAACGGTATTAATTTAGCTGAGGCAAGCATTTAGAGAATATGATTTACAGATATCGCCCATTGCATATTGCGATCATTAAAGTTTTATGGTTAAGACGAGGGGAGGGGGTATTCTGTCCATTGCTCGTAAGCACACAAGGGGGACATTACTTCGGCCCGTTGTCCGCTCTCCATTACAAAAATACCAGCACACATCCAAAGGAACTCTGTTCAGAAAGTATTCCATCGTCTCAAAGTTCTCTCTACATGCTCTACATTCCTCCTTATCCGCACATTGTATGCGGTGTAGATCTACCTGTAAGCTCGTGTGACCCCTCAGTACACTCACCATCTCATTCATTTCAAAAGTAATTAGTTTAAGCAACCTTCTTGCTTTATCCCCTTTTGGGTGTCCCCAAAGGATCTTCGTTCCACAGTGCTTAACCTATCAGCTCGGCCTATTTGGCATTAAGCAGCTTTGAGCCACTTATGCCCACATGCTGGATTTTTCTTGCCTTAATTGCCAGACCGCTGGCTCATTCGTTCCCGACAACTCCATAGTATCTCGGTACCCAAATGATCCGCAGCCTTCCTTGTTTTGAGTAGACGTTCATATCTTTTTGTATTGGAGAATAGTGCTGGCTCTAATCCGGTCGAATACCCTTATTGTCTCATTTTTAAAAGTAGCGCACCAGTAATTATTGTGGATGTAGCGGAACTTCAAGAATCTTTCGTTAATTTACCTCGTGTTAAATTCATTGGTTTTGCTTTTTCTCATACCCGTTGAGCCAAAAATTGCCCTCATCACTCAAGAGAGACTTGCGATAGAGGAGTGCGAAAATTGCAAGCGTTGTTCGTAATGGCGCTACTCTATTTATGACAAAAAGGTATACCGACCTGAGCATAAATGATGACAGAGTTGCCAGATCTGACCACCACCACATAAGAGTTTAATTCCTGACGGTAAATTGAACCTTAAATGTAAAGCACTCATTAATTTACTAAGTATTGTGTAACGACGCTATTTAAACTAGTTGTTTTTTTTTTCTTGGAAATATCCGGTCTAGATACTCGCTTGACAAGTAATCATCAAAGTAGTACATCTCTATTTACAAAGTGATCTCATTTGCAACAATATTGTCTTCGTTTCCCCCTTTTTTTAAGGCCTAACAGGCAGTAAGATGGCAACTGCTATAGTTTCTTAGTCTTGTGTTCGTTTATAATACTCGTAGTCTGATTAGTTTAAGGAACGAGCACAAGTAGAACAAAATAAGGGTATATTCGACATATTTGATATTTATACAAACTCATCTGCGTGTAATTCAAAATGTATGTACTCGTACTTGTACATATTTATACTATATATGTATGTTAGTAGGTACACAATTATATAAAAGTTCATGTGTATGAATTTTGAAAGAAGTTCCTTTAAAAGGCAAGAACCCAGCATTATTGTTAATTGTATTCCTATTTCGTTTTAAGAAACACGCTATTTTCTTATAATTTAACTTACCCCCGGCTTAAAACACTCGTATCGAAATAAAATTAAATGAATTCAAATACAGAAGGGAACAAAAATTATCCATCTAGCAACAGCGAAAAGTACTCGCATCTAGTTATTTTACTTAAATATTACGAGTCTAAGTAAAAATGTGTGAAACAAACAAAAGCATTGATCCACATAAAATTCCATATACTCGTACATACGTATGTACAAACGTACGTCTGAATTTTTCTGCCCATCTGCGAGCTGAAGTAAATAGACAATGTGTGTATTTACATGCATGTATGTATGAGTGAGCCTTTTTGTATGCATTTAATGGCAGCTGCTTTTGCAAAATGCTGCAAGACAACGTTAAACTATCCTTCTTTAAGCGTTCAATTATCCCAAATTTGCATAGGAAGCAAATCTTATTAAGGACAGTTTTAGGACACCCTGAAACAACGGTGTTTCTGGGATAAACAGCTTCAAGCAATTTACTTTTGTTTTGGTTGTGTAGAAGAAATAAATTTGTTTGTATGAGTGTGAGTTTTTAATATTTATTGTCTCGTGTTTTATTCTTTTAATCTAAGGGCACGTGCAACTCGTAAAAGGACTACTTTACGAGCAAATTAGTTACTTTAAATATAGAAAATTACATCTGTTGCAAGATTCCAAACAAACAGACAAACAAAATAAAATAGTGACAAACGAATTAGGACTCTTGTATTAATTAAGATATTTTTAGTCAAGGACAGTTTGCCATTGAAAAATCTACTTTTGATCAAATCAATAAGCAGCCTGTGTTGCCAACTCTTTAAGGAATAAAAGCATCGACTTCAGTTCTCCAACGACGGGAAAAAGTAAAGAATTAATAAATCCCACAAAAAGCCAACAAACAAAATTGTTTTAAAAACGAGTGAAAATTACACAAAAGATTTTTTATATTTGCAACAACAAGAATAATAATAGGTTAGGTTAGTCCCCTATGGACCTCTATGAACTTCTCGCAAAACTATCAGTCAGTCCCGTCAGTGCCACATTCCTTTTTAGGTCCTGGAAGAATCTTTGGCCCAAATTGTTGAGCCGGCTCAACATATTCGAGCAGTAGCAGAGAAGGTGTTGAATTGACTCTTCCTCCTTATCCAGATAGCTTCTGCAGCTCTCACCACGAAAGATCCCCATACGGTTTGCAATAAGTATTCAAATATTATCACTAGATTATTATAATCAAGTTATAAGGTTATTGTTGGGGGAGCCGTCTGACCAGACGCATTGTCTCTGTTTGTTTGTTTTAGACTCTAGTGCCCATAAAATTGCAGTAAATCCTGTGCCAGACAATTAGGATGGACCTCTAGCTTGCTTATTTCTACGAGTTTTTTTTTTGTTCTTCTTGGATAGTGGGAGCTTTCAGATCTCTGTCGACATAAAATTCGAGACTGTCATCTTTGAATGGTATATATCCATTTTGGCTTTATAATGAATGTGTATAAAAGGACTTTGCATTCCAAAGCCCGGGTAAAGTTAGGACCTATTAACCAGTGTAGTTGATATGGTATGTGTTATGGCCATTATTTTGGATTATGGTAGCCGTCGATCTAGGTGGATACCCAAACAATTAACGTGAGCTTCCGCTGGAAGAGTGATCTTTGTTATTGTTGGCGGTTTTGCCTTCTGGGGAAAAATTTCACATGAGCACCTTTCAATGCATTTATCTTTATTCTGCACTTTATAGCCAGCCCTCTAGCGCATGCATGTGAGACTAAATTCGCTCGGATGCTACCTTCGTATCTTTATTAACACCTATAAATTCATTGACCTTGACGTGCATTTATTTGGGCTTGTTCGCATATCCCATGTATATAGTATATGACATATAAAAGCGACCCTAGTAAGAAAATAATTTTAAGGGACTTCTGCAAAGATTTTTCAATTTTTAGAAAACTAATCCTGGGAATTACTTTAAACGTCCTGTCGGTCAAATAGCGATTAAAAAGCTTGTATGAATTTTAAGGAAGAACTTAGTTGAGTTATGAGTAACCAGCCCATCATGCCGGACTTAATTTATCGAACGCCTGGGAAATGTCAATAAATAAAGCCCAATAAATAGTATCGTTTATTTTCAAAAGCCGATCTAATAATGGTAACGATTATATGGACATGCTCAGTAGTACTATGACTTACCCGAATACCAAACTGATGGTCTGGGAAATGTTTTCGGCCTGTGTGATAAAATCTGACTTAAGTCCTTTCCTATTTTAGGGATCATAAAATTTTCCAAGAGCATGAGAAGAAGCCAACTCGCATTAAATATGAATATTAAAATTCTCACAGCTGAATTATGTAAGTTTCTTGTTATCGATTCTGTAATACGATCACGTCCGGGTGAAGATAACCGAAATTTCATAGGGTTATTCACAAAAAAATCTTCTCTAAGTGATTAGTGAAGGCATTTGCCTTTTCACAGGAGTCTTTGGCCTAAGGGCGATCTTCAAGTCTTAATGGGTATTCCTAGGCAATAGGACATTGTTAGAGCCTTACAGCTTTCCACAGGATATAATCCGTAATTTGTGTTAGATTCACGTTTTTTAAATAGCTCTTTTTAGCTGAGTCGTGTTTCTGTCTCACTTTATTATGAAACGTTTTTTGACAAAAGTTCGTTTGGATCTTTATGTCAGGAGAACGACTGAGTCACCATTGCCTCTTTTCGCTGACGAGAGTCTGTATATTAGGCGATGAATCTTTTAACTGATCGTTTGTTTGGCGTTGCAACTCTGGCTGCGCCCATCAAGACGCCCGTAATGCTACTTCACTACTACCTGTGTTTCTCAGAGGGATACTGTAAGTTAGCTGAGAGTTTACTTACATTTTATATTTCAACCAATTGCTGTTTTTCCTTAAATATGAAATAAAGGTTTCAGATGCAGTAAAAAAAACTCTCATGTAAAGTAAGGAGTATACGTCAGTGGTGAGAAGATATATTATCGGATGAATACACTAATAGTTGATCATGTTTTACCATGGTAAAATGAATAAGGTCTGACAGCTTATTAAAGTCCGTTGGCTAATAAGTAGACTTATCTTCAGATACGGTGTTTGTAAGTTCCCTAAGAATTTATTATGTTGTAAACATTTAATAATAAAGTGAGTTCGAACTGTTTTCTTTTGTGTTTCAGAACAGAGTTAAAAAAAACCCGCCTCTTAAAATCTATATGCAATAGCACAGAGTAAAAACACGTCTTCTATCACCAATTAAATGAATAAATCCACCAACAGTAGAAAATCAATCAAGAGTCGAAAGTCAATCCAGGACTTTGTTGTATGAGAACGACTTAATCAAGGATTTGGCAACATACCAAGCTTCCTTTGCCATCAATAGTTCTTCGTTTCTGATCAGTCACGTAACCGTTGACCAATTAACGCCCCCAAAATGGCTGTGCACAACACAGCTAAGTATCAGAGATACGCCTGTCTAATTCATCAGCCAACTCGTTCCGTTTATGTGGACAGGTTACCAGTGCAAAAAAACACACATTTGCCGTCGATTTCTAACCATTGCTTTGTTCCAAACTGTCGTTTTAATAAAAAAAAACCCCTCATTGGCGTAGAGCCGCGTTGGTTTAAAAGACAGCTGACGCATCTGCAAGAACCTATTGCTGGAATTCAGTATGTTTTCATTCATTTTCGTTCCAATATATCGCAATAAATTGCTTTATAAGGCATTAGTTTCGCTACTGCAGTCTATATAGTTTATAATTTCACCGTTCTACCTAAGGAAAGCGGATATATATTTTTAACAGGGAAACAGTTACTACATACCTAATAATATATGAAGCAAATTATTACCTGCAGGTTATTTCTGACTGCATAGTAACAAGACGAAATGAAAAAAACATACAAGTACATACTTATTTGTTTGAAATGTATTCAAAGAACTTAATAGAAATGCATTTGAAATTAATAACTTTTAAATAAAATATCAAAAAATTCAATGCTATGCTATCAAGCACTAAAAGATTTGTGAAAAGTTAAAATAGCAGTACCGATATGGGAACACTCTAAATAAGTGATAGTAAAGCTTCAGCACATTTAAATCAACGCTGATATACCGACTTAATTACAATTAAAGGGTTTTTTATGTTATAGAGCTTCTTTCGCGATTAATATGAATTTAGTCAGGCAGATGTTCGCACACTCATTCTCATTACCATTGCGAGCAGCCTTCTTCAGTCCGTCAGATGGCAGGCACAAAGATATGGCATGGCGTAACTGATTACACTGTCTGGACACCAAACGATCTCCAGTTTTAACACATACTTAACCGTGGATATGAAGCATATGGGGCTCTCCATTACAGGCATGAATCAAGCAGTCTCGCAAGAGGAGGAGGGGTTAATCTCTGAAGAAACTGCGGTTTTAATTAGTCAAGGAATCTGGAAGAGATGGACAATAATTCCTTACGAGGGTTGAACGGATCAATATTAAAAAGTGTTGATCCGTGAGATTCCGATATGGATGAGCAATGAAGCCTCGCAAGGGGTGAAGAGATTTATCGCTGTAGGAATTCCGGCGTTTATTGACCAATGGAGGAACTCTGTGTAGAAGAAAAGCTCGCAAGGAGTAGACGAGTCATTATTCAAAAATTCACCCAGGAAGAGGATGGTAGCTCGCATTATGTGTTATTGCCGGACACTGGCTAGGATAATTCTTAGGACCACGGGCAGACTTTTGTTAAATGTGAATGCCTTAGACAAATGCCAGCAATAACTAGAGACTCCATTATAGCGAAGAAGGCCGACAGTCACCAGTCGACAGTCTTCAATCACTACAGTCAGCAGTAAAGGCTAGTGGTAGCACGATACTTGACTGAGAGCGAGGTAGTCGTAAATTACTACTCGGTTGCTTGAAAAAAGTACACTTCTTCGATATTCCATCTAAATTAATTTTAAAAACTCCTTCTACTGAGTTAGTGTCTACTGTCAACCTCACTATTGATAAAAATTTAATTTGAGATCTCTTCTTATATTTTTCATACTTTCCTAGACATTTTCCTGTTGGGATAGAACAAAGTTTATGCTATACCAATTTACATTTGTATTTTTTTGTTCAAGCCATTTTTCAGTTAGCAATGCCAGCAATTATCTGATTTTTTTTATTGTTAACTGGCAGAGAGTGAGAGTTTAACTCTATGGCAGCCTAAACCGTGGACTTACTCCTTACCTGGGTGTTTGAAGTTATCTATTCTCCGATCGTATCCATTAACAGCTAGCGTTGTTTGCTATGCAACCATACGTCGATCAGGTCGATCTTTCCCATACCCATCACGTTATTCATCTAGAGAAACCTCACCAACAACTAGTCTAGGACTTCAATTTAGAATAATCATCGATAGCGGTGAGGCACATTTTTTACGAATGATACTAATTTTAGATATGCACTCTTAAGTTCTGAAAATCTTTTGAAAAAATACAATAATGAAAAATGAAAATCTTTTAAAGCTTTCAAATGCTAATTGAGTAAGATTAATTGGATATGCTTGAACACCAAAGTCTATAACTCAATTTAAAATGTAATTGCATATCTGAACATGTAAGCGCATATCTGAACATGTCTGAACATAACAATATTTAGTTGCTGGAAATGCATTAACTGTTTCGTGCGGATCTCACTCAAAACCCCGATTAAATTCGGTGCTGAATACACACTTCAATTTAAATAAAAAATAGATTCTTATCCAAGAATGTTAGTGATAAACATGTTTCAAAAATACTTACAATGTAAGAGATTCATATTTTTTCAAAACCTCTAGAAGAATTTTCATAAAAGCTGTAACAATTGTGTCTTCCAAAATTCCAAGAATTTTGAATTAACAAAAATCAAAACTTTCTGTTAAAAATTTTAGATTTTAACGAAAAGTTTGAGAATTTTAAAGAAGTCAATCATTAAGACTTTTTACACCAAATCTCAGTTGACTGCACATTCACATTTTTCGGTAAAAGAAAAATGCTTTTCTTCTGTGAAAATTTTTAGGTTTTATTGTTCAATGGCAAAAGGGTTACGGAGAAAGTGAAAGAAGGCAATAAAAAGCCATTGGCAGAACCCACACGGGTTCGTTTAATTTAATTTTTTCAGTTTCATTTCTTCTCCAACTGTTCATTAACATTATCATCATTATGATCACCAACAACCGTACAAAATGTAGGCTGGGAATGTAATGTTCAGTTAGATTATTTAAGAAATTGTTATGGTGAAAGAACAGCATGAAATAATAAAGAAGATAAGAAAATTATAAAAGAAAATTAAAAGAAGTAGTAACAGTGGATGAAGATGTAGTCAGTCAGTCGGTGAAGTTAAAATTAAACGCATACCATTGCAGTGCAATCAGCTTCTTCTTCAAGTTCATTTTGTTTGTTGTTGTTTTTTTTTCTCCCAACTTTATTTAAGCTGCATGTGTTAATTACAAAAATTTTGATCGCAGTAAAAGAAACCGATCACACATTTTTTACTCCAATCACTCGTCACATTCATTGACTAGAGTTGTTCGTGTGTTCATTCATTTTCTCATTTAATCATTTTTCATTCGCATTCCTATTCAAAGTTGTGCTTTTAAAAGCCGGTAAAAGTGTGATCACGATTATGATAATGATGAGGCTAGATCGTGTTGGTGTTAATAATCATTATCGCACTTGTAATAATCATGTTTATTCATTCAAGCTTCTCTTATTATGTATTTGAGTTAAAGACTCTTTAACAGGCACAAAGAAAATTTTATAATTCAAACGGTTTCTTTTTTTGTATTGATGAACCAAAATTCAATTTAACAAAAAAAAAAAACTTATTAAATATTGAACAATTAACATGTGGATGCAACTTTTAGTTTAATTGATATAAATGCCATTGATGAATATCATATTCATTTTGATATTTGCTTTGGAAGATTTTAAACTATTCACGATTTAGCTTCATTGAATGAAATTAATGAATGAAATCATGAATTGGAACATCGCTTCAATCGTGCGAACCAATATTTCCGAGAAGTTTATTATTACTGTTATTATGCCAGTGCGCATAAGTCATGATGATTTAATTTGAAGGTTCTGTATTTTCTAAACTCAATGCAACAGATTGTTCAAACATTTGAAATGAATTTTAATAGAGAAATTTTTCAGAGTGCACACCAGAGACAGTGCACACGCAAAGAAAAATATAGTTTTGGCATGGTCACGACAATCATGTTATGTGCTCTACAACAATATATTGTTATGGCAAAGTCATCATAGCAATAAATAAATTTATTATTATATACATTTAATCATTAAATTAAATTTCCAACCAAAAAAAATTGCAACATGATTGGGTTGAATTATAAATTTTTGCTATAATTCTAACCAAAAACAAAGTATTATAACTCTACACAACTAATAATAATATAACTCTAACCATAAAATGTTCCTAATAGCCATAATATGTCAAATTCTGATGCTATTTAATTAAAGTATGTTGATGCTTTGCTTTACGTTGAGTTTAAAGCATTCGAGGACTTTAGCCGCCTGTGTTTGTATCTCATCCGCTGCCAATCAGTAACATCAATTTATTGCTTTTCCATCGTTCTTAGAGGACGAGATCAAATCTACAATGTCCGGTGAATGCTGCCACGATATCTCTTAATCGCGTCTTCTGAAATCTCTGGTTCGAGCCCTGCCTAAACTGGGCATAGTTTGTTTAGTGTTTCCATATTTGGGTTCCTTCCTTCCTTCATCTGCCCTCAGACATATTATATAAAGCTGTATTCATTTGCCTTTTCCAAGCCAAGAGGAGAATTCCACAGAATTCATCAATAAGCGAGCCTGCAATCTTGTTTTTTTCTTTGCCAGCTTAAGGACCACGAAATTGGCAATATTGGTCCCGTGTCGACGCACTAATTTTTTAGATGATTCTTAAATGTCTCGCTAACCGATTTAAGAATGTCCGACATTTCAGAACCAGTTTTGATGTCGAAAGGGACTTAATTGGGACGCGGCTGTCGGTGATATTTCAATCTGTAAGCCGCTACATTAATTTGGGGTTCTAAAGAACATGGTGACCGCTAATTCCCTTCTGTAGACACCTCCACCTACTCCGTTATTCCATTTGGATCCATCTGTGTATGTGTCCAGTGGATCGAATATGATTCCGGGGAGTTAATCGCAATTGAGAAGCAAGATTTCGGAGTAGGGCTCTAGTGTACTGCGGCTGATTTCTTTTAGAGTCCTTTACAAAATGAGTGGCGGGGAAATAGATCCTTTAAGATGGTGACTTCAGATTGATAAGTTCTCGAAGAGCGTGGAGTGGATATTCCAAAGTTGTCCGTAAATCGTTTTTTCGATCTAGATATTTGGACGGAATTTCTGTCATCCATTGCCAAGCCTGGTTTCGGCTTTTACGTTCTAAATAATTCGTGTTTATTCGTTGGTGTTTTATTATTTCTCAAGTATCAATTTGCCATGTGTGAGTCGGTAACACGTAAAATTCGCTGGTGTTTTATAGTTTACCAAGGAGCCATCTATACGGTGTAACCAAGTAGTAGGTGATACCCGCGTTGCGAGTTTGGTTGAAATTGCGTTGACGTATTTTATTGCTTTGTATTTCGTCTGAATTGGTCTTTGCGGGTGGCAGGAGAATCTTATAGGCAGAGTTGATTTTTACTTTATTATTTTTTATGTTTGGCCAGGCGTCCAAATTTCAGAGTTTTACCTTGACTTCTCTGATTCATTGTTTTAAGTTTTCGATATAAGTCACATTAGTGAAATCCGATAACATTCCGATAACCAATTCCACCTCCTCGCCTCTTACAAATAAAGTCTCTACCCAAGTAGAGCTTGCTTTTGGAAATTAGGATCACATAGAAGGAAATATATTTCGCACTTGTCGTCAAAAAGCTTCAACGTAAAGAGAGGAAATCTTATTTTTTCTCTACAATCATATTTTTTATAGGAATCCTTGCGCAACAAATGATTAGAAAAGATTAGAGAAAGAACATTTTTGCAGTGCAATCCAAACTAATATGCCTAATGAAAGTAGGGAAAAATAAAACTTTTGTCTAATGAAGTATTTCCTGGTCCCATGCAGATACAATATAGGGAAGTTCAATGGTAAACGTTTAATTATATTTATCAGTTTTATAATTTATTTGGAATTTAAAGTCTATTTTCTTTCAATAAAACTTTGCCATTATCTAACACTTAATACTTTCATGAAGTGTTAACACCAGCCAATATCACTGCTATTTACAACCCATTGTACAAGTATCTAAGAGTCATTGTAGCTACGACATGTACGACATTTACGAAGTTGATATGGAAGAGGTTTAATTTATGAATTCTTGGAATTTTGTGGAAAGACAAAAACAACTGCGTATTGTGGCTGTAGGAATTGTATTGAATTATGACCGAAAACAACAACAACAACAACAAAAACATAAAATAATATAAGTCAACTAAACAGTCAACTTTCAGTTGGGTACAAAAGCAGGCACATTGTGTGTTCATCAGTCAAAGAAACGTTTATAGCGAACGCAGAGACGGACAGTGGAACGAAATGATAGACCAAATGCCAATAATGTCGTCACCTATAAATTCATTGACGTGCATTTCAACGTTTAAGTGTACGAGTGCCTTGAGGAATGCCTGTACTGATCGTTAAACAATTTCCACATTAAACTATTTGGTTTTTGGTTTTTTAATTATTTATTTGAACATTAGTTTAGTTTTTGTAAATTCTTTTTTAATTTTTTCCCTTTGTTTTTGTTTTAAATTTTTTATTATCATGCGTACGAGATAAGCATAAGTACAAGTACCAAGGCAAACACTTGATATGCATAAATACCTACATAGAACCATACAAACATACACACTTACATATTTACTAATATGTGAGTATGTATATATGTGAATGTTTGCTGTTAAATACAGTGTGTTTTATAATTCTAGAACTTTATGTAATCAAAAGCTTTTTCCCAAGGCAAATTGACGCATGGTGAACTCACCGTGAAAACAACTTCAACTGTCAAATGCCATTTCTGGCAAATATTTCAAGCCACATTTCATCGGGTATATGCACGGGCGAAATCAGAATTTCGTAGCTAGCATTGCATACACTGGCCCACTGTTTAGCAAATTGAATACAAATTCGATTAAAAATTTAAAAATTTACAAAGAAGGACCCATTCAAATTAAAGGTATTGGGAACGAATTTCCGACACCATTTATCGAATTTGTTTTGGATACAACCCACATTCGGCTATGTCATATTTTGTTCAAATTCATATTTAGGGTAGGACTAATATCTTAAAAGAGTTTCAGCTACGCCATAATTAATTCGGGCAAAAAAAATTCAATTTATCATCTCTTTTATATTGCAAATCTGTTTTTTTTTTTCAAAATAAAGAAATCGTCGAGACGAAAATTGTCAAAATGTTTAAAAAAAATTGAAATCTGTCAATTATGGTCACAATAAATGTATGTACTTTATGCGATCGTATCTATTGCCCCGATCGGTAGCAACAGGCATAATATACTGACTGCATGCGAGCCCTTTTGGACACATTTTTCATTCCATTCTCACACATTTCACGCGGCATTTCATTAATTTCCTCACGAATATTTTATTTGAGTTGCTCCAGCGTTTCTGGTTTGTTTGCATAAACCTTGCTTTTCAGTTATCCCCACAAAAGGAAGTCCCGAGTAGTCAAATCAGGCGACCGTGGAGGCCAATCAACATCAACAACAATCATGCGATGTGGCACCGTCTTGTTGAAACCACATGTTAGTCGAGCCCAAAGCATGCAGTTGTGGCGTTAAAAAGTTTTCAATCATATCACGATATTGCTCCCCATTGACAGTTACCGTTACGGCGTTTTCAGTTTCAAAGAAATAAGATCCTCCTGACCAAATTGCATACCAGACTGTAACTTTTAAAAGATGCAAAGGTGACTGATAATTAATTTGAGGGTTTTCCATTGCTCAGAACCGACTATTCTGTTTATTCACAAAAACATTCACATGAAAAAGTGCATCGTCACTCATTATGATTTTTTTCATGAAAATCGGGGTTGTCATGGGCGAGCGAGCTGTAACATCCTATTGGCATATGTACGGCCGCGTAAATGGTCTTTTGGAAGAAGCTCTTGTGACAACTGAATCTTAAATGGAAACAAATGCAAATCTTTGTGCAAAATTGTGGTCTAAGTTGTTTTTTTAAGATTAAGCTACTGAGCACGGTGTCGATTGTTTTGAACACTTCCTTGAACAGTAGTAATGTTTTCAGCCGATCTTGCAGCACGTTGTGGTCCATACTTGGGCCTATCAGCTACAGTCCCTCTTTCGATGGTTGATTTTGATAAAATGTTTTAACGATTAAAACACGTTTGTTTACCTTCCCGGCGGACAACCTGTATGAGGACGCAAGAAGTGTTTTCATTTTAATTCTTCTTTTCTCCAAATAAATGAACCGAAACGATTATTGTCGAATATGCCTTATGCCGATCAGATAGCAAACATTATCACCACGCTACAGTTTTGAGGAGATAACATGTTTATCTATTTAATTTACTAAATGCAGACACTAAGTTGGTATCAACTGTGGCATTCGCAAAAAAATCGCTTTAACTTACAATTATTTCACCAGGTGTATGTGTGAAAAAATGATGAAGAGACTTCCAACAAATACAAACATATAAAACACACAAAAAAAACTCTATGTCTGCGTTTTAGTGGGCAGTGAAGATTGTAAAAAAGAGCAAATAGTTACAGACGAAATAAAAATATTTGTGTGAGGCTCAGAGCGTAGTGGTGGCTGGCTGCTGAAGTTTATATAATGAATTTTAGGTCAAATGCCTGAAATACTTTAATACAGTGAAAAAAAAAAATTAAAATAAAAAGCCAACTTCAATAAACATAACGTTTTATACATGAATTCACACAAATACCGTTTAACATTCACACATACATATATTCATACATACATACATACATACGAGTACATAAAGATGTATTTGTGTCCCTATTATTCATTAATACAAAAATAAAATTCAAAAAATAAATATTGAATGATTATAGAAATAAACAACTTTAAACTAAAAAGATTCAAATAAAGTAAAAACCAAACAAAAAAAAAACAGTATAACAAGTTTATAACGAACTACATTTTATAGTACACCACTTCCTAGGGTAACGCAGATGTTGGGATTCAACAAACAATACGCCCAAGTGTTAAGAATCTCATTTCGCGTGACATTTGCAATTAATCCCTTTGCATGCGGTCATCTCAATTGAAGAAAGCATTTGATAAAATTCATTTTTTTATATCAGGTGTTTCAACTGTAAAGTATGTATGTAAAATACTACTGTGGGCAAAAAATAGTAAGATTTTCTAACTATTCTGCCAAATCTATTTCGTCCCCCTCAAAGTAATCCCCCCCACAGCTGCAATACACTTATGCCAATGTTTTTTCCAATCCTCGTAGCAGTTGTTTAGGTCAATTTCCGGAATATCCTTCAATGCGCGATACACGTTTAATGTCTTCAATTGACTCAAAACGGTTTCCCCGGAGCGGTCGCTTGAGTTAGCTGAACAGACAGAAGTCACACGGAGCTAAATCAGGCGAATATGGTGGTTGGGAACGTTATTGATTGCATTTTTGGCGAAAAACTCACCAAGAATCAATGCGGTATGCGATGCTACATTATCGTGGTGCAAAATCCAAGAGTTGTCGTCCCATAATTCCGGCCTGTTTATACGAATAGCTTCGTGCAAACGATGCATAACACTCAAATAGGAAGGAATTCGGAGTGCACCACACCTCGATGATCGAAGAAAACTGTCAACAAGACTTTGATTTTTGACTTGCTTTGGTTTTTTCGACTTCGGCTGACCACGATATTCGGCCGATAGATCGTCTGTTTCCGGGTCGTCAGCGTGGATCCAAGACTCGTCACCAGTTATAATACGTTTAATGACATCTTGGTAGTTGGAAAGCATTGTTTGACAGACGTCAACGCGACCCTGTTTTGCAAGAAAATTTAGTGATTTTGGAACCAATCGTGATTTCGCTTTTCTTAGGCCCAAATGATATTTTAAAATGGTTTTCACTGATCTCTCCGATATTCCGACGATATCAGTAAGGTCTCTGACTGGTAATCGTCTATTCTCGAACACCAATTCCCTGATTTTATTGACGTGTTGATCATAAATTGATGTTGATGGACGTCCTGGACGTGGTTCGTCGTCAACGCGTTCTCGACCCTCTTTGAATAATTTGTATCAATCAAAAACACTTGTTCGCGACATAAAATTATAACCGAAGGCCTTTTGCAACATTCTGAACGTTTCGGCACCAGAAATTTCATTCCGCTCACAAAATTTAATGAAACTTCTTAGTTGAATAATTTCACTCATTGTAAAAATCGCCGAATGCACTTGTTGCACTTCAGAAAGACAATCACAAACACTAATGATTACGTTGATGTGATATTTGGCACAGATGTCAATGACAGTCATACCAACGTAGAAAAAGAAATTTCGACGAATGGATTTCCGCGCGAAATTTAAATTAAAAAGTTACTATTTTTTGCCCACAGTAGTATATTGTTATGTGATAGAAATAAATCGATAAGATACCGCTATTCAATATTATAAAATGTGCTTCTTTGATCTAGCGCGATTTAAAATCGATTTTCGTAACATACTTAATAGTTAGCTTTTAATTGGTTTTCTTGACTTAAGCAACTGAAAATTGGTTTCTTATGTAATTTCGGATGGCTGAATTCAAAGCCGAACAATATTTTCTTAAATATCAATTTCCGAGATATCCAGTTATCTTCAAAATGAAGATAGTGGCACAACATATATTATCCTAACTTGAGCACGGTCTGTTCTATTTGGCCAAGTAAAAATTTACAATTAAAATTACCATTAAGTTATACTAAATAATGTCTTTAAATCTGCTCAGAAGCTTTGGAGATATCGAGGAGTGGCGTAAAGAATAGTTTTGATGCAAAATATAAAAAGACAAAAATCACACTTTTTCTTTGGGAAACCACTCAGAACAAACCGTTCTCCAGTTACGTTAATATTTGTCGTGCAATTGCTATCATTTTATCATAACGAAAACAAGAATCAGTTTGAGGAAAAAGAGTGCAGATTCTAAATTACCAGCCGAAATAACATAAGAAACAACTTTCCGTTGCTCTAGATCAAAAGTAGACCTGCATTTGTAAACTTGTGTAACTATTTTAGATAAGGACTCCCTCGTCACGACAAATGCTGTTTCGATTACGGAGTTCCTAAAAAGAATTTAAGTTTAGTTAGAAGCGATGGACTTTACTCTACAAGGTGTCCGCGGGGAAGTTATACTACTTTGTTTTGCCGCCATTTTGGTAAACATTAGCGTTGACAGTTCATATTTGGCAGTCGTGAAGTAGACACGTGGCAAATTTATTATAGAAAAATATTCGGTAAACCAACGTGTTTTAATCGTTATAACATTTTATCGAAATCAATCATCGATTACTGTGACGATGAGAAAGTTACGTGAAACTTTTGGGAGAAACAACGTGCCAACAACACGCACTATTTATGGTGTAGTGAATGATTTCGAAGAAAGTGGGACTGTAGCTGAAAGACCCATGGACCACTACGTACTGCAAGGTCGGCTGAAAACATTACTGCTGATCAAGAAAGTATTCAAAACAATCGACACTGTGCTCAGGAGCTTGGTCTTCAAAGAACAACTTTGGCCACAATTTTGCACAAAGATTTACATTAGTTTCCATATAAGATTCAGTTGACACAAGAGCTTCTTCCAGAAGACCATTTACGCCGCCGTACATATGCCAATAGGATGCTACAGCTCGCCCATGATAACCCCGATTTTCTTGAAGAAATCATAATGAGTGACGAGGCATATTTTCATTTGAATGGATTTGTGAATAAACAGCGGAGTCGGTTCTGGGCAATGGAAAATCCTCAAATTATTCATCAGTCACCTTTGCATCCATTAAAAGTGACAGTCTGGTGTGCAATTTGGTCAGGAGGAATCATTGGACCTTACTTCTTTGATACTGAAAACGGCGTAACGGTAACTGTCAATGGGGAGCGATATCGTGATATGATTGAAAACTTTTTAATGCCAATAACTGCATGCTTTGGGCTTGACTAACATATGGTTTCAACAAGACGGTGCCACATCGCATACAGTCATGATTACAATTAAATTACTGCGAGACCTCTTTGCACAACAAGTTATTTCAAGGAATGGTGATGTTGATTAGCCTCCACGGTCGCCTGATTTGACTGCTCCGGACTACTTTTTGTGGGGATATCTGAAAAGCAAGGTCTATGGAAACAACCCAGAAATGCTGGAGCAACTCAAATAAAATACTCGTGATGAAATTAATGAAATACCGCGTGAAATGTGTGAGAATGTAATGAAAAAGTGTCCTTTTGAAGCTCGCATTTGTGAGGATAACTGAGGCGGACATTTATCTGATATTGTATTCCATACATAAATGCCGACATTAAATAAAACATTTATCGATAATATACGATCCATTCTCTTTCATTTAATCAAAAATTATAAACAAACAAAGTAGTATACCTTCCTGGCGGACACCCTGTGTTATGCCTTGCTCGAAAACCAAACTGATGATCCGGATCTTCCAAGAGCCTGGTAAGAAGCCAACTCGCAACATGGCATTGATCATTGATCTTGTAATGAGATTACGACCTGGGGATTTTGTCACATCAAGAATTTTAAATGGCGATAGCCGAATTCTCATAGGATAATTCACCGTATCACTGATATGCGGAATAGTACAAGTGTTTGTGTCATGTGGTGTGAAAAATGTTTCTACGTGATTTGACTCAAGTGCGGTTTTCAAGTCTTAGTGGGCGGTCGTAGGCAATAGTATATTGTATGCGCCTTACAGGTACACTCCGTGATTATTGTTGAATCCAAGTTTTTTGAAAGAGCTCCCAATAGTGGTTTTATCTTTCTGTCTCAATGTCTGACGTAAAGTTTTTTTGCAACTTAATTTTTATGTCTGAAGAATGATCAGTTTGCCATTGCCATCTTTTTGGTCATTCAGTGCAATTTCCTACACACTCACAAATTATATCCGCCTTATCTCTTCTAGCCGCTAAATTAATGATCATCAATGTACCATCTCGTAGTGTTAATAGACCTACTCAAAAGATTTCACAAACGATATTTTAAAATGTTCAGAATTTTATTTTATTTTTCGTGTACTTGAATTTAAATCCAATAACAAATAAGGACTGCTTAAGTTTTAATTTATTGTAGCGCCACTTAGACCTTACTTCATCCCTCTTACAGCAACATGATTCCATTTCAAAATCTAGGTTTTATTTACAATTTGAAACAAATTAAAAAAACACCAGTAAATAAATTTAAATGTGACATTTAAAATTGTGTCTTCGTTATATGAAAATTCTTCTTATCAATGTGTTTTGTTCAATTGTTTATAAATAAAATAAAGGGTCATCCCTTCATATTTTGAACTGCGAAGGAGGCGCTGTTAATTAAAAAGAATAAACGAACAAAAAAGATTGAAAATATTTAAACATTTTCAAAACATGATGTAATGTAGTTGTAAATACGTATGAGTATGTAAACAAACAAACAAAGAAACAAACAGAAAGAAGAATTTTATATCAAAACATTCGCTCCACATTAACCCTTTTATTTATTCAAAGTTAGGAAAACTTAAACGTTTCATATTCATTGGAATAAACGACGCATATGAACGAGTGTCTAATTATTGGCCCTTATCATTGCATCACTGAAAATAAATTTCAAATTCAATTCAATTAAATTCCAAACAAATGTTCTCATATACGAGTACTCGGGCAATTCCCTTGAAAAACATTTAAAACCTAAACATATTTATGAGCACACACACATACACACACACACACATTTACATACTGGATATTACGCACATTATTTCTACATGGAGAGAAAGAACTTTGTATTTGATAGAACATTTTTTCCAAAAATGAAAATAAGTTATTTTAAAATGCCAAGATTAAAATTATTGCAGGATTAGAAATAAAAGTCAATCCAAAACATTTCAACTTCACAAATCACAAATTATTGATATAGACCTACGGCAAAGCGAAGCCCGCAAGAAAAAATCCAGGATAGTTAAATCTAATATTGGCAGTGGGCAAAGCTAATTCTGCCCTTCAAATCGATCGTACTTAATGTCGTTCGTTGTCCTTTTATTACCACTTACCGCTCATAAATCGTTAGCACTACCTCTTAACGGTGATAGCAATGATAAATTAGTTTTCTCATGTAGCGCTACAGTTTCAGATGTCAAACTTCATATAAAAAACTGTGCCATAAATTCGTGACTTCGCCATTGCCTACACCGCCAATATGCATCTATTAGTGCGTTTCTGCAAAGGCTTTGCCAATTTAAGGACCACGTGTGACTTGGTAAAGTCCTTCTTTGCAAGTTTTGACTGTTCACGTAACTCTTTATCCAAAAATGATCCTTGTCGCTGGAATTGATTTTTGTGAATTTGGAGTCCACTGCCACAAAGAGTTAGTAAAAGCCACTCTTTGTCCATGATCGTCTGCGGGATTTTTTAAATATTTTATTACTTGACAGCAGTTTCTCGGATAGCTAAACGTTTTTAACAAATCTCTCTGTGTTCACTAACCGTTAAGCATTTGTCGACCAACAGAGTCAATGAGTCGACTAAGCACCTACAAATTAAATCTTAATTAATAATTCCATCAAGAAAATAAATTATTTGTGAATAATAGGACCAGGTCACTTAGAGGGACGATAACCGTTGTGTAGATCCCAGAAGCCTGCGCTGATAGTTCCCTGGTCCAAAACCGAATCGTATTAGTTGTGACGTCTTTGGATTAACCAAGACGCTCCCGGCGTTCATGTGCAAATGCTCCACGGATATATCAAATTGAAATTCAAGCAATCTCCACATGTGTACGCAATCTCTATCGTTAGATAAGACACTCAAAAAGGCGGTAAATATTGCTTTTTTCTCGTCAATCCAAGCTGCCTTAATACCCTTTTTTTCATGGCAATTTACATCCAGGTTGGTTTTGGGGTGTTTTGAAACACTACAGAAACTGACCACGAGGAATAAAGTTTCCTTCTAATAATGCACCTGTCCACAGTGGTAATAAAGCAATGAGTTAGTGGAATAAATAAAATAAAACCCTGTAGTCAAATTATTGCATTCGATATCTATGGAAATTTCGATATAATAGAAATAATAGAAATTTCAATCGATATCGAATGCCGTAATTGGCTCCCTGTAATTAAATAGGTGTGACCTTAGACTTTTATTTTCGAGTGAACAATACTTTGGGAAGGTGAAATCAGATTAGTTCTCCTTTGAATTTTTTATGTCTTGAGCTGGACGGAACAATGAAACGCATTCTTTTTGAATTTATTGCTTTAAGGGAAGGGTTTTTTCACTTTTAGTCTTTTGTGTTTGGTGGAGTTTTTTAGGCGAGTTGCTCCCTAATCAGTACTTATCTTCATTAGGAACCTTATAGAGAGTTTGGTTTAATAAATGATCTGCGGCATAAAAGTTCCTTAACATATCGCAGTGCTGGTCGACGGGTCAGATCGAACCCTCTGTATTATTATCTTCGAAATTGGACTAATAAGAAATATGTGGTAAAAAAAGTACAGGCGGTTATTTAGTGAAAGACCCTGATTGAATACCTCGCACTGAATTTCTTTTACAATTAGATTTTCTTGAAATATTAAACATCTCAGATGGCGTTGGAGTTTTGTTACACAATTTATTGAACTCTTTTCTAATGCAGGCGCGGTCGGGATTAAATGAATAAATCTTTTAAATTTTCCGTCGTGTACATTCCACAGTAATTTAGTTTCATTCACTTTGTTGTTGTTCTTGTAACAATAACAACAATTTCGTATTGGTTATTGTTTTTTTTGTTTTGTTGTTGTTGTTATTGGTTTGTTATGTTGATTTAAAATACGTCTTGGAATGCGTTGACAATTACAACAACAATAGCAACAATATTAGCTGCACAAAAGTATTGAAATGAAAACAAAGCAAACAGACAAACAACAACAATGTTACACAGTGTCAGTTTACCTGACTTGTGTGATCCATGACCTGTGTTGCCATATTATTCGAAAACGACACTTCTAAAACCACATATTTCAAAACTGCAATAAGTCTTTTATTAACGGAGTTTAACACAAGGCGCACTTAACATGTTAACTAAAGAAATCATTAAAGTTCCCTTGCCTTCCTAATACGCATACCTTTTTAAGAGGCCTCTGTCTCAATAGTTGGGAAAGTGTCGTAAATTTTTGGGTATTTTTGTGGACATTCAAATACTTTTCGTCCTGTCAAAAAGGCCATATGAGTATTAAATTATATATTTATTTCCGTCGTTCCAGTGCGGAACTTAGGGCCACCCAATTATCGTCATCGATTTATCAATGATCTTGAAATTTATGTTGCCTGTGATGGATGGGCTACCGCATCCGAAACTGGTACATACTGCGACTCCCGATTATACCCTCCAGACAGGCGTGTGGCAACAGTGTTTCCAGTGTATCTTCTCCGCGACAGGGGCTCGTTGGCGAAACTGGGAGTAGCTGACTTATTACTAGAAGTACCAATTCCCATGTACACATACGTAAATGCCCAAATTTGTCAGTCGTTGTGCAGGTGTTGATGTAATTTCCACAATGCTATTTTCAATTCAATACTCACTCTTGCAGTTTAAAATTGAACTTGTAAATAGTCGTATGTAAGATATTTTTGTAATGACTTCTTTAACTAGTCAAAGTAACAAAAAGATGTTTTGGTACTAGTTTTGGAATACAAAACTGCATACATCCTAAACGGACTGATAGTAATACGAAAAATTTTACGGCTACACGGGTTAAGTCCTTCAAGGATAGCTGCACTCTTCGGGAAAGGAAACCACTACAAGAGTATCTCTAGATAACAGGAGAATTACGCAATAAATGAATAGAGCGGCAGAAGTATGTTTCAATTTCTCAGCGTATTAGTTCATGGTAGCGATAGTCAGGATGGTGCTACAAAGCACGTCGCGGTGGGTTCGCGGTGTGGTAAACCCATCGCCAAGTTAGATAATGAAGTAAATATGCAAGTTTATAATATACTCGTATAGGAAGAGTATTAAGATACAATAAAAAAGCGAAATATTCGACCAAGATGAATGAGTTCCGTCATTTAGGTTAGGTTAGATTTAAAGGCACGCGTGGGCTAGCAAATTCTGTTCCTTTGTGTCTCCTGAAGAAGAAATATGCAAAGAAGAAAGGTGAGTCGAAAAGTAGACACTGAAGAAGATTAGTTTAGAAGGAAGGGTTGAGTAGTCACTCCTAAACCAGTTGCTGTTCTGAAGGAATATATTTTCCGTAGAGGCTGAAAAAGGACCTACGCCAGGACAGAGGTAAAGGAAATGATATACCGCCTCCTCTTCCTCTGCGTTTTGACAACTTCTTTAGAAGATATTTGCAGTCAATCTCATTCTCTTTACGTGATTGCCAAATCTGCAATGTCCGGTAGTCGTTGCCATCGTGGCCCCTAATTGCATCTTATGATATCTTAGCAGATTCCTGGTTCGAACCCTGTCTAAGCTTGTCTTAGATTAGCCTAGTGTTCCTGCATGTGAGTTCTTCCCATATGCAGGAATTGTTAATTTGCTTTTTACAGCCCGAGAGGAGAATGCCACAGAATTCGTCCTGCTCTCTCTCTCTTTGACTACTTATCAGCCATGCAATCGCCCATGTTGGTCCTATTTCCAGGCGCTCCTGAATATCTCGCCAGTCTATTCAAGGATGTCAGGCTTTCCTAGACCGGTTTCGATATCTTATAGACGCCATTTAAAAACTTAATTGCGACTCGACCGTCGGTGAAGATTCAATTATTTCCGTCATTTTCGCATTCCGCCTGACGCAGAATGGAAGTGGAATAGTAGACAGTGGCATACACATAGCGGCTAAGTCTAAATGTTTCATTCCCTTCTGGAGATCGTATCTGAATTAGAATGGAATTTTCTAAAAAAAATTTCTTTAAAATTTAAATTTCGAAACAATTAAAAAGTTCTTAAACCAAATTCGCCCAATTATGTGTCAGGGGTAAAATTCTATCTGGGGCTTAAGAATAAAGACGTAAATAATACAGGCATTAATTCATTTTTGTTTCGAACATACTCGTATTAAGCAAAAGTGTTTTTACCTCTGCCATTATAATTTATTGACGCATCATTCCAAACTGTTCGAGGAAATTTAGTTCAAATTTAAATGTCTTGTTTAAATCGTATTTAAAATCGAAAACACGGAATTTTTCCCCCACCCAAAAATGAACATCGTGCCTCGTTCCGTCTTCTTTGTTTAAATTACATGAGGAAAAATACCAAATAGCATACGAGAGCATCCATTTCCCTCATAAGTGTATGCGGGTGCTTTTAAAAATAAATATATTTAATTCCAGACAGCATTACTTCCGAGTTCACCAGCGGGATAGTGAACCGAAACATTGACAGAAAATAAAACATCATGCCCCATAATAAAATGTTGCGTGTCTATTTTTAAGTTCAAACATTTTACGAGTGTCAGAGGGGTGGTAGGTTATTTGTTTATCTAGCTGATGTTTGTTGGCAAACGATCGCGTTAGTCTCTCGTTGCCCTCAATATTTTGGTTCCGTTATAGGAAATAGAACGCAGAGAAAAAGAAAATGTTTTGTCAAAGAAAACACATCAATGGTAGAAGTCTGTATGCCTGCAAGAAGTGAAGTGCTTTAAAAGTGATTTTCACATTTTTACTGGAAATTAAATAATCAAATTGATTTATGACTAAACAGGCGCATAAGCAATTTAAAGTGTTTGTGTGGCGCAACTGATAGCGCTGCACTACAATTTACTCACAGTTACATACATGCCCTATATGTTTTTGTTGTGCATGTATTTGTGTAGGTGCCACTGTGGTAACGAAAATATTCAGTTGTGAATACAAAAATAAATACCTCAAGTTGAATGTAATAAATTATGGCGGTTTGCTATGAAAAGGGTCTTTCATTTTCAAACCAAAAACACGCGTGCCCTACTAAATTAATGGGCATCGCATTGGAATGTGCACATTTCGGTTCGACAAGAACTAAGGAAACCAAGAGAAGAAGAGATTTAAAAATAGCTTTTGGATTACAACACACCTCCAGTCTGTTTCTAATTCTCATTATTGATGAATTCAATAATGAAATTTATGTTCTGTTTGGCTGTAGGCCGGTCACTTACTGTTGATGGTTGTTGATGGCAGCTGAGGAGATTAAATTCGAGTTGCATTTAAAGCTGCATTGAAATGAATACTAAATACTGCTATAACGGCTAACGTTTTATTTAATAAGGCTACTAAAGGCTGCTTAACATAATGGAAGCAGTAGAAAGATGTTTTCTTTTTTTATCGACAGAATGGAATTGGACTTAAAACTCTTATCATCAAAGTTGCTTAAGAAGAATTGAGTTGTTTTTTAATAGGCCAAGTTACAATTTCAATCACTTCTTCTCGACAACCAGATCAAAAGAGAGGCGGAAGAATTATAAGTAAGCAACTTTCGAGAATACTTGACAACTATTTAACCATTTTATTTTAAACATGTGGCAACGCTATATATAAATATATCCAATATGTATTGTCGGCAGTTGTAATTTATATATCGAAGAAGAGCGGTTCCTTTAGACCCCCCTCATTCCTCGAATTAATTTCAGGCAACCTGTTTTGTATTATAGAACTGCCACCCGGGGGCATATCATCTTGGTGATTTCGACACCTTGATGAATTGCCACTGGGGGAAACAGGGGCACCAGTTCCTGAGGCTTGTCAGGAGCCTGAAACTCGAAGAAGCTAGGACTTAGTCCCACCAGTAACGATAAACAACTGATAACACGGGAACCAATAGAACTTCGGTTCTAGCCTGGTTGTTGGTGAGGCTCCTTCGGGGGTGCACGTGGTGGCTGTGGTGGCTGTGGTTTATACCCACAGCGGGAAGGTTCACTGTAGGACCAATGTGGCTTTGCATTACAACGCAGGCTGTCAATAATTATCTGTTGACAGCAGGAATCAGATAGATCCGAACTCCTCAGCAAGGGGTGGGATCGGGGGCCTGGCATTCTATGTCCTATGGGATGTGCATGAGAGCTATTCCGGTGGTGCATATGCAGATTGCATAGGGGCGCTGGTTTGGCCGCTTAATGTCACACCCGTGGTACTTACGTAAATCTAACGCATCTGTCATTGAGTCTCGTGCTAATACTAGAGCCTTTACTCTTGCCTGTAGTGATTTCAGACTAACGACTGATAACTGTCGACCTTCCTTCTTATCAAGGAGTCTTTTCTAACTGCTAGCATTTATCTGAGGCTTAGGTCGTCCCTGGCATACATATTTAACACTTGTCTGCCCGTGATCCACAGCCTTGTCTATCCTGTATTATTACACACGATGTGCGCTACCGTCTCAGTCTGCAACTATCTTCTATTTTCATGTTGGCCAGATAATACTTCAAGTTTGCTTTACCTTTCACTATCGCAGTAATCCACCTTAAGGTACCACTATTATATCTAAGCACCTTACTGGCATCTCTGTTGCGGGGCTCTTTGAGCACCATTTAAGATTGTCTTCATTCGGTAGCCTTCCGCCACCTTTTCAGGATTAATGAGACTTCCCCAGGTAAGTTCCTTATCAAGAGTAACGCCTAAATAATTCACCTTACCGCGCATATTGAGTTATGATCCGAGAAATATTAAGACTTCAACCTCTATTCCCTTCCTCCTTCGAGTGAAGAGCATAGCGGCAGATTTTCTAGCATTTGCGGCTAGCCCCTGTTCAATGTACCATATCTCGGTTGTTATGAGAGCCTGTCTCATGCATTCCTGATTGGCCCCGATAATCTTACTACCAAACACAAGTGCCACATCGTTCGCTTACGCAATTGTATGGACGCCTATTAAGTCCAGTTTCCAAAGAAGGCACAAACAGTGAAATTCTACAAAGGAAATCGTAAAAACTAAATTCTTAGGCAGTTTTATTATAAAAGACTCTTCATCATATGACCACCTCGGCTGGCTCAGAGGTAATTCAATCGAGAAGTTAAATTTCCGGACACTTTTTGCAGTAATGGTTAACGTATGTGATAACGTGGCGTAGATGGTCTTCCAAGGCGCTAATCGCCTCTGGCTTATTGGCGTAGATCAGAGACTTCACATACCCCGACAACAAATAATGTTAAGAGAACGAAAAATAACACTGAAGATGTCACATAGCCGAAACCGGTTTGTCTCCAAACCAATCCTGACAAGGGATGACGGAAATTCGTTCCAAATATCTACATCAAAACACCCTGCATCAAATCAAGAATAGTGTTAAATCCCCTGACCTTAAAGGCCAATTTAAGGGTCCATCATGCGAAAGTATTCGTTTACCGAACATTTCTTTCCATAAATCAATTGTGGCACACGCTCTGTGGCCTATTGCAACGTTTTCTTGAAACCAATACATCACCAATACATTTCATCTTCAGGGCAGTTGTCAAACATTAAAACAAAAATAAAAGGAAATGGCAGGTGAAATTGAAGGTTGACAAATTGCATGACACTTTTTACGAAAATACATTTTAAATAATTGATTTCTTTTAAAAGTAATTAATTTCATTTCAAACCGAATATTTCTCTCGATTTTACCGATTTCACAAGCACAAGTTTTGAAAAATATAATGAAGATATTATTAGCTGTCAAATGTTAATTGCGTAAGCTAAATTCCATATGTGTGATCAGCAAAGTCTATAACTTCATTTAAAATTTAATTGGCTCAATTACAGTGAACACAGAGTAACCACCTTCAGCTTTTGAAGCAAATATTTTTGCCTCTTTGCCTCACTCGCCTTAAAACGGAAACAATCACAAGCAGATATGCCACGAACGGTAAGACTGTTAATTTCGATCAAGCAGTCAGTTAGAAAATGAGAAATGCGAGCTAATACGTTGTGGTGAAGAAGGAACCGAGTGAGACACCAAGATTAGATGTTATCTCACTGTTGCTTAGAAATTTTTATCACTCGCACGCTATGTGTTTTCAGGTTGAAGACCCTGCGTAATAATTTACAAGTTGTCCAAAAAAAAAAAAAATCCGGAACTAAAATTAAGCTCTAACAGTCTAACAGCAAGTCCGTTTTGGAAGGCGAAACTCTGAGTGCTTTTCGCTCTGAAAGTTGCTATGACAAAGCGCGAGAGAAGCTCAAACTCTAATGAACCTGGTGGGGTTATATGAAAACCAAATACAACAAAAACCGCAGCTAAGTAGGTTCTTCACCTTGGTAACTTATCATTGGCACCCAGTCCCAACGCTTGAGTCTCCTTCTTTTTAACGTCACCAATGTATTGTCCTTCATAAAGCCATTAAAAATATTTGTATTTGTTTCAATCATTTAAATAAAAAATACAACAGACAGATACAAATTCGTAAATTTCCATAAATTTAACATATTCCATCGTTTGCATAAAATCAAATCAAATCAAACCAAACTTTCGGCGTTAAATAAAGAAACCTTTTGAAAAGTAAAATCAGAAGTATCTGCGTGTACCCCAGTGCTAATGTATCTTTGTATCTTGAAATTTGTACAAATATAAATGTATGAATAAAACTGTGTGTAAGTGTGAGTTTGTGTGTTTTTATGGCGCTATGTGTGGCATGATTTGTTTGTTTTGTTTTTTTTTTTTTATTTTGTTGGATCAGATTTGTTCATCAGTGAACTGATACTGAAGTGCGTGAGTGTGGTGTGTAACAGTGTGTCTACGAGTGATTTTTTGTTGTTGTTTTTGTTTGTAAAACTTCAATTATGTAACACAATTGAAATATTTCTGAATGTGAAGTAAATAAAAAAAAATTATTACTAATGGAAATGGAATGTTTGGAATGTTTGGAATGTTGTTTGTTACAACTACAACAACATGAGCAAAATAATTATTATAACAAAACCATTTAAAAACAATTTAAACAATCTTACCTTCATGATAGTGGCTTGAAGGACAGAAAATGAAAATTAAATTAATAATAAAAATCAAAATGCGTATTAGAAATACGATTTACAAAACAGATGGACGAGTTCACGCACACATACACACACACGCACACACACACACACACGTCTACAAAAAATTAAAACTTTTTATTTTGTAAATTGATCTCGCGTTAATAGACATCGAAATAACGATCATAAATAATATTCTTCCGTTTTTTGTTCGATGAATGGAACAAAGTTATAATGAGAGCAAAAGAAATGCGTATATTTACGTTGGGTTAGAGTTCAATAGTGGCACCATTGTTATCTCTAACAACGAGCTACAAAATGAAGTTTCACTATGGTGCAGGGTGCTTTAAAATAAGACCAAAAATACAATGGTCTTTTTTTATAGATATTTTTTTATTGATTTTTTACAAGTGGGATCAACTTAATTAAGGAGAAAACGTAACTTGAATGTCTAGTAAAATTAACAAAATTAAGCAAAACTTTATGCATAATCTGGAATGTTCCCTTTTGATCGTATAAATTGCAAATATATTTATATTTAATTCATATTTATGTAGGTCAAATGAGTTTCGAATTGAGCTTATACATTTGATAGAAAAATTAAATGCCAGTGTTTTATTTCTTCATTATAGCTTGTGAAATGACAACAATTGTTGAAATTCCTTAAATAAATCACTTTCAGTTTTTATCCGATCAAAGCTGATCATTCACCATTTGACGCTTCATTTAATAGCTTCTCAAACAAGATATAACTTGTTTTCATGTGACTTCGGATGGCGCTTTAAAGATAAGTACTCATAGGAAAACACAAATGTACCATTGTCTGCTCAATGGCCGAAATGAAAGATGAAAATGGGCGGGCATGTTGGAAGTGGGAAAAAAGAGACCATAATTACTTAGTTTTAAAAGAGCTAGACGATGGTTTGGAAAACAATATGGATATTAGGAGGAAAGGATCCAAGATATTAGAGGTCGTATCTAGAATTTGACAACCGATTGAAAAACCAGCAAGGACAAAGTTAAAGCCGTTTTCAAACTGATAATCGGTGATATGTTGTGATCGAGCTACTACTGGCGACGTAGTCTATAAAAAAAATACAAAAAATTCTGGACTCGTCTTTCACTACTCCTTAATACTAGGGCGTGACTGGCAAACTTTTTTCCCTAAAGCTTAGGAAGTGGGTTTCGTCGCTCAACCGGCTTGAAATCGTTCTCATGCACCAGGTTTAACAGAATATGGTAGTGTATCAGCCTTGCCTTAGGGTTAGCAGTAGCGTGGTCGACGATGTTATTCGTCTGGTTTTTTTTAGGCACACAGCCGTCAATTTTTTAGAAATTACGGCTTTTCGAATGCCGGATAATCGTTTTTTTTTTTTTCTTTGAAAAACCCGTTATTCGATTTTCTCTTTGAATTTTTTTTTACCTGACTTAAACTTAAAATACAACTTCTCTTCCAGCATAAAGACTTATCACATTTTTTAGTTTTATTTGCCAAAGTCAGCAAACAGTCCATAGTGCCACCAATACCACTTTGTACAGTAAATCACTGACGATTGCAATAGGGATGATAAATTGGATTTTGATTTATTTGCACTAAATGACAAAACATACACAAACGGTCATCGTCACTTCGCTTACTCAACGTTTCACTGACGTTTGGAGAGCATAGCACGGCCATGTGGGCCTGTGTTAAAAATTCTCTTCTCCTGCTTGCAGACCAAAATACGTCAAACCGAACAATGAAAACATAATTAGTTCTCATTTTGTCTCGACACTTATTTGTCATATTCAATGTTTCTTTGTCGGCTGCTGGTATCGGCGAACTCGAAGATACGAACTCGTATATAAAACATAATAAACGGGAACGTATTTCTAAGCATTTTAAATGATTAGTGGCTACTGTCAGTAGATCTCTGATCATCAAACATACAGCGGATATTTTGCGCTTAATGATCTACACTATTCATCTCACCCATGCACGACTTCTTCTAATTGCCTCAATCTTTCTAGGCAAGACCTATTGTAAGAGATTCTTAAGTCTAAAAGAAAACAAACAATGAAAACAAATATAATTTTAAATGCTCTTCATTCACTGCTGTAAATGTCGAGCACTTTTGTGTCCAGAGGAAATACGAACTGCTTCCATTTGTTGTTAATTATTTTTAGCAAGTTTTTTAATTTTCCTGATTTTAAAAACCGAAACAGATTTTTGGAAAATACCAAGTAATTGATCAGCCTCGGCAGCAGTCAGCACTTATAAGCTTCAAACATTATAAGACACCATTTAAACAACAGTCGACACAACGAACTCGTGCTGACCCAAACATAATAAGCGGCTTAGTCCAGAAAATATGATCCTGAACGAAATTCCAGAGAGAGAGAGAGAGAGAGAGAGAGCAAAAGAATCCTGTGAAAAAGAAAATGCCTTTGATAACCAGAGAAGGTTTTAAAACCACATGACACAAATAGTTACACCATTCCAATTATCAGTGATAGTGTGAACAATCCTACGAAATTTCGGTTATCTTCATTAAAACCGACATTTTAAACGCTATATATGAGCTCGAGTTATTCCTGATAACTCCCACAGGCTTCTAAAAAGCCATTCGACATAAAGAACGTTTAAAGCAAAGTCAAAGATTCAGCTTGCAAGAAATTGGAAAATCTCTACAGGAGTGTTACTAGGCCCGCTACTACAAATTATCTATACAGCGGATGTGCTGACAAGCCCACATACATATACCTCAACGTTTGCAGACGACACTGTATCATCTAACCAACATTCCCGAGCTAGAAGTCTGGCTAAAGCAGTGGTGAATAAAGGTTAATTAATCAAAATATGCTCATGTAACCTTTTTCCTGAGAAGACAAAACTGTCCATCAGTAACAATAACAAATATCACTGGTCCTTACTCAACCTTGGCTTTAGAATACGAAGTCCTTTTATACCAAACCGTTATAAGGCTAATATGGTGATATGGCATTTGGCTGTGGGGCACTGCAAATGCATTAAGAATCCAGAGGTTACAAAGAAAACAGTTCAGGATTTTAAGACTTATCGTCTGCGCCCCTTGGTGTGTAAGGAATGAAAATATCCATCAAGATTTAGAAGTTTCCACTATCCGAGAAGAAATTAAAAAATACTTGCAAACTAGAGGTTCATCCCAATTGTCTGGCACGGCTTTTATTACAATTTGATGGGCACCAGAGACAGAGAAAACAGACACGTTGAGCCTGGCGAGACAATAAATTAATTATAACATTAATTATAATCAATAAATAATAATCTAGAGATAAGATTTGAATAATTATTGTAATTTTTTTTTTTTTTTGGAAAGATTCAATCAAATAAAATTTAAGTTTATTAAAAATATTGTTGTAGAGAATAAATGTGGTTGTCGTGACTATTATACAAACAGGTATTTTTTCGTGAACTAGATCGTTATCGTGACTCAAAGACCGCTGAATTGTTCATTTTTCTGGCTTCTCAAAAAGCTTTCGCAAACAGATTTCAGTATATTATTTAACAGTCACCGCCGTGCTGTCGATTTTCGGACTAACAGCAAGCTACACTTTTTTCCTTGACTTTCGTTGCTGAGTTTTGTTAATTCGTCCGTTGCTTGGTTTGTGGGCCGTACTTGAATAACGAAATTTCATTGCCTGTCATAAGTTCCACAGCAATCATTTCCTACGGCCTTCAATACGAAATTGTACGTGCTTCGATATTTACATTAAATTCCCAATCTTGGTAAAACAATGAATAGTTAATATTTTGTCCTTATTTTTGTGTTAAAATCCCATTGTAAATCTGTGTATAATTTGTACTTGCTAATCAAAACCGTTGAGATATGAACCATCATGCTGTTGGACGGTGGCTGGGGGTAAAGTTTAAACGAAAAATATTTGAAATCTCTTACAAGCAAACGATGAGAAAATTATAAAACAAAACTTTTCACTTGAAAGAGAATTATATTTGGGCTTAGTATGATTGATTGCTGGCTTGTGTAACTACTTACATAAGTACATATGACTTTACCAGAGCTGTAAACGAGTGAGTTATATTTGTATTTTAAGTCGCCATGAATTGCATTAAAATATGAAAGCACTCATAATAAATAGATTTTTTTTAAACATTTCATTTTAACAAGAAAATTACTTTAGTTAAAATTTTAATGAATTCAACAACTAACGATTTTTGAATGCATTCGTTTTTATCAGATAATGAATGAATACATCGGTGTTTCAGATGAAAGGAATTGAAATTTATTTTTTCAATGAATTTGCTAGTTATAATAAAGTTAGCAAAAGAATCGCTACTTTTTATTACAAAAATATTGAAAGATTTACTTCCATTAATTTCGTAATTAATTGAGTAGGTGGTTTACAAATGAGCATAGAATGAAATTTATGGAAAATTTTATATATTTGAGATGGATTTTTGAGATGATTTTCATTCTATCTAAAAAAACTGAGTGAAAAAAATCCCTTCCTTTGAATCCTCGAATTCATTTAAATTTGGATTTAATTAATTTTTTAGAATTATTGAATTACTTCAAATTTTAATTTAATTTTTTTTTTGTGAAATAAATATTTAATAATTTGTGGATTAATTTATATTTAAATTCAAAATATATTTTTGAAAAAATTAATAAGCACAAAACTCATTGTCCGAATTATTCGCCGTTTCATTTTGAAAATTAAATCATACTTTTAAAGCTCTGATCTATACACAAAGCCAACAACAACAACACAAATAAGTTTGTCGGCTGAAGTTCAAAGTTATCACGACGATGCGCATGCGCATTAGCATTAGTTGGTTGGGGTTGTTGGTTGGTTGGTTGGTTGGCCGTAACATTTGAACAAAATCTTGCCTTTAAGATAAACTTTAAGCTGGCATATGATATTAAAACACACACACACAAACATACTCATGTATCTGTTTGAATGATTAGTGAGAGGCAGGGGGGGGTTAGGAATTTGTCTTAAAATACTTACTTGAATATTTTTTATATTTTTTTGTTTTTTTTTTTTATGTTAAAACTGTTGTTGTGCCTGAAGTTTATTAGATTTTATTATCACAGTGGGAAAATATTTTGATGTTCGTTGTTTGGTATGTCGTTTTGTTGTTATTCATTGACAAAATCAGCTTTCAAAATGATCTCACTTTGTTAAAATAAGTCAAATCAAATCGAAAACCGGTTTCGTAGTCAAATCAATCGAATCGATGGAATGGATGGCACTTTGAAAATACTCGTACTACACACATATTCACACATTTTGTATCTTTTAAACACTTAAGACATGGTATTCCGACACTTTGATTATAAATTTGGTTTAGAGAAGACATCAAGTCTCTGGGTTTTCGGCCAAAATTTGTTTTTTTTTTCTGTTTAAAGTTTAAAAAAATCTTTGGTATCGGGTTTTTATAATTGGCATGTCCATGTATCACTGTGAACTTAACAAACCGAAAATATTAACCAAAAAATAATAATGAAATACAACAACAATACAGCTGGCGAGAAGTCATAAAACTTGTCATTTATTTACTAATTTTTGTTAACGCTGCCCCGGGCTGGTTAGTTGAATGACTGACTGACTGGCTCAAGGCTTGGCAGTTTTCTAGACTTTGCCAGACTTGCTGTCTTAAAAGCTCTAAGCCAAAGAAAATGCCACTTGACCACATTTTTTCTTCTATTTTGTTTATTTCTTTTACATATTATTACCAAAAAATGTCGCTTGTATGACAATTTACATAAATTTGTCCTTTTTTTGTCATAATTAAATAAATTTTGATTAAAAATTTATTTAGCTCTATTAAAGAGTTATTTTTTGAGTCTTAAATTGCTAATTAATTTTAATGATTTTGCGTTTGCTTTTAGAATTTTTTGTTTATTAATTAATAATATTAATGTTAATTAGTTTAATTGATTTTTTATTAAAACTTTTTATTTCTCAGACTAGACACATCCTAACCAATGAGCTTTTAAGAGCTTAACTAAATCTTATATTTGCAACATAAAGGTTTTAAAAAAGCTGCATGTTTCATTATTTTTTGTATTCAACGAATAAAATAAGTTTATATTTTACATGAAGAGAACATTTGCTTAAGAGATATATAGCTTTTTTTCAAGACTATTGAAACTTAACGAAACTTTCTATATTTTTAACGCAGTAAACAACAAGGTTCTAAAAATGTTATTGTTCTCTCTACAGTAAATTTAAAACTAACAAATTTTTGATTATGGAACAAGGACTATGAATTAATTTCAAGCCATTTTTAAAAACTTAACGAAACTTAATTTTTGTACACTTAGATCTAGTTTGTTTAAATTTTAATAAAATAAATACTTTGATTGCAAAAACTTTCTTATAAAAAATATTTCTTATTTTTAAAACTTAACGAAGCTTAATTTTCTGTATAACGAAAAAACTTAAATATATATGGAATTAACATTAAAAAAAACTTAACGAAACTTTTAATACTCAATTATAAACATAAAAATTCTAATTTGCATAATTTCTTTTACTTTAAATCAGTCGCAATGTGTTTTCATCCTAACTGTTAACTTAACGAACTCTATAAGATAACTTAACGAGCTGTATTTGCTAAAGCAAAAAAAAATATACACAATTTTTTAAATTCAATTTAAATAAGCTTTTAACAAAATACAGAGCAGATCTTAAATATTTGGCGATTTTTAAAACTTAACGAGAGTGTTCTTGCTTTACCAGAACGATATTAATGAAGCTAAGTTTTAATTTCGTGTAATTTACATCAAAAACTACGAATTTTTTCTTTACCCAAGAATATTTCCATATTTCTTCGAAGGAAATTTTTAAGGCGCACTAACTTTTAAACATTTTAAAAACTTAAACGTGATTTTTTTCTATATTTCTGTAAATCTAGATTAGTTACACTTTAAAGAAGGTATTATATTCGGAATTTAAACCGCAAAGTCTTTTCTTTCTGTTTAGTAAATTATTTCGGTTGTTGTCTTGGCTAATATATTGTTATTTGTACTTCAACTTCTTAAACTCCCGTCCGTATAGGATTATTTACAAATCTTTAATTACGTTTAAGTCAATTACTTATGTCTGAAGATATTTTGTATGAAAATTTTTTTCCTGATACGCAAGTATTTAAATAATTGTTAATTTTACGAGAACGATCGCAGAATTACTTTGACTGATACATACTGCGCTGTGAGCGTTGCTAAGTAAATTTTAAAACAAGGAATATGTGTGATCTAAATGGAGCTAATTTAAAATCCGTAAGTCTGCAAATTCGTTCACAATAATTACATAAATATTGGCTAGTATATTCTAAAGGAGGCCGTATATCGGGCATTGATTATAAGAACAAGTCTCCTTTGCATCGACGTACCGGTCAGCTGAATCGACTTCAGCTGAACGGCATGGTTTCAGCAAGACGGCAACAACCAGCCGCCCATGAAAAAATCGATTTCTTGCAACAATACTGCACTCCTATTGAGTTAAAGTAAGATATTTAGTAGATTATTTTATAGGAAACACTTTATCCTTGCTGAGTGAAATATAAATAAACAAATATTGAAATTTTTTCTAATCGGTTAAACAAACGACTTTTTCCTGAGTTAAAACCCCTACTCTGAAACCGATTGTTGAAAATGTCAAGAAGCTATCATCCTACCCACACCCTATTTCTTCCCATATTAAACCTGTTTATAAGTTTTTTTTACGTAAGAATGTTATTCTGTTAGAATAAAAACTCTTTAAAGAAATTGTAGAACAGCTGGCTAATAACGGCTATTTGTAGATTAATTAATATCAGGAGAGAAGTAGGTTCATTTTGAAATATAAGGAGTTTTCCTTTCAATCGCCTTTTAAACCTTCTGAAACCATCCTCGTAATTGCTTGTAAGACTAACG
Source organism: Phania funesta (assembly GCA_963932375.1). Classification (NCBI taxonomy): domain Eukaryota; kingdom Metazoa; phylum Arthropoda; class Insecta; order Diptera; family Tachinidae; genus Phania; species Phania funesta. The sequence continues at coordinate 65,814,575 of OZ010656.1, read as the reverse complement.
TAATTATTCAAGCCCTTAAGCAGCTACTTTCTTAAGTTCCAAAAATATTAAATCTAAATAAACAAGCACGTTCGTTCCCATTCAGTTTTTTATGAGAACTTAACTTTGCAGAGGCGTTACAGTTTAAATCAGTGGCTTTTGCGAATTTTTCCTTTAAAGTTCCTAAAGATTTATGTTAAAATTACTTGCACACATAAAAACATTAAAATCAAATTTTTTTTTAATAAAATTCCCAGAAATTCAATGTGTGTATTTTTTTTTTCGTAATTCATTTAAGGCATTCAGCAGAGTTCAGTTAATAATTTTGCTGAGCTGTGCTGTTCTTAAAAAAAAAAAAACTAAAAAAACAGCCAGCCAAAGAAACGTGCTGGAATGTGGCAATTCCAGTTTTTTTATGGTGTCTACATCTTAGTTGGCCTGTTTGCAGATCTTCCTCTCTCTCTCTCCCTCTCTGTGGACTCTTATTTCCAACTTCAATTCTAGAGAAAACTACATAAACTTGAAACTTGCTTTTACATCAAACCGCATTCCATTGACTAACGCTGTCCTAGAGTCATCTGACTTGGAAAGTATTGGTTGGATTTATGGCAGCATTTTTAGACTTTTCTTTTGCCAAGACGGCAGCAGATATTTTTCTAATTTCTATTGTGTGCTAAGAAGAAATGCAAACTCGTTTATGTTTAGAAAAATGACAAAACGATTTAATGGACATTTTTTATTTTCTTTGTTAAAGACAGGTTTCGAGCAGTAAATGAGGAAAAGAATTAAATTAAATTTCCCATCACTTGTATGCTTTTGGCGAAATTAAGGAATGTGAATGATCTTTAATCGGCGTATAGTATGAATGTCTAAAGCAAAACTAAAAACTAAACTGTGATTAAATTTTTAGAGTAAGAAAATTTGTCATATTCATTGATAGAGGAAAATATTTGCAGAATTGTTCATGCAAGAGTTGAGCTAGTGAGGGCTCATTAAAAATTATTCACAATAACCTTAAAAGTATGGCCTCACCCTGAAAATTCCGGAAAGCTTCATGGGAGCAATGTTAATTATTAAAAATTCCATTAGGATCAGTTTTGGTAAATAGTTGATAAAAGAAAATAATAGATTTTCAACATTTGTGTCGAAGTAGATAAATAAAATCAAAGATATTTGCGTAAAGATGAACTAACTCATTCGCTAACGAAATTTTCGCTTAATATTTCAGTTTTGAAATTAAAAAAAATCATTTATTGTAAGACATTGTGAATACAAAAAAAAAACAAACCCAAGTTAGAGAAATTTATATAATGAGAACTAATTATGTGTATATCGTTCGTACATTCTGAATACAGGCCTTCATGGCTGTGCTATCGAATAGCTTCGTCGACCACCCAATCAAAGACATACGGGTTATCGATTTAGTAGTTTCAAAATCGCCGGCGTGGCAAGGATGTCAGCTGTTCAATGTCTGTCATCTAGGGTATCACTTATTGAGTGAAAGGTTTGCCATTTACAAATATGGGTAATTGTAACAACCGAAGAACGCGTAAAAATAATTAAAACTTACTACAAAAGTGGTGATTCAAACGTGGCTACTTTCACTATCGCAATGTGCGCACTGCCAAATATATCGCTTATGTTAGTGAAAATGTGGTGGATAATCCGATTTTATCTCCTGATTGGATGCTAAAGAAACAAGCTGATTTTTCGAACAAAATTTTATTCAGCGATGATGAAGCTAATTCTCATTATATGGTTACGTCAACAAGCAAAATTGTCGCACATGAGGCTCGGAGAACCAAGAAGTAATTTTGGAAAAGCCATTGCATTTGGAAAAAGTGACTGTTTGGTGCGCATTATGGGCGATGCCACAGCCACACACAACACGACCGCTTTTGGATTTATTGCAAGGCAAGTTTCCAGAACGCATAACTTCACGAAAACGTCAATTGGCCACCATGATCATGCCATTTGACGCCGTTAGACTTTTTTGTGGGGCTACGTCAAAGACCATGTCTGCGCAGATAATTCCCCGAAATGTGCAAAAAAGTAGTCGAAAACTAATGGGCAAGGTCCAATCATTATAATGAAATAAAAGTTTTATCGAAATCAGAGCTTTGTTTTTTTAGCTAACTTTACTTTTGAAACCGAAAAATGAATAACCCTTTATAAAGATGAGACATTCTGCATTAAATCACACTTGAAGGAAGTTGTTGCATTATTGCTCTGAACAATTTGTTGTATGAATGGATGGATCATGACAAACATAAGTGGTCTGTCTTATGTTTATTTTCATTAATAAAATACGAAGTAGTGATTTAAACACTTATGGTTTGCGTGTGTGTATGTATGTACATACATATATTTTTTATCTCTGCGTGTGTGTGTGTGTGTGCTAGTACAACATTGGTGGAGGCTGCTGTTGGTGTTAATCTTTCTTTTGTTTTTAAATTGCTGACAGAACGCTGTTGTTGTAGCTGAAATGCCAACAACCAACGCAGTCATACATTTTTATAGTTATTTTGTTTTATTTATTTTTTATTTTTTGCTGAATGTTCGAATGTGTACAAACTCATGTTAAACGAAATTAGGTCAAAATTGAAAAAAAAAATGTATTTAGTTGTTTTTCTTTTTGTTCAGCTTTAAAATAGTTTTGTTGCCGTTTTTTTTTTCTTTTTTTTTCACGCATAGTTTTCACATTTCATTTCAACTTGATTAACGTGCATTTAATTATCTCTGTGTTTAATATAGATATTAATGTGTCTGTATTAGTATGTATGTATGTATGTGTAAGTGAATGACTTGTAGTATGGTGTGTGTGTCCATCCAGCCATGTTTAATACTCGTTTATTTATTTTATTTGCCTTTTTTGTTTTGTTTAGCTTTTTTTGCAATTGTTGTTATTTTTGTTGTTTTTGTTAGTATTTATGAGCTCCCAGCCTCATTCATGTGCTGCTCATTTGAGGCCTGGCTGTCAATTAAGTGTCGATCATGTGTTTTAGTTAACGTTACTCGTGTTTCGTTGTTATTTTTATAACAATTGTATACACATGTATTTGTGTCGGGCTCATTATGTTTTTGTGTGTTAGTGTGTGTGCTAATAAAACAGTGTTACCACACTTAATTAAGAGATTTTCTTTTCTTTATTTTGTTGAAAATATTTGGCTTATAACACAAGTTTTACTTTCTAAACCAAAATGTTGATAACTAAAAATTCTAGATCACTGGCTTTAGATGACGTGTTTCATTTAATATAACCTAACATACACTCTGGTTTCGAAAACTTGGAGTATTTTAACTTTAATTTCCTTAAGACAGTTGCCATGAAAATAATTTTCTGTTGAACGACTTGATAATGTAACAAATGTTTAAAACAATTTTAACTTTTGTGATCCTAGATCCGCAACAAACTCAAGTTTTGGAACTATTAAATGTTCAATTAGTTGCGTCAAGCGAGGATGCAGTGTATACGGCCAACAACTTGAAAATTCTCAACAATTGTTTGGTCAAGTGAAACAATTATTTCAATTAAAACTTTTTTAGTTTAAACAAATTTATGCAGACTACTTTATTCTTCTCTTAAACACTCCAAAGCTAGGTGGCTTAAGGATTTGGTTTTATGGAAAATTATAAAAACAAACGGCTGTTTAAGAAAAATCGTAAATTGCCGAGTGTTGAATGGCTTAGATACATTCAGTACTTTGGGTTACCTAAAAGTATGCTAAATAACATACAACTATTTAAAAAAGTTTTAAGCTTTGCTTTCAGCGCTAATCCAAAACTAAATACATATATTCATTCAGGAAATGCATATATGAAGTCAAATATTTTAACAACTTTAAACCCCTACTAGTATGCTATAGTTTTAAGATGCTTTATATTAAATGGAATCGAAAAACAATGAGTCCCAATCAAAAGGAAATTTCCATTATTTTACGCTTTGCCAACTATTAGGTATAATAAGAAAATATATATTTTATATAAAAAACAGATAAATTGTTTAATTAATCGAATAATACGCACCAAATTCAAAAAAAAAAAACTTTCTCCTCTCAATTTCTTTTTACCGAACTGTGCATTTAAAAAAAATTTGGGAGAAGGCAAATGGCTGTGGTTTTATCTTAGAACCAAAATATATGTATATTTAAAAATCTGTAATTGTATTTGAATTTACACTTTTATGAACATGCTTCATGTAAGCTCCTAAGAGTATGCTAAGTTATTTAGTTTCATTACAACAATTTATTAAGAATCAGATGCGTTTCCAGGGGAAAGAAAAATTGTATTCATCTTGAAAACAAAGATTTAAGACACGAATGACGTTAATTAATTTTAAAAAATGGATTTTTCGTGTCTAAATTACACATTAAAACAATTTGGAAAAGTATGAAAATCCTGTAGAGTTGCATGACGGCTTTTGATATTTTCGAAGCCGCTGAAAACGAATCTGAACTCAGATTTTTGACCCAAAATTGTCAAGGATATGGATGGGATATAATAAGTATTTTAAAGTTAATCCAAAAAATAGTTTACCTTTTTTATTTATATATGTGTGTATGAATATTGTTTTTAAAACATTTTGTAAATAAATATATATAAAAATATAAAAAACATGTTTGTTTAAAATAAACTAAACAATAATACCTATTTTTTTTCAAAAATCATAAAAATGTTTATTTATAGGAGGGCCCCGAGGGAATAGATCGAAAAAGTAATAGGAGTCGGTCATATTTATTAATCCTCTCCAGCACTTCTTCAAATAGGAAATATTGATTTAATTAGGGGCTAGGACTTGCCACCCCATGTAGCACAGTAACATGACGCGACCAAAGAAAACTGACATCAAAGTCGATCAGCGCCTTCGGAAGCATTAAAACTCATCATGAAACTCTACGGGATTTTCAAATTGTTGTATATTTTTATTAAATACCATCAAGTAGGGCATTACAAGAATGAAACCATGACGTTCATTTTTTGATTCCACTGTATCGAATAATTTCTCAATTAAAATTCTTCAATTGGAATCGTGTGTTGTTTGTCTTTTTTTTTTTTTTTTGCTTATTGCAAATGTCTCGTACAATAAAAATGTGTATTAAACTGAAATTTAATAACTTTATAACCGTAAAACAAGTAGACAGACGGTCAAACTAAATATACAAAAAAAAACAAACACACTCACAAAAACAATAAAACCAGCACACACGCGCACAACAACAACACAAAAGCGATAACAGCAAAATATTCCAACAACAACAACTCTGAACTTATTAAAAAGAAAAAAAAAGAAGTCAACCACCAGCATGGAATGCCACCGTCATTGATGAACGTTCGACAATGCCAACTAAACATCAGCAACAAATGTAACAACTACATTGGCAACTATGAAAACACACACACACACGCGCGCAGACATTTGTGTACATTTGCTTACAACAAATTCTAACCATATTTTATTATTAAAAAAACTGCACGATAAAAAAAACTGAAGTTGAAAAAAGAGCCAGAGAAATCTCTTTAAACACACAACAACAAAAAAAAACTTCAGCATATTAAAGAGAAGAGTCAGCAAAAATAAAACCAACAACTTTTGCAAAAAAAGAAAAAACAAATGGAAAAAGAATGCAGACATTTTCTACAACTTTAAGCGTTTAAAAGAATGTTGAAGTTGTTGACTTTGGTTAAACGTTACCGAACACACACACACACAAACACACTGATACTTGTACAAATACACAACAACAGTATTTTGCTTAAAGACTTTTGTGGCGGGTGTGTGAGTGTGTGCATTACACACAACTAAAACGTGTTTGAAATCAAATAACTTCAACTTGGTCTACAGTCAATTACAAAATTATTTTTACACTCAGTAAAAAAGAAAAGAAAATGCATCAACCGCAACATTAGAGGGGAGGAAATAAAAACTCTCAAGACATTTTATATACAAACATAACCATATGAACGTGGTGATTGGTGGAAAAACATTTTATTGTTTCACACACCATAAATAGAGAAGCCCACAAATATTTAGATAAAATATATTCCCACGTTTTTGGAAAAGAAAAAAATCTCATAACCTAATGATTTAATCGCTGTTTGGAAATATGTTCAGCGAAAGAAAGATGCAAAAAATTAATTCATTATTTAAGCTTAGTTCCGCTTGAAGCTTTTTAACAATTTTATTTTAATATTTCAAATATTGCAAAAGTTAATTTACACAAAGATATCGGCCCTCGATCATTAACTAGTTATGCTCCACTTGATATTTTATTCATTTCGCATGTATTTCCAAATTAAATTTATGCTTTTTAATTATTTTCATGAATAGATTACTTTTATTTCGAAAAAATAATAATAATTGAAAACTTTTGACTGATATTTTTAAAATAAAGAATAATATTGGAATTTAAAAGAGAACAAAACAATTCCGGATTTAAAATTTTGAGAATTAAATAATTTATGGCTCTTTTGCAGTAAAATTTATATAAATTCAAATATTTGTTTAATTAAAATTTTATTGAATCTTAATTTATTGCTTGATGTAACTTTGTCAAACTACAATTACTAATATTAGGTAATTTAATTCTAAGACATAAGATCGTTTTCAGAAAGAGCATTTATTTGATATGATAACTTTGAAAACGTGTGTAGTGGTGAGTGGCATAGAAAAAGCATTCCATTCCGCTAGTTGTCTAGTAAAATTTTAGTTTTTTTTGTATTCAAAATTATATCAAATAGAATCCCCTTTCTTAATAGAAAGAATTAAGAAAACGAAGTGAAGTTATGCCTAAAAATTAAATTCCTTAATATTTATAATTCTTAATTTTCGAGAATAAAAGTTTTTCGAAATTCGTAAAACAAATTTTTTAAATAATTTGGTTTAGCCTTCGAAAAAAATTCAAAATTAAAAACTTTTAAAATCTGAATATTAAAATTGCTTTTCAATTCCGCATATTCGGAAATTTAAGTCGCAAAGGAAAAAAATATATATGCAAAACTGTTAATTTTTACTTGTAAATTAATTTTTTTTTTATAAATCTCTGCCTATTTCCGATAATAATCCGAAATAATTATTTGTAGCAATAATTTGCCAACCGAGTTTAAATAGCTTCACACATTAAATGTTGCTTGATTCCGTATTTATCATTGTCTGCCTTTTAGCGTGAAACAAATATGAACACATATTCATTCATGTATGAACATACACATACATATGTATGTATATGTGTGTTTGCATTCGAATCCACAGAAAATTGAACTTTGAATTGTGAGGAGACATTCTTTTAAATCATTGACTTTCTTTTTCTTCAATTCATTCATTATCTTTCTCTAAGAAATATTTCTTCTTCTATGAATAATAAAATGTTGCTTTGCCTCTTCCCTCCTCTTCCCTATTGTCATGTTGATTAATTTAATTAGACAAAATGTTACTGCTTGTGTAAAAGTTCATTTAATATATTCATCATCAACATCATCATCACAATCTTTACTCTCCACCACCATTTAACTATTGAACAATGGTTGCTAAACGTTGTTGTTGTTGTTCGTTCATCTTCATAATGCTGTTGTTTGTTTGTTGCTGTGTTGCGAATGACTCATGTTGAAAAAATTTAGATTTACATCCGTAACTTAAAGAACGACTTCAAAAAAAAAAAATACAAATACAACTATGACATTTAGCTTAAAGCAACTTTGGTGAGGCATTGAAACATGTGAATAGAAAACATTTGTAAAGCCATGTATGTATGCATGTATGTACAAATGTATGTATTCATATTGACATAGATATCAGAATTGGAAAAGAGTGTAATGTTTGATTAGGTTTACGACTTCACGCAATAAGGTTTTTGAGGAATCTGTTTTTATTTTTGGATTCTTTTTTTATTTCCTTTTTTAGTTCATGTGACTATGGAGCGAATCGTCCAGTGAATTTCTATGAAAAACCCTCAATTTTGTTATTTATTGACATATTTTCTAAAGGATTGATTAGCTTGTCACATATAAGCTATTTATAATTTCCCTTACGCTTCACAAATTCATCTCAAATTTTTGGAAACTTAAAAAGGTATAAAAGCAATTTTTAACTGGTGTTTAAACTAGAGGTTTCGTAATTAGAAAAAGCTTCTTTGCATATTTTGCCTCTAAATTTACTTCTGTTTCGCGATAACATTAATAAAAATTCGAAGGCAATTCAAAATAATCGATAAAAAATCTATAAAAATCTTGAGAGTTTCTGGCTTTTAAGAAACCTATTGGTTTAATTTTTTAACAGAGAAGTCAAATTTAAACGTTATTTTTTAAATTCCATTTGAAATATTTTTGTTCTAAAGTTATACGTTTTTATGACATCCTGATGATAATTGAACATATAAATCTGTTTTTAATTTTAAATGCTTTGGAAATTAAAAAGAACTAAACTTCGAAACTAAATTTATTTTAATATAATTCACACAAATTATTTCTAGGGGATAAGCTGCTAGACCTGCGCATTTCGTTGGTTGCTTTAGCCTGCTGATCCGGAAATCTTTGCTCAAATTTTTAGAAAAACTAGCAATATTGTATATTATGCTTGCCGTTTAAAAAAAACAAAACGTTACTAAAGATTTATTAAAAATCTAATAACAATGAGGGAATTTGAAATTTCTCCCTAATTTTTTACTTCGAAATATAGAAATTTTGGAAATTTATAATGTATTTTGTCACCAATTTTTTTTAATATTGAAAATTTTGTTATAAATTTAAATTTAATTAACATTAGCGGCTCGTCGAGATAATTAATATGATTGATTTCCTTAAAAATTTTCTAGACGAGGCGCTCGCATGTCAGACATAAACAGGCCATTAGTTTTGTGAATCAACAATGCATTGGTCAATTTAAATTTAGTCAGGCTAAAAAGTTCGTTTATTCTTTCTATTCAAAAAAGACAATGCATTTTTAATTCATATATATTGATATGTAATAAAGTCATATTCGAAATTTTGGAAAAAAATAGGCAACCAAAGGAAAAGGTAAACGAATTTGTTAAAGCTCAACAGGTCATTCTTTTACATTAGTCAATGCGAACAGTTTTTTATTTAATTTAATCTTTTTACTTTTTATGTTCTCTAGCAAAAGCTGCGCTAACATATTTTTATAAATTCAATATTTTCTATAGAAAAGTACTGCCCTAGTCGAGAAATTTGTATTTCATTTTGCTCTAGAACTGATGTTCGAAATATTCGGAAAATTCATGGTTAGTTAGTTTTATTATTAAATAATTAAATATCTAAAATTCAATTACGTAACTAAAAGGTTATAATAAAATTCCGTGGAAACTCGCAAGAGTTCAAAATTCGTAATTATAAAAAATAGATTTAAAAACCATTTAATTTTTGGAGCATCCCCGCCAGTTTCTAAATTTCATTTTTTTTTTCTCTTAAGTTGGAGTAAAAAAATAAAAGTTTTTTAATCAAAATAAAATAGAACAATGTTAGAAATGTTAAATCATTTTTCTTATTTATAAATATTATTTTGAACTGAAAAAAATTACACACAGCGATTATATTACATTTTTAATTAATAAAAAAATCTTCTTTAGAAATTCCGAGCATGAAATTTACAACTGAATATAATTTTTTTAAAAAATGAAAATCACTTTAAATTCCCAACCTGTTCAAGTTTGCTTTAGCCCTTGTACCTTACTTCTGATCATTTTATTAAATTGGTTATAGATTTCTTTTTCTTCTAGTCGAACTTTTATTATCCCGGAATCGGATTAAAATTTTTCGTAAGTAAAGCAATTATTTATTATAAAAAAAAAAATTATTCCGTCGCTTTCACAATAAAATTAAAAAAAAAACTAATTTATTTTACTTTAAATTCCGTACCGTAACTGGGTAAACTTTCCCAGCTTGGAGTTCGGGTGCACTTATTTTCTATCCCTTTTTTTGCATTGCCTTTGTTTTTCTTTTTCACATACTTACACACATACTCTTCCACACACTTTTGCAATGGTTTGGTTGCTTGAAAGATGAAGTTCTTTTTTCTATTGGAGAAACACCAAATGTATTTTTTCTTCAATGCTTTCCCTCCATGAGACCATTTTCAATTCAGTTTTTGTCCTTTTTTTTTTGGAAAGAGGAAGGAAACTGCCGCCTTTATTTTTTTAATGTTCCGTTTCAACTTGAGTTTTAGTTTTTCTATTGTATCTCTATTGTTTTACATTGTCATTTGTCAATGAATAAGCGTTGTTTGTTTCAGACTTTAAGACGCAATTGTTTTGATCGTTTGGCTAATTTTTACTTGCGTTAAACCAGTTCATTTCATTTATAACTCCTTTAACTTTATGCCATCGTTGTTGTAGTTGTTGTTACACAAACGGAACTACATTCCTAACACGCCTTAAACGTTTAAAAAAAGATGAATTTTCCATTCCTTTATATTTTTTTTACTTAATGTTTAAAACGTCTTCTGAGTGTAACGAAGGGAAAGTTTTGTTTGCGTTTTTTTTTAATTTATAAAGTGTTTTTTTGTAGTTAAAATTTAAAAGAATTATTTTTTTTTAATAAACTCCAAAAAGTATCCTTATTTGTTTAATTAAAAAATCCACTTTTTCGCAAAAATTACATTTTGTTTTTGTCACATAATTCTTTAAACAGCCTTTTCTTTTTTTGTATTTCATTAAATATTTATAAGATACTTAACTTTTTATACAAATTTCTTTTTAAAAGTAAATCTTCAAACACTTTAATTAAAATAAAACTTCAAGTAAATGCCTTGGAAGACGCGCACCCCTTAGCCGTTACGACGCGTTCGCCACAACAGAAAATTACTGAATGAAAATTGTAGTTTTCTTTTCATGTGATCTTTCTTCAGTTCAGACAAAGTAACAGCTATACATACAGCAATTTACCCAGAGAGTCTTTTAAAACAAAATGATTTCTTTTTTTTTCAAGACCCTACAAGCATACAACAATAGCAACACCAGCGCACACACACTCTCACACGCTGCCACTAATTCCCAAACTGAAATTCGAAGTAAACTCAATGGGCCTAGTGAAGCGCCCAACAACAACGGTAAACAAACGAAAAAAACCCAAATCAAAAGCCGAAAACTTGGTCTCTCAATTGAAACTACACGAGCACCAACAACAACAGAACAACAAATAAAAAATCATTATCATCAACAGAAGAAAAAAAACTACATGATCATAAATTCTTTAAGTATGTGTAAGCAAACACTCTTAAGCAATTTATTTAATGTGTTCGGTTGTGGTTATTTGTGTTTGTCAATTCTCTCTTAAAACGTTTTAAAAGAGTATTTCAATTAAGTAACAACTGTATGATTTTGTGTAAGCAAAACTAAAGAGAGGGAGTAAATACAAAATATTCTTGCTTAACTTAAAGAGAGTATGCGTTATGTAGATTATAATACACTCATAAAAATAGGTTAGCAATAAAAATAGAATTAAAAAAGTAAAACCCAAGAACGAAAGGAGGTCATTGCCTCGTTTAACTATTTTTTGTGTTGCTTTTATTAGTTTGTTCCTTATTTGTTAGTTTCTTTGTGAATGCAGATGGGTTTGGCAACATTTTTGTCATATATTGCTAATCTGTAAAACTAAGAATTTTGAATTATACGAGCTCTAGCTACGATTTAAACACAATCCTACCTATGTATTTAACACCGTTTCGCACATTAAAAAATTCTCGCGTATTTGGTCGTTCAAAGCGATTTGTGTTAAAACTCGTCATGCACCTATTTTTAATGCAATGATATCGGTGTCTGTAACACCGTTTTATTTTCCAGCTGGGGTTAGGTTCAGCCTTCGGAGGGTTTCACTAAGGGATTGCTTCGTAGGTGATACTGTATTAACACAACCATTTTGATAACAATGATTAATGTATATTCCGTCCAATAAGTTACAGCAAATACTAGATAATTTCGAAGGACCTTGTATTCGGGGAAATACGAATGAATATAAAATAACTTCGGAATACCTTGTTATTGGCATACTATTACTATGTTAGATAGTATCAAGACAATATCGGAGTGGCTTAATATGCGGGAACATACGGTTACATATAAGGAATATAACATAATTGCACGGGACCCTATATCTTCATCATGTATCTAAACGAAGACTAATACAAGATAATTTTAGGAGACCCCGTATTCAGGAAGACTGCGGCCCAAAGTTTCACTTGCAACTATAGTTCGTACCTTAGCGATAAGGTACTTGTCTTTTTATTCCCAAACCTCCACACTATATCGAATATTTTTATAATTTAAATGAGAATTTTAAACGTATCAACAACGTATATTTTGCATTTCCTAGTATATTAGCTACCTGTATCTTATGTTGGTGTAGCAGTTTACATGGCTGGTGTGTGCTTATATTTGTAAATTTGTACCGGCGCGTTTCAATCATTTGGAACAATTTTAATATGAAATTGAGAGCTGAATACTTATAGAAATTTGGGATAGTGCTTGTTTTGAATGGCCTGTTCTGGATCTCAACTTGATAAAATTAGAAGCATATATAAGAGCGAATTTACCACAATGGCGATTAAAGATTTTTTGCGTAGAACCCTGTTATCTTCACTTCTTTTTCTCCAACAAATTTTATCTGAGTTTGTATGCGAATATGGCATCACTTTGATATTAAATTTTAGCCTGGCAAATGAAATGCTTGTCTACCTGTTTTAGACCTGCAAGAAAATTTTTCTATAACATTCGTTTTTTAATTATAGTTTTCCTTATTATTAGTTTATAAGTTTATAAGTTATTGTAGGATTTTATAAAGAAGGACTTTATACTGCTAATATGCACAAAAATAATTCGGAAGTATAATATCCGTTTTTAATGTTTCAAACCTTCACCGCTCTTTGTTACATAAAAGTTTAGTTTTTTCTGCAAAGTATTAGGTTTGTTTGCACAGTAGTTCTAAGTTACTTTTTTGATTGAGAAAAATTATGATTCAGTTGATCTTTATGTGGCGATTTTTAACAAACTTTTAACAGCTTTTTCCACCAGTAATTTGACGATTTAAAAATATCGAACATCCCTGAGATTACGGGTGACAATTACACGTTTGACAAAGCACGTTTAAAAATCGCGTTAAATTCAAATTTTACTTGCACTCTTACGTTCATATTTATATAAATTTCAAGAGCCTTTTAAACCTTTAAGCGAAATTCGATAAAATTGTATTCATAAATGAATGTTATACAAATACTTCAAAAAAATGTTTACAATAGGTATGCACCTACAATAAACCCATATAAATAAACATAGAAATGTTTTTTGGTGAAAAAGAAGCACTTGCCCAGTAACTACCCAGATTACCCAGTAACTACTCAGATTACCCAGTAACTACCCAGATTACCCAGTATATATATATATTCCCTCCGTTGCAATTTTTTAGCTTTATATGTAAAACCCTCTTTTTAATTATTATTTTATTAATCCTGTTTGTTTCATTGGTTTTGTAATAATATTCTTTAAAAATCATGGTAAATGTAGAAATTCTTTTAGTGATGCACGTACTGTACGAACTGGATTTGGGTAACCGATAGGATATTGGTGGTGTTACTTTTGCCGAAATCTTGCAATACCAAGCATTAAGCCGGCACTATAAAGCAACACTACATAACTTACGTTAACTTTGCACCGGTCTTCACTTGACTCATATGAAACTTTAATCAAAAGGTAAGACAATTTAATTTTTCTTAAAAAAAACAAACTGTAAATTAGCAACGGATATTATTTTTTATTACATTGACGTAGAAGTATTTTCTTAAAAAAATATTGAGATTAAATACAAATTTTTAGCACTTGCGTGTGAAAGAACTTTTTTTAAAACATGGGTTTCTTGGTGAAACCTTAAGTAGTTGGTAGACTTACGGGCGAAAGAAAAGCATTTCCGGCCTAGTATCGGATGTCAAACTCCAAGAAAGTGGCGGATAGGCCGACATATCGAATTTGACATCCAAACATTTTAAAAACTGGAAAATAATTCAACAGCTGAGCTGATGAGTTCACCGGTTTTAAGGCGCCTTGACTACATTTCTCAAAAAATTAATTCAGAGAGAAATTTGCTTTAAATTTAATAGTTATCAAGATTGTTTTTTAAGATAGGCCGCACTTATAAGGCCCCTAATGTGAACAAATGTTACCGTTTCTTATTGTTAATTTTACTTAATGCAGCAATTTATACGAATTTTTATTAAAAAAAAAGAAGTTGCTTTATTTTAAAGCTATAAAAACTTACTAGTAAATTCGATTACCCGGCGCAATTGAAACATTCTTGTGCAACAATAGCATGAATGTCTTGAATATCTATCCGCATTTTTTGACAGGTTGATTATTATACATGCATTTATTTAAATTTTTTAACCAGTCGTTTTACTAAATCAAATAGTGTGAAAAGGCCTTAAGTGGTTGTGTAGATTCCATTTCCGCCAAAGACTGGGGCTTGTGAGAACCTCTGTTACTATACTCGATGCATTAAGTCCATTAAATAATAAGTCATCGATATAAAGTTTTTATTTTCGTTCAAAAATTTAATTTCCTGATAAAGTTTTTTACTTATTCTTCCCCAAATTTTCTTTAAGTGTAAATATTTAAAAATTTCGTTTATGAGTTTGTGTGCGAGAATGGTACTCTTTAATATGACGGCGTTGTAAATTGTTTTTTTTTACATATTTTTATTTGTTGATATCCATGCCATCATACATGCATACTCGTACATACTGAATATTTGAGCTTTAGAAAAAGTTCTATTTTTTTCTGATATGGTTGCTGTCGACTGAATACGATATTGTTCACAATTACAACGTAAGCCAGCCAGACAAAAATGGAATACATACGTAGCCTCCAAGAAGAGCAAGCAATGAACGCTACGAAGCAAACCCACGACACCAACAACAACAACATAATAAAAAATAAACTTAAAAGAACAAACTACTAATAAAAACAACAATTTCATTCTAAAAGTTACAAAACGACATTCCAGAGTTAGTTATGTTGTATGTGTGAGAGTACGTGTGCTTTTTTTCCGAGTATGCTGTGGATATTTGTGTTTGATTGTTTTTGTTTTTACCACTACATTTTTATGTTTCGATGTTGTTGGTGTTTAAGACGTCAAATAAATAGTCAATCTCATATACCTCTGTATTTACTAACTTTATACATTTGAACTTGTTAATATGAATACAACAACAGCAAAAACATTTGCATCAAACACGTCGCACAGTGTTTTCTGGTATAAAAAAGTATAAGGAAACATCATTTAACCTCTATATCGACCGCCGCCTTCACAGCGAATGTACGCGCGGCAAAGGGACTGAAAATTTGATCGGAAAATTAGAAGCTGCATTTAAACGATGCCATTGTATATGAATATAATGGCATACAACATGCGTCTTTCAAATAGAAGAATAATTTTCTGTATACAGGGTGTCCGCCCGGAAAGTATACTATTTTGTTTGTTTATAATTTTTGATTAAATAAAAGAGAATGGATCGTATATTGGCAAGTGTTTTATTTAATGTCGGCAATTACAGTGAATCAAAAAAGTCTTGGTACCCAGCATCTTCAAATACTTTTTGGTTGCATTTGTTCTTATATTAGACACAACCTTTCAAATAACATTTCTTAGTTATTCCTTTATATGCTATTTATTAGATTATAATTTAAAATTTCAAAATATTTTCCATAACTCAGAAAAATAACTAGTGAAATGGAATTTACACTAAATCATCATTATTTAATGTCGGCAATTATGTATGGAATACAATATCAGATGAATGTCCGCCTCTGTTAGCCTCACAAATGCGAGCTTCAAAAGGACACTTTTTCATTACATTCTCCCTGGTTTGTTTGCATAAACCTTGCTTTTCAGATATCCCCACAAAAAGAAGTCCGGAGCAGTCAAATCAGGCGACCGTGGAGGCCAATCAACATCACCATTCCTTAAAATAACTTGTTGTGGAAAGAGGTCTCGCAGTAATTTCATTGTAATCCTGGCTGTATGCTATGTGGCACCGTCTTGTTGAAACCACATGTTAGTCAAGCCCAAAGCATGCAGTTGTGGGGTTAAAAAGTTTTCAATCATATCACGATATCGCTCCCTATTGACAGTTACCGTTACGCCGTTTTCAGTTTCAAAGAAGTAAGGTCAAATGATTCCTCATGATCAAATTCGACACCAGACTGTCACTTTTAATGGATGCAAAGGCGACTGATGAATAATTTGTTTGTCCCAAAAATTTCACGTAACTTTCACAACGTCACAGTGTAATCGATGATTGATTTTGATAAAATGTTTTAACGTTTAAAACACGTTGGTTAACCGAATATTTTTCCATAATCGGAGGTTCTTGTGAATTTCAGCGCCTCAAGTTTAAAATATATTTATTTTTGTAAAAATGTAGCAAAATTAAGTGGCAAAACAAGTACAAAAATGTTCTGCACTGAAGTGAACTAAAATCAGGTAAAATAATATTTATTTTAGAATTTTCAAACAAAAAAAGGAGGCACAAAAAATTATCGGAGAACTATGTTAAGTACAATATTTTCATCGTATTAACCCGGATTTTTAGAACATCATACGTTTTGAAAAAACATACATACAAACATACATACATACATACATACATACATACATACATGCATACATACATATGAATGCATCCGATTAATACAAAAAGATACATGTGCATTTACTGTTTCTATTATTATGTTTCTTAATTTGGTTTTGACAATATTAAGATGACTAAAAATCCTTTAAGTATCAGTTTTGTGCCATATACTATCTACAACCAGTTCCTGAAGTAGGTTATTTTTACCATAATCCTTAAAAACTATAAGTTTCACAGCAATAATTAGTTTAATATTTGAACACGTGTCAGTATCGACCGAAAATATATCAAGTAGCAGTGGTTCACATTATTTAACAAATCTTAAAGATATTTTTATAAAAACTGCCGGGGTAATAATGGAAAATCGCTAGATTGCCAGCCAAGCCAATAGGTTTTTTTACCTCAAAATGTATTTGAAATTTGTTATCTAAACTGGGAACAAAGTTTTTTGACGACAATTTTATAAACACACATCACTGTGCGTGGTGCTTTAATACTTATGAATACTAACACGCACACATCTTTTAGAATATTACGATTAATCCATTATTGTGAGCCGATGTTTAAATTTGTTAAAAATCACGTTGCAACCGTTGGTACAACTCGGTTGGTAAGTACGTCGAATGTTTTGTCCACGAACAATACGACTTCACTATTGTACTTTTTTCAGTACTTTTTGATATGCGAATTACCGTATTACACCCAAATTAAATAAAACATTTGCATTTAATAATATGTAATTGAATTAATAAAAAATTTAATTAGATTACAATCCAAAACCAAACAAAACCTTTTAAAATAAAATTCATACTTTCCAGATAAAATTCGAATGTGAAGTTGCGTAGAATCATTTTCTGCTTCGAGATCTTTGTGAATTAGATTTAATTGGAACTTTGTTGCACTTGAAACTAATTAATATCTAAAATTACTGCTGTTAATAGCACGCGAATCCTTACTTGCTTGCATCCACACCTACTTGTATTCAAATACTTCAAAAATTGAAGATATGAGCAGCTCAAACAACTTAATACAATACTTATGTATATCAATTGACAAAGTTTGAGTGTTAATAACACCCGATCGTTAGGAGACAAACGCGATGGACACTTAAGCACTTTCACACACATCTTCATTGTAACCCAATACATTTTATTATATAACCGGAAAAAATGATTATTGAACAGAGATTGTATAAATAAAAAAAAAATTATGTTGAACTTAAAACACAAATTCCTAAGAAAATTGTTCATTGTCAAATTGACTGGCGTTGATATTTAATTTACTTCTTATCAGTGTCGTGTAAACACATCAATGGAATGCAATATCTTTTATAGTTTGTATCTTATTGTTTTCTTGATATAAAAAAAAATTAATTATGACTATAAGCCAGCCACTTTGATAATAAATTGTTTTATTTCACTAAAAATGAGTATTAATAGTAAACATCATTGCTATGAAAATACCAGAATAGATGGCAGAGGACCGATCTATTTTTATGCGAAATTCGTACCTTATCTAATGTTAAATGTGTTTAAAATAATCAGTTTCATTTTGTCAAATAATTTTTTATAGATTTACAATGAAAGGGTTTCAGACCGACCTGTCGAATTCACTGCTCTAACAACTGGGTGTCGCTTACTGCCTCTTTTTCACGAATAGCTCAGACTATATAGACCTTATGGGTCGGAAAGTTTTCTGGTGTATCCGTAAAAGATCAGTATTTAATGGTACCCTATAGAAAAATGGCTAACGGAGTCAAAACACAACCCCTTAGGCAGATTAATTAACTTAGCTCACCCATACTAACTAATATAAGAGCCGTCAGCTGGCAGGCATATAAATATGGCGGCCGATAACAGGTTCCTGTATCGGCTAAATAAGGCGAGCGGAAAGAAGTTAACACTATCTTCAACACTATTCAACTGTCAGTCTCTGTGATTTCACTGGCCTCCATACATTCCAGTTGCCAGTAAACAAGCATAAACACTGGCATGTGGCATTATTAAGGATCAATAAGGCCTTCATTAGAAGCATATTTGCTTGTATCTATAGACAAATAAATAAGGGGCAATGAAATTAATGAAGCAAAGCTTTATGAGAATGGAGAGCATGGGTTTAACTCCACGGGGTTTCACTTATTTGGTCCCAGTTGCATGTGATACACCAGTACAAACGTCTTATCTGGTAATACCTTTCAGTAGATACCAGATTCGTATGCTTTTAAAATAACATCGGAAGTTAAATTATGCTCCTCTACAATTTTTCTAACTTTATTGAAAGTAGAGAAAAACTTTTAAAAAAGTTTAAAAAATTCAGTGCTGAATAATAAGTTTTCGGTTGATTCCTTCAGAAGTGTAATGTCTTGTCTCATCACTTCATCTGTATCTTAAAAAAAATTCATGAAGACAACCTTTTTGAATTCATCCAAAATACATATTTTCTTTCTCTCTTTCACTGTTTCGAAATGAGTTGTCAAAAAAAAAACCAACGATATTTTTTCTTTTTTTACAATCTCTGCTGATTTTGCTTTTGTTTATTTTTTCTTGCCGTTTACTGTTCGTTATATCGGATTTTCGTTAATACGAGATTCGTTATACCGAGATTTGCCGGTATTTGAATACATACAATTAAAGATTTGAAGTATATTTGAAATATGTATGTATGAATATTTGAAAATTGTTTTCTAAATTCCAGTCTAATTTAAAAAAACACATTCAGAACTGTTCTGTTGTTCTTCGCTCAAAGTAAAATACAATTTTAAGCAAATTCGAAATACATCAATTTTAAAAGAAAAACAAAGCAAAGTTTGATAAATTTTCATGACATTCGAACATAATTTCGAAATATTTTACTTATTTCGAATTTACTTCCAAAAACTTTAGCTTAGCTGTGAAATCATTCGAAATATATTTTTTCTTCATTAAACCTTCCAGATAAAAACTTCAAACTCTACAGACTGATAACGCAACACTAAATATTTCACATTCCTCTTACAGTCACACGTAACAATACTACTCGTATAAGCAGCCAATAAATGTGATAAAAAAAAATTCCGAAAATTTCTAATCAAATTTTAAACTGTTTACCAACGCCTGGTAGTACGAGTACACGAATTAACAAGAAACATTAGAACAAATTAAAGTATTTTTGCGTGTCATTTAGTCACATGGATGGCTGTGTTATTGCATTTAACGGTCTTTCACATTTCAATCACTAACGGGGCAATAAAAATTCCTAAGAAAGCAAAAATAACCAACAAAACTACTTGAGAAATTTACTTTTATTCATCTAAACCCCGCAACCCACCCCACCCAAAAAAAAACATGGAAAGCAATAAAGTCACATGAGTGAAAAAAAGAATCGTCATTCACTATTTTTATTCAAAAAAAAAAAGCCTGATTGTAAAAGATACTACCAAAAAAAAAGAGTAACTACCAATCAAAATAGTTACCCATACAAGTGTGGACAGGTTTTCAATGTATGTGAGATAATATTTGTGGACCTATTTAAAGAGCAGCGCGCTACCACAAAATATTTTAACACGTACTTGTAGAATTGTTTGTCAGGGCAAAGTCTTTTCTTTTCGAAAGAGCACAACAGCTACTACTGCTGCTAGTAAAGAAAGCTATATTGACTTTGGTTATAATGGAAAGACAGGGGAAAAGAGTTTTGAATCCAAAAGCAATAAGCCAACCTAATGAAACATAACAAATTGAATTGAAAACGTAACTGTATCAGTGATAAGTTAACAAATAATCTCATTCACGTTCTCAGGTGATATTTTACAGCAATTTGAAAAGATTTTATAGGTTATGTAGTGGTGCGGTTTGAAATAATTGCCCAGCACAAAGTGAAGTTCCATGAACTTTGTACTTTGTTACAATTATCGGCCACGTTCCAACACTCGCAATTTGCGATTGTGATTTCAACTCGCATGTAGGTGTTCTGTAACTCGCATTCGCAAGAGTTTTGGCGAGTTCAAGTCGCAAGAGTAAACTTCAGTATACGCTTGCGACTTGAACTCGCCAAAACTCTTGCGAATGCGAGTTACAAGAACACCTCACATCCGAGTTGAAATCACAATCGCAAATTGCGAGTGTCGGAACATGGCCGTATTGCTTTTCCATGTCTCCTACTGGCTGTTTCAAGGGATCGAATTTATAATTTGACTAAATTCTGACCTAACATAGAACTTGAAAACAATCCGATAATACTATTGAAGGATCTGTGATAATAGATTCTGCGGTAATAAATCTCTGTGATATAAGTTTGCATTCTGAAATTGAGTACATTTGAAACTCATCTCTAAGTCCCAGCTGTGTACAATCCGTCATAAATTTTCCAGATTCTTTGCTGCACTGGGACAAAAGATTGTTTTTAGCTATCAATTACAATGCAAAGCACAAATATTTGGGCTCCAGACTTCTGGGCCCCAGAGGGAGATAGTTGTACAGGGTGTCTGGTGGCAAATTTATATTTTTAAATATGATTATTTCAAAAAGTATTAAACGGTGTGGAGGGAGGGTGGTACCGTTGGTATTATCGATTGTGCGGATTTGTTAGTCACGCAGTCGCAGTGGTCGAGTGAGCATCGTTCGCTGTGGAGACATTTTGTAAGAGTAATTGCTCGTCGACAATTTTGTTCAAAGTTTGGTATTCGGCGAATACGTGATGGACCGAGTGCAAATTTAATTCGTTCGTGGGTGCAGAGATTCCGCACAACAGCTTCGGCTATGAATGTCCCACGGCTAGGGCCCAGTCGATCTTCAAGGACTCCCGAAAACATTAAACTGGTTGAAAGCAGTTTACCTGAAAATCCGCGACTCTCAATACGGAAAAGAGCAGCCTCACTGGGACTTCTAATAGCGATTATTCATGAAATTTAAAAAAAGGATTTGAAGTTCCATCCTTTTAAAATTAAAATCGTTCCAGAACTGAAAGAAAGTAAGTCGAGCGTTTTCGCACTGTAAATCCAATTTTTTTAAGCGACGAGGCTTATTTTCACTTCAATGGCCACGTTAACAAGTAAAACTGCCGTTACTGGTCTCCAAGAACCCGCAACGCGCGATTGAAACATAAAAACCCATTGCATTGCCCCAGGGTAACTGTTTGCTGTGCCTTATACACAGATGAGATAATTGGGCAATTTTTTTTTCGAAAATTCTCAAAGCCAGGTGACAAATGTCAACGGTGAAAATTATCGACGCACGATTACGGAATTCTCTTTGCCAAACCTGCGAGCTCATCTATCGTACTCTTCACACACGCGGTATCAACAGGATTGGGCGACTGCACGCAAACACAGCCAAAAACTTTTCAGTCGCTTTGGGGACATCCCAGGGATTTTTTATGGGGCTACCTCAAAGAGAGGGTTTATAATGGCAATCCCCAATCTCCTTTGGCTTTAAAAGAAAATATTCGTCGAGAAATCATCTGAATTGAACCAAGTTTACTGCAGCGTATTCAACTCGATGGAAGGCATCTGGATGACATACTCTTTAAAAAATAAAATCCGCGTTTCCATTCTATCTTTCAATGCTCTTAATAAAACTTTGTGTCAATTATTACGGTTTTTTATTTAGGTTTGAAAATATAAATCTGCTACCAGACACCCTGTATAATATAATTCCAGCAAATAGGCTCGACGTTGTACCTAGCGATAATCCCACTTATTGGCCATTGGGATCTACTATGAGTCAGTTCCACATGATTTAAAAGAAAATCGAATTCCCACTACGTCTTGAAAATCGCAGTTGGGTTAAAAACTCCTTTGAAGAGGTAAATGTATTCGCTACTCTTTTGGGAAAAGTTTTCACACCACATGACACAAACAGTTGTACCATTCCAATTATCAGTGACATTGTAAATGATCCTATGACAATTTGGTAATTTTTACTAAAAGCGACAATTAAAAATCTTGACCTGATCGTATTACAGGATCAATGATAAGAAATTTACCTAATTATGCTGTGAGAATTTTGCTATTCGTTGGCTTCTTCCAATGCTCTTGGAAGATGTCTGAAATTGTTATGATCCCTAAACCAGCGAAGGACTTAAGTCAGATTAAGTCATACAGTCCCCTTAGCCTGCTGTCAGTTTTATCAAAATTGGTTAAAAAATTGGACAAAAAATTATTTGTTTGTCTTCCTGAGCAAAACATCATACCGGACCATCAGTTGGGTTATTACTATTAAGCAAGTTCATCATAGCCAACAGAGGTATTGGATCGGCATTTGTATATGAGTAAAACTGTTTAGCATTATTTGTCTACATATTCCAGGCGATGATGAGCTACACACTAAAATAACTCCTGTTGTGCCTGGGAACTCCCATAAGCTTCTTTAGAGCTATTTGGCAGATAGAACAGTAATAGGAGTAAGTACAAATTTCTAAAAATGGGAAAATCTCTGCTGGAGTCCCTCAAAGTAGTATTTTAGGACCGCCAACAAGGGATGTACTAACAACTCCAAATATGCGCCAATTTCGCAGATGGTACTGCATTTATAAGTGTTTATAAGTGAACAACTTCAGTCTCATATTAATGAGCTAGAAGATTGGCTAAAAAAAGTAGAGAATAATTATTAAATCCATCGAAATGTGCTCATGTTCTGTTTTCCCTCAGAAGGTAAAATTACCCACCAATAACAATAACAAATACTACTGTTCCCGCGGAAACTCATGTTAAATATTCGGATAGATAGACTCCTAACTTGGTCGTGACATAATGAGGCAAAAATAACGGCCATAAAACTTGGAACAATTCAACTCAAATGTTAAAGGTCAACCCTTTTCTTTGGAATATAAAGTCGTCTTATAAAAATTAATTATAAATGGTCACATGTCATTCAGCTGTGGGGTACTGCTTGCGCATCAAATCCAGAAGTCCAGAAGTTACAAAGAAGACAGTCTAAGATTTTACGACTTATCATATGCGCCACAAGTTATATAAGAAAATGGAAATATCCCAAGAGATCTGGAAATTCCCACTATCAAGCAAGATTTAAAAACATATTCGTGCAAATACGTAAGCAAACTAGTGGGTCCATTCTAACGCTCTTGTATGGGATTTGTTCAAATAGTAGGGGTAGGGTCGACGTTCTCCGATTTCATTGAGAAAACATTTGATTTTGGTAACGATAAAAGAGTGAAACGAATCGATATGGATGGAAAATTCAATGGAACTTAGATGGACGTTTTAATCGATATCGATTGAATGCCGCAAATTCACCTCTAAGGGTGTGTTTTAATATAGCAGTGTTGCCAAATGTTTATATTATACCCTTCTTTAGGAATTTGATACCTTTCTTTAGGAATTTGTTACCGATGATACCTTTCTTTAGAATTTGTTAACGATGCGTCATAGACTATATGTACCTATATATGACAGGTCAGAACCATTGCTGACTTTGTGTTTTATTGCCATTGAAAATATACTACTCGCATTTCTGTACTAAGCCATAGAGTGGGTAATCGGACTAACAGATCAATGACACAACTTAAAGTTGATATTTAAGGGTTTTTTTTTATTATATACCAGTAAATAAAACTGTGTCCCGTACGTCTTCACCAGCCATAGACTTGAACAAGACAGAACAAGACGACTAATTGTTCATATTCTTCTATGTGGCGAATATGCGATTATGTTCATGTTCTGATTAATCACAATTTTTAGTCTAGTAAAGTGTTCACATCTACATTTTTTCATTTATGCGCCTGTATTGTCGTTATTATTATTGACATTCAATGGCGAACATGGTTGCTCGAAAAAATGTTCTGACAACGATCTTTGCACATGAATGAAGCACGAACAAGAGCGCTCTCCACGAGACAAATTCATAAGCGACAAATGGTTTGTTCGTTGTTCATACCAAGTCGATGGCTAGTGGAGACCGCTAGTTAAGATCACAAGTGATAGTCGTATTCCCAGAAGGTATAGTTTTCGAACGGTTTGATTTACAATTGCTTTCCACTCGATAATAATGAAATTTTTAATAATTAAAACTACGTGCTTTTCCTATTAACCATTATATAAAAAGCCTTCCATTTTACGACAGAACTTCAAAGTATTCAAATAATTTTTGCGTCATTTCATCACCTAAAGCTGTTATTTTACAACCCATCATACATTTTCAACATGCAGCATTTCTTTCATTCTTCCTTTCCGTTCATTCACGAAAATATTTGTCATCAAAAGAAATAAAAAAAATGTTTATCGCTTTTGAATAGCAACGAAAATAAATGAAATCGTAATAAATAAATTTGTATTATCGAATCGAGTAAAAATCAAAGCATAAAACAAATGAACTTTAGAATTAATCGAAAATATTTATTGCTTTTTAAAAAGTAATAATTGGTGCTTTAAATGCGACATTTTATTATTGTGAATTTTTTGCGCAGAAAGTGCGATATTTGGGTAAATAAACTTCAAGACATTTTTTAACGAAAACATTTTTAAAAAAGAAAAATAAAATGACGAAATTCTTTGTATGACATTGTTAAAACTTTAATATTTATAATTCAGCTTTCATAAGCAATTCTCATTTAGTTTATGAAACTGCAAGCATAAGATGCGACATTTCTAGTTTTCTAGGTTTCGTAATGAGCTGTCGAAATTAACCGGCGAAATGCGCATCGAGACTAGCCCTAAACATACTTGGGAACTTAGCACGACTGAATAATATTAATTGAAACGTTTCATTATTTTCTGGTTTATACATCTGTGTGGGTCAATACGTTCATAGCGCTGGAAATGAAAATTCCAGGCTGTATAATGTATTAATAAATCTAGAGAAACTTGAGCAATGCAGTCTTTTTAGTCTACCAGATTACCTGGAGGCACGCCCTCTTACTGATCCCATAATCTTAATGAATTGCTATGTGGGGAATATGGAGGGACTAGTACTTTAATCTTATCTGTGACCTGAAAGTAGAAGATAAGGAACATAGAGTTTTGACCACGGAAACCAATAGCACAAGACAACAAGTCCTCGCAGTAGTTATGCTAAAATTGCTACAATATATATTGGAGTGTACAGAGGGGCATTGCTGGTCGAATTGTGTTCACTCGGTGGCTCAGACTAGTCTAGCCGCTATCAGATAAGGGCAATAAGAAAGATCATAGCCACAGTTTTAGTCTAATATGTGTCTAGTGTAAAATATATGGGTTAAACGTCTTTAACACATAGACCACTGCGAGCTACAGACTGCAATCTGTCAAAAGTAAAATACACGCGTTCATATCTTTTTTTGGAGGCATCTCAGCTACATGACTACTAGACTACAATTGTCGCTGTCGCCAATTTAAATTAATTTCTATTGACAAATAAAGTGTTGACAATTTACAAAGAACGCGTAGAAAAAAATCAGCTTGGATATATGGAATGAATTATATTTATATACATTTAAGAACAAGTTTTTTTACCTGAAATACCACATGGAAGGTGCGAAAAAAGTATTTTTAGGCCAGACCTGTTAAAATAAATTTTTTTTATTTATTTGATTTTCTTTTAGACCATATTTAGTTTCTTCTATGTTTCCGTTTCTTAAATGAGTGATTTTGCGTTAAGGCAAACAAGTTGAATTGGCAACATTGTTCGCTAAACACAAATACTAATAATTCAACGCCAATCTTCCTATCAGCTGTTTATGACGTAGCTGCCGTCTTCAAAAAAATTAAGTAGCTGACTACACGGCGACATATGAAGTCAACTGCATTTGTAGCCATGAAGCTGTGTAGTCTGCTGGGGTCTATGTGTTTAGAGCAATAAACATGCCGTCTTGACTAGCCACAAATTTCGTTCGTAAAGACCGTCGCCGTTGATAATTTGTTTGTGTTCAAACAACGCTGTCCGAACAGTTATTCGCACAAAGCTGTTCTGCCATCACAGAAACTAAATTCACACAGGCAAAATAAAATAAAAATTTAAGAACTCGTACATAAATTATACGGAGAACAAGAAAACAATCTCGATGACAAACAAAAAAAATTATGTTCAAACTGAACAGGAACATAACACTAAGTCACAAACTTTCAGCCAGCAGTGTGCGCTACAGAAACATGATTACTAGCTTTCGAAAGACATTAATATGGCAGACATGGTGCAAGCCGAATTATACCCCGATTTACAGCAGCTGCCACATTACCTTTTAGTCAAATTTAAACATTAAAGTTATAAAAGTATCTCTGATATAAGCCTAAGTTAAAGAATATTAAAAACATTTGTCTATATTTTATTTCAATTTAAAGTCCTCCGGCTTTAAAAAAATCACCGAATATAAAAATTTATTTTGCGCCCAGAAACCAATCAATTAGTTCATTTAATATACGCGATTTTGTTACAAATCAATGAAATAAAAATAAAAGCACTTTCCTTTGCAAGAAGAAATGTTGTTAATTGTGAATAATTTGAAGCAGACTTCAAGGGGCAAACGATTTTCTTAAAACAAAGTTCTTATTCTTAGATTTCTAAGACTACAGTTTTACTTCTTAAGCACCAAAAGAATGTCACATATCATTATGAACCGTTTATGGGTTTTTATTATAATATGTTAGTTTAGTTAAAATACTTTGTTTGTGGTTAGAATTATGGTAAACATTTTATTGTTCAGCTCAACCATGTTGCAATGTTGATGGTAAAAAACAATTTAATGACTAAATGTAAACAATTACTTGTTAATCGCTACTAAAGTAATGTTTATAATGTTTTCAAATAGCAATTATATGTTTGTCACAACAATATATTATTGTAGAAAACATAATATGGTGGTTGTGATCATGCCACAACCATGATTTTTTCATTCCGTTCAGACATGCTGCAAACACGCTTTATTGCATTCTTCATTGCACCGCAGTTTTTTAACAACAAATGATGGAATTTGAGCCGATTTATAATAATTTATTCGGGCTCAAATTCATATTTTATTGTTTTAATTAAGACAATAATATTTAAAACGAATTTTTCTTAAAAATTGTATACAATTTTAAAAGTAATTCGTACCTGTCATCAGATGATACACAGACTCTTGTTAGCAAGAAGAGAGAATTTAGAAGGCAATAGCAGAATAGCCGTTCTCTAGACATTATGACCGAAATGAGTTTTTGCCAGAGAACCTTAAGTAGTAAACTGAGGCAGAAACATGAGTCCGCTATGGACAGCTATTTAAAAAACTTGGAATCAACATAAAACTCGGCTTATAACCTGTGGAAAGCTATAAGCATCTGGGCTTTAAAAAGGTAAATGTCCTAGCTAATTACTTAGAGAAGGTTTTAACACCGCATGAAATAAACAGATGTGTCACGCCAATTAGCAGTGACACTGCAAATGATCCTATGAATTTTTGATTAAAAATCTTGAATTAAGCAAATTGCCTAGATCTAATCGTATGACAAGATCAATGATAAGAAACGTATCTAATTCTGTTGTGATAATTATTTTTATTTTATTTGCGAGTTGGCAAATATCTGAAATTGTTATGAATCCTAAAACAGAGAAGGACTTAAGTCAGATTACATCTTACAGGCCTTGTCAAATTTATTTGAAATATTATTCGACTCAAGTTTAACTTCTTTTCTTAATGCACAAAACATTATCGCAGATTAACATTTTGGATTTCGAGCCACTGAATCGATATCGTTAGTAGATCGGTATTTCTCTGAAGGAAAAATGACACTGGAGAGATGACACATAGCCGAAACGGGTTTGCCAAACTTGAAAAGAGATTACGGAAAGTCGTTCCAAAAATCTACATCAAATCACCCTGCCGGATCAATTATGTTCAGCTTTATTTATAGACACATCGCAGTCGTTCTATAAAGTCTGGCATGATGGGCTACATGAAAAATAACTCAAATTTGTCTTGAAAACGTTCACAATATTCTTAAGAGCTATTTGACAGATAGAACGTTTAAAGCAAGGTCAAACGATCAGTTTTTTAAAAATGGAAAAATCTCTGCAGGTCATCTATACAAAGTATATGCTAATAAATCCAAATACATACACGTCAAGCTTTGCAGACGACACTGCATTTATAAGTATTTACCAAGATCCGAAGTTGATTCGAAGAACTTCAGTCCCACATTTATAAGCTAGAAAACTGGCTAAAAAAATGGAGACGGCTTGAGATGTCCACATGTAATTTTCTGTACTGGCAGAGGTCCAAATTTATTTTACGAGAACTTTGATCTGTGATGGATTTAATTAACGCTTAAATCAACTAAAAGAAATTGCGGAGATAAAGTTTAACAAACGGTTTTCTCAATTCTCCTACGGTCTTATTGTTTACCACACTGGTACGAGTAACCTCGAAAGAACACAATATTGAACTTAAAAAAAATTCCTCATAACAAACGGAATGTGAACTTTCCATTATAAAAGGTTTGTGTGGAGTTTATCACATAAATATTTTTATACCTTCAATTACACCCCGAACGGGCATTTATGCATCACAAAACACACCAACACCAAAGTCGTCATCGTTATTATTTGTCTAACTGAAAGTTTAAATGTGAAATTTAGTTCCCCTCGTCCAGACAAAAAATATTTGCAAATGCAAAATTAAACTTTATAAACTAAAAATAAAAAGATGGGCAACAGAAACCTTGAATTACTCTACACCATATTTGTACATATGGGAAATAAAGCAGGGTTTTTTTAAACACCTTAAGGCCGGCAACAGTAATTGTTGTTCAAATGAATTTGGGAAGCGGGGTCGGGTCGGTGGCAGAGGTACTTATATCCATACTCATCGTAGAAAGTGCATAACTACTTTCCCAAATGTAACGACGCTTCCTAAGCAGCAGTTAGCAAAAGTTTATTACACTCTATTTTGTACTTTTACTTTAACTGAGCGGCTCAGAGGAAGAGAGATACGAAGACGAACTTATCTATTGTACTACATCAAGCTGTCATGCATAAAATTGCTTATGGCATAATTGCCATAATAATTTCATTTTTGTAATCTTTTTTTTTCTAAGGAAACTTTTTTTCAGTCACATTCTATTGCCCGGCTTTCTGCAAGTGTATGTGAAGGCATGTTGCAAACAAAAAAAAAAAGGGAAACATTTTTAGTGCAAAAAGTTATGGCAGGGAATCAATTACGGTTTGCGTTAAATAATGGTGGAAATAAACACACTGCAAAACCTTTTCTTTAGTGAAGACTGTGACATAAATGACGATTGGGCTGATGGCTTTTAAGACCCAACGGGCAAATCACACAGTGCAACATTGTTGCTTTAATTTTCAGTCAGCCAACTGGTTAAACGATCGCTGAATAACAGAACTTTTAGCTTATATTTTATTTTGTTTGCCCTGCTTGGCCACCACATTCTCATAGCAATAAAAATTTATATTCAAGTTTTTGTCGGTATTAGCCTGCATTGTGGTTTATGATGAGATAATTGCATTTAGTTTAAACGGTGAAGTAACTAGTTTTGGGCTAAGTACATGTGGCCCTAAGCATTAAACACAATTTTATCTATTAGTTCATTGTGATATCAGTTATTTAATTCTGTTTTAGTAAAATTCTAGAGCTCGATACAGGGACAAACTCCAATTAATCGAGGACAGTTGTTGTTTACTTCTTTTTCAATGGATGGTGCTACAGGGCGCAAAATTTAACTACCGCGTATGCGAAGAACTTTGGGCGGATTGTAATTTTTTTAAGTAATAATGACCGATTTTAATGATTCTGTCAGAAAATCAAATCATGCATAGTAACAAATCTATTGTATTGGGTAGAGAGAGAGAGAGAGAGAGAGAGAAAGAGAGCTGTCTCGCAAGGCTCAACGTGTCTGTTTATTAAAGCCTGGTGCCTATAAATTCCAGCAAATCAGCTGCTAGAATCTTGGGCTGGACCACTAGGTTGTTTACGTATTTGGACGTGTATGTTTTTGCTTCTTCCTGGATAGTGGAAACATCTTGATCTCTAGGGGTGTTTTTGTTTCTTATATACCAGGAGGCGCATACGTTAAATTGAAAAAAGTTATAAATTCTAAACTTTGAAACTCAACTAAAAAATCGGTTTTTTTTTAAAAAAAGCGCCATTATTTTTAATTTTGTAAAAACTTTTGCTTGAAATCTTAATTTTGTATTGCACCATTATTTTCATTTGGGACATGCACCCTAGATTTGTCGGTGGTCAAAGTATTGGCTTAATGGGCCGGTAAAAAAGCTTTGCAGCGTGTATTGAAATCCTATGAATAACGTTTTTGAGATGGGAGACTGTAACGCAGTTTTATTTTCCAGCTGAGGTTCAGTCTTCACAGGATTTCACACAAGATCTGCGCTTCCCTTAATACTTAGATGGTACTGTATGAACACATATATTTTGTTAACGAAACTATAACGATGAATGTATATTCGCCCACTAGGTTACGGCAAATAAAATATTATTTCGAGGAACCTTGTATTCGGGTAAATTCGGTTAAGTATGAAGAATGCAATCTCTAAAATACGATTAATCACGCATATAAGAAAATTCCGGGCGACCTTATAGTTTTCTATCATGAATAAAGCAATTTCGGGAGATCTTGTATTCGTCATGCAACTAAACTACGAGCAATATAAAGTCATTTGGCCGATCTTGTATTCGCCAAAACACGATAAACTACGCAGAATTTCGAGAGGCCTTAATTATTCCGAAAAACTAAGGCATACGGTTCTAATACGACCGGAACAAGAATTACTAAAGCTTTGGGACTATAGTTCAAGAATAATTCGTAGTGATCCTCTTTGCACGGCCAAACCAGCACAATATATACATTTTATTATAAACTAAATGAGAATTATAACGTATCAGCAACTTTCATTTTGTATTTATTAGTAAGTTGGCTACCTATAATATGTTTGCTATGTACGTATTACTAATGTTTCTGTGGCGATTTGCATAGCGGGTGTGTATCATGGCTATAGATGTGACCATAAGGGCAACAAAATTAGTACAAAAAAATAAACTAAAATTTTGCGAAGAAAGTGTATACATACATGGTGTCCGCCGGGAAGGTATACTACTTTATTTGTTTATAATTTTTGATTTAATGAAAGAGAATGGATCGTATGTTTAAATGTTTTATTTAATGTCGGCAATTATGTATGGAATACAATATCAGATAAATGTCCTCCTATGTTAGCCTAACAAATGCGAACTTCAAAAGGACACTTTTTCATTACATTCTCCCAAATTTTACGCGGTATTTTATTAATTTCATCACGAATATTTTGTTTGAGTTGCTGGTTTGTTTGCATAAACCTTGCTTTTCAGATATCCCCACAAAAAGAAGTCCGGAGCAGTCAAATCAGGCGACCGCGGAGGCCAATCAACATCACCATTCCTTGAAATAACTTGTTGTGGAAAGAGGTCTCGCAGTAATTCCATTGTAATCCTGACTGTATGCGATGTGGCATCGTCTTGTTGAAACCACATGTTAGTCAAGCCCAAAGGATGCAGTTGTGGGGTTAAAAATTTGTCGATCATATCACGATATTGTTCCCCATTGACAGTTACCCTTACGCCGGTTTAAATTTCAAAGAACTAAAGTCCAATGATTCCTCCCAACCAAATTGAACACCAGACTGTCACTTTTAATGGATGCAAAGGTGATGAATAATTTGAGGGTTTTCCATTCAAATGAAAATCTGCCTCGTCACTTATTATGATTTTTTCAAGAAAATTGGAGTTGTCATGGGCGAGCTGTAGCATCATACTGGCATATGTACGGCGGCGTAAATGATCTTCTGGAAGAAGCTCTTGTGTCAACTGAATCTTAAATGGAAACAAGTGCAAATCTTTGTGCAAAATTGTGGCCAAAGTTGTTCTTCGAAGACCAAGCTCCTGAGCACGGTGTCGAATTGAGGTTGATGGATTCTTTTGGAAACTTTCTTGAACAGTAGTAATGTTTTCAGCAGATCTTGCAGTACGTTGTGGTCCATGCTTGGGCCTATCAGCTACAGTCCGTCTTTCTTCGAAATCATTCACTACACGATAAATAGTGCGTCTTGTTGGCACGTTGTTACTCCCAAAAATTTCACATAACTTTCTCATCGTCACAGTAATCGATGATTGATTTTGATAAAATGTTTTAACGATTAAGAGACGTTGGTTTACCGAATATTTTGCCATAATAAATTTGCCACGCCTCTACTTCACGACTGCCAAATATGAACTGTCAAGACTAATGTTTACCAAAATGGCGGCAAAACAAAGTAGTATACCTTTTCGGCGGACACCCTGTACTTACATACAATAGAAAAATATAACTAACAATTTAAATTTGTTTCATGTTGTAGTGTAAGTCTAAAATGTAAAAAGTAGCATGACATTCGTATGTATGTGTATTAGTATAACTGGAGAACGTTTTACTTTATTTGGCTTAGTATAAAATTCGAAAATCCGCATTGATACCTTTAAGTCATGCTCAGTTTGTCTTTAAATCTGCTCAGTAGTTTCAGGGATATCAAAGAAGTTGTGGTGAAACGAAAAATCGAATGCAAAATTTGAAAATTTAAACATTTTTTTTTAGCAAACGATAAAAACTCAAGTTTTTTTAGGAATGTAGCTTTGTAAGTCTGAAACAAAAGGAGCTATATTTTATTTTAATCAATGGACAACTTTTCATTTGAAAAAATTTGCGAGATGCAAACAGTCAAGTGCCAAAGCATCAACTTTGAAACCGAAGCACTTGATTGATAGTATAATCCGTACGACCCCTATTCTTATTATTTTAAAACAAACGGGTTGAGAAACAGGCGCGCGACTCGTCTGGAAAGTTTGTGTATAAATCAACAACAATAAATTGTTGTTTTTCACATAAACTTTGTGGACGTGTCACTCGCCCGTGTTACCAGAAGCAGGCTATAAGACTTTTTAAAGATCTCTACTAAAATATAAAAAAAAAATATTTTGAAAATTACCTCAAATTCAGCGATGTGTCCTTACGATCACGAGTTCGATTGTGGTTTACTTGCGGTACCCAATTTTAGAATTTTGCTAAAAACAAAAGAAGAGAAAAATCAGTGTCTGCTTTGGGTCAAGTTTATTTCAATGAAAATCATGTGATAAGTTAAACAAAAACTGAAACCCTTTTCATAAAAATTCCTTTTTGAAAAGCCCCTCAAATCGTTCATTAAAAATATTAATTCGGCTGTCCAAATTGAATCGCCCTTTAATTAAAATTTACATAGACATTTATGAAACTATTAAAGGGTCGATGGTAAATAATACAATTTCCCGAACTATACAATGTCTTCAACTAAACCATCATACAATTCTTTTAACCACTTACAAACCTATTCAAAATTCACGATTGCCCTAAATTATCGTCGTCATTATTTTCATTGTAATAAATTAAGAAGAGAGAGAAATGTATAATAAATAAATTAAGAAAATCAGAAGTCAACAAATCAATTGTAATTAATTTCAATTTAACAAATTTCATTTTATAACTAAATTGTTATAAAATGGATTTATGCATTCCACTGTTTATGACACACATTTGCATTAACATACATACATACACACACACACACACACACACACACACACACATACACACATACACATGCATATATATAGAAGCAAACAAAAGGCATTTAATTTTTATTGTTTTATTGCAGGCAATTGCAAGAAGGCAGATCTATCAAGCAACCCCCCTTAAACACTTTGCAACATTCAATACCACCATCATCTTCCACAAACCAGCTTGTTTTTTTTTTTAACATTTAAAAGACAAGAATTGAAAGAAATAAAAAAAAAGAATAGATCTTTGCACCACTTAACATGCTTCACGTGCCGAAGCAGTCAAGCACATTTTGAAGGAATGCAGGCAAGTTCGACAGTCAGTCAGAAAAAGGCAGCAGGCGGGCTGCTAGACTGGTAGAACTTTAATGCTGATGCATTCACAAAAACTATGTGCAACATCATCATATAGCAGCTAAATGTGGACGCAATAAATATTTGCTGCTCATAAAATTGTTGCATGACTCTGTGTTGTAGCGTAACTGTTCAACAGCAAATATTTCTTCCTTCTTTATTTACAATTCTCATACATTTTGTAATGGAAATGAATAAAGGCTACCTACCTACCATGATGGTGGTTGTAACTCTGGTAACAGCAACGGTTGTAGTTGTTGCTTGTAGTAGAACTAGGAACAGCAATTTATGGATTTAAAAAAAATATTAGAGATGCTTGTGTTTATGATGTTGGAGGTGTGGCGGTAGTACGGGGCACACACAGTTTTTTTTTATTATATTCTGTGCATGCGAAATTGAAACTTGTTCTGTTCGTTTGTCAGAGTGTAAGTGGAGAAAGAAAATCTTGAGTAACCGCATTCCATTCTGCATCTTTTGCCTGAATTAAAAACCACTTGGTGTTTTCTTATCAGTTAATTTCTTAACTAGTAGCGGTGTAGTTTATTTGTAACTTTGATAAAGGGTTTCGAATAAAACCGAGGGATTGTTGACTGCTCGTAGCGGTTAAATTGTTATGTCGGCGTCTATCAAATCCATTAGTTACATTTTAGCCCCTGATGCTAACTCACGATGGCAACTTAAATGATTGTGTAAGCAGGTCCAAATAATAAAACTCTACTATCGAAGAAAGTGTTCGTTGGTCTTCTATCTATTTTACGGCAAACACAATGGCTCTTCAAAGTCGAAACGTGCGCGTTTGGTGGCAAGTTCAAGTTCGCTAAACAATTAGCCAACACCCAAACGTCGAAGGAACGCCTCTGTTAGCCTCACAAATGCGAGCCTTTTACAACACATTTTTCATTACATTCTCACACATTTCACGTGGTATTTCATTAATTTCCTCACGAATATTTTGATTGAGTTGCTCCAGCGTTTCTGGTTTGTTTGCATAAATCTTGCTTTTCAGATATCCCCACAAAAGGAAGTCCGGAGCAGTAAAATCAGGCGCCCGTGGAGGCCAATCAACATCACCATTCCTTGAAATAACTTGTTGTGGAAAGAGGTCTCGCAGTAATTCCATTGTAATCCTGGCTGCCATGTGGCACCGTCTTGTTGAAACCACATGTTAATCAAGCCCAAAGCATGCAGTTCTGAGAGTTAAAAAGTTTTCAATCATATCACGATATTGCTCCCCATTGACAGTTACCGTTACGCCGTTTTCAGTTTCAAAGAATGATTCCTCCTGACCGAATTGCACACACAAAGGTGACTGATGAATAATTTAAGGGTTTTCCATTCTGTTTAGTCACAAAAACATTCACATGAAAATGTGCCTCGTCACTCATTATGATTTTTTCATGAAAATCGAGGTTGTCATGGGCGAGCTGTAGCATCATACTGGCATATGTACGGCGGCGTAAATGATCTTCTGGAAGAAGCTCTTGTGTCAACTGAATCTTAAATGGAAACAAATGCAAATCTTTGTGCAAAATTGTGGCCAAAGTTGTTCTTTGAAGACCAAGCTCGGTGTCGAATCGAGGTTGATGGATTTTTTGAACACTTTTTTGAACAGCAGCTATGTTTTCAGCCGATCTTGCTGTACGTTGTGGTCCATGCGTGGGCCTATCAGCTACAGTCCCTCTTTCTTCGAAATCATTCACTACACGATAAATAGTGCGTCTTGTTGGCACGTTGTTACTCCCAAAAATTTCACATAACTTTCTCATCGTCACAGTAATCGATGATTGATTCACGACTGCCAAATATGAACTGTGAAGACTAATGTTTGCTAAAGTGGCGGCAAAACAAAATAGTATACCTCTCCGGCGGACACCCTGTAGATATTGCAGTGCGGTTTTCTTCTTCAAAATGCACAAAATCAGCAACAGCAGTATCTTAAATATTTGGATTTCGTTCTTACTATTTAAAAATTAATTTTTATATTTTTTTGATTTGCTTTTAGAGTGATGTTTAAAAATGGTTTCGACTTTGAAGAGCGCAGTGATTACTATGATATTTGAACCGTTGCTATTGCTGCTGATGTTGTGATTTCAATACAAGCTTTTAAACCCAGCATTCATTCTTTTTAACCATTTCTTCTTGCGCAAATCTACTTCTTATATTCCTTTTGCCAGACAAATTTTTTCTATAGGTTTGAACTTTACATCCAGCAAAGTTCGAGAATTTCACACCCAGGCCGTGATATCAACTAACCATTTTTGTCTGTCCTACAAAATTTTAATTACTAGACATACGTGGTTATTCATGAAGATCACAGCAATATCTTAACATTCATAAGATGCTGCTGCATTTATAATTTTCATATTTTTCATCTGCTTTTCCATTCAACAGCAACAAACAGTCTTCTATAAACTGTAACACTCCATAACCCAAAAGGTGTTTTACATTAACCTTTCTCACCACTGCGTGATCATTTCATAATGATCTTCATATAAACAAACCCATACAAAAGCGGATTTAAAAAAGAAAAAGTAGGGTGCAACTATATACTCGTAGTGTCGGAGCAAGGGTTAAAGCTACAGTGGCAATTAAAGTGCAAGTGAATATGTTGGAGTGTTTGAATATGTTGCAGTCGAAGTAGTAGTAGCAGTATGTAGAACTGTATTTCATTAGCCTCTGAACTACTTAATAAATTCAGCACCGAATTCGGTGTTTATGTTTGAATAATTAAGAAAAAAAAACTTATAGTTTGCAGTACAATGCATCAACCCATGGGTTAGCCCATTCTTAACCGCTGTGTTAATTTGGGAACACCTAATCACTGAGGCTGTTGTATAAAAAAACTATTGACGTTAGTTAAGTCTATAAATCACAAACAAAATTTGTTTAATACGCTATAAGTATAAGATCTTACAAGTTATAAAACACAACTGTGCCAATTTGGGTTCGACGGCTACAAGTATACTATTGACAATGTACTGACATTCTCAGGAAAGCGTAAAACACCAAATGCATGAACGGCTCGAAAACGGGAACTGACGCTTTTCGTGTAGACTAGTCAAATCACAAACATCATCTGGCAGCTATAAAATGTAAGCAAAAGTTGACTAAATGCATAAATAGGGAAATACCCAAATAGGAAAAAAAAAATCTGCCTATAAGATCTGTCAGACACCTGCAAACACCCATTCAGACGAAACACAAAGCAATAAAACAATAAAAATACAGTAACACAATAATAACAGAACTCATACGATAAATAGCTGCTACCTGGTAACACCTTACAAATGGCTGGTTGATGAGTAATAAAACATCAACGAGTTTTACCTCGTACCGGCTCACTCATTGACAAACAATAAAACACTAACGAATCAACACGAACTACTCCGAACGTAACCGGTTTGTGGCCAAACCAAACTTGACAAGGAATGGAGGAAAACTGTCCGTTACGTTCATTAGTGGTAGATACACACATTCACCTTTTAGTTGAGCGATGATGTTTGCTTTGTGAACATGTGTAAAGAGTTTCCCAATATGAGCCAACATTATAGCGCTAGTAATTGTTTCCGCGGTTTAGGGGCCGTTGTAACTATGATGGTAGAAGATAGTGACAATGACTTACATCATACTCAAAGCCATGGTAGCCGCCATTTACCAGAACCCAGTTCTAATGCAGGGTTTTAATGGTCATAATGTTGGCACTCTTTCGGAAAACTGTAATCATTAACCATTGTCTGCTAAAAGGGATCGAATTGGAAACAACATGCCACGATGTGAAGAACGTGACATTGCTCTAAAGCCATTGGCCTTGAATGTTCCATCTTGGCGAAAGTTTGCTTCAAATTATTCAAAGTCTTACGTGGAAACTGACTACCGGCAGCGGAGTGAAAATCATATGGAAATCGCAGTCGAAGAACTGACACCTGTGCAAATATTTAAAATGTTTTGCGATTGAGAAGTTTTAAAAGCTATCGCCGATTTAAGTAATTGTAAAATGTTTAAAGTATGTAAACTTTCAGATATTCTGATAACGAAGTCCAACCAATGAGGCGTTTTCCACGAAAGTATATCTATCCATAAATCTATGATTAAATATTATGGACATCATTCAGATAAACCGGTTTATTCGAGGCAAACCTATTCGGTTTGGCTACAATAATTGGGTTGCATCAAGTTCTTCTGGATATTGTGTTACTCATTTGATATTTATTGTGGTAAATCAACCAACTACTTCTGGTACTGAGCCATTAGGTACGTGAGTTGTGAAAATACTGCTAAATAAATGATTTACAAACCCTGCTAATCACAAGCTTCTTTTTGATAACTTTTTTACAAAATGTGAATTATTAAATTCTTTACGTCATCTATGATGTTACTAAGCAACAGGAACAATTAAAGAAATTCGCTCTAAAACATGCCGAATTCTGAAATGATGAAAAAATCAAGAGAGGAGTTCGATTACAGGTTCGATAAGAATAACGAGTTATGACTAGTGCACTGGAAAGACAACAGTACTTCCTCAATGGCTACCAACTACAATTCTTACGAGTCTGTAGGAAATATTAAAAGATGGTGTTCACTAAGGAAAGGAAACAAAAAACTGATGGCCAGAGTGCGTGAAATGGACCAACCAATAATATCTTTGTACAAAATTTGCATCCACGGCAAAAAATAGTGGTGGGTTTGTTCACCTATATTTTTGATTTGATTATATCAAATGCGTGGCGCATGCAACATGGATCAGTCACTACTACGACGAGCTAGGTTTTACCTCAAACACTCGTTTGAAACACACTCTGCTTCTGGCACCTTCGTCGTCGAATAATGCCGAATATTGAAGGTTTACAGCTAGACGGTGACGATTGCGGTCCAAAGCGCCTACGTCGTTATCTACCACAAGAAAAGTCCTTGGAGTAGCAAAAAAATTCCTGAAATTACTTTGCATTGGCAAACCTTGCTTAACAAAATTTCACTCCTAAGTGGGCCCCTGTGCCTGAAAAAACAAAATTGTTTAAAGTAAAAGTTTTTTTAAGTCTTCCCAATTTTGTATTCTCGGTTTGGCTTGGCTTCAAATGGGTTATAAAGTTGAAAAAAAAAATCTTTCATTCGCCGATTGTTTATTTTGCCTAATGCAGCTATGTAGCTATAGGCAGACTGACTGACAGACACGCATACAAACATCTTGTACATTGTTTGCTTGAGGAGAGTACAAAAGCTCGAATGATATTGCTCTCACAAAAGTCATTCATATTACATTCCTACTAAAACAGACATGCAGACGAGTTGCAGTGTTCGATATTCTGTAAACAAGAATAAGAAATATTTTTATGTTTAAGTTATTTCAACTTGTAGAAATGTATGTAAGTACGGACACACGTTTGTATGTATTTTATCATATTGCAACGGAGTAAATATGTGTACAACTGCAACAAAGAGCATAACATGAAAAGGCAACAAGAACGAAACAA
Organism: Phania funesta; assembly: GCA_963932375.1. Lineage (NCBI taxonomy): Eukaryota > Metazoa > Arthropoda > Insecta > Diptera > Tachinidae > Phania > Phania funesta. The sequence goes on along the minus strand of OZ010656.1, from coordinate 65,774,639 downwards.
ACGAGTGACTGAGTGCATTATGAACTCTACTCTGCTCTAGTCTAAAGTACTCACAGCCAGGCAGCAGACATTTAGCCATCCGATCGAACTAAGCAACTAAAGCACCCAGCCAACGAGACAACCAGCCAGCCAGCAATCCATTCCAACCAACGAACCAAACATTTCAGTTCAACGAACTCAAAACAAAAATGTATTTCATTCATAAAAATGTTTACTCGACTTCTGACTCGCTGACAGCAAGTCTTACTATAAGTCTCACTATAAGTTTGTTATGTTGTAAGTGGCTGGCTAAATGTAATGCATTCAATGGTATGTGTATGTGTGTTTCGGTTCACTTGGTTAGTAATGCCGACTTTTAAAGATGCTTTAAAACGCAAAGGAATACATGAGTTTTACAGATTACTCAAAAACGCTTAGTGAATCCATCTGAATATTATTGTACCTGAAAATTTACGACGGTGTGGAAGCTTATAACAACTTGAGAAACTGTGGTTTATAGGAAAACTAATTGCGTTTTCTTTTCTAGAAAAATGTAACATTTTATATCCTTTTGTCATATTCCAAATATATTTACGGCCACAAAACGTGTGTTTTTTTTTAGATGTTACCCTTAATAATACCGCAAGGTATTTACTGCCCTTCTGATATAAAATCCCAAATAATAAGAAACAATATAAAATCCTAAATTTAGAAACGAAAACGTCATAATGATGGTGTAGTTGGTGCTCTTGAGGTACAACCAACTTATTGCCTCAGTATTGCAAATGGCTAAAGGAAATTTATTGGAGTCTAACGGCCCTTTTCTCTCTCGAGAGTTTTGCCCTTTTCCTAGAGCTACAAACGTAAATAAATTCCCCAAAAAATTTACACCTGAAAAACAATTCCTCAATTTTATGTCAAGATCATTGCAGAGTGACTTATGCGCAACAGGATGCAAAACATCAGATCCATTGCATCTGGGTTTGTGAAGATTTTCGGTAGAAGTTTTGAGTTGTATTGAATCTTTACTGTCCTCCTCTGACAGATAAGTACGTTATCCCCTTATCAAAAGACTTTGTTCTAAGGCATCGAAAACTTGTAAGGGCAGCTTGCAGACCGCAAGCAGGCCCTAAGCTTTGCGAATAGCGGAATACGGAAAAGGTTTTTGTGTTGAAACGCACATTTATTTACTTTGTATTTATTGAATAAATCAAATACAAAAATTAATTTCAAGGGAAAATTTTTCGCAAAGGTATATTTTTCTAGGGGCATCCAAAATAATCTCCAACAATACGATGCCATAAAGAGATCTCATGACATCCAGAGGGAGGAATCAATTTCCTGGCAGAACACCAGACAAAGGTGTGCGTGCGCTAAATATTTAGCAGGCGCGACTTGATTCGGGCCTCTAATTAGTTAAGTTTATTCAATTATTTCCTTTTTCTTCTAGCACGATAAATTTTTGTTGTTGTAGCAGCAATTAGGCCGATTGGTCGGCAAGACGGTGAGCCTTAGTAGGGGAAAAATTAAGCCTAAGCAATGCCAGAAAAGCCGACAATCTGACCATACCTACTCGGAAATTTTGTTTTCTGCGTACAGCTATTGCTGCGCTCATTGCTTTTACACAATTTTTTTCAATTGAGTCGCAACATATCGGGTAACTTCCAAGGGGTTAGATGCGTCCCGCAAATCCCAGTGAATGATTCGATTGCATTGTTATGGTTTTTTATTTGTTTATTTTTAAAGTTTCATTTTAAAATTAAGAGAGTTTATTCTTCTTATTCACATTCAATGTGCACTGATAGCTTATATTATTTTGAACAGCTGTTCAAAAATTCCTCGGGAAATTTATGATATCATCATGGAATTTGGGAATATAAATTTCTCTTCACGTTAAGTGAAAAAAATCGGAAATATAAAATCGGAATTCGTTTTATTAGGCTTACAGCAGAAACTTTTAAAAACGAAGTTTTTCAGATCAAAAAATTTAATACGATTCACTCTTATGTTATGTTCGCCATTGTTACATTTCATGCAGCAATTTGTTTGAGTTGTTAGAATTTAGCAAGGAATTTCTGGGATTTTTTGGGAAAATGTAAGAAAATGTTTGTCTTTACGACAAACTGAAATTAAATGTTGCGTTCCATAGTCCACAACAAAACAAGATTTCAGAAATAAAACATCGAACTTTAATCGAAACGATTCAGGGATGAACAAATACTTTTGGTTTGCAGCTTAAATCACCTTCATAATTGATCATAGTTCGAACCATAACAGCATATGAGATGAAATATGGAAAGAGAAGTGCTTGGTGGTCTTCGGTGTTTCATTCACCATTACAAAACGCCGCAAGAACTCTTACGAATGTATTGCGGTTTCACAACGCCAAACGTTAGTTTGAAGTTGTCACACGATTGTGTTTATTGTCAACAAAATAAAATCCGTACATTTTGAAACGAATTTGGTTCAACTAGAGGAATAAATACTCGGCAAACTCTCTTCTATTCATGCCACATTTCGCTTTGGGTTTTTGGGTGTATTTTGCAAGTTTAAGTAGAACTAAAATGGCCTGGGATCAAAATGAAATTTATGTTTTTATATCTATTAGATTGTCTATTCGACTGTTGTTCTGTCTCTCTGCCTGCCCGTTGGCCCAATCTTTTTTATTTTTCTAGTTTAGGTTTAAAAAAATAAAGCAAAGGAAGAAAACAAATCTGACTGTCTGCATAGTTTTTGGTCGATGGCGTCGTCTATCAATTCCAAACGAAAAAGTTTACGTTTTGCACTTAATTTAAAATTGTTGCATGTTGCCAAGTATTTAATCATGATCTTCTCTGCTTCTCTATCTATGTTTCGCTCTTCTTCCTCTTTTTTAGCTGCTAAAAACGTTATAGGTTTAAAATTATGTATAAAAAGTTTATTAAAATCATATGAAATAAATAAAACGAACTCTGTTTAATGTTTGCAGTTGAAAATTACACTGCCGGAAAATTACTTTTTGTGGAATTTTAAATATAATTTTGGACGATCTAATATTTTATTTAAATTCACTGAGTCTATTTAAATCCAGGGTCAAAATAATCGGAGATTTAACACAGCGCCCCGCTACACCTCTTCTCGACAAAACGAAAAATTTCATGCTGTACATTAGAAGTTCACAAACCGACAACATCAAAGACCAATTAAGATAGTTTGTTCTTAGATTTGTATCACCCTTTCATAAATAACTTGCATGATATTGCAATGCACTTCGATCGGCCTTACTGCAAGTAGGGCCTGTCAAAATTCTGCATTTCCCAATATGCGTCATTCCGGAGTTTTTAACAGTGCCCAAGGACGTTCTATTGCAAAGTTTCAGTACAGGGACCGCCAGAGATATTAGTAGTAGGATATATTTGAGAGCAACATGTCTAGAGTAAATTATTTGCAAAATAACATTGAGAATATTGAGAATGCAGTGGTCGTTAACGAACGAGCCAACGGTCTGGCAATTAGAACCAAAGAGTTCCAGCATGAGGGTTTAAGTAACGCGAAGCCAATCGGCTGGGCCAATCTGAAATCAATCAGATGCTGAGTGTACTGACTAGAGCTTACAGGGCACATCTGCATAGGATGTGCAGATAGAGACGAGTACAGGGCACTTCCCAGCTGCCGCACAGCACTCTACCTTACGTAACTGGCAACCATTGACGAGGTTTATTCAAGGAACAGAGTTTGCAGGAATGCTGGAGACATTTTTCTGATAACGAGCGCGCCAACGATCCTCTCTCTTCTTTTTGCAAGTTCAGAAAGCTAGAAGTGATAATAAATAAGCTAAGGAGTTACAGAAAGGCTCAGGCGCGAAGCAATTGTTAAATTTTAATGAAAGCAAAGAATTCAAATTATTGTATGGGAAAACGTTAAATGCTGAGCGCTAGGTGGAGGGTGGTTTACTTCATATTTTCCTATCCTACATTAGGCATACAACAGCCAGCAACAATACCAAGAACTGTTTATGCCCGTGTTCATATAGCGCGTATAGTTTCTTCTTTAATCCCAACAGGGCATCAGAGTTGCGAATAATATCAGATAAGGAGGAGTCCACAAACCGCCTAGAAACAATTCAGAGCATATTAAGCTCTACTGCACAACTTGTTGTTATTTTCCTCCAACCCAAGTCAAAAGGTAGTAGATGAGAGAGTATGTAAAGCGCAATCGCAGGTGTGGTTCGAAAAGCATTCGCGCGGAACAGAAAATAAAATTTTCATACACCTCAGATCTCTGGCATATTTTTTATTGTTGAAATAATAATTTAACCAAGATTTAATTTTCCTATTTGTGGGGACAAAAATTATCTGAAGCTCTAAAGATATAGGGGCAGTGGTACTTATTGTACAGATATGTTTCTATCAATAAAAAAATGTACTGGCCTTTGTCTTCAGTATTCCTATAAATGTTTCTCATGAATTTTGTTTAATAAATAAATAAAAAGAAAATGAATTCCTTTGTGTCGGTCAATGAGCGTAAAAAGTTACAGTTGTATCTTCTGGTCGTTTTGTTTTCGGTGTTCAAGTTTGTTTTTGTTCAAATTCAATTGAATTTCCTTTCTTATTCGAAACATTTTGCTCTGCATATTCATTCATTCATTCATTCATACATTCATTTATACTCTAACGAATTGTACACAAAATGTGTCGCCTTTCCTGCAGCCATTAGTTAAAATTTGTTGTTGCAGTTGCACTTGGCTAGCGCTCGTAACTTTAAATTATACCTCTAGAGAATGAACATGCCAAGAAGAAAATGCACAAAAACTTGCAGTTCATTCATACAATATTTTACATTTGCAATCAAAAGAGCCAGCAACAGCCAGCAGGAAGATAAGCAGCAACTGCGGTAAAATTAACAACAATAATAACCTAAGCTTGAAGCAATTGAGAAAAATTCAACAAGATTTTATTACTCGTCCGTCCTCAGTTTTTGCAGTGGGCCAAAAGAGCAAATAGATCTCTCACACAGGCCAACCCAAACACACTCTCTAGCACTCACAGGCTTTTAAAGCAGCTACTCGCTCACGAGCTGGTTGTTGGGGCCTCATCGCTGATACTGGTAATGATTTCTGTTGTGCAGTTGTAGTGGTGGCGCCACTGTTGTTATGTGTCGGCTTCAATCAAGCTTGGTCTTACACCGCTAACACCTCCACAGAAACCGTAAAACTTTATGATGATCATCTCATTCATCGTAATCATCATTAGTGCCAGCTCTGTTGTATACATGTGTCTCTGTCATCATCATCATCATTTATAACTTCATTACGAGTATTATATAAAATATATAAGAGAAAGAACAAGAAAACTAAATCTTAATGGAATAAATTTGGTTGTTGGTTGGTTGGTCGCTTGAGCGTTTGGTTTTTATTTAATTTTTTGTATCTCCCTTAAATCAGCTTATTTAATTATTTCTAACTCTTACAACTTTATTGGTCTCAGGATTGTCTCTAGCCAATCAAGCCGAGTACAAAGGAAAGGCTCAGTCCTGATGGACTACTTATAAGCATTGGCTTTTGGAGTATTGATCTTACCGTCTGACTATCAATATGTTGGGATAAAAACAATTTCGGAAAGCTTGATATGTAAAAAAGAACTTTAAGGTGGCACTTTTACCAAAACTCATTGACCACAATGTACGAGGGCTGCTCTATATATTTCTGGCCTAATAGTGAAAATGCGAATATTTATAATCAAAAATGGTTTTATTGTTTTTCAAAGTATTCTCCAGCATGATTTATACATTTTTGCATGCGCTCAAACCAGTTGTCGAAGCACTTTTTCCACTCCGATTGAGACACCTCTAAAACATGGTTTTTGAACACTTCAACAGCTTCTTCTGGCGACGAAAATCGTTGACCACGCATTTTTTTCTTGATGTGCGGAAACAAGAAGAAGTCATTAGGTGCCAAGTCAGGGCTGTACGGCGGATGACCCATTAATTCGACGTTTTGGCCGGTCAAAAACGCTCTGGTTTGAGCCGATGTGTGAGAGCTCGCATTGTCATGGTGAACAATGATTCGTCTTCTCTTGTTGGTTTTTCGAATTTCGTAAGAATTGTTATACACGGTGTTAAGGATTTATTCAAGGTCGCCCGCCAGTTTCTTTTTAATTTTGTGAAATGGTTTTCTATGTAAAATTTTCAATGATAGGAACATTTGTCATTGATAAACCAAACTTAACGAATTTTGTGTGTAAGAGGAAGTTCAATAAATGGCAATACAGTGCTGCCAGACTAAATACTAAAGAAGCCCTAAGTAATTGTTGGCGGTGGTAGGGTGTCCATTTTTTTTATTTCCTTTATTGATTTCAATAGGGCTTCTACAAAAGAATTCCAACTTAGCCTATCAATAAATAATGGTTTTATTTTGGTTAGTTCGATTTTTCTGTGCCTTGAACGTTCCGTTGTAGAGTTGTTCTTGTGATCTACTTTTCACAGGGTTATGGCCTGTTCACCTCCAGTTTCTCCGCGCTATTTGCCCCATTATTGGCTCTTTAGCATCTAAAATTATGTTTGGCCAAGAATACTTTGCAGATCGTCCTTAAACATTTATTGACGAAAACGCGAGTCGTTGGCCAATATTTTTGTTACCAAATCCAGATTCGTTTCCATAAAACAATGTGGATTTAACAGACGAGTTATATATTTGTAATTTTGAGTTTTTTGATATTTGTGTCGACCGCCATGTTTTACTAATACGTCCAACTGCAGCCCTAGTCTTGCTTGTCATTCCGTTGTGCAGAGCAGCGTTGGAGTACATCTCCTGAATCAGACTGACAAGTCTTGATGAAACTCCATTTGCTTTTAATATATTCCGAATTGCTCTTCATTATGCCGAGTCACACGCTTTTTGGAACTCAACAAAGACAAAATATCGTGGGGTACGCTATCCGAAAGATTGCTCTATTATGATGCGTAGTTTGTTTACCTGGTCTAGGCAATTTCTATGCGGGAGTAAACCTGACTATGATGTCCATTATTTTGTTATTCCCAATTCGCTCTCTCCTCGCAAGTTTACGGTTGCTCCTTTTATCCACGTGCTTGGTAAACGTTCACAGGTCATGCCTCTTGTTTGTGTGGCAGCAGTATATCCGCTGATGTCACTGGATATATTGGGAGAAGTTAGCGAACTTATCTTCACGATACGCAGCCATTTATATTTCACCAGGGGCAAATCTTATTGATGAGCCTCCACCTTGGTATATTGCTATCTGGAGGATTTGGATGAATTTATCCCCGATGCTTGTCTGGAACTTAAAACTGGAATTACCTACGAGGTTTGACTAGTAATTGAACTACTCGTACCATAGGACTCAGTAATCCCAGGACGATAAGACTCGGATTGGTGGCAGGTGAGGACTCCTCAGCATCTATGGCGCTAAATTTGCTACCTATGTGTGGGAGTACATATAGGACCTATTGTAAACGCATTGTGCCAAGCAGGTGGTGAGACCACCGTTGGATAAGTCGCAAAACAGAAACGGGCAGATATATTTTCTGTTACTTTCATGAAAGGGAAATTCCAATCAACCTCAACTCCTCTTTTAAATTACCTAATAATGAATAAATAGGCCACAATGGATATTAACTGCTTGATAAAATTCTATTTATAAGACCTTTTATAGTGCAGTCCCTGAGGGAGTGAAGGTAATGAATATATATCAGGGATCTATAGACCTTTCAAATACTTTACTTTTATAGAGGGTGTTCCAAAATTGCATTTGCCACTATTTGTGCAGGAAAGTGTTGCCTTCTTTTTGCTGAAATTGGATGATGTTGATGTGGCCACAATGTGGATTCAAAACGACAGTGCCACATGTCATACAACCCGTGGTACAATTCATTTACTAACACCATTAGATTTCTTAATAGGGGATTATTTGAAGTCAAAGATCTATGTCCGCAAGCCCATAACCAGACGTGAATTACAGGAGGAAAATAAATGCGCCATCAAAGCACATCTGTGCAAAATGGTCATGGAAATTGCCAATCAAAGAGTGCTGATGTGCCAGCATAGCTGTGCCGTGGAGGCCAATAGCTTGATATGTTATTCCATAAATAACTGTGTTTTCTATTTAATTCTTGCAATTGTTTTGGGACACCCTTTTTGTATTATATTATGTTTGCCTTCAAAGCTACTATTTTCAACAACGTGATCTAATGAAAAAAACTCAAAATCTATAGCAAGAGGTCTCCTGCATTATACGCGTATCTTTCCTTATATCATTCGGACAATTCTCACACTACTCACGTTATGTTCCATTAGCTTAATGAGACTTTTTCATAGTTTACTAAAAACACAAGTGATGGGACAAATTCATAGTCAATTTCTCTCAAAGGGTAACACATATTTCCAGCTACCCCTGCCATCAAAGCCAACTTAACAAGTACTTTATTATTTTCTAATTCTTGTCATTTTTCTTCTCCTGAAAACTTGCATGCAATTTCTGTCGTCCATTGTTCTTGTCATTGTCTCGCTGCTGGTTGCCGCTGATTTTACTTCCTGGAACCAAGTGCATCATCCCGAATGACAGACACATTAACATGTATAAGAATTCATTGACATACAAAGTCCAACGCCCACACAAATCGCAAGTAGTTTAAAATATTTGCGTTTCTCAGTTTATGTCTTCAACATAATTTCAGACATATTTTTCTTTTTTGCCTCGTCGCAATGTCTGCGCTATGCCACCCAATAGTAGCATCATATTTGAACAACAATATGAGACTGATTTAATAAATTTTGTAATACAACACATTGTATGAATGTTTATTTCAATTATCAGCATATTTTTTTAAGTTTGAATTTAAAACTAGTGCGATAAGTGTGCGTTAGTGTTGGCTCCAGGAATATATTCTAGAGGCCTTTCGATGTTTGGAATGGAGTAAGTAATATTAAAGAAAAATAATATGAAAAGGAGTTGATTGCAGTATTTAGTAAAGTCTCCTCCTAATTCTTTCCGAAGTGAAATTGACTCGAATAATTAAGCAAGACATGGGCAAAGATTTATTTGTGTCCAAAGTATCAGGAGATTTTACTCTCGCCATTTCAAGTATTGCACCAAAGAATCTGGTAGCGCACCTAGCAACTAATACCGCGAATAATGCAAGTCGAGAAAGGCTTTCGACTGGCAAGAGGTTTTGGGATGCTTGGGTCTAAGGTGCTGGATGTCTATGACAGGCAGTCAGTTTTCATCAATAAAATAGAATCTTCTAACAATGGTCTCGGTGACGTATAATGTTGATAAAAGATAAGGGTCTGGAGCATTTTTCGAAGTGGAATATAAGACGTGATACGTTGTGTCACTTGTGGTTTATTAGCGGTTTAAGGAAGCCCCAAAAAAGTGGAGATGAAATCACATGATCGCTGATACAGCTTATTAGTTTTTGCTTTTCTTTCTGTCTTAAAAACTCTGCCACCGCAGACATGTCTTCCTAGTGATGAGAAGGTGGCAGTAGTCCCCGAGCCTTACCTGGGACGTGAAACTGGAAGAAATAAGGACCTCTGTGATGCAAGCTCCAGGCCGGTGAGGATCCTTCGGGAGTGCATGATAGTGATTTATACTCAAGAAGAGGACATTGGCGCTGGATCAATATAACGCGGCTTTGCAACACAGACTGTTAGTAGAATAGCTATTGACAGCAGGAGAACGGGTAGCTCCAAGCTTCTAAGGTAGAGGTGGGGTTAGGGTCCAGGCAAGCAGGCTAATCAATTGCGCTTAGGGAAATTTGTTGCTAAGACGGATTTTGTTGAAAGACTGTTGGCGACGTAAATCATGGCATATCTGTCTATCAAACTGCAGTAGGGCCTGAGAGGACACTAAAAAGGTTGGTTGAAATCGCGCGTGGGGATTTCGCTAGGAGTAGATTGGGACTTGATTAGCGGAGGTAATCCCTCCCTTTGTGCAACCACCTGAACGTTGGTGGCCATCGCGTACTGCCTTCACCTGCCGTTGTTGCTCGCAGCCACTGAGTCTACTATATGCGGGGTTGTTTGTTGCTGATTTTGCTGTTTCTCGTTTGCGATTTTTGTTACTTTGTAAGAGTTCGTGATGTCCGTTCAGATGGAATTATATAGTTGCTCGTCGAGTTTTTGCCGGTGTGATACATTCAACCAACGAGTTGCTGGTGAAGCCAGCTAATAATTGTTTGTTCGAGCATTGTAGTTTTATTGTTCTTATATGTTGCTGTATGTTTCGTGTGTGAGCCACCAGTCCCAGACTATTCGGAGCCCAACTGGTAGTAGTTTCGGTTACAAGGTGACAGGAGACACGGATTCCAGCATGACTATGGGTCGGCCCTTAGGGAGCTTCGTGGTGGTTGTAGTTAAAACTCAAATCATGGTAACAGCTTGAGAACGGTGGGATTGTTATATAGGTCCGCTTCTCACCAAGGGGAAGACTTCGAAATAATAACCATGTGTGGCGAATTGGTATGGATATGGGCGTAGGTGAACGCATTGTCTTCACCCGGTGTTGAGAGCACCGTGTGTTTGACCCATTGGGCAAGCACTCACGTTATGAAGAGAAAAAAGTTGAAAAATCCATGTATGGAGCATCGAAGAAAAAGAATTATAAACAGGACGCCAAAGTTGTTGTTCAATCTTGAGTTTCAGGAATGAAATTTGGCTACTTTGTCAATTATTATCTAGGCAGAAATAGAAAATATCCAAAGTCACTTCCCTAGAAGTATGCCAAAGAAAACAATAGATTTCCTTATTTTCCAATATATAATTTTTTTTTCAATCTTGGAGAAATTAGGCACAATTCCACCTGGAGGCTTGCTCACTTTTGAAAAAAACAACAAAGTTGGAGCAAGAGTGATAACGGAAGAGAGAAAGTTCTCGCTATTATTTTAACACATCTCGAATATTTCCCATATGCATTCAGTAAAATGTTTTGTGCATTCCCTTGGTTTTCCGGATTGTTCGTCTAATGATGGCGGCGTTCAGTTTATATACCTTGTGTCTTGTGACAAAGAACCACAACAAGAAGTTCGTTCATTCATTGAACTTTTTTTTATGGGAAATAGGAAATGAACGTACTGCCTGCATGCCTGCCAGTGGTAACTATTGTGCTATTTATGGAGTTAGAAATGCTGAAATGCTTCGCCATTGGTGTGGGGCTAAACGCTAAAAATACACTTTTTCTTTTAATATTTCTCCGTTTATTTTTATTTTTTGTTGATTTTGTTTTATTTCCAACAGCGGAAGTAATAAAACCACAAGTACGCGCATAAACAAATACAACAAGAAACAGTAAAAATAAACAAAATTAGAGAAATATAGAAAAACGTAAGCAACAACAAAAACGTCAGCAAAAACTAACAACAAAAAATATTGTTGAAAATTCAGAACTTTAAGAATACGGAGTCTTATCGTAAAAAATTTATGAAAATATAATTATTCTTGATTTATATAACAGTATTTTATAGCGCTGTTTAAATGCAAAGGCAATTTCTTAATGTCCTTAAACATTTTGCGATCTTTGGCGGCCCAAAAGGTTAAACATAAAATGGCACCCGCGGCGAATTTTTTTCACTCTAAGCTCATTACTTATACTTCACTCTTCTACTTTTCTAAGAATACATTTTTCCAGGAATGATACTTTAAATGAGCTCAAATTTTCAGATTTTGGACCTGTGCGTTACTTCCAAGCTCGCGTTATTTCACACTTTAGAAAACGTTATTTTTCCTAAATATTGCCGAAAGTGAACGAAAATTTGACCTTACGATTAGACTAAATCTGAGGCCGTCTTAGGAAATATAATAATTTTTACAGTTTTTTTACTGTTTTTTCTCACAGCATCGGTAATTTGTATATTTTTCGACTTTAGATAATTATGGGCCCTTTTAAGCGACATTCGATCTTCGATTGCAGTCGAAAAAGCTAATCGAACGAATTATCATTTGGTATTATTACGCATTCGACGAAGAAGAGCGTTATCGTAAATTGCTTAGAAACTCTCTGGGCATTTCATTCGCAAAAGTTATTCAGTGATTAATCAAACTTTTAGTTAAATGACTACTTCATTAAGGGAATTTGCGATTGTCAAAAGTGCTTGCCATTAGTTGCACAAAATTATGGTAAAATCCTGAAAATTACAAAAACGGTTTAAATTTCCTACCTCATATAAGTTGTCAGGACAAGTTGTCTCTTTAAATGTTTGAAATATTACTTTTAATGCAGAAAAGGTATCAAACAGTAAATTTACGGTTACCAAACAGTAACTTGTTATGGCTGCATTGCAACCTGGAAAAGCTTATGTAGGTTTACGTCGTCCCGTAAAGGGTAATTTTGCGGATTATCATGGTCTTCGTCGCTATAGATGAATTTTTGAGAGAAAATCTCGCGGTCTTGTTAACTGTTTTCTTGTGGGGTTCTCTAAACTTGAAGATATAGGCCAATAAATACAGGGTGTCAACTGTTAGCCTCACAAATGCGAGCCCTTTTCAACACATTTTTCATTACATTCTCACACATTTCACGCGGTATTTCATTAATTTCATCACGAATATTTTGTTTGAGTCGCTGGTTTGCTTGCATAAACCTTGCTTTTCAGATATCCCCACAAAAAGAAATCTGGAGCAGTCAAATCAGGCGCCCGTGGAGGCGAATCAACATCACCATTCCTTGAAATAACTTGTTGTGGAAAGAGGTCTCGCAGTAATTCCATTGTAATCCTGGCTGCCATGTGGCACCGTCTTGTTGAAACCACATGTTAGTCGAGCCCAAAGCATGCAGTTGCGGCGTTAAAAAGTTTTCAATCATATCACGATATCGCTCTCCATTGCCACTTACCGTTACGCCGTTTTCAGATTCAAAGAAGTAATGTCCAATCATTCCTCCTGACCTAATTTCATACCAGACTGTCACTTTTAATGGATGCAAAGGTGACTGATAATTAATTTGAGGGTTCCATTCAAATGAAAATGTGCCTCGTCACTCATCATGATTTTTTCATGAAAATTGGAGTTGTCATGGGCGAGCTGTAGCATCCTATTGGAAGAAGCTCTTGTGTCAACTGAATCTTATATGGAAACAAGTGCAAATCTTTGTGCCAAATTGTGGCCAAAGTTGTTCTTCGAAGACCAAGCTCCTGAACACGGTGTCGAATCGAGGTTGATGGATTGTTTTGAACACTTTCTTGAACAGCAGTAATGTTTTCAGTCGATCTTGCAGTACGTTGTGGGCTATGCTTGGGCCTATCAGCTACAGTCCCTCTTTCTTCGAAATCATTCACTACAAGAGAAATAGTGTGTCTTGTTGGCATGTTGTTTCTCCCAAAAATTTCACGTAACTTTCTCATCGTCACAGTAATCGATGATTGATTTTGATAATATGTTTTAACGATTAAAACACAGAAAATATTTTTCGATAATAAATTTGTCACGTCTCTACTTCAGGACTGCCAAATGTGACCTGTAAAGACTAATGTTTACCAAATTACCAAAATGGCGGCAAAACAAAGTAGTATACCTTCCCGGCGGACACCCTGTAAAAATCGACCGAGAGCAAGAGCTCTCAAAGTCAAAGAGAAATGAGTTTAACTAATATCTCAAACGGTTAGTAAATTTCATGAAATTTGTAACGAAACTATGTTTTAAACAATAAATTTTTTTAAAAAAGAATTAACTTTTAAAAATAATTAAATCTTTTTAAAGCCGAATTTTTCTCCATTTTTCCAAATCTAAGCTTTCAGAAACAAAATTAATAGATATTCAGCTGTCAAATGCTAATTGATTAAGCTAGATTGCATATGTGTGAATACCAAAGTCTATAACTCAATTTAAATTTTAATTGCCTAAATTAGTATTAATTAATTTAGTTAAGTAGAAAGAATATTTTAGTTGCGGAAAATTATTTATTTTATGAATTACTTCCAAATAACGTGTGTAAAGAGAATCAAATCAACAATTCCACTTTTTAAGAGTCTAGAGATGCTTGACAGACTATTCAAAAGTTCTCTCTTAAACAATTAATTCTTTTCCGCTTCTGTCTGGTTTAATATACAGTAACAAAATTATCATTCTATATTAAAAAATATACATAAAGTAAATATACGAGTATGTATGTAAAATAAAAAGTCAAACATTAGTAACCCCCTGCGATAGTCGCTTTATTTATGAATGGGGCAGAAGAAGCAGTTACAGAAAACTTAAAGGGGATCAAAAAGTTGCCCCCTGCCCAAATTAAACTAAGACACAAAATAAAGGAAATGAACTTATCAGTAAACAAAGGCTGACATACAAACGAAAAGCCAAAACATCTCAAATAATAAAACCAAATCAACTAAATCACACATTCGGAACATAAAGCAAATAAACGGAGAAAATGCTGATGAGAAAAAACGAGAAACGAAAGAAAGAAACAAAATATAAAACCCAATTTATATGTATGCATGTGTGTGCGATTACTGGTGTAAGTGTGTTGGAGGAAAAAATCATGAATGAATTTTATTGAATGTGCAGCAGCAGATGCAGCAGCAACTGACTGCATTCGTTAATTTGGAAGAAGAAAATAAAGTGTCATTTACTCCTACACACACAGATACACACATACACACACACACACAGGGAAGCGCTATACAAGGCAATGTATAACTGGCTGTGTGAGAGGAAAATTTTATAGTTAAATCTATGACAAATCTCCGTATTAAAAAATGAATTATTTGAAATTGTTGGTGTGTTTGTTGTTGTGTTTGTTGTTGCTGCTGTTGTAATGTAGTATACATAGCACGCAATTATTATGAATTCATGAATGAAAGCTCAACTAACTGCTTGCTACACATCATTATTTTCGTCATCATTATCATCATCACCATTCCATTCTCATGATACTGAATCTTTATTAGTTTTTTTTTTTTTAGTTTCGTTGTTTTGTTGTATTTGTCATATATAGTCAATGTTGTTGTAGATGTTTTCATTTTCTATGGTGTTTTGTTTTGTTTTGTTAACGACAACTTGTCAGCAACGACAATAACGCCAACAACATATTTTAATTTTTCTTCATGCTCGTTGTTGTTGTTATTGCGTGAGTGTGTATTTTTTGTTTATTTTTTAAATACAAAATAAATCCGCAGAACGGAAGTGAACTCTGCCACTTGAGTGTTATTTGTTGCTATTATTATAAAATTGCCGAAGCTTCAGCTATCGCAGTTGCTTTTGCTTCTGCTGCTGCTACTGCTACCCTAACTTGTACGAATGTAGCTGTTGAAATTGCTAGTGCTGTTGCTATTGATAAAAATAAAAGTAGCTAGACTACGGAGGAGTAAGGCAAGCAAGCAGGCGGATAGAAGGACGGACGGGCGGACGACATAAGAATAGACAGATAACTAAACATGTTGACAAGCATTCATTCATTAATCCATCCATTCATGTATTTCTATACTCATTCATTCATTCTTATTGCGTAATGTGCATAATGATACTTCCCATCAAATGCATGTGTGTACGACTGTTGAAGAATGCCTGCCACCACATGTGCATGCTATTCAACACTAGTAGATTTATGTCTTGTTGCATGTGCAGATACTTGCCTACAACTATTTAGTTATACGAAGGTAGAAATAATATTTCTTCAGTTCAGTCATTTATGCTAAAAGTAAATGCTCGCAAATTGTTTTTTTTTCGTTTCAAAAGAGCCTGGAAAAATAAGCCACCCACATTAGCCTGTGCAGAGGTTATCTTAATCAATGGAGTTTATCAGCAGCATTAACTTTGCTAAGATTATTAATACACCCTACACAAAAATTAAAAAAGTTTAACATTCCGTTTGTAATTTCTAAAATATTCATTTCGACCCAACAAAGTATATATATTCTGGATCCATATAGGTAGAGAAGTTCAATTAAGGAGGTCCGAGACAACCTAGATCCTTAAAACTTGTACCACTTCATCAGCGCGTATGGCGAATGTTCGCTATTTAATTTTCACTCTAGCAGAGAAACGTTTAAAACCGCAAGCACATAAAATTTCGTTATTCCTTATCAAATTGGGTATAAAGGCCCCCTACAGATAACGCCAGACAACTTAGACCGAATTAAAAATTCTTTAAAAAAAAAACCTAAAAATTTAAAAAACTGACAAGAAAAACCGAATTCCTCAAAAAATTCACCAACTTCAAAAATGTCACCACCAAAATTTTGTAATTTTACCAAAAAAGTCGAAAATTCTAAAAAACAGATTATATAAAAAACTTCAACATTTCGTTAAAATCGATGTTAAACAAATATATTTAAAAAATCAAATTTCACCTCAAAATGAGGAATTCACTAAAAAATGCACCAGAAAATTTTAATATCTAAAAAATGCTAAACTTCAAATTGTTCCGAAAAAAATTTAAATTTCGCCAAAATCAATAAATTAACCGAAAAAAAGTTTTACTCTACAAGAAATCTGAAGTTCACCAAAATTCAAAAATCAAATCTGAAAATCCCTAAAATAATTTTAAGTTCCAAAAAGCCTAATCTTACAGAAAAATATAGATATATTCGCAAGACGAAAAATGACCCAGAAGATGGCACATAGCCGAAACCGGTTTGGCTCCAAACGAAACTTGACAAAGGATGACGCGAATTCGTCCCAAATATCTATATCAAATCACCCTGTCGGTGTTATATATTCGACCAGTGTGTTCCGTTTTCCCGATAAAAGACAAATAATGTGGGGCTCTATATCTTCAGGATTTTTTCTGAGTACGCACTTGGCGTTTCATGTACCCCACACCGAATTTGAAGACTTGCACTGTTATAACTCTAGTTTGTAAGATAAAGGGGCAGTATTAACTATTTTGCAATCGGGTAATCTCCGTCCGCTCCTATTCTACTAAAATTTTTTCAAGAACGTACTTGGTGTTTAATATATCCCACACCTAATTTAAAGAAAGACCCTTGCTGTTGTTGTTCTTGAGATAAAGGAAAAGTATTAGGTATTAGGTGGGAAAAGTATGGAGGTAACCCTCTGACCGACCCGCGAAGGCAGTTGGTCTTATAAACAGCCCACAATAAATTTAAAGACTCTTGCTGTTGTAATTCATTGTAAATAGTTCATGAACAGGGTGTCATTAGCAAAATAATACCCAAAGAGAAATTTAGGCGATTGTGTATTACATCAAATTCGAATAAACCATTACACTGAAACATTTATGGGCGAATTGACATTTGACAAGCCTTGGGAAAATAGTTCATTGAGAACAAATCTTGGTAAATAGTCACTGAATTTTTTTACAATAATTTTTGGCGCGTTTGCTCATTTGATTGTCTTGGACGATTTTCATTCGGGCGGCTATATACTGTCTAATATTGCTTTTATCCACAAATTTCAATATGGACTGTCGTAAGGAAACTCAGGAAAATGCATTGGCTGTCGAATAATCGTCGTTGGACAGTTTTTAAAGACATAAAACTTACGCCTATAATTACGGCATGTTTGATATAACAATGACCTTTCATTTATGCTCAAGCAAAATTGTATTTCTATCTCTCTTTTTCACTCTCTCAATACGACTAAATGCTTGCAGCGGCTGTGATTGATAATAAATATTTGTTTAGAAATAAAAATTAAAAACAAAAATTTTTACAATTTATGTTTTAGAATTTAACATTTACAACATTACTTGCATGTTGAAAGCATTCCCAAGTAGCCCTCGTATGTGGCACATACAGATGTGTATGAAGTCAAGCTCTGCTTTTACATTAATCTGTATTAAAAACATAGCAGCAGCATAAAATGTGTTATTTTATTATTATTTGTTGTTGCTGTTGTAAAATGTAGTACTACCACTCGTACTACAATAACAAATTGTAATTGTAATTAGTGTTTGGTGTAACTGGAAGTAACCAAATATAGATTTTTTCATTTTTTGCTGCAGGAAAGCAAAGCACAATTCTGTGTCATTCATTCATAAACAGACGTTACTCTTTCACTGTGTGTTGGCAGGGTAAAGGGTGTAGACAATAATATGTCATATCGGATGTAAAACATATGGGCACATTAGGTTGGTTCTAATTGCTGCGGTTGAGAAATTGTTAAACTTCGAAGGCCGTAATTAATTCTTTGAATTGTGTTTTGAGTCAAATTCTTTTTTTTTTATATATGGAGTTTGACATCCACAAAGATGCTAGAAATGCTTTGAATTTGCCCGTGAGTATACCAGTGTTATCAATTTGCCTTGATCAGTATCGGTTTTGACATCCATAGAAATAAAAGTGGCAAAACGTTTTTTTACATGGAGTTTGACATATGACAGTGGAGGCGAAAATTCATGATTTCGACCTGTTATCAGGTTGCTTTGGTTGTATATTATGTTAGAGAGTGTTCAACTAATAGCTGGGGTAGTTAAATCAGAAAATTCAGCAAGACTTTACTATACGAAATGCTGTTATTTCCAGAAGCGGCGTTAAAGAGAAAACCCTCTAAGGTGGGTAAACTTCCAAATACCGAATACTCGATTCTTTTAATTCCACATGGACCTTGTTTCAAACTTATTTAAGTATTTTAAATAAATGATTCAGCTCTCATCATGTAGAACATAAGTCCATGTGCACTCAAAGAAAAAACATAGTTGACGTAACCATAATCTAGGAACAACATATTAAGATTGAATTGTCTGTTTATTGTTCACTGAAAATTTACCCATTTCATATTTTTTTTTTTAGGTGACTCCACGTATTTAATTGACTAAATAAGTTGCCCTAATTCTGCATACATTTGTTTGCCTTCAACTTCCGCTACTTTATATAATTTAACAGGTCGCAAGCATTTCCGCTTACGTTATTGTTGTTGTAGTTGAGCGTATGATGACTAAGGCAATAGGAAATTAGAACAAAAAGGAAAACTATCTCAGATCACATTTGGACTTGACGTCATTACCCCACCATGTGTGCGGCACGATAATTCTTTCCCTCCTCATAAATAAATACAAAGCGTAAATATTTACTTTAATAAATGCTGATTTTAGTAAAATATTGAACTTTAAAATAGAATAAAACACAGATGAATTTATTAATTGCAATAGATTTTGGATAAAACAAAATCACATTCACTTTTCGATTACTTTTCGCAGTATTTGAGAACAAAGCTCAAGTACATTCTTGATTTAATATTCCGACATGATTTGATATACATATGTATGTAGGTATTTGGAACGAATTTCCGTTAGCGGTTTCGAAAGCTGAAACCAGTTTGTCTCCCTTCCAAACTTGTGAAAATGGATGACGAAAATTCGTATCAAATATCTATAAGATTGTAAGTCGCCCGACAGTTGTCTATGGCTACATATTTGTAGAGTAGAGAATTTTGTATATCCCCTTAGAAAATTATCTAGAGCTTTTCAGTCGTACATTCTGCGATCTCTTGCGTTCACGAGACTTTTCCTTCGATAAAAGTCAATTGCTTTGGGTTCCCACGTGAAGGTGATATTCTCAGAAAATATATTGCTATAGAAAAAGCAGAAATTTATCATTCACGTTACCTAGTAAAATAATATTAATTGCCACTAACGGCGACGAATGGACATGACCGGGTCCTAGTCCACACTGGTGGTTACGCTAGCAGGAATACTTAATACCCAAAAATGTAAAACCATGGACCGCAATATTCGTGCCCTACTACTCAATTTCTTATTTTTTTTACAGTGCTACATGCATTCATTTAATAATAGACCGAGATATCGGAAATTATGGCCATTGTTAATTCGCTTAATCGAGATCTTGTGACAGTTTCTCAATTATGTGCGAACAGGCTTGATATTACTGCGTGTAAGGCGAGGACAGATCATGTTGCTTCATCTGTAGTTCCGGTTGATATAAGTATTAAACAATCGCATACTCTTGCTCATCTTGGCACGAAAATTCATAACGCTCTGTATCGATGTCCTGAACACATTTATCAAGTTCCAAAAGTAGCATTCAGGGAACCTCGGCTTTCTGAAGTGGTGTAAAAAATACTTTACTGGATTTGTACCCAAAAGGGAATATATCTCCTACGTGCTTTAAAGTATGTTTTGGAGCTACGTGATTGCTTACAGGAGGTGATCGTACATACCGGTGACAGCAGGATATCCAACTTTATTGACTTAATCGAATATTCACGGCATGTACTCCACTCTTATATCGTTTCTACAAAGAAATGTACTATAATAAAATTAGGCAAATCGATACCGATACTGAAACGTTTCTGCATCTTACACGTTTTTCAGTAGGAACTTATCCATTGGTGGTAGACTGGCCAATATTACTACCATTGGAATACGCCTAATAGTAAGACGATATTGACGGCCATGGCAAAGACTGGGTATAAGTCAATTTGCCATTCCAATACAAATTATTCGATTAATTGAGGAACAAAAATATTGATTCTTTGATGTTATTTAACAGAAAAGGACAGCAACAACTACATGATACAAATCAGAAAATTAATGATCTTTATGTTTCTACCACAGCCATTTAATGCTCGATTTTGCGAAATTTCTGGAAACTGCATTAGATTGTTAAATCCAACATACATATTAAAATGATCTAATTTTTAATATTAAAAGCATTGAAACAATATCAGACAGATTAGTGCAACCTGTAGTCGAATCAGAATGTTAGATTTTTCCTTACATTGTTGTTGGATTTGGGGCCGTATCTTATATGCCGTCCAGTGACCAATAAATAAGACTCAAACGTTGCGAAGAAAATAAATTTTTAAACTCAAAATATTGCACCCATTACGGCAACTGTCAATGGGCATGTTGTTTTTTTTTATCTCTTTATTGTATGTGAATAAAATAAGAAATTTCCTACAATGCAACCTTCCGCATCCGTTATGGAAATGAACAAAACAACTTCATTGTTGTTGCTGTGGATGCTGAGATGCCAGTGTTGATGCTGGAAAATATGACATCGTTGTCGGTCTCTTCATTTTCATTGCGAAATTCTCCCATACGAATGTATTCTTCAAATTACTTCCAGTCGACACAATGTATGAATGAATAATAATGACTGACAATTTGACATCTTTATATTAAAGTAGAACATTATTATGCTTTTCGCTTCATTTGTAAAGGGTGGCTTTTTTAGACGTTAAAAATTTAAAAAAGACGAACACATTTTTTTGCATTTTTGCTAGACTATAATTGGGGACCCACGGCTGGGAAGACAATATATTAGTTCAGGTTCTGTGGAGGTATGTGAAATCAATAGTCTTCGCTGTTAAGCCAGAGGCTGTTGACAATTTGGGTAGCATAATTCGCAGCGTTAGCATCAGGGTTTGAATAAATGCTTGATTAAAATTGCTCTTACAGATGCTATAAAGCTTATTATTAGAAATACAACAGGAATAGCATGACAGCAACCACTGCGCTGTTCTACGCTATTTTTAATAGCACATTAAAAACATACAAAATCATATCTAAACTGCAGCAGCAAAAGCAAAATGTTTAGGATATTTCTTCAGCTGTTTTTGTGGTGTTGAAAAGAGAAAATGGCACAGCAATAGCAAATTTTTGCTGTCAGCTTTCTTGTTATTTGTTAAATTTTTCAAGGCTATAATGAACTAGTCCAGTATATCTACATGTGCTATTGTCTTCTTGATAAAGGTAAGGATTGATTTTTGTACACACTTGAATACATAGAAAAGAAAAAGATAAACAAATATTGCAACCGAATTCCCGCTACTTAAAAATTATTAAATGTGTATTGTAAAATTCCCTATTAGTGCAAAGCACGGTTGCTGTACCATTTCACTATGCTGTGAATGCTATTGCTGTCGTATTTGTGCTGGGTGCTGTTTTTATGGCTGTCGTGCTTTCAACAGTCCAGCAATAATAGCTTAAGTAAATTAACGAGAACGAAGTGCTGTTTTATGACAGCAAATTTTTTTGATTTTTGCAATTGCTATTGCTGGACTGTAGTTATTTTAAGAATAACTACAGCAGCGTACAGCATTTTTGCTGAGCTATAGCTTTATCGCAGCTACGATTTGAAACACTAATTATAATCGGTCTGCGCGACCAAATACTTTAAAACGTAATAGAAAATGTATCTCTCGATTGGCCTGGAAAAAAAAACTCCCTTTACAACCTTTACAACATATTCGTTAAGCCTGCTTGCTTACTTGGTTGTCCATACATTTTTTACATGAAAATTTCAAATGAAAGTACACTTCCATTACACCAATTAGCTCAAACTTTTACACACATACAATTGTTTTAAGTTGCAATTAAAGAATGCAAAAAAAAACTCAAGAAATAAAAATCGTTTCAAGCCTTAAGACAAAAAAAACTGAAAAATCTGCTGCAGCGCTGCAGTGTATTTCACAGTTGCTTCGTATAAGCGGTCGGTGGATGTATGGATTCAGTGCAATAGACTTATTAACACTTTATTCTTCATCCGTCTGTTGTTTTTTTTTTTTAATTTTATTTTTTGCTTTTGTTTGTTGCTTTTCATGTTGTACTCGTTTGTCTACAGTTTTAATAACTTCCTCTAGCGGAACTACATTCTTGATAAGGTTGATTTACGTAAACTTTGGATACACAAACACAGACACACCAGTACACACTTTCAAAATTCATATTAGAACAGTACGACTTCATTGGGGAGCTGGAAATTTGCGACTTTATTTAATATGATCGTAAGAATCGAGATTACGAAGTCATGAAAAAAATGCTGTGACAAACTTTAAATGGAAGTGACATTTTTACGCAATATTAATCGAAAGAACTTTAAGAATCTGTAGCTTGCCTTTTATTTCAATTTCCAGACTCTATCGTTTACAAATTTTTGTACTTAAATTGTATAAAAACAAAACTGAAAAACCAATTGTAACATTTCAGAATTTTCTATAAAAAAGTCTGGCTAAATAAGTCAAGTGGGGAGAAGTTAACACTTTCTTATAAAAAATCACTAACCCACGGTGGAACAGCATAAGCCAGATATGCGTGGCGAAGCAGGTGCTTGGTCTCTAGCATGCGAACTCCGGATACCAGTCGATTCCCAGTTTCAATACAGATTAACCCGTGCATATGGAACTCTGTGTGAGTGGACATCTTTTTCTCTATTATTCGTGGGAATTCTATGAATTCCCTGCAGGAACTTCGATTTTAATTGGGCAAGGGAGGAATACGGAAGAGATGGACAAGCATGCCCCGCGAGGGGTGGATAGGTCAATCTGTTAGGGTGCGCATAAGGCGTTATTCAGATATGTATGGGCAATGAAGCATCACAAGAGGTGGAACTCCGGAGTTTATTGGCCAGTGAAGGAATTCTAAAGAGATGGACAAGAATACCTCGCAAGGGGTGGATGGGTCATTCTCCAAAGATACTCCTGAGAAAGAGGCTGACACGGTAGCGCCCATTGTGAGTGAATGCCCAGCACTGGCTAGCATTAGGCTTAGGACCTCGGGCAAACACTTGTTAAATTGTGAATGCCATGGGAGACCTAAGCCTTACACAAATGCTAGCATATTCAAGAGAATTTGTGATGAGGAAGAAGGTCGATAGTCTCCAATCACTACACTAAAGGCTAGTGTTAGCATGAGACTCAATGCAAGTAAGGTAGTCGTAAATTACAAATCGGTTGCCTGAAATCAATTCGAGGAACGTAGGAGAGAGAGAGAGAGGAGCTTAAGTAGACAAGTGAATCATGACCTTTGCGAGCATTTAGAAACATGACCAAAAAGCGATGTGGTACGAACAACTTTATTTTATTTATTTTAGTGCGTAAAAATACTCCTTTGTTGCTCACACTGAACTAACACCTCTATCTTTGTGAATAAATTTCCGGTAAACATTTAATCAAATTGCAACAGTGAATTTGTTTAATATTTTTATATTTATTATAAAATGTCAAACAAAAATATATTTTGTTAAGTTATTGGCGCCACCAACACCACCAACTAACTAACCACTAGCTAAAAATCACGAAAAAAATTTTCTCTTATCAATTGACGACCACATAGACGTTTGCATACTCCATACACTTGTCAACTAGCACAACGTTGTGGAAATTCCCGTTTTTAATATTTAATAAAATATGAGCGACTTGACTACCCAGTTATAAATGAAACATGAAATACTTTTATTAAAAAAAACATCATCATATCCACTTAACAGTTGTACCAACGTATCGACGTTTTTGGTTCGATTACTGAGGAAACGCTTTCGACTTTGAAGTCTTTTGATCGATTTTGGATTTTTTTTACGAAATAAAGATTCAGTTCAGATTCGTATGATTTAGTACTTTACAATTGAAGAAGAAAAAACAGTCTAATTTCTATACGAATCGAAGGACACAGTCACACGTTCCTCTTTTGGTAGCTTCTAAAACAATTGTGTTTTATTTCTGTTCTTTTGACAATATTGTCACAACATTTTGACGGTAAATTTATTGTTGGGGCCTTTAAAATATATTAAATTGTTTTTTTTTTTTTTTTGCAAAAGACAGAACACGCATTTATTGGATACAAGGAATGAGTTAGAGCTTGGTGACATGTGTTTGACTGACTTTGGTGACAAAAAAAAAATGCTACATTTTATTTTCTGTATTTTAGGGTTACAAAATTTCCTCCAATACTTGCCATTACTTGTCATACGTGTGTAACTACGTACGTATGTAAGTACTTATGTATGTCCGTATGTGATTGTTTGTGTGTGTATGAGAAATCAATAGAATAGAAAATGTAGAACTTTACATTTTAATTAGAACGCAAAACAAGAGAACGAATTAATTATATGGTAATTTTGTGCTAATGGTAAAAAAGCCACCATCGAATATTCAATATCCCAGCAATAGTACCAGGCCACCCTAAGATTGACCTTGCTTGTGCATTATAGCAGTCTTTTTACAACCGTAAGCAAGGCTGAGGGCTGAACAGTTTGATATTTGACCGACTCTGGTTTTCTTGGGGTTTCTAGGTGAAGGCTTTTCTCCAAGTTAACGAGTAATATCTGAAAAAAATAATTAATTCTTTACCAATCAATATGTCATAAGTATATAGGTGTTTATTTTTGAAATAAAACTCTTCTTCGCAGGGGAGTTCCCTAAGGGAAATTTGTGTTAAAAGTAATGTTCCGTGTGAACATATACTACATATTTAACACACACAAACAACATTTGAGACCAGTGCTATAGTAACCGAAACTGGATAAGATTCTTTCGGTCTATTCAGTAACCTGTTGCTCAGTGTCTAAAATATTCCCCACCTATCACAACGCCATGCTAAAGTGTCCGGTCCCTCCTTAAATACAAAGTATTAGAAATCGAACCGGCTCCTATCCCCAAACAATCAGTCTCATGACAAGTTCTGTACCAGTTCCATTCCTCTTAGATTCATGCTGTATTCTGGAAATAACTCGCCGAATGTTGGTTTGCAAAAGCCTCAATTGTTTCCAGTTTATCAGTGTCAACATAGCGCCAAAGAAATTTATCTAATGGCTTCAAATTGTACAATCAAGGTGGCGCAGCTAATAGGTCTTGAAATGTATTGTTCCCCAAAAGTTCCTTTCAGTAAATTAAGTGTGTCGCTCGCTGTGTAGCATATGGCGCTGTTTTGTGAAAACCACATCTTTACAACACTAGTGCCTTGCCATTGCAAAGGCAATTCTGCTTATTAACAACATTTCTTCCACCAAAAGGGTGGTTTATTACTGCACAAAATAGCAATCACTCACTCGCTTAAATCACCAAATGTAAGTCGCGAATGATGATCGTGTGATGATAAGCACCGTAAAATACACTTAATGTTTGATGAGGTTTTCAAATTGAAACATATTTTACGCCAGACATTTATAATAAATTGCCACAGGAAACAATCGAGAACTAACAATTGACATTTACATTACTGCCAGTTTAAAGTTTTCCGCCCTGTTAAAACTACATCCTACTTCTATTCTGGGCCTCGGTCAAGATTTCTTGATGTATTAAAGCCTGAGATACAATGGGTTAACCAGGCTTGCTTAGCACCTAAAAGACGAAGAAGAGAACGTTCAAGGTTCGACGAGACTTAAATTTCGGAGTGGTTATTGATGCCACACCTTCGAGGGTGCACGCGTTGGTTGTTACTTTGAAACCTATATGGCTCAATGTGGCGTTGAATTGCAATTGATACAGAAGCTATTGACAGCAGGAGATTAGGTAGTTTCAAACTCCTCAGCAACGAAAAATGACACTGTAGATGGCACATAGCCGAAAGCGGTTTGTCTGCAAACCAAACTTGACAAGGGATGACGGAAATTCGTTCCAAAAATCGACATCCTCAGCAAGGCGTAAGTTCATGATCAGTTAGCCATACGCCTATAATTGCCCCTATATGATAAAGTATAGGGGCGCTTGTGACAAAAGACACATGCCGCCGTAAAATGCTGTAGATTTTTCTATTCTGGGCAATGCAACCCGAGTTATTCTAGTACTTTTGTTTCCAAATACAGCCCACTCTCGAAAATTTTAAACTCATTAATTTTAATCTCTCGATAATTTAAACTGGTTTCCAAGTCATTTAAAAAATATTCGATAAATCAAAAAATTAAATTGAATTTGGTCCTTTGGGTAACTTGAAATTATTTGAATGGCATCTTGTTCGCTAGCACGCTAATTAATTTAACTTTGTCTCTGGCCCCTCGAATTTCAAATTATCGAGGGTGGACTGTGTACTTATACTTTTGAAACTCAAGATATAAATCGTTCTGCCTGATAAGAACTACTTGAAATTTATGAACCTTTTATCCAACACCTAATCATTTTATCCCATCACCTAATATTGTTAAGTAAGGAGGATTGCTGCGAATGGCGAAACTGGACCGGTAATTTGTACAGCAAAATTAACTTAAAGAGTCTGATAAGCAACGAGGAGCAAAGCAAAACTTGCCATTGCATGCGGTAGAATACGCTGCTGGAAGCGTTTCGTAGACCGGCAAAGTCGTGGGCCCCTTATTCCTATAACAACTACAATAACTTGCTACATGCCACACAACACGAAAGTATGGACCTATTGAGAGATGACAAAAATACAAGTGTTATTGGTGGCTTAACCCCAAACCGAAATCGCTTCTTTTTTACATATTTTGTTGATGTAAAGAACAATGAGTGAAACACTTCAAGGTCGGGTTCCAAAAATGTTTTTCAACAATTAAAGTTGTGTTTTATTTTTTAGTTTTAGTTAGAGAAGTGAGCAACCAATTTCTAGTTCGTTACGACTTTGTTCTGTAAAAATAATCTACAGTTAAATATTTCGCTGGGTTAATTTAAAATTTTGTATTGTAATTTTATTTTCTCAAAAGTTAATATTTGTTGTGGTTTACATAAGAATTTTGTAAGTACTTGAATCGGAAATATTCCATGTTTGCTAATTTCGTAAGTTCTGAAGCCTGTATTCGTGCCATTGTTTCTTGCGGCTTTGCACAAAATAAACAAACAAGAAATCTAAACGATTACAAAAGTATCAGAATATTTAAGTTCTATATCTACTTGTTGAACCTAAATACTACGAAGCTGACGTAAATGAAATGTTTTGATGTAAATTGAATGGTGATTGTTACCCGTATGACGTACATACACACAATTTTTTCCTTTTGTTCGTTTGTTAATATTTGTTTGATATTTATTGTTGTTTGTTTTTGTTTTTGTTGCTGCTAAACTTTGCGAGCACTTTTATGGGCTGTTTGTTGTAGGCCTGTACGAGTATATTGTAAACCGCTTGGGCTATTCCCACAGTCACCTTGTAAAACTTTATTTAATATTTTTTTTTTGCGTCACAAAATGGTTTTAAAATGCTTGTGTGTGTGTTCGATTGTTGCTTTATTTTTACGTATCTTCCATAAAGCTTTTACACAGTGTAAACAGCCTAAACGTTGAAGTTTATTTTGGTTGCTTGTAAAATGGTTTTTATTTTTTCCAATTTATTTTAAAAGTATTTTTTTTTTGTTTTGCAAATCATTCATACACAATTTACTTGGGCGATTGGTGGGGCTTGTTGCAGGTAAAACTACTGATTTGAAGGGGGATTTTTTTAAGAAAAATTATAAATAATATCTTGCTTCGTTAGTTTAATTTTATCTTTAAAACCTTCAAACTAGTGACTAATGCTCGTAAAACGATAATTAAATTTAATAAAATAATAATAAAAAATACACAGTGATTTTTCCTACTGGGAGGCGGAAAACCCTTAAATTGAAAACATATATTGGCTGCGCTCTACAACACAGTTAGCACGTGAAATACTAAGCGGCTGCCTATTTTTTTATTTATTACATCGTCCTCCTTTGCTCCAAAAGTCTACAACGTCGGCGAAGTAAGAGAAAATTCAAACAATAGCTGAATACGCCTCAAATTAATGCACCTACACATTACAAGAGTTGCAGCACCCAGGGCTGCGAGATGAATTTGTAAATTTTAATTTTAATTTAAAGAACCGTCAAAACTTTATACAGCTAAATATATTGTTTCAAATATATTTTTTTTATTTTTTAATAAAAAACAAATCAACAAAATGGGTTTATAAGATTGATTTGAAATCTAAAAATGGTTATTCTCGAAAATCTGAATCAAAATCTGGCGTTTAATTTTTAGCGACAAAATGAATAATTGAATTATTAATTTCATTCATTATATTGTTGGGAAAATCAATCATTTCCAAGTAGACTACACAATTCCACATAAAAATTGATAAAGTCAGTCAATATTTCATTAACCTCACAGTCACACAATGTCCAATCCTTAGCGCATGATTCTAAGAACTCTTAACTATTTTACAAGAAAGAGTTGTGAGTAATTGTCATTTATTACATTTATTTTGTCAAATCCAATTCGATAAAACTACTGGCTCCTTTTTTTTTCAGAAAAAAATCGTCAAATCGGCTCTTAGCTATTTTCGGTACAAAAAATCTACTGATTTTGAGATTTTCAAAATATCTCGAATATATTCACGAAGGCACAACCAACGAGTTTTGGCGAGTTCAAGTCGCAAGAGTATACTGAAGTAAACCGCTGTATTTAAACTTCAGTATACTCTTGCTAGTTGAACTCGCCAAAACTCTTGCGAATGCGAGTTACAGAACACCTCACATGCGAGTTGAAATCACAGTAGCAAATTGCGAGTGTCGGAACATGGCCGATAAAATTATCTCTTAAAAAAGTCTGAAATACTCTTTTCTGAGTCTTATTTCATTTTAAAGTTCTTCATAATAAAATAGTACAATAGTAGATTTTAAGCTTCCTATGTTTACGTAGCGGTTGATAATGTCATTCACCGGTTGACGGGGGCCAATGCCTACCACATATGCCGACATAAAAAAAACATCTTTATGATCCAGAATTGTTATTTTCCCCCCAAAAACTAACTAATGTGTTTATAACGAATTGACATTTTGGTCCAGTTTAAAATTAGTTTAGAAAGAATCATCAGTGAAGATCTTCAGTTTGAATACGAATACAGGTGATGATTAATTAGTAACATGCAGAAATAGAGCCACCTATTAGTTGAGTTTTCTTTTGAACTCCTAAGGCCCACTTAAAGCATAAATTGGACTTTTCATTGGTAATCATTAAAGATGGCATGATGCTTGAAGAGGTATGTCCAGCAACCTTTTATCCTCATTCAACACTATTGAGCCTCCGCCAGGCGAGTAGCGTTTTCCCAAACAAAAATTGGTTGCGCCATTTTACACTTCTTCCCTACAAAAATTTAACTTAGATCCAAGCCCCTCTACCGAACATAGAAGTCTGTATAAATATAAATTGAATTACAAAAATATGTACATATATCGTACATATGCATTTATCTTCTACAAAATTGTTTTAAACAGCAACATTTTTAATTCATTGGATGCAATTATTATGCTCTAAACACATAGACCCCAGCAGACTACACAGCTTCATGGCTACAAATGCAGTTGACTTCATATGTCGCCGTGTAGTCAGCTACTTAATTTTTTTTAAGACGGCAGCTACGTCATAAACAGCTGATAGGAAGATTAGCGTTGCATTATTAGTATTTGTGTTTAGCGAACAATGTTGCCAATTCAACTTGTTTGCCTTAACGCGAAATCACTCATTTAAGAAACTGAAACATAGAAAAGACTAAATATGGTCAAAAAGAAAATCAAATAAATCAAAAAAAAAAAAAAATTGTAACAGGTCTGGTCTAAAAATACTTTTTTGGTATCTTCCATGTGGTATTTCAGGCAAAATAACTTGTTTTTAAATGTATATAAATATAATTCATTCCATATATTCAAGCTGATTTTTTTCTACGCGTTCTTTGTAAATTGTCAACACTTTATTTGTCAATTGTCGTCACTAAAAATAGAAATTAGTTTAAATTGGCGACAGCGACAATTGTAGTCTAGTAGTCATGTAGCTGAGATGCCTCCAAAAAAATCGCCTTCATATGAACATGTGTATTTTACTTTTGACAGATTGTAGTCTGTAGCTCGCTGTGGTCTATGTGTTTAGAGCATTAGTGTCACTGGTTTACTTTAAAAGTCACTTAATTAAAAAAATAACAATTACAACGGAAGTTGAAATAAAAGTGAGAGTTGTTATGTTTGTTACTTTTTGTGTGTAAACATTTCGGCTGTATGTACATAATTACCGTACAGTTACAAATTCTCCCCCACGCGTATTCACTGAGTAGTGGCAGCGTGTGGTATGTAACAGGTGGTTTGTGTGGTTAAAACACTTACTTAATTGTAATTGAGTGGATAAGTTATTAACTGCATGTTTTTCTCTTTAAAGAGATACGAGTACAAAAGCGTATCTGGGTATAAAATGAAATGCATTTAGTAGATAAGTTAGCTATAGTAGATACTACATTAACTTAATTGTTTGGGTTATTAATAGAGTGGAACAAAATTAATAGACAAATAATTTACTTACCTCCCAACAACTTTACGGTGTTTTTGTTTTTTGTTGCTCTTTTTGTATGTTGGTTATATAATTGTTGTATAAATGTCTGTCGGACATTGTGTTGTTTAGGTTCTTAATTAGCTGGCAGTTGCTTATTTTTGCTATTCAACTTTTTTTAAAAACTCACGCACTTTACACAAAGAATACTCAGGTACTTAGATGCAATATTTTTTAGATTGCATGTCATAAATGTTGGTAGTAAGAGTATATATCCACACATATGTACACATATGTATATGGATGTGTATTTCTAATGAAGACAAGAGTGTTATGAATAAGATGTATGATTAGTTGTTGTTCTTGTTGGAGTGGCTGGTGTTGGCGTTTTTGTTGTACGTTTTTGATACCTAGTTTTCTTTTTAGAACAAATACATTGCGGTGGGTTGAAAACGGCATTTTCACAAAGAAACCAGCATAGGAGCTACAGAAAAAGAGTTGAGAAGTAATAAGTACTTGGGGAGAAGCAAAAACGTGCATAAATAAAACAAACAGCAACTAAAACACACACACACACGACATAAAAAAAATAAAGAATATCACAAAAAAAAAAAAATAGAAAACAAATGGCAAAATCAGTTCAACACAATTTTAGTTCAATGTACTCCAGCACAAACCACTTTGAAATGAATAAAAACTCCAACAATAAAATCAGCAGCACAGTCGCTACAACAAAACTTAAACTAAAGTTACTAAAACAGCAACAACTACATGCCTACTACCGCACAACCAACTACAACTGCTATCGTTTAATAATGGATACTGCTCTCACTGGTACTTTTGCGGCACTGCACAGTGTCAGATTTCGATGTTTTAGCGGGATTTAATTTTGATAAAAATGTACTACGATAAATAGCAACCCTGGAGGTTGCACACATTTTTTAAAGCCATATGTATATGTAACATAATATATAACGGTATTACAAAATGGGGCCAATAAGCCATTTCACATTCTTTGTAAATGTTGGCGAAAATAACTTCCCTGATTTTTAATATTTTTTCATAACTTTTCATTAACTCAAAACAAATATAAATTTAATTGAATGTTATAGTAAAGCCTGTAAAGTTAAATCTGAAGTAATATGACTGGCATATAGTTAATTAAGGTAACGTTTTATTTTCTTATTTACGAAAGGTTTAGTGAAAAAACTATAGTATTCAGGTAAATTTCAGTACGAAAGAAAGAAAAGTTACCCCAATTGGGCCAGGGATAAAACGGACCCATAAAACTACTATACACGCAAGTAGTTTTCATAGAAAAACTTTCCAAGAGACATAATCGTGTCTTTGGTTTCATATGTGGAAATATGACATATGACAAAGCGATGAAAATATACATTAGAATACATTACATACTTTGGATTAAATTAAATTTGCCATTAAATAAACATGAGACAAAGCAAATAGTACGAAGATGAAATTTTTGAAGTGGAATGCTGATTCTCTTGGATTTTGAGCTTTATATAACTAAGATAATGTGTGTTGCCAAAAATCAACCAGCAGGCAGGGGCCGCATAAAACTGTGGTGAATTGCTGCAAAAGGACAAAAAGGGGAGCTAAGTGATTTGTAGATTCATGACATGACTTAAAATTATTAATGTAAGTATATAAAATTAAATACAAAAGTGAAACACCTAATGGTCCCCATATTGAATTATAATCGTTAGTTGATATACCTACTTCTATGTTCTTTGATATGATACCCATCACGATAGGTTTTGATAAATTGTAAGTTTCGCTTCAAGACTTTCAGCCATTACATGACCGCCTTTTTAAATATAAAAGAAAGACATGTGGACAATATTACCCGAACCGCAATAATCGATTGACTCGGACAAATAATTTAGGAGCTAAGTATGCACGTTAAACCATTTTATACGAAAATGGGGCGAAATATTTCAACGCTTATTGACATATTTTTCAGATATGCCTTAGCTCATAAAGGAAGCATGGTTCGAGTTATATGTACACGTCTTAAAGATGCAGAGAGTTTAGTCCCTTTAAATTATGCAAATCTGATACTGTGCACTGTTGTTATAATTTCAAATAACTTTTCCTGTATGACAAAAATTTTTGCTACTTAAAGCGATGCAATATTCCATAATATTAACAATTCAGTTTGAATTATTAAGTATTATAATTCGTTTGTCCCACTGTATGACTTAATATTTCTGTTCTTTATTCAGATAGTTAATGAAACGACACCAGCAACAATATTATTGGCAACAACAATGCCAACAACAGAAAACAATATAAATGTTAACGGTACAAAGTCTATTTAAAATTCCTCTTTTACTCTCTCTCTCACTCTCTTCGCTAACACAACAAATTTGTTTTATTTATTATTTTGTATTCTTAAATACTCCTTCATACATATGTATATACACATAAGTAAGTATGTATAAATATTTTTCTAATTTGTTATACATCAGTGTTGCCATATATTCAGCCTTCTTACGGTTATCGAAATCGTATGTCGCCATACACTCGAAGTTTGTTGTTGATTTTTATATTTTTTGGTACTGTTAGTTTTTGGACTGCAGAGAGTTTGCAACACAATAAAAAGAGCCGAGTATTTAATAATTTAAATAAAAATTATATTATGATAAAACTTATAACGACTTTTAGGACTTAGCGGCCATAAACGAATATAAAATTTTTTATTTGTGTGTTAAATTATAATTAGCAGCAATGATAGATGAAGTCTTTGTTTCTTTCCTCTTTGCAAATAAAACGTACACAAACTACAAATATGTATATTTTCCGCACCAAATTCATGGTAGGTGCCAAAAACTGTTTTGAAGTGTAATTTCAATTTGTTAACGATTTCAGATTACCCAAATCAGATTTGAAAATACATATTTTGGACAAAATAAAATAACACAGCCATTAAAAGAAGCAAAACGCTTTATTAGCAATGTCTTCCCATGCTTCTCCTCGCATAGCACACTATTCAGATTTGTTGGGTAATAATTTTATTAAATTGAATTAGTAATCTGACCGCTGATTAGGCGATCGTCTGTAAGCTGTTGTAGTATAGTAGGAATGTGCCAATTCTGGATTTTGTTCTAACAACTGCAGCATCTTCTCAAACTGCTTCGCCGTTGCAGTTAATATTCTAAAATTGTTCGCACACTTTAAAAATATAATTTTAATAAAATTTATTCAGGAAAGACACACTTTAGAAGTTTCATCGTTAATTTATTTCTTAACTGTCGTAAGCAATAAAAAGCACGACTATTTTGTGAAATTGTGGCAGTCCAATTGGCGCTAATGGTACGAAAATATGTATTGTAAGAGAGTTACATATTTCTCGTTTGCGACAAATATAGTACCATAGTAAAATTGAGAAATTTCCAACTCGAATACGAGAACCGTAATAAGACGGGTTAATTTGATGAATTTTGTTACAGCATTCGCTGATTTGGACGAGCTATGACTTCATGTGAACATAAAAATGCTGAAATTTAAAAGTTCATATGTATTTAGTTGGCATTTTAATGAAAAATGTTAACTATAATATCTCATTTGTCCATGCAAACAAATACGATTAAACACAAATATTCGTCACTGAAATAAAATTTCGTAATCACCGCAGGGATTTGATATGAGCGAGCTTCAGAATTACCAAAAGTTTAAGAAAAAAATTAAAGAATTTTGTAAAGGGGCTCTTTCGAAGTTATTGTCGATGTTCGGTTTGTTTATGTATTATTGAGTAGTCAGTAAAGTACTAAGAATAAAAATGTAGTCCGGTAAAATTCTAATCACCAATCAATAATGGATATTTACATTTATTTTAAAAAATAGTTACAAAATCTGAAGTGATATCTCATTCTTAATCAACATAAGTATATACCTTATAAAGCACAATTCTAGAATATTAATATTACCCAGAAACAATGGTAAGTATGTGGAAACACTGTATAATTCACGCAGAGTGAATTAAGTCTTTAAAACAACAGAATTTATATTCCAATAAGACCTAAGCGACTTATGAACTGCGTATTAAGTTTTCAATTTTCGCTACCAGAAAATATAGTAAGCCAACATATAGTCAAGCAAATTAGACTCGACCAGTCAATAAACCCGAATTATTCTTTTAATCTTATCTCGTTTCTCGCGAATCGAGCTTAAATTCTGGATAGCAGTTTTAAAGGAAACAAATAATTTGAAATTTGTTTATTTGAGAAAATGTCTATTTTACATCGTTTGTGGGGCCACCCTTAGCAAAGCTTTTTTAGTTGTTTGGCGGAATAGACAAATTGCTGTTAATAATTTATTATGAATGACATTATAATAATTTTGAATAATTCAAGATCTTTATTACGATACCACAAAGAGAATTTTTAAAAAATATATATCTAAAAATTTTTTTAAATGGCATTTAAAAGAAAAATAATTTTATGTAAATACAAATTTTGTGAAAGAAAAAACGTATAAAAAGTTATTAAAAGCCCGATTTTGTGGCAAGTCCTTTTTTTTATAAAAAATTCCTTATATTTCAAAATCCTATGATTTTCTTGAGGGCACTTTGAAAATGTGTAAAATTAACTTTTTGTGAAAAAGTTATCTTTATTTTTTTTTTTTTGTAATAGGCTTACATAGTTTTGGGAAGAGTCCCTTTTTTCGAAAAAGTCTTTTGTGAACGGGTCTCCCATTTGTTTACAAGTCCCTGCTTGTACAAATATGCTTTCTTCCGTTTTGGAAAAAAGTTGCTTCTAGTTACAAATTCTATTGTTTTAAACACTTATTTTACGTAAAGTGATTTGGTAACGGTGATAAACTGTTAGTGAAAAAGTCCCTAAATAAGTCCTTATTGTTTAACATTTAAAAAAATTGTTTTTATAAATTAATAAGGGTTTTTGAAACCATATTCAAATCTATGAAATCACCCTTTATCACAAATACACATACAGAATATTATTTAATTTCCAAAATCCAACATATCTGGCTGGCATCATTGCTCCCCGCTAATACTACTCGTACACTTAAGTGAATGTTGTGCTTTATTATTGCTGCACTCTTTTTATTTTGTTACTTCAATCTTCAATAAATTGCTGTTGATGTTTTTTTCCCTGCTTTTTGACTGGTTTTGAAGTATCCCAGACCTCATGTAAATTATAAAAAAAAAATGTTTTTTTTTCAAAAATCAATTGGCGCTAATGGCGCTTATTACTTTGGCATTTGTCCCTGAAGCGGACAATGGCGTTCAATCGCTTATTTAGTTGGTGGTGGTTAGCTCTTTCTCTACCATCCCGCACTCCACTCGCCATAACTGTTTCTTATGGCGAAACCACTTGACAAATCTTATCATTTTATGATGTTATTTTTCTCATATGGATGGATGTGTAGATGGACAGACGGTTGTTGCTTGATGGGAATGGCAAATCACAAAACATATGTATATACATACATACATATGTATGTATGTATGTATATACATATATGTATACTTGCATTGAAGATGGGCATGGTGGGAATATAGAAAGCGCAGAATGTAGTAGGGAAAACATTGTTTCTTGTTGCTTGTCTTCTAAAGAATCAACATTACAGACAAGAGACACATTTGCTGTTCAATCATCACCAGAACGTCAGCAAAAACACAACAAAAGAAACGAAGCAAATCTTTGCAATTTAATCAACAGTAATTGAATTTTTCACTTTTATTTTACTGTTTGATTTTAGGCCCTTGTTTTGTTGGTTGGTGGATGTATATGCAAATACACTACTTGAAATTTCATCAAGGGCAAATTCAATGAAAACAAAAGCTCGATTTTTTTATTCCGGTTTATCGCCGCTTAAACATAAAGTATGACGACTTTATAATGTAGGCTCATGAGAGCAGGTAATGAATTCGCTCCTTACAAACTAGCATCAAATATTGTTAAATTGTATGTATGTATATGAATTTCAACTAACTTTTTTAATTTAAAAATATAAAATATATTTATAAATTAAGACATTATCGTTACTTCGCTTTCAAAGCGAAAACATTTTTACTTTGAGTCGAATTTATACAACACGGAATCCGCTTTGCTTCTACCCTAAAATCAACTCTCTTTGCTGTCAAGAAACAATTGTGACATTGGGTCGAATTTACCCAACACCGAATTTGCGACCCTAATCAATTCGCCTTTCTATCAGGGTTCCATTTTACAAGGAAAAATGCTTTCCAAATATTGACGTTTGGAACGAAGTTCCCAGTTTGATTTGGAGACAAACCGGTTTCAGTCAAGCGACATCTTCAGTGTAATTTTTCGCTTTACAAAATTTCACATCGGTATAAAAAATTCGCATAATACATAATATATAACGCTTTTGATCGTGATAAACTTAAACTACAAAGCTTTCCAAGCATGTCTTGTAAAGTTTTATACATACTATTTACCCTTATTTGAAAGCCCGGTACTGTTTTTCAGTTTCTTTAGTTCCGTTTTTTTAGGAAGGCTGGCGTTTGAATAATTTATTTTTATTTTTATTATGATTTCATAGAAATTAAACAAATCGTACTATTGTTTTAATTTCAATATTTAGCTAAATAACTACACACATATATACATTCTTTCGGTTTGTCGCTGTGTCTTTTTGTTTATAATTTTGCCAGTATAAAATTACTTCAACACGCAATTTAAGTGTTGCTTTCTTGTTGTAGTATATTTTTTACTTACAAAAAATTGCTTACTGCGTAGTTTTATTTAAAATAAAAAGTATATTTATGCAAAAAAAATTTAAAAACAAAAAACACCACATTATGAAAGTATGTGCATACGCTGTATATATGTATGCACATATGTGTGTACAGACATACATACATACTTTAGTTCCTTTTTAATCTTTTAATATACATACATATATAACACAACATGTATTAACAAATTTATTTTGACATTTATGACAATTTTATAGTTTGTCAGTTTAATTAGTTGCGGTTTTTTTGTTCTACTTTAGATATGAAACTATGTACGTACAACTTGCTTTTTATTTATTGGCTGGCACACTACTACTCCATCCATCCATACACTTTACACTGGCAACTTTTTCTCACCATACACTTCTTTAAGGAAAGCAAAAATAATATAATGACACACTGTTGTTTGTTTTTGTTTGAGTTTTTGACCCCTTTTAATTGTCATTATGGCGCATACATACATACATATGTTATTGTTTGCTGTTGTTGGTATGTTTAATTTGATACTTCATCAATTACTACCGTTAGTTTCAATTCATTTTGTTCCGTAAAATAGATTTCACAACAACACTTTAAAATAATAATTACAAAATAAGAGAAATTTACAAATAATAAATAATAAACAGACAAACGAACGAACAGTCAGACGGTTGTAATTGTAAAAATTGTTCTGCATTAGTTCACAGACTTTAAGTTTCTGATTTTGCCATAAACGAACAACGTTACGCGCAAGGTCGGTCGTCGTTCGGTCGGTATAGAAGGAAACAAACAGCCTAGTTTGTTGCCATCAACACAAAATCATCATCAACATCATTATCAACATCGTCGTCAGCATTATTGCCGTCATCATCGTCGGCATTGTTGTCGTAAGTTGTTGTTCTTTTTGTTCGTTTTCTATTTCACCAAATTCAAATATAACTCTATGCATATACGCAGCTACACACACACACTCAAGTAATTGCAAGACTTTCGCACAATGGATACAAAATAAAACGTAAATAAAAATTATTTCCCACAGTACGGTACGACAATCATACAACCATGATGATGACGACAATAAGGCAGAGAACCAAAAATTAATAACTTTTAATTCCAGAGCTGTAAAAAGTCAAATCTTATTTGTTTTGAATGTGTCAAATAAATGTTTACTTGAGTTGAGAAGTTGTTCATATCCATTCGTACAATATATAATAACTATATCCATATGTATGTAGGTATGTACATACATTACGGGTTGCATCATTTTGCTAGAATGATTTCTTAAACTTTTCGCTTGGATGTCTAATTAAGGAGCACGGTAGTGCGTCAGGCCAAGTTCAGACCTATGCATACAAACTCATTCGTGCTGTCTTACAGCCCTCATAATTTTGCTTTAATTAATCACAAAATAATGGAACTTGAAACATAAGGACTGTACATATAAGTAACTTCACAGGTCAAGTTTTACCAAAACTTCCCGAGACGTCAAGGTGTAACAAGTACATATTTTAGTACCTATTCACTGACTCAGTCATCAATATTATTGAGCACTTCCACTATAGCTAGAGTGCTGAAATTTGGTACTCAGGTAAGTCTGGGAAAATAAGTGATCAGAAAAATTTGAAAACTGGCACTTTTTTTATCTAGGGGGACTAGGGTGCCACCTTATTTGTACACACTTCCACTATAGCTAGATAGCTAGAATTTTGTAATCAGGTAGATTTTGTGAAATAAGTACTCCGAAAAATCTGAAACTGTGCACTTTGTATCTAGGGGACTAGGGTGCCCCCTATTGGTAGAGAGCCAAAATTGTGAATTACCGAACCGTCTGGTAAAATAAGTTTTATGCATACATTATAAATATATACATTTGCAAAAAAATTATTTAGAAGAAGGAGTGAGATCCGCTCAAAAAAATAAATGGGAAAATAAGACCACCACGTTCCTATCTATTGGCAGCAAAATATTAGCGATAAATAATCACGTTTATGATTTGCCTATAGTAGGACACATCAATTTCTTATGGACTGTTATTTGCATTTGACGCAATAATGCAGCTGGTAACCGCCATCATTCAAGCCATTGGTGTTGGGACCATAGGTTCAACTTGGTTTGTAATCAAGTTGGGTGTTTTGGCCATAAATACAACTTCATTTTGCAAACAATTCGGTTTGGTACTATATTCAGTACTTTTTGATTTGCAAAATGCCATAGTACCCACACGAAATTAAAAATATTTTTTTATAATTCGAAAGGTTAAATAATATACTGCACAAAATTATAAAAATTGGTTCTTTGAATTTTTGCAATAGTACTGTTGAAATGAGACAATAGGACTTGTTAAGTTGTTCAGTTCCATTTGAAAATCTTGATTTTGCAGAACTGCCATGCGGTCACTACGAAAATAAGCACAAAATAAAATGACGTTGTGTGACATACTCGTTAATGGTGCAATCGGTTTGTACAACCTCTTTAAGTTATACTAACGATCACAACGTTTATAACTTGCTTTAGAAATGCCTCTAAAGATTCAGCCTAAAGAGGCAGCCCGAAAATTTACAGTATCAAATTAGAGAAAGAAAACTTGAATTTTTACTAAGGAAGCCAATTAATGGGATTACTTCGGAAACCATTTAAGTAATCGACTTAGAATCCTGTTTCTTATAACGCCCGGTTCATTCTGGAAGACTTCTTAAGCTGGGGTAAATACTAATCGCAAATATTATCTGTACCTAACACCAATACTCATTGAAATGGGAAATCAAAAATGGCTGATTAGTCTTCTTGAATCTGTGAACAACATATAGTGATGTAGCTACGATGTCAAGTCAAGGGAATCCTTCCCCTAAAACCTGAAGATGGAAAAAATAACTCAACCCGAATCAGCACGAAAAACGCGGGGCGACAACAAACTGATGCCGTATTAAATATTAAATTTTTCCATAATGAGAAGGGCTTATTTCAACATTAAATATTTGTTACCTCTGTAAAACGGTGCAGCATTTTTGACAGTTCTGGAACTAGAACTTTGCTGAACTACCTTATGCCAAGAATTTTAATTGCGAGATAGATAGTACCATCAATCATCAATCAGTTCAAGAAAACATGTTTGGTACTTAGAACAAATGTATCCCATGCCTTCGCCCGCCGAACTAGCAGTATTTATCGATAAAAAACTGTTTGTATAAAATCTTTCTTCAACTCCACCGTGCAATACAAATAAAAATTTGTTTTACTTCACCCTAAAATCGTGGAAATTTAATAACTGAACCAATAAATCAAGAGAAGGGGTAAGAGGAACAACAGAAAATTATGAATAGATAAAATACAAAAAAGATTATAACAATGACGTGCGATAATAACAATGATAATGCCATAATAACAAGGGCGCACAATTTTTTTTTATCAACCTCGAGCTCTTTTAGACGGTGCTCGTTTGAATATATTTGAGGTAGCATATTAAAATATCAAGCTTTTGGAACAAAAGGCATTATAATGTTTAAGAAAAGTTTAAGTTCGTTTACTTAAAAGTTTTTACAAATATTTACTAGATTGCGTTAGTTTTCGCTATATCTAGTAAATGAGAGTATAAATTGACGGACTAAAGTGACAGTTCAATGGCTAAGTAGGTTCAAGTCTCTATATTGGAAAAAATTGTTGCTCAAACTATTATGAAAACTGTTTGCAAAACAAATGTTATAAAATTGTTACTTTTTTCCATAATTAAATAAGAAAATGTACTTTCGAAAAAGTATATATTATTTCATGTTTGTACTGGCAACACCATAATATTTTCAAGCTATTGTTCCACAAAAATGCTTCAATTGATCCGGGTAGTCGGATTTAATAAATATTTTTTTTAATTGTTTTAAAATAAGATATTTTTTTATAAAAATGCATATTCTTTTGTGAAAAAAGTGCAACATGTAATTGAGTATTGGATCAGCTGTCAAAATCAGTCACATAAATAAAACGCGTTACTGTTTATCTAATATGTAACGTAACTTTTGTAACGTAAAAATCTACAGAAAATAAGTTTGTCATATTGCCAAAAAAAAAGCTGATTCATTTGCGTGCGGTAGGTAATACGTCTTCAGTAACTGCGAGTAACACCAAGAGTTTAACAATACTGAAAGTAAAACGATACGAGTTTACGAATTCAACCATAATACTTTCTAAGTGTTTTTATCACAACATTTTTATGCTTTCATCAATAAAGAACCAGCTGTATAAACAGTGTTGTACATTTAATCTTTAAATAAAATTGCGGATAGAACTTGTAACATATTTTACACCACTTTGTGCCACATATTTAGAAAAAATAACATGTTGTTAATGCAGAATAATGCAGGTAGAGGTGTACCTGTCGTATAGAGTAAATAGGTCTGTATTCAAATTGCGTGCGGATTGTTTCAATACTAATCGTTTATTCAGGCCAAATACTGGAGGAATATGAGCTGGCAGAGGGGTAATCCCTACACAAAATAACTAATAATGGTCCCATATTATAAGAACTACAATGGTGATACTCATCCAATTCGATGCGGATTTGGCCACTGGCTAAGATTTTGAATAGCTTTTCCTTGATAGGCCACAAGGGTTTTCTTCTCTACTAAGGATTTTTTTAATAGTTGGGATTTATTGCGACCTGTCATGAGTCTCCACTGTGCCATCTTCTGAACACTTTCTTACACTTTACCAATATTAATATACTTAATTTGTAACTTTAATTAAATTTATTATTAGTTTTTTCCCCTAACTTTTGATAGGGGTAGCGAAGCACACCGGGTAAAGGGAGTTATTTATAAATTCGTCATTGTTTTTTTATTGTAAATGATTGAAAAACACGCTAATTACACTGCACTGCAGTTATATGACGCAACCACTAGTGAAGACTGTCTGATTATTTGTAAAGAACCCAAAAAATTTTCTTTTTGGCGATTTTACATTAATTTTTGGTAATGTAATGTAAAAATATTTGACAACCCTGTGCATTAATATTCAATTTACAGTAAGGGATTATTAAATGTGCCGGACAATGGGTACTCATAAAATATTTAAAAAAATACGCATGAAGATACATTTTAGCAACATTCTTTGAAAGAATGTGTAAATATTTTGAACCTTATACAAGTAATAGACGTTGGCGACTGTTGTTACAACTCGGTTGATAATCTAGTCGGATGTTTCGCCAACAAACAATTAAACTTCGTTGTACAACTTCACTTTACAAACAAGTCTTGTTGAGTAAAGATGGCAAAT
The DNA here is from genome assembly GCA_963932375.1 of Phania funesta. Taxonomy (NCBI): domain Eukaryota; kingdom Metazoa; phylum Arthropoda; class Insecta; order Diptera; family Tachinidae; genus Phania; species Phania funesta. Next base: position 65,731,827 of record OZ010656.1, on the reverse strand, counting down.
GAAACCCGCACAACATCTTTTTGGTATGGGATATGGGATAGTGTGCAAAGTTGAGTGCGATTGTACTTTTTTCAGTACTTTTTGGTTTGCGAATTACTTTAGTACCTGCTTTCAGTTTTAGTTGCGAATGGCTTTGTAGATGCAAAATTTCATGGCTTTGTTATGAAATTTGGCGCATTGAAAAGCTAAAAATTTCGCACTTGTACTTTTGCAAGCCCCTTTGAACCAAACACGGAATACGGCTTTTCTATGCAGACAGGACAAATTGTTGCTTTGAATTTTTGAAAAGTACTTTTCATATAAGAAAAATTAATTTCAAGTTAAGTCTACTTCCATTTTAAAAACTTGATTTTCCATCACTGTTATGTATGTAGTCACTACGCTAATAAGCGCAAAATTAGTACAACGACACAAATTAGTACAACGAGCCCACAAACAAGTTGTCCCCACGGTCGTATCGTCTTTGGCTTGCTTTACAATAAAATAAAAGGTGACTCAATATTGACAATTAATTAGTCAAACATTTGACTAAAAGTGTCAAATATTTGATTGCCGTAATATGACCACAAAATATGTATAAGCAAACAATAAAATAAAATTATTTGCCAACAAACAAAAATGTTTCTAATGTGAACGTTAACTCGTTTCTGGTCAAATAAATATTTGTACCTTCAAAATTTTCGTCAAATCAAACAAAGGCAAACAAAAAGTCCAAGTATAAATTAAAAAATGTGCAAATCCGAAAGTACGAAAATTATACCTACAAAAGTTTCAATAACTTTTTACCTTCTGACGAAGGCTTTTCTTTCAGAATTATTTTCAAAAAATGTTCTCTGTTATTTCAGTACCTCTGAATTTTATTATTAATCAAGTTATAAGTACCTCAAAATTTCCTGAAATTTGGAAAGAATTATCCCCATCTCTAAGATTAAAACTCCACAGCCGCCGAGTGATTTGTGACCGATTCATGTTCAAAAATATTAGAAATATTATTGAAGAATCAAATTCAGAAGCAGTTACAAGATAAAAATTTATTTAGTGACTTTCAGGCAGGATATAGAAAAAATTATAATACAACAGGATTAACTTTAGAGATTGTTGAGGTTTCGAGGAAGATAGGAAATTCCGGTCAGTAGCTATTTTCGCTATTTTTATACTGTTCTAAGGCTTTTGAATATATAAGTCATAGAATGTTAACTTACAAGTTAAATTAATTATTAAAATTTGGAAATACATCACGTAAACTTATAACATGCTTCCTCACCTGTCGCAGTCAATTTACAGAAGTCCAGGGTATAATATCCTGCACTTTGAGAATTTTTAGAGGCAAACCACAGGGCTCTGTACTTGGCCCATTTCTTTTCATGATGTATGTCAATGATATTTTCTCTGAAAGAAATTATTGTACATGTTTTGCCTATGCAGATGATATACAGATAGTTGCGTGTGATAATGGAAATGGAAATATTTAATATTTAATGTAAATGAAGATTTACAACGTATCATGGAGTAGTCTAATAGAAAGTATTTAAATCCTTTAAACCATGACCCTAACCCGTGACCAAAATCTGTTGGGCTTTGGCATGCCATAATTCCGTATTCTGAGCGAAAATATTCACATACGTATAAAAAGTTTAATGTTATAATTTGTGACAATTTGTAAATATGTGGTCACACATTCGGATGGGACTGTTGTCATTCAGTATTGATTTTATGTTATTGAAATCTTTCTCTTCCCAATATATATATTTTTTTTAACAAATTTTTTTAAACCTATTGCGAATTTCTTTTTGATGCAACAAAAATCGGAATTTTGTATACTGGTGACACTAATTTTGTCAAAATACATCAAGTTCATACGCAACAAGATTTTCTAAAGTCCTTCATTAATCCAACAGCAAAAAATTAACAAATTTTTGTAATTTTCCAAGAGAAAGTTTATAATTTTTGTGGTAAATAAATTAATTTTTTTTTGCTGTTTGATTAAATAATTTAAGGCAATTATTTTTTTAAGTGTGACCGCAGGTAAAACAAATTTTCCCATATTTTATTTGATACAATTTTACGGGTGTTTGAACAAACAAAAATAGTCAAATAAATGTGCGTAGTTTGAGTGACGGCAAAACAAATTTTGTGTAACTTTTAAAAACTGTTGGGAAAATATGAAAGAACAAATTTGGGCCAAATAAATATGGCTTCCAATAAAAAATTAAATTAAAGTGACGACAATCATGCAAAATATTTAAACAATTTTGCCTGTGCCGCGTTTACTACCACGATGTAAGGCTGCAAGTTTGGCCTTTGGCTAAAAATATAAGTTTTAGGACACTGAATGGGAATCGGTCTTCTTCAGCGGTCAAAGCTCAATATTGATGGGCCTGAATGATGTCAGAAAGAGAACGCTAATCTCGGCCTGCCAAAAATTTTAAAGGAGGATCATTAATGATATGGGGCTGCATTTGGGTATCGACAAAAGTCTGCTATCTGTTTTGTTACATATAGGATGATGGACTCAGTACACTATTGTCAATTTTAAAATCCAGAAATTTTAAAGTCCACAAATATTATGACTCTGGAGTTGCCAGCGGTAAATTCTGAATTGAACTCAATAGAGAATCTGTCGAGAAGTTTTTATTCCAGTGGGTGGTAATATGAAACGTTATTGCAATTAAAATTAGTCATTCAAGATCATAAAATTGATATTGCCCGCCTCTAACTTCTCATACATTCAATGCCACGAGTCATAAAAGTGGAAGTAGTTAACAATAAAGGTAGAAAAACTCATTACAAAAAGTTTAAGAGTAGGATAAAAAGGATGACGAAGAAAACTGATTTGAGTTCCTCTATTAGTCCTCTTTATGCATTTATTTATTTATGTACGAACTACGAGTATCACAACACAGTTCATTTTCTTTCTTTTAGAATTCAAGCGATAGATTTTTTAGTTTAATATAAAATTTTATTACATTTCTGGCTTTTCATTCTTCTGAAACGTGGTATAGTTAAAGTTGATATTATGTTCTATTATTTGTTGTTTCTTAAAAAACGCTTAAAAAACGTCCGGTATAATTATTTCGCATAGTGTCTGTAGTTTATTTCGCATTACAAATATTATAAGAGGAAGTGAGAAAAATTTAATAACAATTTGTCGGTTGGTTTTGTTTCTTCTTTAAACTTTTTAATTAGGTTTAAGGATTTTCAGGGATATGACATTTTTAGGATTTCTAAATATTTGGGCACATGTTGTCTGATGAGCTCGCTTAAGCAACCAGCGAAATGCTCATAGGAACTAGCTTCTTCCCCAGCACATAAATTGTAGTTTTATTCAGGATGAAGTTAGCAAAAAATGTTTTCTATTTTAAATAATAAAAAGATCCCATTAAATCTTTTTATTAGTAATAACTTTATTTATGTGTGTGTGTGGCTTAAAAATAGCCCGGAAAAATTCCATACCGAGCCCGCAGTTTTAAAGTTCTGGATACGGTTTCTAGTAAATATGTTCAACATATGTGACCATAAGTTATCTGGGGACTTCGAAAAATTGATTTTAAAGAGATGCACTTCGCTAAGATGCTGAATGTTATTTTTAGAATAAAAATGTTCTTGAAAAGACGTCATTCCTGCGCTGCTCTGAACTGCAAATGCCACAAACAAACCTCATTATTAATAGTGCGGTTATCATCATTATTATCACCGACAACATCCATCGTTTAGTTGAACACAATAATAGTTGGAGTATCACAACATGCCATCACACACAGTGGGACAGCGGCGCAACAAATACTCGCACAATAAGAAAAGTTCCATTAATTTTTTAAACTTTTTTATTTCCTACAAAGGTTTGGATTTTAAATCCCTCGTCGTACTTCGTCGTTTATTTTCATGTTTTGCGCAACAACTATAAAAATGCTCCCAATTCCACTCTCATACCCCTTGAATTTAACAATTGAAAGAGAGTTTTTGTGTACGTGTGTGTGTGTGTGTGTGTGTTTAACGTTGCTAGTACTTTTACCTTTTTATTTTTACATATTTAGTGATTTGTTTTTGTTGTTTTCGCCTCTCAATAAATTTTGCCTCTTTTGTTGTTGTTTTTATTGAATATTTGAACATTGTTTAAACACGAGTGTGTGTTTGCAATTGTGTGTTACTCTTACTTATGATTGTGTGTGTTAACGCCATCTATACACTCAAAGAAAATCATACGTTTATAGGTTTGTGCATGGTGTCTGGTTGTTTGTGGTGATAAAAAGTAAATTGTGTTTCTGCGCTCGTATTTAGTTTCGACGCCATTTTATATTTTAATATGAGTTATCATTTTTGTTGTTTTCTGACAGATAATTTTGTTTGATAAATGAGACCAGACAAGAAATTGTTGTTGTCAAAAAGAAAAACAGGAAAATAGGTCAGGTATGCGGTAACAACATTTACTAGAAATCATATCCATGTGCAGGTTTTTACCCCGAAAATGTACAAAATCGAACAAAAGGTCACATCAGCAATATTTGCGAAATTAAGAAAATATATTTTTTTATTTGAAAAATTTGGAAATTGTTTTTCTAAAAATGGCTTTATTTGAGTAAAACTTTTAAATTGTTAATTAAATTCTAAGTATTGTCCATGTTAGCTGTGACTTCCGCTTTTAAAGAACTGCTCATCTTTTGAAATGATACCTTCGTCTGCAGTGCAGCATATTCCAGCCAGGTGGTTATGCAAGGGCAAGATGTGGGCTATAAAGTGCCTGACGTGAAACTGCCCATCAGCTGTTTTTCAAAATATTTTTTTTCTTTTAAAAGCAACACGAGGACAAGCATTGTCATGTCGAAAAATTACTGCTTCGAGTCTTTTAGTCTGGATATTTTTTGTTAACAGCTCTTTCGTGATAGTCTGGCCAGCTTTCAGCAGCTGTGCCACAATTTTTTAATGTTTAAACTTTTGGAGCTTTCACGAACGTGCAGCGTGAAAACCAACCAACACTTTTCTTAATAAAGAAATATTGAAGTGAAGTTCCGAGCAAAACACTCTTTAGTGGTTAATTTTTTTTACACTTCCATTTTCAATGCGATTTTGTTAAAACTTTAATATCGCATGCTATGCCTTGTTGGAGTTTGAGAAAAATGACAGAAGGGCAAGAGACAAGCTGGTATCATTTGTAAGTAATGATTGCTTGGGATACATTCGCGAAAAGCAAACTGCCAAAGAAATGTGGGATAGCCTCCAGAATGTATTCGCCAAGAAGTCTATTGTCAATCAAGTGTTGGTAAGCAAACAAATAATGAATCTACAAATGAAAGAAAGGCAATCCGTAATGGAACAGCTAAGGAGGTTTGAAAATTTGATAAGGAACCTTAAGATGGCTGGTGCTAATATGGATGAAAATGACATCCTCGCACAACTAATTATGACGTTGCCTGGAAAATTTGACCCACAGAATTTAGAATAATCTAAACTCAACTACAATTTGGTAAAAGAGCGGTTGCTTCTTGAAGAAACCAAAAATTCTATTGGAGTAGGGAAACATGGCTCAACCAAAACAGCATTTGTGGGCAGGAAAAATTTTCAGAAAAAATCAGAAATACTATAATAGTTATTGACATATGTCCAAACTTTCCGATAGAAATGACGTGGCGTCATCTGTTGTCAAGCAGTGAAATTTTTGCAAAATAAAAGTTTTATGAAATTTATATTTTATTACCAAATTAACAATTTATTGCATATTTGAGCAATTTAAGCAATTTCCCCCTAGCTCAACAAAAACTAGCCTTCCTCTGAATGTGAGGTATTCGACTGTAAACGGCGGGCTTCGATTAAAGTATTTCTGTGCCTAAGAATGTGGAGTCACACGCAACAGAAGCCAAAAAAAAAGGCTGATGTAGCCAGAGCCCGAAAAGTCGTTAACGTTGCTTAAAATCATTTTAATTGGCCTAAATATCTATTGAAAAATGTGTTATTATTAAGGTGCAGTTCCATCTTGATCTGGATCTTGACCCGACTAAAACCATGGGGACGATTAAAAAACGCAATGTTGTTAGTAAAGTGTTCCGAGAAGAATTTCTAGTCAATTTAGAGAAGCAGTAGAATGTAACTAAATATATGAAAAGTTAATCCTTTTAGGAATTTAAAATATTTGTTGAATGTTAATATTAATGGCTTCTGCAGCATTTCATGGTGGTTGCCAGATTTAATGAAATGTTAACGGGATATATCAGTAGAATTTCTGAACACTTTTTTCTGCGTAACAAAAAGCTTGCATATTTTTTATCCACTACTGTAAATCAAGTGCCAACTCATTAGCCGAATTTCACAAGCTGTGATGAAACATAGATGATTGTCCATGCCTAAGGTAAAATCGGCTGTTACGTATGTTTCGCGGCCCTGGATGTATTTTGATGTAATAACAAAAAATGCCGACATTTACCACGTATCATACTCTTTTGAGATTTTAAGTTTTGGCGCTATCAAAATTAGATAAACCAGGAGTCTGATTACGGCATTCGATATCGATCGGTATTTCAACAGATCTTAAATAGCACTCTCGATTGGGAGGATTGTTTCTGTTAGGCAGTTTTTGTTGAAATTAAGACATCACACGTCATCGTACTTCTGGCCTTTTCAACGTCGTGTGGATCATCGCGATTGATCTTGTTTATGATATAATGGTACATCTGTAAAAAATAACATACACTTGCAGCTTTTGTTCACTAGAGGCTTAAAATCCAGACGTGTTGTCATCTTTGAAAAACAAAAGCAATTGGAAAGAATCTGATTGCAATAAAGAATATTCACTCCAAAAATTTGCCAGTTTATATTTAAGGGTTAGTAGAAATGCGGGAATATAGTTTAGGTTAAGTTGCTGTCCGTGCGCATGTGCTACTTCAATTGAGTCTGCGTTGTAATCCCGTTGTGTTACCTGGTGGGGATACATTCAAGACTAGATGACTCGGTGAACTAAGTTTCACCTACAATTAATTTGATTACAAATTTTGATCAGACTTTATTAATAATCTTCACTAACCTCCAGCTCTAGTATGCTGAATGGGTTAAACATGGTTTGGTTAATAAATGGAACTCATCGCAAAAGCCAGACGCACGGGGAATCACAGCCGCCTAAAATCAAATGGCAAGTCAAAAGCCTCTCCTTCGGACTTCTCCGATGATGATCGTTGCCTTGATGAAGAAAAAATGCACATTTAGGTAAACTGGATTTGTTTAAGATTTTCCATTATAGCCGTTAAAAATGCTCAAATAGCAAAAAACGGGACTAAAAACATTGAATATTGCTGTGCGGTTTTCGTTTTTCACCAGCCCAAAACCAGCAACATCAATTTCGGTAATATTAGGCCTTTGCTGCTGCTGTTTAGAAACAATTCCTTTTTTCTTTTGCTCTTAGGATAATATTAAAAATGAATGCAGTATAGAACAGTGCAGCGTTTGCTGTCATATTTGAACTGTTGCTGTTGTATGTTTAATACAAGCTTCATAGCAATAGTAATAGCAATATTAATTGCGCAACTTTCGGACCCTGCAACAAACACACAATGACTTTATATATTTAATCATTTATGATCTGGAGAATACAGTCAATTAGGTGCAGTCAAACGATTAATAGGGCAAGAAAAAGACGCGGTATTTGATTTTTTGAATGAACATCAAGGATTTGCGTATGTAAAAGTAAAAGAAGAAATGTGTTTGATTGTGTAAAAAAATCTATAGTATGTTCAGACATCCATCTTAATTGAGACAATTAAATTCTATATTTACTTATAGACTTTTTGTTCACACATATTCAATTGACCTTACTTAATTAGCAATTTTACCTGCCATATTTTTACGTTTTTCTCTCTTTCATTTTCATGACATTGCGTTTTTTGCGCAGAATTTTTAATGAACAGACTTCACCAGAGTCACTGAATTTATCGTGCAATTAAGGAGTAATTGCTCAATATATTAATTGAATTTTTGTATGATAAATACGCTCAATACGGGTCATTTTTGTGTAAATTTTCTAATTTAGCAATTAAGGTCCATATGTAACAATAGAATTAGTCATATTTCTTTTAATAGAATTTTAATTCTTCATGCAGTTTCACAATCTTTGTTAATATCGCAAAATTATATTTAAACTGGTACCGCGTTGGACGGGTGAACTATTTAGTGATTTAAGTAACAGAAAAACATGCACTATTTGCCATTTAACGATACACGGCACAAATCCATAAACAATCGTTAATCATGTTCTATTTTTATGACACGTGCCGAAACTCTGGGTTGGTTTGATAGTGAAAAACAAAAACAGATGTAAATAAAGTGGAATACAAATTCGTCACATCATCCATCGTGACCAGTGCATATCTGAACGCAAACAATTTAAAGCAGGTTTTTAAAGCCACTAAAATATTTGAAGCTTTTGCATACCTCCCAGCTTCTGCTCAAATAGAGCCTGTTTAATAGTAAGAAATTCGTATTTTTAGAAGTACATATGTGTGTATGTATGTATGTTCATACATACATATATAGTTCAATTGCGTATTACATTTACTGGGAAAAGTTATTAAATTTATTACTTTCTTTATTAACTCTTCTGACGTTTGGACAATTGGCTAATGACTTCACTTGCGATATGCCTGACTTAGCAATATTAGTGTTCGCACTTTCGTGGTATTAGTATCAAAACAAATAGCAGTATAAGTAAATTATTGTTGTAGTATATGTATGTAGGGGCGTCTACAACGCATTTACAATTATTTCGTTAAATGAACTACAATATTCGCTTTAATATTTCAGCAAATTTTACTCTTTAGTTAAATAGTATTTTAAAGATTTCAAATATCGTTTCTCTTTTTTATTTTAAATGTGTTTATATGTATGTATTCGTGTGTATGTCGACTAAATTGTACAATTTGAAGTTGATTTGTTTTTCTCAGAAATTTGTTTAATTAAGAAATACAATTATTCATCAACAGTGTTGCCAATTAAAGAGAAATTTTATTGCTAAAGCGAATTTTTGAAAAGCTTAAGAAATGCTAAATTTATTAATAAAATGACAAGAGCTAGTGGCAAATGGCTACATTCCAAATTGCCTAGAATTTATTCAAACGAAGATATTAATATACGAGGATTAATGAAATTTAGCCTTTTAGTGAATAAAAAATGTTTCTAGATTTTATATTCCAACAGGGTATTTTGATGTAGATTTTTGGAATGAATTTCCGTTCCGAAAACGAAAAATGACACTGAAGATGGCACATAGCCGAAACCTGTTTGTCTCCAAACAAAACTTGACAAAAGTTGACGAAAATTCGTTCCAAAAATCTAGATAAAAAATCTCTCAATGATAGATAAATAGTAACATTCTATATATGCATGTGTAAATTTCGGATTGGTCGATATTCGAAGTCGATATTCAGCTGGTCTAGTGCGACTATCTGCGATTCATTTAAGAAACACCTAAAGTAAAAAGTCCAAAATTCCGGATCTTGAGAAGTAATAACCAACACAATTCGAAAAAATAATAAATAAAGTGATTTTAGAACAACAATTGTTGGCCGGCTGTCAGAAAGATCATGCTAAGACCCTTGATTTGAGACTTTTTACGACTTGGTACCGTGGAAATAAAAGTTAGATGCAGTTATTTATAATTCGTCTTAAATCCAATAGAACAGACCTTAAGCTCATACGTTTTGTTCTCTAGAATAATCTCACAATTGAAGGAACTAGTTCCTGACCGTCACAATTTGACTTAAGAAGCATAAGGTATTATGTTTTATATTTGCAACCAAAAAAATCACAAAATTTTTCTTTTTTACTGCAGTAACAAGAATTATAACTTTTGGTCTGATAAATAATTTGTTTTGTATGGAATCTCATTCTATAAGATTATAATAGAGCAAGTACGAAACATAACCTGACATAAAGTTTTAATTAAATCCAATTTATAAACGGAATAATAAATTTATATTTTGTTAAGATTGCAACTTTAAATTTTGTTCTAATATATGTATAGATTTCATTAAAGTGTATAAAAAATATAAATAATAAAACGTCAATATAAATTGCAAAAAATTGCAAAAAGCGGTAACACTGTTAATTATTTATTTAAAACAATAAAAAAAAACAGCAGACTAAAAATAGAGTCAAGATTATCTTAATTATTACGAAATTATAAAAATGTTTATTGTTATTAAATCAAAACCAAGATCAAACGTGATGAGATTTGTTTGATGGATCGAATTACAACATATTATATATTGCATATAAAGGGTTTTCCAACAAGAGTGAGTCAATGTGAAAACACAAAAAACAAACAAGTACGGGAAAACGATATTGATTTAATTTAAACACAGCTACTGGCAGTTGCAGAATAAAAAAAATTGAATATGCGCTACTATAGCACAAAAAATATTTTGCTATTGGGAATTACAAATACGATTTTTATTATTAACTAGCTGGGCCCGCCAAACATATTTTGACTTCCTGGTAAATACGATATTCATCTGCAATTTGTTCGAAGTTCATCGACATTTACACGTATAAATGTGACCTAAAAATTGATATTAGTAATATGTCCAATGACTAGAAGAGGCATGGCGACATAATACGTCTCGAAAACCCCTCTTTATTTGCACACAATTATAAATAGCATTATTTAGAAGCACGTAATATTCTTAGAAGTATTAAAATCTGTATTATTAATGAGACGGCAATAAGTAGAAATACAAAATTGATTCACATCAGAGATGGTTAGTTATACTGTTTGCTAATTATCCCTTCTCATGTGATGCATGGTTTCTGGGGTTTTGTAAGTTGTCTTAAGAGGAAAAGTAGTTCTACGTAACAAGACTCACATGAACGAATCTTTTGTAATTCACCAGAATAAAATATAAATAAAAAAATTTCATAAAATTTTAGTTTCAAAAACATTTCATCCTAAACCTGGAGATATATGGGAAAAGCACTTCGATTGAGAAAACAATTTTAAAACTGAATACACCTCTAAATTGTTTAACGTCCCTTAAACTAACGATCGGTTAAATCGGGTTAATAGATTTCATTCAAAAATAATCGCGAAGAGAAGACACTGAAATCGCAAACGTAAACCTCAAAATATTATAAAATCAGAAATATACACTCATGTTCAATTGAATAGACCCACATAACTTTTGTCACTCAGCAGGTCATATATGTATTTTAATATTCTGTGAGTTGAACAAAGATTTTACTACTACCGGATAGCGTATTTAATTGAGCTCAAAAGCATATCAACAGTTTTTTTAAGCTAAAATGCAACCGTAATTTTAGCTTCTGTTATCAGCAAGAATGCGAATATTTTTAAGAAACTTATTTATTTATAATATTTGAAATATTTTAATAGTGGGCCCACAGTCCACAATAATTATAAATGTATACTTTAGTGAGTCATAAAGTGACTTTAATTAGTGAAATGGTATTTCTTTCCAGCATTTTGTAATGACTTGAATAAATGAGCGCTTCCTATTGAATTGCTTTGCTCGTTTATTCTACATTTTCAATTATGTTTAGATCAGCAAAATAAGGCGGCCAACAAAGGAGACGAATGTTTTGGCTTAAAGAAAATCCTTTTACAGCTCTGGCGTTGTATATAGAAGTATTATTTTGTTGTAGAATGCATGGAATGGGTTCAAAAACGGCATTTAGTTTTATAAAAGCCGAATTAAGAGCAGTTTTGTAGGTTCCCCCAGTCATTCTACCTCTAAGAAATTGTAATCGAACTGTTCCGTTCTACGTTAGAGCATCCCGCCCTGCTATGGTGGCTTTGCAGAAACAACTCTTCTTTCCTCAAGTCATCAAATTAGTAGTTTACTTATATATTTGGCCCGTCCAGGTCGAAGTTCCTCTCATCAGTGAGAACCAGAACTTTCCAATCATTAAAGTTACTCCGTTCTTGTACACTCTACGTCATATGTTGCCTGGCAAATGGCAATAGATTTTGTTTTGCGTGGATTATTTAGAGCGGGAGTTTTCTTAAATTTTCGCAACTTATGATGGCCCTACGTACGGTTGAGAAAAGAATGAGTTCGATGTAATTTTTCCATCTTTTTTAGTTTCTTTGTATTTAGCTATTTATTTGTTTGGTCTTTATGGCTTTGTGGTTTCGTCCAATTTCGTGGCCGGACGCACGGCAGGAATAATTAAAGGACAGATACTCATCGATTTGAGAATTCTCTTAGAAATTTGTTTTTACTCATGGTTACCAATTGTTTATTATAAACTGACAAATAATCGGTAATTTTCAATCGTAAGGGGCGATCGTAAAGGGCGTATCCGCATGTGGTATCAACACATAATTTTTAGCGGTGTTGTTCAATAAAAAAGATGAGGTGTGGAAACGCTTTAATATAGGATTTTCGACAGATCACATATTGGAACATAAACGTAATAGTATATTGTGTTCACACATGTTCACACAAATCTTATCTTCACACATATGCAATTTAGTTTATTCAATTAACATTTGATAGCTGTTTTGCATGACCCGATAATGGGGTTTGAAAAGGCGTGTAATCATGTATTTTGGATTTTTACGTACAAAATTTTCATATAATATGAAAGAGATAGCTAAATTGGTAACAATAAGAAAGGGACAACAACCTGTGGTTACACTGTTGTAAGTTGTCGAGTCTAGTTAGTGGTTTAATACATTTAATTTTACATAATTTTCTGCCCACATTTTACCAGGATTGCATAATTTATTACTTGAATTCTTGTGTGATAAATTGAGCTTCATTAAGGCCTTAATTGCGTAAATCTAGTAACTGCGTAATTGGGACGCATTTGTAATCATACTATAACTTTTCTCTAACTTTTGCCAAAAAAAAAAAAAATCACTCTCTGCCGGATATCCACAGTGAATATTTTCAAGTCATGACATGAGGTTTTCCCCCCAAAAGATTTTTTAATCCCTCTCCGCTAAATTTTTCTGTGTTCTCTATGATCATTTTAGCGAAAAAAAATTTGTATTTTTATTTTTCACCCCAGATTCATATTGCATTTTAATTGAGCAGTAGTTGCTGTTGGTTTTTATTTATTTATTTACAATATTTGCATTCCAAGACAATGACATGGTCGGTCGCCAGTTAACTTGTACGTACACTGCACACTTCCAATCGCAGTCGTTGCACAAACATTCCAACTTTAAACAAGTTGCCAGCATATTTTGCAAAGAACGTTAATTTAACGATAACTACAGGGTGGCCCAACATTAAGGAAGGGGTTTGAAGGGTTTTATTTAAGAATTAATTATTAAATTTATTTTTTTTAATACAGTATATAAATGCGGAATATTTTTAGTTTAGTTATGAAAAATAATATCTCGCAAGTGGTGGCCATTGTCTGCTTCGCAAAATCGTGCTGTTTCCAACACATTTTCCATAACCTTTCGCAAAACTTCAGGTATTATGTTGTTTATTTCGTCGCGTATATTGCTTGTTATTGCTGTAGACTTTTTCTTTCAAATAACCCCAAAGAAAACAGTCTGGAGCGGTTAAATCCGATGAACACGGAGGACAATTAAAATCACTTCTACGCGAAATAATTTGTTCACCAAAGATGTCCCGTAAAAGAGCCATTGTATCCCTTGCAGTGTGCGCTGTGGCTCCATATTGTTGGATCCATACTAGCGGATGGTTTCCATGGCTAGCCTTAAATGTTTTCCAACATTGATGGAAACGGCGGCCCCGGTTCATTTAAAAAGAAGGACCTATTATCCTTTCCCATGAAACACCGCACTAAACCGTACTCTTAGATGGGTGTAATTCTCGCTGTTGAACTACTCTCGGATTTTCCTTAGCCCATATCCTGCAGTTTTGCTTATTAACGAACCCACTTAATTGGAAATCAAATTATGATTTTCGTTTGCTTTTTGCCAGAAAAAAACTGCATAATCAAGTCCTTGCTGGTAATCTATCGGTTTCAATTCTGGGACAAGCTGAATCTTGTAAGGAAACATTCGTATTGTGTGCAAAATTCTCTGCAGCGAAGCTCGTGAGAGGCCAAGTTGTGTCGAACGTCTCCTGGATGATGTTTCTCCATCTTCCTAAATACTCCTGTGTGCCAGTTCAATATTGTCATCCGTGTGCACCCTTCGTCCTCTGCCAGCACCAGGACGGTTCCTTACTGCCCCTTGTTGTCGAAAATTTGCAACCAGACGGTTTATTGTTGACTCTGAGGGTCCAACCCACACATTATAATAACGACGATATGCACGCTGAGTCAAAACAATGGATCGTTGTTTTGAAAAATGAAGCTCTACAATTTGGCCACGTTGTTCAATTGAGTAATTCTCCATGTTAAATTCCCCAAACATTATAATAAAAAAGTTATAAGCACTTCAAACCCCTTCAGTCAATTTGGGCCACCCTGTATAAACTGAGCTCGTGCATAAAAGTGGCTTGAATTTAAATGCCACAAATGTCTGAATATTTGTCTACTTTACAGTGGCATTAAGTGAATGAATTTAATTGCTAACAAAACTCAATCAATTGAGTTGTTATGAATGAATCATTTGAAAAGTTTTCCATAAACAGAACTACGAAACTCATGCATAATTTACACGTTTTATATGAATTGAGTTTGCGCTCTTAAACACAGACATGCGGCAATTTGTTGCAATAATCACTGTAATTTAATTGTACATGATTGTTAGGAATAGTAGTCGCAGTAATAATAATTATATGAATTACAATTTTATAAATTTTTTTCTGACGTGTTTTTCATTAAACATTTAATTGCATTCTTGTGCTAAATTCCTGAAATATTTGAAGATTTACAGGTGAAAAACAAGTTGTTCTAAGCTTAGACTGTGGTGTAATTGTTAGGGAATTTATTGATTAAACAGTAAGATGCTGCTAAATCAGATAGAAAGAAACCTTCAACTTACAACGTGGTTTTGATTAAGGCTGAGGTAGTGCTGTTGTGTTCAGGGTCGACTTACATAAGCCTTAAGGTAAACTTAATCGATTTACCCACTCAGGGGGCAAAAGGGGTGTACCTGGATTTACGTTTTCAATTAAATTACAATATTTGTCTTCGTAGGATATTCTCGGGTTTCTGCGAACCAATAATTTAATTAATATAATCTTATGCACTACTTAAGCTAACTTAGCTAACCGAAACAGTTAGCCGAAGCGACTGTGATAAAATTGATCACTTATTTGGGTTCAAGTATTGCACAAAACCGGTTTAACTAAGCTTACACGAAAATGAATCGGCTCTACTAACTGTACGGCTATTATTTCGCTGAGATACGAAACAGAATTATCGTCGGGTATGAATCGCCCTGGCTGTTACAAAACTAGAAACACTTATACAGGAAAAAGAATGAACCAAATGAGAATTGTAAACGGTATGTAGCCACATGAGTTGTTTTATCAACAAACGGCATGCCTTACAATCTTATCAAGTCTCTTAAGTCATTTGAAAGTATTATTTGTGCAGCACGAATAATTACTTATTCCCCCAATTCGAAGTTCCACCGATATTCTAAACCAGTTAGAAACATTTTTACCTTTGATTCTGGTTTGATATTGGATGACAAGTTTGCGGAGGGAATGAATTTTAACTTTATACCTTTGTAATTAAAATAAATATTCAGAAATTATACATTGCCTAAGATGGGCCTATGGGAAATTATTTACTTCCTAAGGAGCAGCAAGTGGTTTAGAAATGGCACAGATTTCTACCTCTTTACTCTCCTTCCTTAGTCGCATCTTTTCTTCAGGCAATACAAACGGACCGAATTTGCAAACACACGTGGGTATTTATTCCATTGAAGATTCCCCTGAGAGTATCCTCCTTTCCAGATGGTATAGACGAACCCCGGTACCTTACTTGTGGAGCTAATTAATTAATGAAATTAATTAATACCTTATAGCACTTAGAAGTCAGTTTCAGCACTATGGGTATGAGTGATTGTCTAGAACATGAGCTTACTCCTTGCTGTGGACTTTGCAGTGCCCCATTCCACTGCTGAACTACTGACGGCTTGCAGCGGAATAGAAGTTCATAGCAAGTATGTATGCACCACAGTCCTCGAAGAATCCCCAACCCGAATGAATCGGAAACCTTATCGTCCCGGGGTTACGAACACCCGTGACACTAGTCGCTTAGTGATTAGTCAGACCTCGAATGCCATTATAATCGAGGTTCTGAGCCCAGACAAACTTCGGAGATTGGTCCTCCCATATCAAAGTCGCAGGATCACCAAAAACACACGCTCTCCGAAGACTGATGTCGTCAACATTCAATAATCGATGTGCGTGAGTTCGTTTTTTCCTGTCAGGCTAACCCGCACATCCTCGAATAACCAAGTGACCAAATGTATTTAAAAAATTCATTCTCTCATTCATGGTGACTATTTAACTTATTGTTCGTAGGCCCGCTTATGAACGCATTTAACGTCTATAACTTAAAAGTAGACTGGAGTTTGAGATCTTTTCAAATTAGAAAATATTTGTTTAAATTTAAACGCCAACTAAACCAACCTGTAATTATGTACGTGATTTCATCAGAAAACTGGATTGATGCCAGTTTTGCTATCAATTTTGCAATTCTTAGAATTGCAAGACATTGCAAACACATGAATGAAAACTGTTCTCCATAAGCAACTCAAATACCATTCACACATTATTTGTTTTAACGAGATTTTTTTACTTTAGAATTCTTTGTTAAAGTTCGTGACGTTTTCAAATGAGTGTCAGTTATTAAAGCGAATATTAAGAAACACTAGTGTAAATGCAACAAAAAAGAAACACACACACACACATTCGCACACACCTTTGAACAGTATTTAATGAACACACACAAACATTCCTACAATTGTGTCGGCAGTAGCATTAAAGTTTTGGGGTTAAATCTTTTGTTTCTCTTCAAAATTCATTTATTCACTCATTCATTTATTATGATAAACAAGTCATGATAAAAAACTCAAGCAAAAAAATTCCAAAAAAACGAATACAAATGAATCGAAAAATGTAGTTAATCATTCAATTATAATGCATTCCCAGAAATTTTCACTTTTAAGCCATGAGAAGATGAGAAAAATACTGGTACTGAAGCAAAAAAACACACACACACACACACACACATACTCATTATAACATCACGATCTTAAAATCAAATGCAATTCTGTAAAAATAAAAATTAAGTTTATGTCACACCAATATTAAGTGACAATGAACAAACATGGAATGTCAGATTATTGTCACTGCGTGTGATTTAATATTTAACTACTCGTATCGTATAATTAACTATTGTTTATCAATGAAAATCTCGGCAGAGAAGGAAAAACTAATAAATAATCATAAATTAAAATATGTATAAGAGATGACATAAAATGATTTGGTACATGTTTTATGTGTTTAATGTGGAAGAGGGGGAAGTACATGTTTTGTAAATCATGCACGGATGCATCGGCAACGGTTTAAAGATATTTAACATATTGATCTTAATGTTGATCTTGCATTAAATTGCACAATTATTCTAAATTAATTAATGAACAGCAAGGTCAACGATTTTTAGGAATTCATTTTATTTTAGTGAATCTTCTCAAAGGAAATTGACTAAAATGTTTTTTTTTCTTTAATATACTCTTTATGATTGGGATGAAGGAAACGTCTCGTCAGGCCCATGAAATTGCTGTAAATCGCAATGCAAAAGTCTTAGAATGGACCACAAGTTTTTTTTGCGTATTTGCACGAGTATGTTTTTACTTCTGCCTGGAATTGGGAAAATTTAGATAACTATGGATATTTTGATTTCTTATACACCAAGGGGCGCAAATGATAAGTCGTAAGACCCTTAGGTATTTTCTTTGTACTTTCTGAATGTTTGATGAGCAAGCAACAGCCCATAGTTGAATAACACATGTCCATGTTAGGTGTATAATAGATTTGTATGACAGGACTTTCTCTTCCAAAGCCAGGAGTAAATTAGGACCTATTAATGAGTGTAGTTCAAATGTTCTAAGCTTACGATCGTTATTTTCGCCACAACAGGGCGTCGATCTAGGTGGATACCCAAATATTTAACATGATCTTTGACCGGAACAGCCGTATTTGTTATAGTTATTGTGTGAGGGGAAAAGTAACATGAAAAGATTTCAAAGTATTTACCTTTATTCTCCACTTTTTTAGCCTGTCACCTAACTCATCAATAGGAAATTGAAGTTGTTCGGATGCAATCTTCGAAACTTGGTTTGACGTTAATAAATTCAGTGTTTGCTGCTAGCCTTGACATATATGTATTTGGGCTTGTTGGCATATCCGATGTATAGATGATATATAATAGTGGCCCTAGTACGCTGCAAAGATTTTCAATTGTTTTTTAAAGCTGATCCTTCTATGACCTTACTTTAAAGGTTCTTTCTGTCAAATAGCTCTTTAGTAGCTTGTGAGAGTTTTGAGGAACATCTCGAGTTATTTAAGTGAAGTTTTAAGGAATTGCAGAAGAACATTAGCATCTGTGCCATGAGCAAAGAATATGTCTGAAATTTCAAGTTTCAAAAAAGCTGTGATAAGAGGAAGTAATAACACAAGGTAATATGGAAAAAAGTACAACCATTCAGTACTTCATCTTTCTCTTTATCCGTAGAAAAAGTTCTTGAAGATCATAGTGCCAACATTAGAGACTTGACTATCGACCGTTTCCTATGGTGGCCCTGAAGTAGTGCCACTCCGAATAGCTCTTTAGGGCGGTCGCAAAGGAAAAGTGTTCATCCCGAGTGGTTAAAAAACTACAGAGCATTTCTGCAATATGACTACGCACCTGCTCACATATCTTATCTCGTAAGCAACTTTCTTACTATTTCTCAAGCTACGTATTCAGCTTTCTGAAAATCTTAGGGCGTTAAAGGAGAATTAAAGGAAGGATCTGGAGGCGCTTAGTGAAACCACAAAAGAAACGGCAACGAAAGACAGCAGTGAGAATTTTCTTTTTTAGGCCAATTGACCAGAATTATGGGGAAACAACAGGAGGTTTCTGATTTTGCGAACCTGCTCACACTTCTCAATTTTTGGGCGATAGTTACATAAAAAACCAAGTGGCATACGTATTCATCCAATCTGGCCTATTGATGCATTTTCCTCATCCTAAAGCTCTACGGGCAGAACTTTTTTAGAAAAAACTTTTAAGTGTCAGACTAAAAGGTGTATAGAACTTTAGAGTGAATTAAGGCATTTAAAGGATTTGAAAGATCTACCGAAAGAATGGAATGCGTTATGGTGATACTAAGCTGATCTTTTTTAACCTCTGATACAAATGAATGTACTCGTATTTAACGCAAGTGCTTTATATAACAAAACTTTTTTGTACTTTTATCATATTGCAAAAATGGGCAACTATATACCGATTACTAATCCCCGGCACTGAGAGAAAGGGCTAAATGTGCAACACTGTTTTTACAGCTGGCTTAACTACATCACATCTAAAAAATTGTTGTAGTAGTTGTTTTTGTTGAAAACGTAAATATTTTTCTCTCTTGAGAACATAAAAAATATGGCACTTTCAAGAAATCTGGCAACATTTATAAATTATATGGTGTATTATTCTTGAGGAAAGAAAACGCCATAAGGTGTTTTAAGTACCTGAAAAATAAAGAAGGTAGTTCTAGTACTTTTCAAAGGAATTATCGGCCTCTAAGACAGATTTTGGCCATTTCGGGGATTTAAAGTTAAAAATGCCGAATTCCATCCTACCACTAACGTTCTAAATCGACCGATATTTACTGGTTGGCGAATTATTTTCGTTAAAAAAGTACACAAATACATACTACATACGTTGTTTGTTCCAATTGCTCAAAGACTCTCAACTCAGCCACAACTGTCGGAAGATTTTTCGAAGGGAACTACTTTAAACAAAAGCAGACAACAACAACGTCAACAACATACGTTGTTATTTCTGAACATACATATGTATTTCAAAACAACTTTTTTTAAATCATTTTTCAGTTTACTAGAACTTAGAACACCCTACTGTGCGTACATGTACATGGACGGTTGCGTTGGAACTATTGTACAACGAAAACTGCTTGTGTTGACATAAGTTGTTTTATCTTCTCACACTTTTGTTTGTTTTCTTTCTTTGTTTCATTTTTAGAGTTTTGATTTGTAGCTGTCATCAAGAGACAGAACCTACATATTTTCTATTAGTTCACCGACAAATTAATGAAAAATCTTATTTGTAAATGTCAGAAAAGTTGAGTTGATGTAATCTAAACTGCCCGTAAGACATTTCATTACAATTAACTGTTTTAACATTGAAAATACCCTGCTTGAAACACACTGTACAAACAACAGCTTGATAACCTGCGTATATCGATAAATGTGCTTGGAGAAACGAATACCGTAGCGAGCGGCTGTTTCCGTTAAACGGAAATAGCTAAAGATTAGAATCTTGAAAATAAAAACTTTTAATAAGAAAAAACACATTGACACTAATTGAAATTTATCTGACAACAAGTTGATGACAGTAATTAATTCTATTACTTTTCAAATGTTAGATATTTCAATCAAAGAACATTAAGAAATTAACGCGCAGGATAAATCAAAAGATTTCACAGGAAAGATTATTTAATTGATTGTATTTGACGATTCATTATCGAATCATAATTAATGCATGCGCGTTATTCATTTGAACGTTATAACACAGATTTTATTTAGATTCTACTCAAAACTTCTCAAGAAATCGAAAAGAAAGTTTCCCAATGAATGTGTGTGAATTTTTGTGGGGGAAATTCTACACAAGGATTAGAAAAACGTAAATATATCAAGCAGAGATTAAAAATGCATTCACCAAAGAATAAATGAAATAAGTAAATACATTTGCTTCTATGGATGTGTGTTTCAGTTTGGTTTTAATGATTAAGAAAGAATGTAAAAAAAATGAAAATTTTCCCACACACACGCACACAAAAGGTCAATGGGTTTCTAGGAATTTATGTGATTTAAATATCATCAACGCATTCACACTCCTCTAAGGGGCGTCAAAATAGTTTTGTTAACTTTATCTCTCATCTATCGGTTTGTTTTGTTCCTTTTTATTTTTAATTCCTAAGAGCTAAACGCAGATAAACAGCAACAACAACAACAACAATTCTCTTAGGTAAAGATAAAAAATGAAAGTATAACAAAATATTCGTAAAGCAGAGAAAACAACAAATAAAATGAAATAAACCCAACAAAAAAAAAAAAAAAAAAAAAATAATACGAGTAGTTTGAGACTAAAGAAACTGAAATTCCTTTGAGGTTGTGCCGCATGCCATTCATTATCTATTATTGACCTATTGATGCTTCCTAATTCCTGGAATTCTCTATGCGGAGTGTACGAGTATGTATGTATCAGTTTACAAGCAAACATTAAAATTATTTTCAAAACTCTGAAAGCAGTTAAGGGAACAAAACAATAGGAATCGGTCGCCCAAGTAACTAAACAATCAACCATCATCCATCCAACCAATCGCCCAACCAGCCAAACAGATGATTAAACAATTTTATACAACAGGGATGGATGCACTGCACTTCCAATTGCAGCGCCTACGAACAAATATTATTTACTACAGATGTTCTTTAATTGGAAAAAAAGTTGAAAAATGAAATAGCGTCTATGCAGTTTCACTCTTATGAATCGGGACCTAACGAAAGTCTCGTTTTATATAATAATCGGAGCAGACCGCTTTGTTTATGGTTTCATTTTTGATTCCTTCCTACTACCTCTTGTAATTGCTAGCATTTCCAAAGACTTAGGTCTTCTAAAGTATCTTTGGAGACTGACTCGTCCATCCCTTACGGGGTTTCCTACACAAATTAACACCATCACCTATTGCGAGGCTCCGTTGTCTATCGCCATCGGAATCTTACGCTCCAAGGCCTTAGGAGTACCTTTAAAGATTAACCCGTCCATTCCTCCCTTTGCCAATTAAACCCGGAGTTCCTTCAGAGGACTCATATAATTCCTACGAGTAATGATGAAAAAGGTGTGTATCCATACAAAGCTCCGTACATACGGGTAAGTCTGTATTAAAACTGGACATGGACTGGCTTCTAGAGTTTGTCTACTAGAGATTAAGCACTCTTTTGACTACGCATCCCTCGCTTATGTGGTTCCACCCTGCATTTTAAAAAGGTAGTGGTAACTACTCTTCATTCGACCTATTTACCCAGCCCTTAGCAGAGACAGGGCTAGATTTCGTCACTGTCTCTGCATGTGGGTTTTTCCCATTATCTGGCATAACCATTTAATTTAATTTTGGTTAAATTTAAAAGCTGAACTGTTTTAGAAAACAATCTTAGACAATGCAGGAATGTCAGGCAATCGAAATTTAATAACTAAAAAAATATAGTTTTAATTGTATAAGTTGACCAGATAGAATTCGTAGTTTTTCCAGTTGTTATATTTCAGGAGTTGCCAAAGTTAGCAATGCCATCTAGTAAGGTTTGCAGTTTCATATATCGTCTTACGCCTGCCCAACGGGTGAGAGCTATTAAAAATTATTATTGCAATTTTAGCTCGTGGAGAAGTATATCGGAAGTATATCGTAATCTTGGGTCTACTGCGCAGGCAATTCGGTGCATCATGAAAAAGTTTGAGCGCAACGACACTCTTTTGTACCTAAAGCCAGCAATGATACCAAGACTGGTGCGAAGTGAAGAACATATATACAGTATCGAAAGACTCCCAGAAATATTGATTGGCGCCGATGAGATGAATTTGGCGTCACTTATTTTGCAGTTGGATTTGGGCCGACATCCATATAAGATTGTGGTAATGCAGGAAATGATGCCAGATGACCATAGACAAGTTCTCTAATTGGGCGCTGGTAATCTTGGCCGGAAATCTAACACCGTTGTTGTTTGAAATTTAAAAAAAATATTGGCCTATAGGACTTACAGGTCACCCTATACAATGACCTCTTAAATAAATGCCCAGGAGTATTAAAGCAAACAATTACGGCCAGACTCCCGCAAGATTGAAAAAGATAATTTCTCAACTTGGTAGGATGACGCTTGATACCATTTTATACGCCTTGCACGCTTGCGAAATGTCAGTAGGCTACCTTTAATGTCTCCAATATTTCCGCACATGATATTTTGTTAGGAAAACAAAATACTTCAGACAAACACTTGGCATACGCTTGGAGCGTTTAAATGTATCATCCAGTCCTCTAAAACAAATTACCGAGTTTAATCAAAACAAATTCCATTGCCGTAACAAGAGAGTCATAAAGATTGATCTACATTGTGTCGGCATTCTTTGTACAAAGATCGGAAAGATTCAAAAATGTTATTAATTCTCGCGACCATCGATAAATGGGGATCAGATAACGTTCGGGCTTTTTGGTAAGAACTCTTTCAGATACTTTAAGAAGGTTATGATTTTTTTTTGTTGTGGCTCCGATGGTCGACAATATGGTGGATCTGCAAAAGGCCAGATAGAATTTTACTTCAACTCCCAAATATAAAATTTGACTCCTGAATTTAAGGCACAAAAAAACCAATTGCCATCACCAAAAAGTCACAAGTATATTTGTAAATATTAACACCCATTTTCCATTCCTGCTACGCAGAGTAGAGAGCACAACTTACACGAAGTCTTTCACAATAGACTCGTATTAGATGGGTTCGAATGGGTGAATGGTTGTTTTGGATAAATCGATAGATTGTATGTAGATACGACTACTATTTAGATGGATGGGTAATAAGGAAAACAGTAATGTTTTCTTTAAATAAAAATACTAAAAGACAAGAAAAAATAACCAAATAAATATCAGTACACTTAGAGATAAAGTTATATTCTCTTGTATTCTGACATTGGATACAAATATGTTCGCACAAAAATACAACTGTGAAAAAATGGCCAAGGATTTAGGTTGTAAAAAGTACGCAGATCAAAATGAGGACCAAGTGCTTGATATGTGCAATATTATCAAAGCAGTCTGCTAGTATGGCAATATTTTTTTAACTTTCTAGTATAGGGCAGTTTTATAGGAAAAATGTTACCAAACTAGCAGGTTGCTTGATTGTACATATCAAGCACTTAGTCCTAAGGTTTTAGATAGAAACTTTTCCTTATTTTCACATTTATTTTTTTGTGCGGATCTGACTCCTTTTTTATAACTTCTTATTTTTTTTTAATAATTTGAGCTCTCTACCTATAAGTAAGGAGTACCCCAGTCCCCTATTTGTCCCAGAAAAATAAGGGGAACCCTAGTCCACCTAGACATAAACTCCACATTTTCAGAGTACCTTTTCCCCAAGACATCCCTGTATACCAAATTTCAGCTCTCTAGCTATAGTGGAAGTACCCTATAACATGGATAAGTGTGTGAATCAATCAATAGGTACATTTTACACGTTCATATCTTGGGAAGGTTTTACGGTAATACTTTGGAACTTCAGCCATGAGGTTACCTATAGAGTAGAGTCCTTATGTTTCAAGTTACATTATTTCACGTTGAAATAAAGCAAAGTGTGATGCAAACCACAGCTACAACATTACATTCCTGAAGGGGTTTCACCAACACCAATCCGTGGTAGTAATCGGTTGGTTGCTAGTCATACCTTGAAGGTTCTTATGTTCCAGTTGCAGCTCCAGACAAACTAGAAAGGCGTTTTCCTTCATATTCTCCGTCAAGTAACATCTCGAAATGGCGGTACATGATACATCGGAAAGACGTGCAATTTTAAAAACGGCAATGTTTCGGATTGGTAAGTTGTTTGGTCAAGCGAGAGATGGGATTGTGTAGCCCCGTTCAGATAAAATAAGTCGCAAGTTAAAAACTATTACAAAAATAGTTACTTCTGCACTGTCGTTTACTTCGCAATAAGTTCGGATGAAACGATTTAACTCAATGTTTATGTGAAAGTGTCATTAGATCATAGATTAGGAAATTCGATTTCAATTGAATTGAATTGCTCTTATTGACCTTGGACGCCTCGCAACAGTGTAATATCTCTAATAATTTTTAACGCAGTTCACTCGTTGCGCACCCGTAAGGGCTAACACCCCCACCCCCGCGCGCCTCTCCGCCTTACCGTTCAGAAGCATATATACATCGTACTTCTTTCTAGCCCATCCTGTATCACTAAGCATATATACACCTGGGAATATAAAAATTTGTAAGAACAATGCCCACCAAGCACAGTCAATGTGTGGTCATCGTTGCATGAGTTTCAGGTGCAATTAAAGGATGCATTTATCTTCACACCAAATACGATGGCGTTGCTCATTAACATACCGCAATTAACCAGAATTCCATCGCTGAACACAATTTATTTGTTTTATTTTCCTAGACGTTTCCTTAAGTCAACTCACTAGCAGATCGCCAGGTTTTAGTTCTTTAACGACCTGTGATTTACACACTTTTAGAACTACAGGGATTTTTTCCTGCCTGCTTAATAGGTCTTAATGACTATGACTTTGTAAAATAAAAAAACGTAATTTGCAAACTATTTTTGGGTTGCTTGGGTTACACCAATGAAAATATAGCAGACGAAAAGGCTTCTAAGACGCACGCATACGAAATTATACTTTTGGCCCAAAACTTCGTTTAATAGTTCAACAAAATTGGAACGAACTACTAAAAGCACAATTATTTTTCTAAGTGTATTTCCAATCAGATATATTTGTCTTTTTGTTTATATTTATGTTTTACATTTAGTAATATTTTTATATGAACTGATAGACAAACGACCTAACAACCACATTTAAGTATTTTCTTTTTTTTCTTGACGGTGGAAAACCGTAAGATAATCTCATCTCTACAAAAACATAAGAATGAAATGTACTTCAGAGACAAATTTCAAAGACGAATTTATTTGTTGTTGTTTCTGGGACAGGCATTTACACTTCCTCCTAAGCGCGTTGCAGTGGCGGGTGCTCAAAAGAAAGAGATTCTAACTTTTAAAATTCTTTATAAAATACGGCTCAAAATGTACCACCCTATCGGAGGATTAATGGCAGCCACTGTCATCTTTTTGGAGATATTCAGCTCCATTTACACACATCCTCGTCGCTTCAGTTTAGTATCAGTGTCAGTGAAATATAAAATATCGTTGCCCTCCAGTATCAAGTAGAGCCGTCCGGTACTATCGTGCTGCTTTAGTGTCCGTGTTAATTGGACACTAAGATCGATGCTGATCGGCGCTGACACTGAACTAATACGGCACTGATATGTGTAAAAAGGCCTTAAATCGTCAGTGATTTTGATGCAATATAATTTTCGATGCCGATTTCCCAATAGTACTACGCACACTGATCAAGCACTGATGAGTTTAATCGCTCAGGTTCGCTATGGCTAAAGTTATTGTGTATGAACTAACAATTCCAAAATCTACGCAATTCACTTTAACACCTTCGCTGTACTGCTGATACATTTTGGTAAAATACTTGAAGGTGTGTCCTTAAAAAGTGCGGATAGTCCGTTAGCTACGTCCTGTATATCTTTAATCCCTTTGCGCATTTGACGAATGGAACGCAAGTGCCAAGTAGCGCCTCTTTCGTTCATAAGCAGGGGATAAAGAGAGCCGGTTTAAACCCTGACTTTGGTTCAGTAAAAGTCATCAGCTGGGGTGTAAGTTCTGGCATCTGATTTAAGAAATAACCCGTGCTATAGCTTCTTGCAGCAATACTTTATTCAGTGTGAACAGATCTTCCTCTACTAGAGAAAAGGAATGTGTCTTCAGTAGTGGCATTAGAAAATAAATGGGAATGAAAATATGTGTTGTAGTCTAGCAAGCTCCGAAGATCAGGAATAATAGCTAGTGGTAAATATTTTAATCTCAAGCCGACAAATACAACAGTGCCCTAATGCGCTTTTATAGGTATTTGTGGGATACAAGCGCAGTTACAATTAACAGAGCTTCACTTAAGCTCAGTCACTCTTCCTGAATTGGAAAATGCACTTTGCTTGAGGTGTTTGCACAATAACAACCCCAAAGATGATACAAAGATTATAAAACTTTGGTAGGGAGAAACTCGCTTCATATTTTCAGGTTGCCCTTACAATCTCATGTCATGATTGTTAACAGAAAATAATACTCTTCCATGTCATGGAAACATATTCGTAAATGGCCCTACCACCTGCTAGTCCATACTGCATATTTGCCAAATTGAGCTCCAGCCTGAACCTAAACAATCTCAAAAATAGGTTGACGGTATGAGATTTGGGGCGAATGAACCCCTATTTCGAGGACCTTGAGCAAAGCTATTACTCGTATTTGGAAGAAATAAGTAAATTTTGAAAACAATGGACTATATCGACCCAGCTTAAATGCGACTATATTAAGTACCTTGCGAACGTTACTTTGGGAAAAAATATCTGTTATTGAAAAATAAGAGAGTTCGCAAACGGGGGAAAATTGGTGTCGATGCGGTTAAGGGTCTTATAGCTGGATATGTAAGCCATCATTATTTTCACTAAGAAATGTTTGAGGTTAAGCTTGAGACATATTAGGCTTTTGCATTACCAGGCTTCGATCAAACGTCCGATGAAAGGTACAACGACTGGAGGTTCTGCTGGAATCCTGGTCATGAACGAACATGCCGGTTTTCTTGTCAACAGAAGAGCTCTGCGGGATTTCATGGTCGGAAACCTTTCAAGAACTTTATAGTCTATAGCAGACCAAGCAAACGAGCGCGCTGTCCTCAAATTGACTGACCATTTTGTAGCCAACGTAACAGATCTGCACAAAACATTTCAAGGGTAAGCAGTCATAGGTCATTTTTATTTAAATATTATTTACATTAATGTAGCAGCTGGAATCTCTGTTATGATCTGTATAAAATCCGAAGTAATAAAGGTGTGTTAAGTGTGTATTCTTTAACAGGGCAACATTTTTATTTAAGAAACGAAAACGCCATTACTTCAATATTAACACAATTAAACTATCACATTAATTTGAAAAACCTTCTATGATTACATTGATTATAAAAACTTTTAACTAAAATTTATGAACGTGGGTACAAAGAGTCAGATTAAGTCTGTTTCAGATATGTAAGCATCTGACTGACTATTTACTTTCCTCACAGAATAAAATCTACCCTTAAACACAATCTCATTACAAAAACATTAACTTTTTCTTCTACACATTTGCACCTCTATGTTCCATCTACCGCAGACAAAAAATATATTCGAACATAAATAATTGATTAACTGATTTGTATCGCAATTAAAAAAATTCAAAGTCCCCTTAGAATTTGAGCGTCCAAGACGTCTTGTGACACAAATTTCTTACACTAAATATTTTCCATTCACTGTATTTATTGCCTACAAAATTTTTTATACGAAATGAAAATTTACATTTTTAAAATTCTTTAACAAAATTCCAGGAATCCACTATAAAAATGATTGCCCTCATTCTGTTGAATGTGTTCAGGGGAAAATTTATTTGAATTCGTTGGAAAACGAGTTGAATGAGTTAATGGAATGCATAAATTAAATGGTAATTAAGAAATTTTTTGTTTGTTTTCATTTTGATTTTTATTTGTGGTTTTTATAGCGGCTGCCATTACAAAAGATCCATTAACTTACACTGGAGTTAATCGTTACGAGTTTGATGGGAGAATTAGAGCGCCGGGGTGGGTGGCAGTAGAAATAATTAGGTACTCAATTTGATACTTAATGTCAAATTGGCTTAAGAAGCGGTAATAATATTAATCGTTTAGTCGTAATGGTCTCTGGGGTCTCTAACGGTCTAATTATGAATGTAAAGTTCATTTAAGAAACTCAACCTAAAGGCGTCTAATTTTTAATCGAGATTTTAGAAAAGAAAATTATGTTTACATTCCTAGACAAAACAAAAAACCATAAAAATATGTGTTTGGCAGTCTACTTTCGTGTGATTTTTAAGGCCCCTTTCACACTATTAAATTAAGAGAAGCGACTTGTCAGGGAACACAAATAAAATGAGAAAGTGTTATAGAGGGAAATCAATACGATTCTGACGGAAATTTAAGTCGTAGGTCTTTCACTCTCAAGACAAACAATGCAATGAGAATATTTTTTTCTTTTATTATTTTTTTTTTTTGACATTCAGAATGATTATCATTCGAATTCGCTCTTCTAAAATCTTACGAAAATCCAAACACTTCTATAATAGTGTAAAAGGGGCTTTTTTATTAATGTCATTCAATACCTGAGATGCTACGGAGCAAGTTAAGACATAAGAAATAATTTTCGCGAGATAAGATACGAAAATAAATTCAAGCATGGTTTGACTTGTACTGCTCAGCTCTGCTGGCATATTCCTGTAATTGAATTGGTTCACGAAACAATTCCGTGTTCATGTCATGATATCAAGTAACAATTACTTTAATGAAGTAGGGTCCAATGTCGCCGCCGCACCAGAAGCACATAGTGGTCTTATTTGTGTTCGAAAAGTGAGTTCTCAAAAC
Organism: Phania funesta; assembly: GCA_963932375.1. Taxonomy (NCBI): domain Eukaryota; kingdom Metazoa; phylum Arthropoda; class Insecta; order Diptera; family Tachinidae; genus Phania; species Phania funesta. Next base: position 65,702,409 of record OZ010656.1, on the reverse strand, counting down.
CCCTGCGGGTCAAAATACGTTTCATATTTTAGAATAAGTCAAATGTTGCATTCTCTTTGCTGTGCGTTGTCATTCTACTGCAGTTTTTTTGTGGTTTAAAATTGTCAGCATGTTGATGCAGAAACCTAAGCAATGTTCCTGGACTTTCACCAATACACTCGCGCATTGCTTCTAACAGCTGATCCAGTTTCGCTGAACACATGTGAACTCTCTTCACACATGACGACGTTAAAAAAAATATTTCGATAATATTTTATACGAACTGCACCAGGAAAACTTTCAATATATTCAAATTTCGGAACACACCTTTAGTAAAATTGGTCTCCAGTCGTCTTCGTCCAATGGGTTATAAAAGTCTGCATTTTGAGCAACAATATAAACTTTAAACATATTTTCTTCACATTATTGAAAATTCGATTGGTCCCAACTCTGAAGGAAACATGGTTTTCCATATTCCGGGACCGGTAAGGTACAGTAAAATATATATTTTTTATGCACTCACGGAAGGAAAGCGATAAAAAAAATGGTTACGCTGGATAGGGAGCTACTAAGCTAAGTAAATTATTTTATAGGCTGCCGCTACCGTGTGTCAATTTATGGTTAGGAAAGTAGCAAAAGAGCTGTAAACTCAGTTTTCAACTCATACGAAAATGTGTGATAAGAGATTTCTCCTCCGTCGTTACCTGTTACGAAATAGCAAGAAAATGTGTCAACCGCACTTAATGTCAATTTAATGCGCCAATTAGTGATTTAGGTAACGGGTAACTTTTTAAGCGTTTGGGTTTTGAAAATTTAAAAAAAACACAGCAAGTTTGTAAAAGTGAATGAAATATTTATTTTGGCCGATAAAATAATGTCTGCCATTTACTATTTAAAGATTATTTTATGTAATTGTTGACTGCGGCTATGCCGTACATAGGTGGTCCATCCCTGATTTTAAATTTGCCATAATTCTTCTAGCATTTCTGTCGATATCTCACCAAGGACAGTTGTAATGTTGTCTTCCAGGGCTGTAATTGTGACTGGCTTGTCCCTGTATACGAGGGATTTTACGTCTCCTCACTACAAATAGTCTAGTAGGTTCAAATCGCATGGCATTGGCGGCCAATGGACTGCTCCAAAAAATGGTATTTATTGCTCACCAAACTCGCTTTTCAATAGGTTCGTGGTATCGCATAACGTGTGGTATGAGGCACAATATTGTTGAAGCCACATGCCAACCAATTCCTCCATTTTGGACCAAAAAAGTCGGTAATTATCGCAAGGCACATTGAAGATGTACGGTCCAGTAATGCTGCCGGCCCCCAAACTGCACCATCTTTCCAGATGCATTGGTAGCTCTGTCTCTGGCTGCTCTTCACATCGAATTGACAATTCTTAACAAATGTTAACATAAACATTGAGCCAAAAATGAGCTTCATTGCTGAAGTAAACTTTTCGATAGAAACACATTTCTCACGCAGCTCGAATTTTGATAATAAAATTCCTCGTGATATGGCACACATTACTGGGCATTTTTGGTATTGCCAAATGTCAAGAATTTTTTTTGCACTAAAAAAAAAATTGGCATAAAATCATCATGGAAAACTGAGCACGAGATAAGTGTCAAACTAAAGTCCATAAAAGGTAGAAGTGGTTGGTTTATTAGGGAACTGTAAACGCGAAGATAAGTATTAATTGGCTTTGGAAGTTCTTGGTAAATAATTTCTTATATTTAGCTTTGGTGGGGTTTCCCACTTCAAATTTCTCTCTGCCAATAAGCAAAACTGCTGCATTTGAAATGAAAATAATTTAAAAAAGGTGAGGTTTACCGCGACCGATTCGGGCTCTTCAATTGAATGCTCTTGTATGTTACTACAAGGATTTATTGAAAGAAATGTTTTCTAGTAATGGACACGTAAATTGGTTTTCAAGATCATGCCATGGTTGCAGCCACAAACGAATGACGCCTTGGAAGACAACATTCACATTGTTATCAGTTGAGAAGAGGTCGTAAAAAGTACTTTCTGGTTAGCCTTCCTCCGAGCTAGCCGAGGTGGCCATATGCCGGAATATTCAATTAAAAATGACAAGGAATTATGCCGGAAATCATATTCAATTAAAAATAACAAGGAATTATATTTCGAATAATGCCAAATGTATCGCAATTGGTCTGTGTTTCGTCTTTATTTAAATTTCTATACCACTAAAGAAAACACCCTGCGCTTAGACTGTCTTTTCATTGCCTTAGTTTTCGTCTGATTTCAAGTAAGTATATGGCAGCTAAAATTCATATTGTTTTTTAGATGAAATAAGTATAGGATCTATTTTGAACTGAGCTCAGATGAAAAATTAAAAAATGAATATTAGACACACTATAGACATTTTAGACATTGAAATCAGACGTGAGCTCAGATAGTGTAAAAGCAGCTTTAGAGTTATGTTATTAAAAACAATTAGAATTATTGTCAAATGTTAAGAAACATAAGAAAGAAAATGCTCTTGCTGTTTTGCTATTCCAGTCACATCTGTTTTTCTTTTTGATGTAAGAAACATATTTCTGAAATAACTCTGCTTTGTTTTATTTTTCCTCTATGCCGAACAGTGGCATTGTACATTAATGCCCATTAATAACTATAGGATTGAAATGTTACACCTGTCAAAAGTCGTCTGTATGCTGAAAAGTTATGATAGTGTAGATTGAAACTAAATGTGACAGATTATATGATTTGCTCATGTTTTAAAAAATATCTTAAAATCAGAGTCCATATTTTGTTATATTTTTCTTTTGTGTGATAGTGTGGGACGGACAAATCATTTTGTTGGGTTTTTTTGGGTGGGTCAGCATTCTGTCAACAGAATTCCCGATTGAATCGTATGATTTTGTAGGATTCTTCTACATAAAAATTTGTCGTATTACTTCTGTGATAATGTGCACCGCCCTCTAGGCGACTTGTTTTCAATTTGTTTAACTTAACTACGGCAATTGTTATAAAAATAAATATTTTGCTGATTTGACAAAACTTTTTTTAATTTGACAGAAACTTGTCGATTAAGAAATCGTTGTTCTTTTAATTTCGCCATTTTTGTCATTAATAATTCTCTCTCCCTTCTTATCTTATTTGTAAGGTAGCATGTTTTGATCTTCTGATCGAGCTTAAATTTATTTTTTAGTGTTGAGTTTTTTCGACACATAAAAAAGCTGAACGTGATTTGATCTGCTGCTCGATTTTTCTTTTACTCAAACCTTGTTATGTGTCCTTACGCTACATTCTCCCCTTTTAAAGTTAAGGCTGCCAATTAGCTTAGATGTTTACAACCCCTCTCGCTTGGCTCATTTCCAAACACAAAAACAGATAAATAGTAACAAAACACGAGTACAATTAACACACAACTAAAGAATTACTCTCTGCCCTCCCAACATGGTAGCTGAAGTTTATTCTATGACTGACTCATTTTTTGTTTTCGTTATCAGAAAGCACAAGAGTGATGAATGCTTCCACTATACACATACATAGATACATTCATATGTATTATGCCCACCGCCATTTTGTAGTTCAAAATGTATCTATTATTATTTTATATAAAGGTTTGCTTAATAGATACAGTGACTCATAAAACTATTCATACCAGACATTTTTCAACCACAAAAATTATATTGTGTGAATCGTGCAAAGAAATTATAAATGAAGAATTGGACCAACATTTTTTTTTTGTTTTTGAAAAATTTATGATTTTCTGTAATGCGCATTTGTCTAAGGAGTATGTGTAATTTTCTGTATCACTGTGTTTCATGGTCTTTTGAAAGAAAGGTGTACTCTTTTGGATAAGTCTAGAACTTTTCCACCTTTTATCTTGTAACAGAGTTGGTGAAGTTTGGCACCTTCTAACAAGAGTACTTCTGGTCACTAATTAGGCATTCCTGAAACACACACACGCGTCTTGTAGCGTCACCAACTCGTAACAACACAAATGCATAGAGTGATCAGCATCTTTTGTAAATTTGAAGACGAATTCGAAAATCGAATTCACCACTCTTAATTTATTTTTAACAACAACAAAATTGTGAATTAAACAACACAAAAATAAAATGGAAGAATATGAAAAGAAAACAAGAATACAAGAAAACAATATTATTCGCGTCATTGTTGTTGCTTTTGATGACAAAATTCCAGCCAAGCGTAACAATAACCATTTAGAAAAGAAAAATACATGTAAGACAGCTAAGTTCAGCTGTGCCGAAGCTTACATACCCTTCTCCAAGTTACGAATAACTTAGGTTGAGGTGAAATATAGTTATTGGAAAAGGGTTTCCTTTCTTGAATTGAAAGTTTTGATCCAACAAAAAATGTAAATTATAACGGGTTCTTTCTTTGTTTGAAATTCAACTGTTTTTAATTGACTCAATTAAATATATTATCAAATTTTGATCTTATGTATTGTTGTGATTAAATCAATAACTGAGTCCATCAGGAACTTAATTCAAACACTTTTTTGTTAAATAAATAGTTGAGTCAATTATAAACTTAAATAGATTTTAAGCTAAAACTAAACAAAGCTTTAAGTCAGATTGCCATTACAAGCTAATTAATTATTAATTAAAAAGTATTTTAAAATTAAATTGTATGCACTGCACATAAATTCACCTTATTTCTTGAATATCACAGTAATAAAGGATAAAAGGATAGGAGGGACATCTAATCGAATTCGTCTACTATTAGTTTCCTATATGTGTTGCAAGCAATGTCGTACATAGCTATTTAACGCTAAATAATTCCTGCTGTTCAGAATATTAACGACTATTGTTATTTAAAGTGAGTGGTAGTTTGCCGTGACTTGGGCAACTTTCTATGAAAGCGAATAGTGTTCTTAACAGCGTCCGTGTTACACAGATCGCAAAAGCCAACTTATATATTCCTGTAGGATCTGGCTCTGATAATTAGGCTAGTAGTGCGCAATGTTCTTCTTTATTTAAAAAAAAATTATATTTAGCTATCATCTTACTAGGTTTGAGATATTACTAATTAGTAGTGCAGCAAATAAAGAATTGTTATTAGTCTGAGAAAGAACGGCTATAATTATTTAACGATTTAAGAAAAATATAGGAAACCCCCTTATACAGGTACTTAGTTCTTATTTTTGCGCAAGATGCAAAAATAAAGTCCTACAATGCAGTTTGGACTTTGATGAAATTTTTTTTATTATGTTTGAATATAACGGCCATGTTCCGACACTCGCATCTTGCACAAAATTTGTGATTGTGCACAAAATTCGCATGTGAGGTGTTCTGTAACTCGCATTCGCAAGAGTTTTGGCGAGTTCAAGTCGCAAGAGTATACTGAAGTGAACTGCTGATGTATTTAAACTACACTAGTCTTTAAAGAAACTACAAAGTTATGAATAAATTGAATTAATAGTGTTTTCTTTTTATTTTAGTCAAAACTAAAGAGATTTTGTAACAAATTATTTCTAAAAACATGAAATTTAAAAACGTTCTTTGCTTCTGCAACTTTTGCCTCTGTATTTCTTCTTTTGCACTGGCGATTTCAATGAACAGCTGATACGAGTCATCTTCGAAAAATATACGCAGCTAGTGCTGTAATTAATTCAAATGAAATGCCCGGGTATTTTTTGTAATATTCCAGGTTCAGGTATTAGAAATATTAAAAATACAGAGTTTTTTTTACAGTTTTACAAAAGCAAATCGCAAGTAAAACGCGTGAGTTGCAAAACATGCAGAAAAAAGTTTGGCGATTTGCTACTCGCATGCGATTTGACACACTTGCGAGTGTCAGAACATGCCCGTAAGTTTTTTTATTTTCGTTTTAGCTAGTTTTGTTTGCATATTTTTAGTGTACAAAGTGAATTCCATATTTTTTAGAAGTTTCGCGAACGCATAGTACGCCTTTTACAATCGTTCAAAGTGTAAACTTTGTCTTTCAATGAAATTCTTTCTCTGTTTCCCATTTAACATTAAATAAAAACGGTATGAGCATAATCTAAATTGTCTAAATTTCTTCGTTGTGATGTGGGGAGATATCGAAGCAGACCGCTAACTTTATGGATCGCTTTTTGACCACGAATTGATTTCAAGCAACCGATTCGTAACTCACGATTATCTTACTCTCATTCAAGTCTCGTGCTACCACTAGCCTTTACTATCGACTATAGTGATTTAAGACTGTCGACCTTGTTCTCAATCACGGAATCTCTTGTAATAGCTATCATTTGCTTAAGGCTTAGGTCCTCCATGACATTTACACTTAAGAAGTATCTGCCCGTGGTCCTAAGTCTTATGCTAGCCAGTCCTGCACATTTATCCATCTCTTCCGGATTCCTCCTTTGGCCAATTTGTTTTTGCAGCCATTAACCTCTCCGTCTCCTTGGAGGCGTCCTGATTTATCCCTTTAATGCACCGGTAGGTCTGTATTAAAACTGGAGACCGACTGGTATTCAGAGTTCGCATACTTGAGACCAATCACCCTCTTGGCCACGCATCCCTGGCGTATGATGTTCCACCGTGGATTAGGGATTTTTTATACGAGAGTGTTAACTTCTCTCCGCTCGACTAATTTAGCCAGACTGCTAACAGAAGCAGGAACCTCTTACCTGCCGCCACTACGTGGAAGTATAATTTGATTTGACATGCATATCATATTGTTAACACCTTTGAAAAACAAGTTTGCTAACTTTAATTTAGAAAAATATTTTTTGCTAAGTAGTTTTAAAAAATTATTCGAATATTCGACTAACATCATTCGAATAATTTTTTATTCTAAATTGAAAGATTTTAATTTAGAAAATTATTTCTAGCTAATATTTTATCCCAACTCATTTTGTTATAAACAAAACCATTCATTATTGAGTGTGGTGAAGCTAGTCTCTATGTGCTAGTCATATGCGCGGGTTGCTCAGGCAAGCTCATCAAAAGGCCTTTACCCAACTTTTTAGAAGAACTTACACGTCTTACGTTCGAGATTCTTTAGACCAAATGAGAAATCCAGAGAAAATCAAGATAAAAACATTACTGTTTTAACAAAAAGCTAACTTTAAAACTTTTAATCGTTCGAACACAATTGTGTTGTTTTATTCAGTTTTAGTGAAATTTCAATATTGAGTGAAATTTACATTTTGGTAAAATTCATATTTGAGTAAAATTTATATTTTTTTCGCAAGTCTTTTCAAAATTAGAAATTTTATTTTTTTTTTATGGTAGGACCAGCACTCAGGGGATGACCCCTATTCATGCAATGAATTGTGCTAGAACTAGGAAAAGAGGTTATGGGAAGGAGGATAAAGGGAGTAGTGTTTATTAATATTTGATTTGAACCTTTCCACAGAGAAAGTGGGAGGAAAGACCTCTTCTGGAAGCTTATTCCACATAAGAATGGTCCCGCTAAAGAACGAATTCTGCCTGTAGTGCGTTGTGCTCTTGATGAAGTACGTGTGGTGCGTATGAACGGACGGGTTTCGGGAATAATATCCCTAATTTCATCATAGCACAATCCATTGTAGTAGCGATAGAACATCAAAACACACCCCACATTGCGTCGATGCTCGAGAGAGTCAATAGAGTTTGATGCCCTACTGTCACCGATGAGCACCTTCGCCCTCTCCTGTACGCGGTCGAGTAACTCCAAAATAGACTTTGAAGCACTGGCCCATACATGAGAGTTGTATTCCATTTTCGGTCGGATATAAGTGGTATCGATAGTTAGGAGATCGGATGGGTTGAAGTACTTCTTACACCGTTTGAGGAAGCCTAGGCACTTGAATGCTTCTTTCGACACTTGAAAGATGTGTTGGGTCCATCGGGCATCACACTGAATCTTTATGCCAAGAACATCAAGAGCTTCTGATTCCTCAATATCCATACCACCCATAACTACAGATGGAGCAGCAAAGTCCGCCGTGCGTCTGTGTGTTAGCATACAATACTGGGTCTTATTGGGGTTCAAATCAACCCTATTCGCACGACCCCATTCTGTGATCGTCACAATATCAATATTTAATGAATCATACATGCGGTGTCTCATGGCCCCAATCTCTAAGAGGCTTAGACTGTTGATGAATGAGTAAGAATGGCATATGCTGCTGTCATCTGCAAAAGAATCAATCGGGTTGGAAGTTTGACGAAGAAGGTCATCTAGGAAGATAAGAAATAGAGTAGCAGAAAGAACGGAGCCCTGTGGTACCCCTGAATTGATCTTGAACTCGTCTGATGAGATCCCGTCTGCAACAACTCGTATAGTGCGATCTCTGAGAAAGCTCGATATAAGTCGAGAGAAGTTATTACCGACACCAAAAGCAACAAGTTTTGACAAGAGCGCGCCATGCCACACCCTATCAAACGCCTTGGAAATATCTAGAGCCACCACCTTACTTTCGCCAAAATGATGTATGGACCTACACCATCTCTCCTAGAGGAAGGCCAGTATTCTCGCCCGTAGAGCGCCCTCTACAAAATCCATACTGACGGTCGTGAAGTAAATTGTTGGACTCCAGGTAATTAACAAGATGGAAATTCACCATACTTTCCATAACCTTGGAAAGCGCCGAACAAATTGCTATTGGACGGTAATTTTATTTTAATGAACGGGCTGGAGAATAAGTTCGACAGAGACGCTAAAAAACGCTACGTTTTGACAACGCCAAATTTCACGAAAGAAATTAACTAAAAGGCTTATTGCAGCTCTTTTAGTTGGTTCTTATATTTAAAATGCTCAAGATATTATTTTATTCGAACTGATTTTCAAATCCACCGACCATTATGTGTTCGCAAGTGGCTGTTGTTGACTTTCGTTAGCAATAATTGGTCCAACTTCTATGACCGTAAGTTAAATCGGGCCTTTAGAAAGTTGATTTCAACTCCAGACAGAGTTCAAAAGGATCCAAAATATGTTTGCATACATAGCCATACCTACATACATATACAATGTACAAACATCCTTACTTCTACTTAATGGGGTCGCAATGAATATTGTGGCAACTACAAACGGAGTGATAAATTAACACCTTTGGCGAAGGGTATGACAACAACGAAACAACAAATTTAACAAAATGAAATTTAAAACAAAAAAATACATTTCGTTGGACACGACGCTTTAACGAAATACGATCGTTTGACCAATTAGATTAAACCAATTTCCCTGCTGAGTTGAGCCAACAACAACAACATACACAGCCATCCATCTACGCAGCATTAGCATTGAAATAAATAATAAAGCACGAAAAACATTCATACAAACAGAAGAATAAATGTTTATACTAAAAGCCTCCACAGAGTCGGTGCTCTAATTGAATTGAATAAAAAAGAGCTGAGAAATCGAGCGAGCGACACGAAAGACGACCAGCGATCAACGATCATTTATATTTCAACATTTAATCGATCCGACAGACTACTGGAACGACGATCATTTTTAAGAGTACGTCAGCATATACCTACTCTAAAATTTGTACTCACACATTTGTTAAACACTGAGTAAAAGTTTTGATCGTCAAGAGCAGATCGTATGAAATTTCTTATCTTTTTTAAATGGACGCCATTTTATAAAGTTGTTTGTAGTTGCTAAATGATATGAACTAGAAAATATGAAATAGATTATTGCGTAGTATCTTTTTTAATAACAACAAAAAACAAAATATTCAATCAAAAACAAAACAACCTGTGTTTTACTAAATTCAACTACTGAAAACGTTTGTTATTCTTAAGACGACTTCAGATGTGGCTTCTTATGCATAGCCATGGTATTTAACCACTTCCGAGAAACCTTTAGCTTCGATTGCAATAGCATTCATACCGCTATTTCTACAATTGGAAAAAAAGTTATGCGCCACGTCAGAGCACTTTATTGTCAATTTTCCGTTTTGTAATCATTCTCATGATCTCAATCGGAATGGAGAGGCATTCGTTTGGTTTTCTTCTCACGAAGTTTATTTAATCCTTGCCGCATTTTTGGAATTGCTAAACTTTCTGAGAACATAACTAAGTTTAGAGGACATCAATCAGCCAGAAATATGGTGATATTTCAACTTCCCTGATTCACTGTGGCGTACAGAGGATTAAAATCGACAAAAATGGCGATTAGTTTAGATGAAATGGTTATTTTTTCGAATATTTACGTCAAAATTAGTAAAATGAAATTACAGTATATTTTAGTAGAATTTTTTTAAACAAAATTTATATAAATATTAAAGAAAGACTTTTTCCTGGGGCCCATACTCGTCATACTCTTCTCTATCGGCGACGTCATATTAATCATTGTCATCCATATGTATTATTTGCACTTTCGGGTGACACGTTCGGCGAAATAATTGGATTACTGCTGATTTTGGTAGTCGTTAGTTGGCTTTTGCCAGAAATAACTGGATCTTAGGTGGCAGGCACGTGTTAAGTATATCCCGATCCTATTCCTTCCGGCTACATTTTAGTAATCTTTTTTTCAAGCTTATTATCTTTCTCTGAAAGTGGACCAATCAATATGGCAATAGATCGTACGAAATGATTACTAGATGATGTATTAAAAGCTTATGCATGGTAGGAGGTATGTATGTCAAACCCCGGATATTAATTTACAAAAATTCGACCAGCGTTATATGAAAAGTCTTTGCGTTTTTTTAACATCTATTTCATGACCAGAAGATAGGACAATTAAGATTATGCAAATCAACTCTGTAAATATCAGCTGATATTTCAGCGTTTTTAAAAAATTTGGGTGTGTTGTCATCACTCGGATTGCGGAATCTCAGTTTTTTTTATTTGGTCTATAAGTAGTTCAATTTGGTTTCTAAGTCTCCTTTGAACTCGAGTCTTGGTTTCAACATTTACTCTTTTATCGGAATCGGTTTTAGCTTGCCTTTTTTTATTGTTAATTTATGCGACAAATGAAGAAGAGATTAATAAAAACGAATCCAACCATGCAGTATGGATACGGATAAGGTTTTTTAGATATGCAATGCTTTTTAAATTTTGGATTATAATTTTCTTTGAGCAAAAATAAAAATTATTTTTAACTTAAAAAAAAGTTAGAAGAGCTAAAAAAATTAAATTGTTTCAAAAACCAAATTTAATAAAAAACCGAACTTTTACCAAACAAAAGCACCAATGTCGAAATTTTCAATATTTTTAAATTTTATCACAAAAATATTGATTTCAACGAAATTTTGGAATTTCACCAAAAATCAACATTTTATCGAAAAAAAAGCACGAAAATTTTAACACAATTCGGGAATATGATCAACAATTTTTCAATTTACCAACAATTAAAAAATTCTCCACAAATTCTAAGATTAATAAAATTTCAATGTTTTCAAATGCTATAAGTTTCGCCAAATCGAAATTTAACTGAAAATTTATGGAAAATGTCGAAAAGCGCTAATCATCAGGAATTCACCAACAAATTTTAAATTCACAATAAAATATGAATGTCACAGACCAAAATTTTAAATTACGCAAGGCATTAAATTTGACAAAAAAAATTGCAATATAGATATATCTAGAACCCATTTCCATTATCCGGTTTCGACTATGTATATATTTTTCCTTTTTCTCTCTTTTTCACCAAATTTGCATATTTTACAAAAAATTACACCAAAAGTTCTTATCGCAATTTTACTGAAAATTCGAAATGTTATCGAGACTGTCTACAAAACTTCGATATTTTACCAGAAAGTCGTAAGAAATTTAAATTTCGCCACAATTGCAAATGTGCAATGCAACAAACAAGCAATCGAAAATTTCACAAAATAATGTAACCGTGTTGAAGCGTTCGAGACTAAAATGTTAACGGAAAAAGTCAGAATTGCGTCAAAATAAGCCCTTCCGAACACGCCAAGAATCAATATTCTCATGTCAACCATATTATGTTTCTATAGCAATATATTGTTTTACCAAACATCGAGTGGTTATTTGAATACATTGCTTTAGTTGAGATAAACAAATTATTGTTTACATTTAATCATTAAATGATTTCCAACTGGGCTCAGTTGAACATTACAATAATTCTAACCACAAATTAAAATAATTTGTACAAAAATAATATAGTAACACTAACCATAACGTGTTTTAATAGACATAATATGTAAAATGGCGTTCAAATGGTGTTCAAACAGAGTTGAATATTAAGAATTCGATGGATGGCTTTAGTCGCCTGCAGTAGGATCAGATCCGAAAATCGCTTTTAGCATAAATTGCTTTGGTAATATGCTAAAAATTGCTACAAAAATTTTTTATTATCTGTTATAGTTGTTATTTTTTTAGAATTTCCGCCTTATGTTTCACCAAAACGTACTTTTCTTATAAAGTTTGAATATAATTTTAACTTGAAGCTATTTGGAAATATAACATTCATATTTTTTGATCAAAACTTAAATTCTCTAGTATAATTTTTGCTCGTTTGAGTACATCAGCAATAATAATAACTGAATTGAAGATGTGGAATTGGTTTTCGAATTGTTGTTTCGAATCAAATTACCCATAATAGAGAAAAGAATAAACGTGAACTGACATAAATTATACGTCATTCGATATCGTTCGAAATTTCAATATATTTAATAGTTTGTTTCTGTATAACAAGCGGGCGATTCGTCTAGCGAAATTTTATAGACTAGTCGCTCGCCAGTTATATATAGTCAGGCTGTGAAGCTAAATTTCGATCGATATCGAATGTCATATTTTGCCCCCTTAGGTAAAATTTTCTTCCTAAGTTAAATTTTATTTTAAAAATTGAAGACACCAAATTGAAGTCTTTCAGGAATCGGTTTTGAAACACATTATAAATTTAAGTTTGCTAGAGTACTCGTATTTAGAAGTTTTGATAAATCATTTTACAATTGTTGAAGCCTTACTTTGATAATATTTGAATGTCCATATCATTTTTATGTTTATAATGAAAAAGCTACAAATGCTAAATTTATTTTAATAAAATGCTAAAAAAAAAAATTGCCAACAGCTAAATGAAAAATTTGGAGCGAAATCAAAATTAAAAATGCCAACAAATGGCAACACTGGTCGCCTCTGTTCCGATCTCAGCCGCTTCTAAAGCCATTTTGTCTGGACAAAATTTTTGTTCGGACAACATTTTTTTTATACGTAGTTTGACATTTCTCTCAGAGAGCGAGAGAAGTGTGAGAGAAGTTATTTTGTTCAGACAACTCTCAGCTTGATTTGGTTTAATTTTAATTTTTGTTCGGGAAAAGTTGAACTGAGTTGCCACAAAAAATTTTTTTTTTCTGAAAAAGCTTAATTGAGTTGCCACATCATATAGTGTTTGCATAGTATGAAATTATGGCATTTGTTTTGTTTGTGTTGATCAATAATGAAGTATTCTTGAATAAAAAATTATTTTGCGAAAATGGAGTTGAATGAAGCAGTTTCCCTCAAGCTTATAATGGAAATGAAAAAGGCCGGTAGAGAATGTATGTAAGACATGAGCAACAGCTCATATAAAAATAATCATACAAAGCAACGTATTTGGACGACAATAGCTAACGCCATTGGAATTGAACGTAAGTAATTGTTAGTTTTATGCAGTTTTATTTATGGAATTGTGTTATATTTATTAAAGGAAGTGCATGCCTTTTTGTCGAAATGCCCGTGATCCTGAAGTCAATGACACATAAGTTGAATACTCTGCATAGCCAACGGACAGCATTCAATCAACGGCAACAAGTTTGACCCCTTTTAAACCAAAGAACGTTCAGAAAAGTAAACGTTCTAGGCTAGATGACGCTGAAACAGACTACAAGGAGACTATAAAAGGTCTCAATAATTTAGCTGAAAAAGTTCTTCAGGCCTCATTAAACGTACCAATGCAAAAATATGCCCGTACTCTTCATTGATTTAATATTTCGTTTACTGCAATTCTTTTTTGCAATTTTTTTATAAATTTATTTTGCAAGTGAAAGAGCTATTTGTATTCCAACAACCTTTAATAGAAGCTATTTTCTTTTATCATCCATGTTTTAATAAGCAAAGTGTTAAAATAATAAAGAATTTGCTCTTTCACACCAAGATTTTATTTTTAATCACTTGCTGCTTTGTTGCCACGTTGTAAGATTAATATGACTTGTTTATTTATGTACTCATATGGCAGCTTTGTTTGTCCGGGCTAATTTTTCGAAATGGGTGAATCGTGCTGTAGAAAACTCTCAGAAAAAAAATATTTGTTCTCACAAAAATTTTGTCCGGACAAAATGGGTGAATCCAGCTTAAGCAGTAACATAAATTTATTGCTTTCTACTGCTGTAATAGCACCATATTATTATTATCTATAATAATAATAATATGATCTGTTTGCAACCATTAGCTTAGTTCACTCCTAATATGTTGCTTTTAGATTATGAACCCCTCAATCACGTCCTTTCTTTGCGTGGCAGCGCCATAATTAACTAACATAACTTATTTTGTCTTTCTTCCTTTTGTTGAGAGTTAATTTGGCACTTCAGGGAAAGTGTTATGAGGTAACAACGGACATTTGCCAAAGTAAGCTGAAGACGATTATGAGACCATGGAAACTGTTTTCAAGATTATAGCTTTGTATTGCTCGCAAATCAAGATTACTAAAGACTAAATGAAGTAAATATCGATCTAAACATACGGTTATATCTAAAGGTTTTCCATTTACACTGCTGCAGTTGAAAAACAATGAAAATCAGAGAGTGTTGACAACAAAGCGCAACCTATTATAATTCAACTAGTAATTTCTTCTAAAGGCTACTGTCCGCTAAGTAAGGGTGGGATCACTGTGCTAATAATTGATTTACACAATTTTATAACTTTATTTAAGTTTTTATCATTAAAGAATAATAATTTATTTCAAAAATATAAAGGAATTTCAAATTTTGTTATATAAAAAGAACAAATTTATATTCGTAATCTTATATTATGTACGGATTTAAGGGATAGGAAAGTAGAATATCCCACCCGCTTGCCATAAACACGATTAATATTTATAGTTTTACCACACTAAAATTTTAATAAAAAGAATATTTACGGGCAAATTCTGATACTCGCAAGAGTGTCAAATCGCATACGCGTAGCAAATCGCCAAACTTTTTTCTGCATGTTCTGCAACTCGCGCGTTTTACTTGCGATTTGCTTTTAAAAAGTTTTAAAAGAAAACTCTGTATTTTTAATATTTCTAATACCTGAACCTAGAATATCACAAAAAATACCCGGGCATTTCATTTGAATTAATTACAGCTCTAGCTGCGAATATTTTTCGAAGATGACTCGTATCAGCTGTTTATTGAAATCGCCAGTGCAAAAGAAGAAATACAGAGTAAAGTTGCAGAAGCAAAGAACGTTTTTAAATTTCATGTTTTTAGAAATAATTTGTTACAAAATTTCATTAGTTTTGACTAAAATAAAAAGAAAACACTATTAATTTAATTTATTCATAACTTTGTAGTTTCTTTAAAGACTAGTTTAGCTTAAATACAGCAGTTAACTTCAGTATACTATTGCGACTTGAACTCTTGCGAATGCGAGTTACAGAACACCTCACATGCGAGTTGAAAACACAATCGCAAATTTTGTCCGAGATGCGAGTGTCAGAACATGGCCGTTAATTTGTAATTTCCAAAAATTTACCCAGCCAGTTTTAGAAAAAATTATTTCATATCCAAATTAGGGCCGATAAAATTTCCTACAAAAAATTTGTAAGTAATACCAACCACTTTGGATTTACAAAGCCAAAAAAAGGAGAAAATTAGCCTAGATTGTTTTAAAATAAATACCAACTTAATAAAATGTTGGTATGGTTAGGCTAGGTTGAGGGGAAAGGACAATTTGTACCTTTCCTACAACTAGGCCAGTACTTCGGCCGTTATGCGGTCTCCATTCTGAAAAGTTACTGTCTTCATAGAAACTCTGTTCTCCCGAACAAACGTCCTGAATAGTTGCTAGTCAATGCCTCTCAAATGAGACACGTCTGGTATATTGTCGGCCGCGAAATATCGGGTCTTTGGCTGTGCAAAAGCCGGGCAGTGGCTTAGGACGTATTCTATCGCCTCACCGTTCTCCTCACCCCATACGACAAGGTTAAATTACTCGTTCGCCAGTACACTCACCATCTTACTAATTTTAGATTTGCTTATTCTCCTTGTTTTAGTAGCAAATGATTCCATAACAGCGCGAACATTTACATTCTTTAATTACGTCTACCAAGAAACAAATGGGCCAACTGGGCTATATGCCGGATTCTCGTCTGGCAGGTCCTGCGGAAGAGAAAGCAGGGTACATCCCCTCCTTCCTCCTCTTAAAGCGATAAGAACTTAAGAAATTTTTGGCGAATAAAAAGTTCCAAAATTTTTGAAAAAAAACTTAACTCCACCACCCTCGCATACCAATGAAAAGGATGATGTAGTACTACAACTACACATTTAAATACATTTTTAACTTGGCCAAAAGGAATATTTCATTTTGATTTTGCTGCTTTATTGTTTTTAACATTAAAGTGAAACTGGCAGACAAACTGACAATCAGTGAAGTGAGTTCATTCGCTCGATTGTTCGGGCATTTATTATAATGTTGTAGTTGTTGTTGTTGTTGTTGCTTTTGTCATTTTTATTATGCATTCGTTAAGTCGGCATGCTCAGAAGCTAAAAAATACTGGTTAAAAGAATTAAATAAAATTGTATAAACACTCATACGAGTAGTTACACACGGCAACAACAACAACAACAACGAAAAAATGATTAACAAAAAATCTAAAAACAAAATCACGTTGAATAAACATGCATGTGTGTATGGATGTGTGTAGCAGCGGCACGAAGATACCGAAGTCTGTCTGTTTGTAGTCGTACGGATGAATTGAATTGAATGGAAAATAAAATAGAGCTGCTTTTTAAGCCGAATGAAGTAAACGACCCAGACAGACAAAAAGACGAATAAAGCAACAACAAACGAGCAAATGGACAGACAGACATCTTTAATGTATCGCAATTCCAAGAATTTAGGAAGAGGAACGTGAGAAACTTTGTTTTTGTTATTATTTTCATTTCGGGTTTTTAACACACACATTTTTTTATCTTCGCTTTCAATTCATTCTTGTGATGTTGCTTGCTGTTCGTTGTTGTTGTTGTTGTTGCTGCCGTTGTCGAAATTTCATCTTTAATTTGGAGATATGGCTGGTTATTGTAAGCGTCTGACTGCCAAGCCGTGTGCATAATGCCATGGGTATATTAATGTGTATGTGGACTTTTAAGTATGAATATTTGTGTGTGTGTGTGTGTGTGTGTGTGTATGAGTGCATAACTGAATTGACATCAAGAAGTGCGTAGAGTAAGAATGTATTTATTTACTCTATTAACTGCAGATGGAAGTAAAGTTTTCAAAGAATCAATTCCTTTGATTTGATTCTTGAGAGATATGAAACTTTTAGCTGCATTTATTTTCCACCGAATAGATTTTTCCACTTTGACCAAAAGTTTCTTCAACATAGATTATAAGTGCCCTATGATAAAAAACGGGTCCTTGTATGTGCAAAATTTGGGCCTTAGCCGTTTCTGAAACATAAAAATGTTGTGGGAAGATCTGGTGTGCGAGAGTTAAGTTTCGCACTCTACTTCCTTTTCTTCATTCCAGCTCAAGTACACCGTGTGTTTGAATATAGAGCTTTACAAAAGCCCTCTTTATCCCAAATCATAAAACAGCGGTTTTTAAGGAAGTACAACAAATCATATTTCGTCACCATAACATCAGAACGTTTGTACAAAATAGGCAGATCTCTAATAAATCAATGACAAATTTGGGAGAATGAGATTGTGTCATTTCCACTTCAACCGAAAGTGAATGTCTATAATGTGTCCTTAAAAAAAAAAGTAGGAAAAATCAGTCAGACTCCCAGTATTCCTCTGAATCATGGTTAGGACAAGCCTGGAAATAGACATGTTACCTAGAGTTGCTTTCATACCAAAAACAAGCAAAACTGCCGATCACATGCCTAAAGGTTTTCCACTTATCAGCTTAACTTTATTCTTGCTCAAAGCTTTGGAAACAATTTTAGATCATTACATTAGGGAAGTCTACCTTAAAGACTCTTCTCGTCATATTGAGCAATACGCTTACCAATCAACTGAAACCGATGATGATCAGGAAAGGAATGCAACGACTTATCATAACGTGGGTTCTCAACATGCTGAAGATAGGACTGCAATAACCGATTGATTGCAATTAGCTCTTGATAGTACGCATGATTGTTTTGAATAAAAATGACTCTCAGTAAATCCGAACAAGACTAATGTGGTACCCTTTACCAGAAGAAGGAAGCTCAGTCTGGGGCCATCTACCTAAAGCTCTTACTGAGGAAAACACTTATCAGATATACCAAATAAAGCCATACAAGTATAAGGTAAACATGGAGTCTACCATGGTGGCCAAAAGTAGAGCAAGCTGAACTATTTTGACTGAACCAGATAACATAGATTTTAATGACGACTGTATGAACTTTATGGATTAATTTTGAGCACATAGATTAAGCGATGCTCCGCTTTTTGGTCTAGAGAGATTTTGTGGCACTAGTAGGTCAACGGTTGCGTCACTGATCGGAAGTATACTCTGTGGAGGGGAAGTCAGATTACTTCTCCTTTGTATTGATTATACCGTGAGGAGGATGGAACAACGACACACATTCTTTATGAATTTATTGTTTTAGTTTAGTGATAGAAGACGTGTTTTAACCCTGAGATCTTGTGTTCGAATGATTTCAGGAGAGCTTCTCCGACCTCAGTACTGGCCATCATTATGAGCGGTATAGAGAGATTGTGTTAATATATGCTCTGAAGGACAAGTGACTCACAAGGTGTCGCAGTTCCGGTCGGTGAATCAGGTCGGATCGCCTTTATTAATACCGTATAACTACTCCTGACGAATGTAGGACAGTTGCAATACCCAAGCTTTTATTTAGCTTGTTCCTTGCTTAGTGGAATTCCAACTGAATTATCGTTTAAACACTGAAATCTTTACAACCTCTGCAGTTGTAGTTTGTAAGCAAGTCTTTTGATTATATTTTCCCTGCGTCTGTATTTTTTGTTAATTTAGATTTTATACGCCGCTTTGTAAATATTCAACAACAGCGACAACAACAGCAGCAGCAGAGAAAATAATTCAGCAACACCAGTGCGTTAACAACACAGAACAGTCCACACACTCACTCTTCTTCCAAATTCTTGAGGAATTTCGTATTGAAACACATAAATGTCTGCTGTAGTTTTTTCATTTGCAGTCGTCTTTCTTTTTATGTTTGAAAATTAGGAAACTTTAAGCGAACGTTAAGTGAGGCGTAGTGGGACGACCGAAAGATACAAACAAAAGTTGTGTTGCTTAAAATGTTATCAAACAGAAGAATGAGGCAAACGGACTAGTAAAATACCCTGACAATTGTGCAATTAAATTTGGAGTTTTCTAGGGAGGTGTTATTTTAAGGTTTCGGAAGAATTAAGTTGACTTAGGCTCTACTGTTCTTTTGGACATTTTTTAAAACAGCAGGCTGTGAAGTAATAAATGGTGGTTTCAATCCTGTCTCAAACTCGAATAGATTTTTTGGAATTCTGGTTACTTTTACGATCAAAGAAGTCTACTTTAAACTTTTTTCCACTATTATTAAATTCACATGCACGTCCATTAATTAGGAATCACAATTAACACTTCTTTTTGGGAAGACTTTTTGTCGAGCAGGAATTCCTAAAATTTAGAATACAACAACGGATGATTAATGATTTCTATAACTTTCGCCAAATTTCGATATCATTCTAATAAGAAATTATTGAACTTTTTTTAAAGAGAATTTACAATAAGTGTTCAGATTTTATCTATAAATTGTTATTTATTAATAATTTCCAATGTAATACGGAATTTATTGTATTCGAATCTTAATTTCCAATCTACGATTGGTTTGATAGAGCTGTCTCGCCTGGGTCAACGTGTCTGTTTTTCCTACTCGCTTGTGCATATAAAAGTGCAGTATATTCCATACCTGAGTCTTCGTAGGGACCACTAGTTTTTTTTGTATTTGCATGAAAATGTTTTTATTTCCTCCTGGGTAGTGTTAACTTCTAGGTCCCTACGAATATTTCCATTTTGTATATACCAAGGGGACGCAGACGATTTAGATCCTCCTTTGCAACTTCCAGATGCTTGATGCGCAGGCAGTACCCCCCAAAGGGGACTTTGCATTCCAAAGCCAGTGTTGAATTAGGACCTATTAACCGGTGTAGTTGATACTTCCTAAGTTACACACCCATAAAGGACACCATCCTTGTCAAATATGGTCAATACGTTTGCTGTCAAACGTGTATCAACAACGTTTATATACAAATTGTCAATTCAACAACGAAATCTTGACAACGATATCTTTTTCAAATCGAGCACAAATGTGCCCAAATCGATACCATATAGGGGTCAAATTGATGCCACACCGGTGTCATATTAACACCATAGCGGTGTTGAATTGACACCATATCCATGTTAATTTCAATAATAGGTCTGTTCCAGGTGCATAACCAAACAGTCTGGACAATTGAGAGTAAAAAGAAAATTACTCTCTGAATGTGACAAAGTTGTCGAAAATTGCTGAAACGCAAAAAAAACAATTACTTTCTTCAATAAATTTAATTTTAATAATTTTAGACGCTTAAAATTCATCATATTTTAAAAGCTAAACATTTGCATCATTGGCAACAGCTGTGTTCGTACAACTTAGTACAACAAATTAAAAATTTTCCTCTCTCTTGTATAAAAATTTTTATCTGGAACGCTTTCGGACTAATTTCGGCAAGTTCGGACTGTTTTGTTATGCACCCGGAACAGACCTTAATAACTAATTCACATTCTATTTTCATGTCCTAAATCTCATTAGAATTAGGGTTACGCTGGTTTTGTAGCGGTGTGGTGGATTCGTTTCATTTCTTATCCTCAATTTCGGGCCATGAATATACAAATGTAAACACTGTGTTCGCCAAAACAATACCTCTGTTATACCTCCGACTTTTTCCGGCTTCCTTTAGATCTCCTTTTTTTAAATAGTGAAAACTTCAAAATGTTTCTTGTGATACTAAAATATTCAAAAAGAATTTTATGTATTATGTTTTCAGCAATATCGGTTCTTGCAATGGGTGTATGGCTGACCACCACTATGGCATGAGTTACTTTCAATAAGTCACCAATAAAAAGTTGGTCCAAATGCAAATTATTTGCCTCGATTTCTTCCGTTTTATAATATGTTTGATTAAGCATTGATGAAAGCACAGCCAACAAAAAGAGTGTCCCCTCTAGCTCATTAATATGATACTCAAGTTGTTCGGATGCAATCTTTGGATCTTGGTTAACTCTTATAAATGCACTGTCATCTGCAAAAGTTCACGTATAATAGCGGCCCTAGAATGCTACCCTACGGGGCATCTGCAGAGATTTTCCGATTTAAAAAAAACTTATTCTTTATTCTTACCTTAAACGTTCTATCTGTCAAATAGTTCTTAAGAAGAATTTGACAGATAGAACGTTTAAGGTAAGAATAAAGAATAAGTTTTTTTTAAATCGGAAAATCTCTGCAGATGCCCCGTAGGGTAGCATTCTAGGGCCGCTATTATACGTGAACTTTTGCAGATGACAGTGCATTTATAAGAGTTAACCAAGATCCAAGATCCAAAGAAGCTTCTGAGAGTTTTAAGGAAGAACTCAAATTATTTTAGTCAGTAGCCCATCATTCCAAAATTTTCCAAACGCATGGGAATTGCCAATAACTAAAGCTGGACTGTATTGATTCTTTTCAAAGCTTGGGAAAACGCCAACTCGGTACATTATATTAAGAATAAGATAAATTTCTTATCGATGATTCTTGAATACGATCAAGTGCGGGTGATTTTCTCTAAAGTTAATTTTCAACTTTAATAATGACAGTCGAAATTTCATAGGATCATTCACAGTGTCACTGATGTTTGGAAAACTATTTATGTCACGTGATGTGACAACCTTCTGTAAGTGATTGGCGAAGGCATTTCTTTAACTTTTCATTCAACACGACGTTTTAAGCGCCTCTACGGAATCATGTTTCTGTCTTAATTTACTACATAAGCTCAATTGGCATAAGTGCATTTGGATTAGTATGTGCCGTCAAGGCCTTCTTTCCATAATGAGGAGCATCTGTAACAGCTGATGACTGGTGAGAATTTCTTTTAGCCGATGGTTTTATTCACGAAATTCAGCCGTATTTTTTTAGTCGGATGCAAACCTCAACCTAGTTTTTAATACTTTTTGTTATAAAAAAACGTTGGGTTTAAAATAAGTTTTTGTTTAAATTTTAATATTCGAAACTAAGGGAATTTCCCACCTTTCCTCTGCCAAAGACTTCACTTAGCCCCACAAGAAATTGTCTAGTGATGAAAAATCGCATGATCTTGGATGCCATATTACTCGTTAACCGAATGTTTATTTCAAATGTTTATTTCAAATCAATTATGGCAAGCACTGTGCGACTTGTTGAACCGTCTGGTTGATACCGCATCTCCTTCACATTAAGGGCATTCAATTGTGGTACAAAAAACTCAGTGATCATGGCCCTGTAGCAACCACTATTAACTGTTACGATCTAGCCGTCATCCGGCTCAGAAAGCTCTTCGCACAATGAGTTTATTTCTACGTCATGGTTTTTCGGTAAAGGCTTGCGGATTATCTCCACTCCAGATGCGGCAGTTTTGCTTCTTGACGTATCCATATAACCAAAAATGAGCTTCATCTTTGATCAACTTTTTTTTGGTAAAACTCAGGATCAATAGTAATTTTATTTTGAGCCCATTCACCAAATGTATCGAATCGGAGTACAGAAAAAACTAATCGCCTTTTGAGCAGAGTTCTAAATAAAGAACTAATTGCCAAATCAAAGAAACAAACCGGTTAACATAAAAAGCTTTGAAATAAAACGTAAACAGATCTTAGCTGTAATGAAACTACATGAGAGCAGAAAGTTGCTTCAGTATAATCAGGTATTTTAGTTTGTATTACACTCTCCCATTTTCCTTCTCCAACAAAACGGTCTAATACATTTAGGGACTTAATTACATTAGTCGGAACGTTGCTCCTAATCTCTACAAATATGCCAAGTGAGTCAATTGTTGCAGAATAAGCGTTCCTCAAACTTCACGGGTTGTTGCTGCCAATATTGTTATTGATGAGACTTTTGTCTTTTTTCGTTCTTATCTTCAGGGGACACCCTAACTTTATTTTCCTTTTTGTCTCGGTGTACAGTGCATGGGAGTCAAATTTACATCAATTTAGAAAGAAAAATCCACTTTTTAGAAATTCATTTTAAGGATGCCAAAACACACTAAATTTGTAACGAAAAATCTGAGTTTTTCAAATCATTTCATACTAGGGAGAGCTTCAGTCTATAGAAGTTCACTATAGAGCAGTTCGACTGTATTTTGAGACCTTGTATAGCAGCTTCCAATAGATAGGACCAGGTACACTAGATCTCCAGGCAACAACTGACACTGCTGATGGCGCCATGGACTTGTGTGTGACTAGGTGGCAGATGAAGTGGACTACAGCAAATAGCGGGCGGTGGACATATTTTCTGATTCCGGATATCAGAGTCAGTTGCTAAGCGGACATGGGTGCTTTAGATCGTACTTGCACCGTTTCGGAGATGACAGTGTTCCGTATTGTACAAGTTGTATTGGTAACGTAGTGGAAGATGCCCGACATGTTTTCTTTATCTGCCCACGATTTTATAATGGGAGGCCGAATTTAGAGAGTATAGTAGGGCATAGTGTGACCCCGCAGAACATAGTACAGGCGATATTGTTCTTCCTGCATGACTAAACGAGCGTATGTAGCTTCGCTAAATTGGGCCAGAATGAAATTCGTAGGTTAGAAGAGCTTCGAAAAAGAAGCAATATAGACTAGATCGGGTTTTAATACCTTCCCCACCCTGCGACGAATAGCTTTGCAGTAGTTCTACAGGGACAAGTGGGGTAGTGTATAGAGGTGTTTTAGCGTGTTTAGAGTCCCGCACTCCGTGCAACTTGGCGTCAGAGTATTTCATCGATTTCACCTCGTAAATGAAAATAAAAAAACATACATACATACATACAAAATAAAGACACTTTTGTTTATGTAAAGGAATTCCAATTAAAAAAGAAATAAAATAATAAAAATATGTAAATAGAAAAATATTCATTAAATAAAAAGTAGTACTATTGTAACACCCTGTTTCTATAACAAATAAGTTTTGGAATTTTTCAATCGAATAAGTTCATTCTTGTTTTGTTTTTTTTTTTCCTTTGCCTCGCATGCACTCGAACTTAAAGGAAAAAATGCAACAACACCAACAACAACAACGTTAATATATGTCTGCACATGTGTTTGTGTGAAAACTTTCTTAGTTATACTTGTTAGTATGTAAGAGTCAGAGTAAATAGACATGTACTTTACAGACGCATACGCGCGCACGCACACGTACTTACCTACATACTCGTACATTCACTGACTCTAATATAAAGTCTTATACCGATATCGGTTGTAGAGTAGAAGAGAAAGTTAAATTCCATTGTATTGCAACATTTGTTGTAGTTAGTTGGTGCTGTCATTATTATTGTTGTTATTGTTGGAGAATGGAATTTAGTTTTAAGTAAACACAAGTACACATCACTATTTTATTTGAATGGTTTTGCAGTTACAAATAAATGCTCGCCCCGTACTTAAAGTCGAACAATGGAATAAATAGTAAAACGACTACGAGCAACTATTTGTAAACTATAAAACTATTGAATTCCAGAGAAATTGGGTTAAGTGTTTTGAAATATCGTAGATATTTGTTAAACTTGCAAGATTCAGATTACAAAGTTAAAAGGCAGCCAAATTGCGATGCTAATTTTTCATAAAATGTTGTGAAATGAAACTATCGTTGCTCGAATCTTGATGGGTTGCAGGCACGAACAGAGCAACACTTGTTAAGCTTTGAACTTTTTAA
This sequence comes from Phania funesta, assembly GCA_963932375.1. NCBI lineage: Eukaryota > Metazoa > Arthropoda > Insecta > Diptera > Tachinidae > Phania > Phania funesta. The sequence goes on along the minus strand of OZ010656.1, from coordinate 65,677,462 downwards.
TAAATAAACTGATATTTTATTATTAAGTTTATATCGTTAATTAATAAAAAAAAAAACTTATTATTACAACGAAAATTGTTTTAACATCTGACTTATTAGTTTAATTTCCCTTAAAGGAGTACAATGAAAAAACAATTATGTTCGATTATTCGTTGAAAAAAAAATTATAAAATATTTTTAACAAATTTTGTTCGAAACTTAAGTCGAATATTAGAATTTTTTAGTTTAACAAAAAAAAAAAAAAAAGTATTCTACAACCACTGTTACTAGAAGTGCAAATTTATCAGCATTTCTCGGATTTTATTCCCCCAAAATGTCAGATGCAGATTCGAAAATTTTTTTATCTAAAAATGCAGACTTTGTAGAACTTGAAAAATTATTTCGGTTATATTTTATTCTTCATTTCGCCTATTAAATTAACCAACCAATCGCTATTGGAAACATAAAACAAAAACATAAAACAAAAGAAGAAAAAAGTGGATCCGAGATCTAATTAATCTCAATTTTCTCGGAGACGGTGGACAAACCAACAAGGGAGGCCAGCTAAAGTCAATATTGTGATTATATTGCATACTTTGAGTAGAATTTAGAAAGTAAAAAATTTGGAACCATTTTTTATTCGAATACATCATTCGAGAAAAATTTGTTATTCTTCAAAAACTGTTTTGTATCTGAAACAAAAGACATTTTAATAATTTTTATTCGAAAGGCAAACCTTACACAGATAACGAATAGGTTTATAATAGTCTAGAAGAGAAGGGAGTAAGGGATAAATAAAAATGCTAATATGCTTGTTAGACATGAGCATAGCTCATCTAAAAGCTTTAAAAATTGGTAAATAAAAATTCCTAAAACAATTTTGTTAAAAATTTTGAAACACTCGCAGAGAAAAAACATGTTTGATGCAACCATAATATAGGAAGAACAACATATTGTGGTGGAATTGTATAGTTGTAAACAAGTCATATTATTATTGTGTATAAAAATAAACCGATAGGAAAGCGAAAACTTGATACTGTTGATGGACAGAGCGTGACGTACGAACACAGACCACTAAAATCATCACCTGATTAACAGTCAACGCGCTATTCACTCAACACACAGTACCCTCATACTTTCATTAAACATCAAAAGAAATTTACGTGATGTGTCTATTAGGAACATTTTATGGTTAGCGTTATTACATAATTTATGTATAGTTAAAATACTTTGTTTGTGGTTAGAATTTTAGTAAAAATGGAATTGTTTAACCATGTTGCATTTTATATGATTGGAAATTAAATGTTAACAATAAATTGTTTATCGCAACTAAAGTAAGGTTAAAATTTTTCAATAACCGTTACATGTTTGCCACAACATTATATTGTTGCAGAGAACATTATGTGGTTGTGACCATGTTTTTTCTTTGCGTGCCTAAATTGTTAAGAGCCACTTTATTTTATTGTCGGCGTACAAACAATGTAATAAAAATATTAAAGTGTGTTCAAGAATTAGAGATTTATCAGTGAATTTTTTACGATTTGGAATTTTATTTTGATTAAAGAACTAACCAATGTTGCTATGTGATAATAATTTACGTAGATATAAATTTATATAACAAATATATACTTTTGTGACAATAAAAAGTATTTTAAAAATACTTAAAATTTTTACGTTAATTTGGCTAACAGATATTAGCCAATTCGAGCCGTTCACAATATCGGCGGCTCGATCAATAAAAATGAAGTCGTCTGCATTATCGAGGCGACTTTGAGCCACACAAATTGAACCTTTTACGTGGATGTTAAATGTCAAATGCCATGCACGAGGGAACATTTGGGATAACATTGGAATGTTCTATTAAAGGTTCCATCGTTTGCGGGCATATTTCCTGTTGAAACTGCTTTTCGTTTTTAGGTTCCCAATATATCAAAAATTTTTGGAAATTTTGTGTTTCTTAACACAATTCCATCGTGTGTGCCGATGTTTACTCTATTTGATCGCTTAGTTCGTTGGAAGCTGTCATACTGTTATGACTATTTGCATAGAATACTAACACATCATTTGCTTTTCTCTTCCGTATATTTGTTTAATAGTATGTGTTCTTATGTCTTGTTTATGTAATTTTCCCTCGTGTATACCTACCAGTAGGACACATTGGTTAGATGGCGTCTGTCAAATAATCTTTAGCGACAAAGCATATTTTCGCATGAATGGTTAAGTTAAGTAGGCACCATTTCAGAATACGGCACTATGGCAACTCAGACGAAGTTCACCAGATGGCGATACATCAACGATAAATGAGAGATTTAAACTGCTCGCAATATCGTTTGACCGTACTTTTTCGAAAACAATGTTGCTTAGGTCACTCACTACAATCATCGGCGGGTACTACAGATCGATGATAACAAATTTCTGTTTGACACAGCGTATATCACAATAGGTATTACTAATGTAGGACTTATGGGTGTCGCGCAAGGTAATGTAATTTCTACACCTCGCGACTTTTTCCATTGGGGTTTCCTAAAGATTTAAAGGTTTGAGCGAATAACACAAAATCGCCCGATGTTCTTTAAATCAACATAACCAAGCAGCACTTGAACTATTTCATATTCTCTGCATAATAGCAGACCTGGGCCTGTCAAATAAAAAAATGTTTAATAACAGTTAGCCGCGCTTATTGAAAATGCGAAATCTTCATTGTTTTTATATTATTTGTTATTTAAAAACACCATGTAACGATTATTCGACTAACCGATTATATTCCATATATTATTCGAATAACTTTTATTCGAAATAATATTCTTACATTTAATAGACTATTCTCATTTTTCCTTGTAATAAAATTCATAATTCGATTAGCTTGAAAATTGAATTCGAATCATTTTCAATCCAGATGCAAAATGATAATTTATGTATGGATTTTGCCAAGTTAATACAAATTATTTTAAGGATTTGTTTTATTATTTGAATTAATTATTTGAACTTCCTCATAACAAACTCAATAAACCTTATGCGGTATCACAGATTTCTCTTAACATTATGTTCATATCTATTTAATAAACTTTTAAAGAATTTATTCCCTAATTTTCTATAATAAATATAACCATAAAAATTTGTTGCTGCGGATAGAAACACGATGACTTCTTTGTCTACGAGTACCATGTACCCATATATTCTTATCTGATTTGTGGCAAAAGAATTTCTTCTAAGAATTACTATGTGGCGCATGCGCACACAGTAGGCGCCTTAAATGAAAACAAAATATAAAAAAACCGAAACCTTGCAAAATAAAATTCTTGTTATTTTTTATGTTTATTTTTTATTATTTTTTTATATTTTTTTGAACTCAGCAAAGGAAGGAGTAGTATTCGGTATCTGCATAAACATTTTGAATTGTCTGACTATAGCAAAAAAGTAAAGGCTCATAGTTTGTGTTTGTTTTAATTTTTTGTGCAATTTAGACAAAAATGTGAATCAGAGCTTTAAAGGATTGAAGTCAAATAGAACATTTATTTCAAATTTGCTATATTAGGTGCAGATCCAGGTGGGAGATAATGGGACATTCGCCCCATTTGCCAAAGCGATTACAAATGGTTATGCAACCTTTAAAATTGCCGCTTGTTTGTTATTTACGAATTATTTTTGGTTGACTTAAAAATATTTAAATTAAATTACTCAACATATCAAGTTTATTATACACGCCGAAAATTATGCAATTATAAATAATTTCTAATATATTTCAAATTGTGTATTAGTGCTAAAGGATCTAGAAGAATTTATTTTACACATCCAGCTTAATCGAAAAATGCATTTATATTTGACAAACTTATTCGATTCAAATAACTTGTAATTTATCTATTTAATTTTTATACGAATACATTTTATTCGAATAAAATTTTATTCGATTAATTTTATTAGTTTTATTTTTAATTTGATTTCGACTTGTTAAATTTAAAAAAAAAACGTAATGAGTTGAAATGTGAGTAGAATTAAAATATTTCACAGCCTCATATTCTCTTATATAAGATGAATTAACTCCTTAAAAACTCCCATGACAAAAATATGCACAAATTCCCCGTATTACTCGCTCAGTGTCTAACAAAGCTAAACACGCTGGCTAAACGTATGAAGACTGAAAGTCTATGAATAGAAATTCTTTACGGCAAAAACAAAAACAAAACAACCTTTAAAGCGTGGCAGCAACATAAACTGGGTTGGTTGTGTGAATGCAAGGCAGGCAAGCAGGCTAGCAGGCGGTCATACACATAACTCTTGTGTGAATAGTTGCTATATTGATAATGAACTTCATTCCAAAGGATTGTTTTTCTCCTGCTATTTTCTTGGTGGCTGGTAAATGTCGTTTATACGTGTTCAGTGGTTTGTTTGCTTATTTCTCTGTTTGTTAGATCGTTTGTTGCTCTCTTAATAGTGTAACTGGAAATTTCGAAACATGTTTAATAATGCAAGTGTGTATTCTACCAAAAAAGAATTAAAATTCAAAAACTCATTTTAATAAAAAAAAAAGGAAACAAGAATCCTCTCAAAAGGAATGCAGATTTATAGGGTAAATCTTCACACTATTAAAAAATTCTCATACTACAATAATTTTGGTTTGGATTGAAAACTAAAGGGTATTTTTTTAGACGGTGCTTTATGTAATTGAAATCAAATTAGTTTTACTTTAAAGATAAGGTACTGTTACTTTTTTTAATTTATCCCAAAACAACTTTGCTGTTAATACCGATTTTCACAAGAACACTCGTTGGGCCAAGAAACTCTCAGTGTTTGAATTATAATGCCTTGATGGAGAATCTGTATTCATGTAATTTAAATCCCACGATTATTTTTCTGACGCTACCTTACCCATACACGCTCGAAATGCTCCGGATCCTAGTCAACTATGAAGTTGAAAATGAGGAGGAAAATGCAGAACATTTCATAGCTTCCCAAGCTGGCTAATAATATATAATCACAATATAAAGTCAATTAAAAAAATACCCTTTAATTTGCATATACAAAGATAGTGAAGAGAATGTTGTATGTAAATTTTTTTAGAGGCAAAAAACCAGTAGAACAACATTAATGTGGTAGAACTCAAAAGAAAGGATTTTAATACGTTTCAAATTCACTTTATCCACATGCACATAGAAATGAACTTATAAAGGATTTACCAATAAGGGCGGGCCAGTGTTCATTTGGAATTAAACAATCTGTGTGTGAGCTATAATTGAAATTATTTTATTTCTTTAATTGAAAAGCCCAAGTATGCAATAAGACCGCTGTGGCTTTGGAGAGGCCTAATTTTTCAATGACTCTGCCACATAAATGTGGCTAAATTTTAAGGATGCCCTGGATTATGTTGACAAGTCGCACGATCTTGTTGGCCCAATCGCTATGTGATACGTATCTGATCCCGGAGACATGTCTTCTTGGCGATCCTGCGACCTTGATGATTTTGTAAGCCGGAGGAACCAGTCCCCGAGGCTTGTCTGTTGCCTAAAACTGGAAGAAGGTAAAACTTTCTAAGAGTGACTGCTAACAAAATAAACAATGGCACCAGGGGATTCTAGTAGGCTCTGGAAGGCAGCACCAGACTGGTTGAAATTAAGGCTCCTTCCGGAGTACTCGTAATGGCTGTGATTTACAACCAAATCGCGGAAAGGTCTTGGTACAGAATCAAAGTGGTGTTGCAGCGTAGGCTGTCAATAGAATAACTGGTGCTGAGACCAACGTTAGATTATGTCGCAAGATTAGTACTGACGTAAATCTTGGCATATCTGTGTGACACGTAGCGCCGTCAAGATGGAACCACATTTCGTTCCAGGCAGTATTGTTCAATTTGAGGCCAAAAGAATTTGTTTATCATTATTCTTTAGCGCTAGCAGTTGGTTTTGCCAACGTTGTTTTCGAAGACGAACGATTCAATTATGCTGCTGCCGCGACGTAAAATCAGCACGAAGCAACAATTTTTTAAAGTAGTTGCCACCATATGGTCATTTGTTTTGTGTCGCTAGGTCAGTTGGGTATTGTAGTTGAAGTCTGCAAAATTTCGTTTTCTTGTGCAGGAAGCGATCTGGTGTTGCTTTGACTTAGAGATTGTTGCGGTTTGAGGCGAAACATTGGAGACTCGGCCTCGAATAGCCACCGCGTCTGTTTTCAATGTGGCGTAATTCGTGCAACCTTTATCACTGCGATATAAACTTTTATCAGTAAAAAGTGCAACTCAGTCGTACTGCTGGTGATTTCACAACACGGCTGTCAACATTTACCTGCCCTTATTGGGAACTCCTTTACAAAAGGGTGTTTGTTTTAGATGCATATACATTAAAAAGACGTAAAACACAGAAGATATTTTAAATTGCAATGAAATTGACTTAATTTGAATAAAATAATTGGCATATGGCACCCGCGGCTCATCGTTTACATGGAAATTATTTTCTATGTGGTCCTTCATATTCTCACCTTTACAGTGGCGATATAAAGAATGCGGTGAGTGCCGTACAGTGAGACAAATTCCAATCAATACATATGAATATCTGCCTTCTTGTTGGCGAAAGTCTGGATGAGCATTTTTAATGTTACATATTATTTTAGTGTTCCTCTTAGTCTTGCGCCGGGGCGCACCGTATTCTGGATTACAGACTTTCTAAATGTGATAAAATCCATAATGTATCTAATTGATTTTAATACAAAACTTTGGTAGGAGATAACGGATAGCCAATGACTGCTTTCGAGGCCAGAAACGAAAATGGTAGGCGTTTTGTAGTAAACATTCACTATGACCGTAGAGCTGCTGGGCAGAAGGCTCAAATCCCATCTTTAACCCCCTCTTGTCCTTCAGATAGTCCTAGTTTCGGAACGGTAGTTATTGATAGTCTTAGTTACCTACAACCTCTTTCGCCTAGGAACATCTTCCTCTTTTTTCATCTTGGATCTGCCACAATCGCGTTATGCCAAGGATTTTCTTCAAGTAAAGAAGGAATAAAGTCCGCAAAACCTTTCTGTACTCAGAGACCCAGGAATCGGATATTAGCGACCAAGCTCTTCTAGGCCATTCATCTGTTAGCATATCCTATTACGTCGTGGATAAGGGTACTTATTTCTAGAGTTTACATTCATAACATATTCTTCTAGTCAGCTGACGACCTCACCAAACGCTAAGTCCATAAAGGAGAAGCTGACGAAGTCTCTCCATGGAAATCTAGGACATCAGATATGCTGCCAGACCTGAATTGCTACCAATCAACACATGCTATTGTTACTTAAATCTCTCGCTTTGCATTTTATATTGTAGTCCTATTCGATTATTGCAGAGAGTAGTCATACGTGCGTTAACTTGTACTTGTTTAGTTGCTTAATTCTTTCCTTAAATGTGCTGCTATTATTGCCTGGACCTTCTTCATTTTATCACACATGCACACTGTGCAGATAATGATATTTGTAAATATTTCTCGTGAACACATACTACGAGCACATACAGTTGAGCTGATGTGTTTGATGCTGATTTCCTTTTTGTAAACTGATAACGAGCACACATACTCGTATTTACTTGTGCGAGCTGAGATTTTTCATTTGGCTCGTTCTGCCACTTTAATTTGTTTCACAATTTTTTTGGTAGGTTTTTTTTCTTCTTTCTTGTTTTCATTTGTTCTGGTTTGATGAGATTTCCCAGAAATTTTAATTATTTCACAAAAGAAAGCAAACAAAAAAGCACACACACACACAAACACACGAAAATAATAAAAACCAAACAAACAAATATCCTGTTTTTGAGGAGATTTTTTATAACTACCGACGGAAAGAAAAATGAATGGGTTTAATGGCTGCAGAACCCGTCATAAAAAGTGTAAAATAAGTAGAAGGGCGTTAATTATATTTTTTTCTTTTAAAATATTCAATGAATGAAGAGGACTTTTAAGAACTAATATTTGTATTTGTTAAAATATTCCCAGGCTGAAAATGCTTGCGGTACTTTACAGGACACTCTCTTAAAGAAGCCTTAGCGCAGTGGAATAAAAAATGATAATATTTACAAATTTACAATTTACTATACTTTAAACAAAGTGCTAATTGTAAAATCCAAAAGGAATGAATACATAGTTTCATAATTTTAAAGTCTTCAAAATAGTGTCGTTTGTATTTCATCCAGCGTATACAGCGAACAGGTAGATGTTTGTTGCTTTCCTTTCTTGAAGTAAAATAAAGTTAAGCCACTTGATCAATGTGGTATTCTACAGGTAGCATATAAGCAAAATGAATAGAGATCCACATAAGATATGTAAATACAAGAAAAGAAAAAAACATAATTGAGGTAACCATAATCTAAGAGCAACCTGTTATGACTGAAATATATACAATCATATTATTGTTGTAGTTAATAATAATATAGCCCTCTTAGAACGATAGAAAAGCAAGCAAATTATGTTACTGATAGGCGGAGGTAATAGACTTTTGCACATTATTTCTATGAAAAATATTTTGTGGTTAGAATTATTATATTATTTTTGTATAGTGAAAATACTTTGTTTGTGGTGAGTAATTTTAGTAAACATTGTATGATTCAACTTAGACGTGTTGAAATTGTTATGGATTAAAACTATTAAATGTAAACAATAATTTGTTTGTCGCAAAGTAATAACCACTTTATTTTTGCCCCAAAAATAAATTATCGTGGAGAATATAATATGGTTGTTGTGACCATGGCACAAACATATTCTTCTTTGCGTGTTCGTTTCTGTACCGATGGATGAAATCACTTAACAAAAACGAAACTAAACGAAGACGAAATTTGTAAACACTTTTAGCTTAAACGAAATGTTTCGTTATGAATCAACTGACTCGTTTGTGGCAAATAGAAAGTGTGTATAAGGGGGCTGGCTGTTATGTTCCGTTTCGTTCTTTGGCAGATGAAGCTGTCAAAAATAAAATTTGGCTACGATTTTTATTAACAGCAAGGAACAGCTGTTTACTTTTCCTTAAAAAACTATTAAAATTACATTGCATCTTCGTTTAGTCTTTTAATATTTTATTTTTGGTGAAAAAACAAAAGAAAAACTACCTATAAATATTGAAATTCGGCACGGCAACATAAAGCCAAGACTAAGGAGGCAATTATGGACCCTTTTTTTTATTGCAACGAGCATGTTTCTTTCTGGTGGTTTACTCTATCTCGATTTGAAATTGCAATTTGTCGAATTTGTTTGTTTAAAATTTTGTTTTTCATCGAAAATGGCTTCTTTCGAAATGAAATACACAGTCACCTTCCTGGTTCCATACCCGGCTTAACTCAGCTTTATTGAATATTTGATGGTAGAATTTCGGTAGTTATAGAAGTTATCTCTTAAATCAGTCCTTTTTTGGCTGTGAATAATCGGCTAAGTCAAAGTCGCCAAAAATAAATATTAACAATCATCCAAGAATTTCCATAATAAAAAAAGAACCCAAAAAATTTTACCCAAAAAAAAAATATGAAAAAATACTCAAACTAAAAATTGCGCAATTACCCTCGAATAAACAATTGGCAAAATCAAATATTTTGGACTATTTCATTTTTTTTTTTAAATTAGGCAAATATTTATCACACAAAGTTTGCTCATTTTGCTCACTTGAGCCAATCGGGAGCACGATCTTTTCGTGTCACTTTTCTTTTTGAGAAGTTTGTATTAATTCGTTAATGTTATATTACAGGTACATAGAAATTTCCGAGTGTACTTTTACATAATGAAAGTAAAATTTAACAATTCGGAGATTATTTTGCCAGTGTTTTTTAATTTAAAAACTTAAAATTTTGTCTATTGATTTATTTAATTACATGTAAAAGAGCTATAGCAATTGTTTCATATTAAATTTTGTGAGAATGCACATAACATCTATGATATTTATAATTTTCACAGCATTTTTATTCCAAATCATTAACTTTGTATAGACGTACTTCTCGGGATCTGTTAAATAAATACTGTCATTTATTGTACCCTTTTCGACCCCTTTCATTCTCAAATTGATTTAAGACAACGACTTGTAATTTTTGATTACCTTCCTCTTAACGAAGTCTCGTGCTACTATTAGCCTTTACTATCGACTATACTGATTTCAGACTTTCGACTGGTGACTGTCGACCTTGTTCTTTATCACGGAGTCTCTTGTACAGGCTGTCCGCAGGAAATATATACTATATTGTTTGTTTATAATTTTTGATTAAATGAAAGAGAATGGATCGTATATTGATAAATGTTTTATTTAATGCTGGAAATTATGTATGGAATACAATATCAGATAAATGTCCGCCTCTGTTAGCCTTTCAAATGAAAGCCATTTTGAACACATTTTTCACACACATTTCACGCGGTATTTCATTAATTTCATCACGAATATTTTGTTTGAGTTGCTCCAGCGTTTCTGGTTTGTTTTTCCATAAACCTTGCTTTTCAGATATCCCCACAAAAGGAAGTCCGGAGCAGTCAAATCAGGCGATCGTGGAGGCTAATCAACATCACCATTCCTTGAAATAACTTGTTGTGGAAAGAGGTCTCGCAGTAATTCCATTGTAATCCTGGCTGTATGCGATGTGGCACCGTCTTGTTGAAACCACATGTTAGTCAAGCCCAAAGCATGCAGTTGTGGCGTTAAAAAGTTTTCAATCATATCACGATATCGTTCCCCATTGACAGTTACCGCTACGCCGTTTTCAGTGTCAAAGAATTAAGGTCCAATGATTCCTCCCAATCAAATTGCACACCACACTGTCACTTTTAATGGATGCAAAGGTGACTGATGAATAATTTGAGGATTTTCCATTGCCCAAAACCGACTATTCTGTTTGTTCCCATATCCATTCAAATGAAAATGTTGTCATAGGCGAGCTGTTGCATCCTATTAGCATATGTACAGCGGCGTAAATGGTCTTCTGGAAGAAGCTCTTGTGTCAACTGAATCTTAAATGGAAACAAATGCAAATCTTTGTGCAAAATTGTGGCCAAAGTTGTTCTGTGAAGACCAAGCTCCTGAGCACGGTGTCGAATTGAGGTTGATGGATTGTTTTGAACACTTGCTTGAACAGCAGTTATGTTTTCAGCCGATCGTGCAGTACGTTGTGTACGATAGGCCCATGCTTGGGCCTATCATATAAATTGTGTCTCTTGTTGGCACGTTGTTTCTCCCAAAAATTTCACGTAACTTTCTCATCGTCACAGTAATCGATAATTGATTTTGATAAAATGTTTTAACGATTAAAACACGTTGGTTTACCGAATATTCTTCCGTAATAAATTTGCAACGTCTCTACCTCACGACTGTCAAATATGAACTGTCAAGACTAATGTTTACCAAAATGGCGGCAAAACAAAGTAGTATACCTTCCTGGCGGACACCCTGTAGTCCACCATGGTATTTACACTTAACAAGTGTCTGCCCGTGGTTTTAAGTCTTATTCTAGCCAGTACTGGACATTCGTCCAGCTCTTCCGGATTCCTCCTTTGGCCAATTAAAATCGTAGTTTCTGCCGAGGCTTCCTGATTTATCACTCTAATGGAGAAAAATATGTCCAGAGAAAAATAAGTCTTTATCAAAACTGGAGATAAACTGGTATCCAGAGTTCGCTCACTTGAGACCAATCACCCTCTTGGCCACGCATACTTGCCGTTTGATATTCCACCGTGGATTAGGGATTTTTTATACGAGAATGTTAACTTCTCTCTGTTACCGGCCGCCACCAGAGTTTGAGTGTTTCTCAAAACCCAGCTTTTTGTTTTTGCCTCTAGAGAGCATTTACTAATTTGCTATAATCAGTATCTGCAATTCACGACATAAATTAGTCACAAGTCGAACTTCTATTTTGAACTTAATAAATTCCCTTGGGTCTTCTAAATTAAATTGGAATATAAAATTTTCTTTTGCCTCAATGTCGACATATGGCTACAAACTATAAAATTCTTTATTTAAAAATATGTGGTTTTAGGTATTTGGCATGACATTTCAATTAATTATTAATTTATTAATAATATAATTAATTTAAAAAAAATGTTAAAAAATTTTCCTTCAAACAAATCTTGAATGGTACACGATATTAAGAAAAATCCAAATATAAAAGAGCCAAAGAAACGCGTCATGCTAATTTACGATTTTGATAATCAAACCAAAAATTATAATAACTTTAAAAATATTTTTATAAGTTGTTTTATTTAAAACTTCTCACTTTACCTGATACCTTTCGAATTGTTTTCTACAGAGACATTTTTTTTATATGTTTTTTAGCTTTAATGAACAAAGAGCTTGGTTCAGGCAAAAACCCAGCTGGAGAGAGATATTTATTATTATGGATTAATTTATAACTAAAATGAATTTTAAATATTTGTAGAACACTATACTTTTGAAGTATAAAGTACTGGGAAAAACCTCTATTAAAAAAACGGAAGTATTGGCAAAACATAAGATCCATAGTTTTCAGAAAGTTCAGCCAAAATTCGAAATGCTAATCGGCTAAGCATAGAATGAAGGTATCATTTGAGCGTTGGCACAGCACTTTAATAGAAGAATATCTGACGTTTTACCAACGTTTGAACAACCATAAGCAATTATATATTGTGTTTCCCTCTTTCAACAATTGATTCAAATTTACCCGACTCGGGCGAAACCCAATCCTCGTTTGGCGGGTCCAGCTATTATTTTAATAATTTTAAACCACTTTTTTTTTGCAAGCAAAAATAAAAGAAGTTAATCTTAATGCAAAAAATAATTTATTTTATTTCTTTAATTGAAGCAAAGCCGCGAATAACGTTGTAAAAGACAAATTTTGCAAAATTATGCATTTTAACGCCGTCAAAACGCAATTACAATGAGTCAGTCAGTGGAAGAACGTTGTAAGTTATAAACAAAATGCTACGAACGGAATTTATTTTATTTTTACTATTTTTGATAAACTAAAAAAAATAAAGAAAGAGATAATCAAACCTTTTAAATACGTTTTTCTGCAACCTTATTCAATTGTAATAATTGCAATAATACTTTTTACATGGTAATGGCTTTTTTATGATTTTAATGGAACATAAATATTTGCCTGTATTTATAACTGTTGACATTAAGCGTTTTAGATACGTTGATTAATTAGCGATGTTTAAGTGTGTTTAAGCGATTTTTAACACACAACGAGTCTACTGTTAACGGCTGTTGTCTACTCTGATCTTTTGAAATAATCACCGGTTCTATGTAAATTGTAAAAAATAAAAATGCTATTTAGTCAGACTTTTAAAGTTTTGCCGGAAAGGACCACAGATATTTAAAAAGGGTAAAATATATGCAACTTTTTTCACAAAAGAAAATGCCAATAAAAACCGTTTTAAGTTTGATGTGTTGGCAAAAAAATATAACTGTTTTTCTCTAATAAAACATCAAATTAATTATTTTTAGTTCCTTTTTTACTCCCACATTATTTTTATTATAAAATAATGCAATTTATTGTTGAGGGTGGATAAGCTAGTCGCTATGCGCATTTCGCTGGTTGCTTAGACCAGCTCAAACCTCCTTAGACCAAATGAGAAATCCAAGAAAATCAAGACAATTATTAATAATTAAATTATTTAAACTATTTTAAAATAAATTTAAATTGAATTTTTTTTGTCTTTAATTTCAGTTCTTTTTATTTTTAGAGGAGAGGAAGTTTTAATATTGATTGATGAAATATCTCAAACAAGTCCATCAATACAAGGATGTAAGTGAATTGAATGGCGCAGATCATTCATTTTTAAGTGACTAAATTATTAAAAAAAAAAACCCAAATTCAACATTTTTGTAAAATTTTGAGAACAAAATTTTATATTTTAGAAAAACTTTATAAAATTACGGTTTTAATAAAATTAAAAAAAGACAGTTTTATGATTTACAATTTGTTTAATCTGTTTATTTAATGACAAGAAAATTTTTAAAATTAATAAAATAAAAATAAATGCGAACAATTTATACAAAATTATCAATTTGCAGATATTATTTCACATACTCGCACATACACACTTGCATATAAATTGTACGCCATTTTGTTTTAACTTTCCTTAACAACAGAAAAAATTTAAACAAAATATCAATGAAACTGTTGTTGTACTACTTAGCTGTGTATATTCTATTTTGTTTTTATAAAATAAACACATAATCATGCACGCACACACATACAGCCACACACACATCTCTTAAATAATCACAATAGGAAGCAAATATATTTCAATGCCGCCATTATTAATTGTTAGCCCCCTCCCTCATTTGTCCCCTTTCACAAGAAAAAAAACACAACTAGCATCTCACACACACACATACACAAATAAACACTTGGCATTTGTTAACATGCTTTTGGTCAATAAATTATTGATAAGAAGAATGTATAAATGTGTATGTGATGGAGTGTTGCCGTAGCCAAGGGCTAATTTCACCCAAAAATGTTATTTGTTTTTTTTTTTTAATTTTGTAATTCACAGCCATAAAAAGTGCTGCATATTACGAATAAGACAAGTCTTACTTTAGTCCTTCTTTCGTCATATTCTCCAATGCTGGATCTCATAAAAAATGTAATTTCTGAAACTAAATTCAAAGCTCTAGGATTGTTGGCAGATCCTCTAAATAACAAGAACTTTGTAAATGTAATTAAAGAATCTGCTAGAACTATAACTCCTGGTGATAGTAACAATTATTTCCTGCATATGACAATGAAATTGCTTTCAGTGGCTTTTAAACAAAAGTTATTTTAAAGTTATTTTTCATTAATTTAATTATTTATTTCTTTAATTTATTACTTATTACCTTCTCAAGGACCTTAAAATCAATTTTTAATAACTTTTTAAAAAAATAATAATTTTATACATTTGGAATCACTCAAAAAGATCAAAGATCAGTCTTAATCTTAAGCAGCCTTATCTTACTCCTATTTCTGGTATTATAATCATGTATCTCAATATTATATTCTTGTACATATATAATTCGGTAGTTTACCTCTATTGAGAATAACTCTCCTCACTGTATTTTCTTTTAACTGGATCGGTCTCTTTTTGAGTAAGTACTGCTTTGTATGGCAATCCTAATTAAAGGAGCCATGCGCACAATGCCGACAAAGGCGCTTTTCGCCATGCTGAACTGGTTACCAGTGGACTTATCAGCAAAAAAGCTGACACTCAGTATGGCGGTACGGCTAAATGCTACAAATGAATGGAACCTTCGACCTTAGGGTCATTCCAGTATCATAGATACTTGGAATCCTCCTGGTCTCATAAATTACACCACACCGATTCCGTGCTTCTCAAGTAGATCATCTGGAAATTTACACAGATCGCTCCAAGTGGTACAAAGAAGTAGGCGGTGGTGTCTTTATAAAAGAACTGGGGATTAAAATGTCCTTTAGAATTCCCAATGAATGCAGCATTATTCAAGCTGGCCGTGATGTATTACCGAATATTTGACAGATATATTGGAATATTTATCGAAAGTAGTGCTGCAATTAGGTCTCTAACAGGTGTTTATACAACATCTAAACTGGTCCAGGAATGCCGGACTTTCTTAAATCGGATGGCATGACTTTCGAGAATCCCCCTAGAATGGGTGCGTGGACACTGTGAGGGCGACAAGCTGGCAAAGAGAGGAGCAAGGCTGCAGGATTCATACATTGATGAATTTTGTGACATACCCCTCTTAGCCTGCAAGAGGCATATTCATAATGCAATATATAATATCGCTGAGGTTAGATGATTGGTAGAACCCAAATGTAGTGGCCAAGTTTTGACTGGGCTCGAACTAAGGCTATATTCCATATTGGTGCTATAGTGGATTTATATAAAAGAGACTTGTTGTTTTCCAAGGTCAGGGTTTAGTAAGGACGTATTAACCAGTCTAGTTGATTAGGTCCAAGTTTTATTGTCGTTATTTTTGCCTCAATATGGCGGGACCTAGTTATACGCCTATCTAAGTGGATACCCAAATACTTAACGTGTGCTTTCGCCGGAACTGTGGTATTTGTTATTGTTATTAGTGGACTATTTTGCCTTCTCATGAAAAACGTTGCGTGGCATATTTTGATGGATAAACATTTCATCTCCACTGCTTTAGCCAGTCATCTAGCTTGTGAGACTGTGAGACTGAAATTACGCAGATGCTACCGTCGGATCTTTATTAACACATATAATTACAGTGTTGACGTATACATATGTGGGCTTGTCATATCCTCTGAATATAATGGCCCTAGTACACTGTCTTGAGGTATTCCTGCAGATTTTGCCATTTCTTTAAGTACTGATCCTTTGAACTTACTTTAAACTTTCTATCTATTGAAACATGGGTGATTACGATATGGAAAAGCAACATCACCATAAAGAACTATTTTACAATGATTTAAACATTTTGGTACATCGTTAATGTCGATCAGAAAAAAGCAATGCGAGTACTGACCCCTGTGTGGTAAAATAGTTCTCAAACCATTTCATTGCCTGTACTCATACATCGATCTAGGTTAGTTTTGTCAGCAATATACGCCTTTCCACAGTTCCAAATGCTCGTTTCAGATCTAAGATATCTGTCTCCATTGTAACTTCCTTTGATTTAATTTTATATGGCACTCTCCTATGGATTTGTCCCAATAATGACCTTTAATCATAATTAATATCCGGACATCGAGAACATCTCTGAGGTGAATAGTGTAGATCATTAAGCGAAAAAAATTCTGCTAGGTCCAGGTCAACCTTAGAAACACTTCCCGATGAATTTTCTTTTAGAAATGCATTCCTGTCTATTACTTTTCTATAATTACATGTTCGCAGATGCCATCGGACGACAAACAATCCTACATCATGACTCCAACACAACGATTTTTTCCTTAATACTCATTGACAAATATTTGCATAATTTACATACAAATTGAGGTTGGAATCGACAACAGGTATATTCGCATTACTACTAAATTGTTCACCACTGATATAATATTTAGCCTCAGAAGAAAATGTACGAACCAAAATATACTCAACATCATTTCCTGTTTCATAATTTATTTTTTGTTTTTGTAAGAAAATTTTTTTAGAATTCTATTCTACGAGTAATAAGCAAATAGAAATATTTTATTAGAAATATAAGATGAGAATACTATTGGCAAATATTTTAATGAACAAAAAAAAGTTATTTATTAACCACAAAATATATTTAAATAAATCCTTATATACAAATCAGGGTGTCCCAAAAATTAACGTCAACATTCGGCGGGTAATAGGGTGGACAGTGACGGATTCGACAAAAACCTCAGTTGTTGCAATTGAACTTTTATTTAGTAAATTTACTTGAAATGTTTACGTTCGTTCAGTGCCTTCTACTGCAATGCAAACTTTACATCTGCTTTAAATTATTCTACAAAAAAGACAAGCGTATCTGCCAGGATTGATTGCTTCAACTGTCTCTTTCACCCTTCGGAGTATCTTGGATATGTTTTGGATTTGTTTTGAGGAACCTTTTCTCTCACGAGATGGCCACGAGTCGGCACCATAACATTCTTTGAAACTGCCTGGGTATTCTCAATAGATAAACTTTTAAGCCAGGCGAGCATATTGCGCCGGCCAGTCGTCTTGGTGGAAAATTCATGCTGCCATAAAGGCTGAGTGCGGCATCGTTCAATAACTTATATAAACCATTCGACTAAAATACAAGGGGCACTACTCCGCAACGTCTTACGAAATCACAAGATATTGAGGGTCTCCCCTCACTAGTTGCTTGTTTTGTGAATCGTCCCTCTGATACAGACAAATATCTCTCACGGTAAAGTCTCGTTGTAATACTTGCGATGCATCTGCATTTCCCAATTTGATTCTATAGCCTCCTCCATGAGAAATTTAAAAAAAAAAACACTGATATCAATTTCAATGCTGCTATAAAGCTTTTATAAATTAAATAATTCTTACAAGTTTCCGAATGGACCTTTTATGCCAGGTGTACACCTTAAACTGAATTCCTTTAAAAAACAAATTGAATTATACTACTGTGGGCAAAAAATAGTAGGACTTTTTAATTTAAATTTCGCGCGAAAATCCATTCGTCGAAGTTGTTTTTTCTACGTTGGTATGACTGTCTGTGACATCTGAGCCAAATATCACATCAAAGTAATCATTAGTGTTTAGTATACGCTTGTCTTTCTGAAGTACAACAAGTGCATTCGGCGATTTTTACAATGAGTGAAATTATTCAACAAAGAAGTTCCTTACTGATATCGTCGGAATATCGGAGGGATCAGTGAAAACCACAACTCTTGGTTTTTGCACCACGATAATGCAGCGTCGCATATCGTTCCACAACCACCATATTCGCCTGATTTAGCTCCGTGTGACTTCTGGCTGTTCAGCAAACTCAAGCGACCGCTCCGAGGAAACCGTTTTGAGTCAATTGAAGACATTAAACGTGAATCGCGCCTTGAAGGCTATTCCGGAAATTGACTTTAACAACTGTTACGAGGATTAGAAAAAACGTTGACATAAGTGTATTGCAGCTGGGGGGAATTACTTTGAGGGGGACGAAATAGGTTTGGCAAAATAAATAAATAAAGAAATTTAAAATTATGAACAAAGTCTTACTATTTTTTGCCCACAGAAGTATATGTATGTTTCATATATTTTTCGATTATTCCACGTTTTGAAATGAAGGCAACTATTTATGTAAACGTAGTTTTTTTAGCGCCCAACACACAACAAATGATTCAAATAACCAACATAATGTAAAATGGTTGGTAAGTAATTAATTGTTAAAACAAAAATTGTTTTTACCCACCAACTTCCTTCCTGCTCAAAGAAAAATTCTCTGAAAATTATATAAAACTTTCAGTAAAATTTTCTTTTACATACCGTCTTCACTAGCCCAAAATTTGTTCACACATGGAGAGAATAACGAATTGAAATTCGTTCGTGTGCTTCTGTATGGAGAACACGTGTGGATACTCCTGTTCAGTTTGAGCATAATTTTTTGTTTCCTATTGAGATCGATTCCGTGTTCTCAGCATAGTTTTACAGACCATCACATACACACACACACAAGTTTATGTTTAATTTTCCTGTGTGTATTTTGTTTGTGTGATAGCAGAACAACGTTGTGCAACCAATTAATGATGCGGACAACATTGTTCGACCACGAACAGAAAATAAAAAGCGACGGTCTTCACGAGCCATATTCCTGTTCGAGCAACAATCTATACGATGGCTGCAAAGATTTATGGCTAGTCTAGACGATATATAACTCAAGCTTAGAAAACTAAAATTCTTGCTTAGCAATCGGCAACACTGGCTAGTGCTAACCTGATTTAAAAAAATACAAAAAAGCTTGAAAAAATAAAAACAAAAAATTTTTGGTTTTGATGAACTCATTCGAACACACACCAGCACAATTTATTTGCTCATGTTGTTTGATACACGTAGAGAATTTAAATTGAGTAAAAAATATTCAAAAAGCCCAAATATTATAAAAACAATAACATCGCAATTAGAAAAGAGTAACTCTTAAGAGAAACAAAAATTAGGTTTATTTAAGAGAAACCAAAATACACAGCCACAAATAAATACCAATACTTACAAGTACGCACGTACCAGTGAATACAAATTATTCAAAATGTATTCGTGTGTAAGTATGCATGTGATTAGAGTATTGACATATATGTAGTTGGTTGGAATTTTTCATTACCAGTTCCGACATTAAAACGGCCTTTAGGTATCTCTGTCAGAGACCAGGTCCAGTCATTTCATTGAAAATTTGTTGGTCCATGTTGCTTTCTGTTGCAGTTTCTCTTTTACTTAGCAATGCAACATTTTAAAATCGCAGCTATTTAGATTCGGTTTAAAAAAAAATACTGTTATACTTTTACTGTTGTTTTTATGCAAGCCGTGGCGATCGTTGATGATCAACTGATTTGCCCATACACTATACAACTTCCTGTACAACCTCATTTTGCAAACAAATCTTGTTGAGTAAAGATGACAAATAAAACTCGCACAACAAACTTCTTGCTATGTGGCAGTGATGTGAAGTTCAGTGCTATTTTACATTTTTCAGTACTTTTTGATTTGCGAGTTACCGTAGAACCCCCACGCCATTAAAAGTACTCTTTTTTAATCTGAAACCCAAAATAATATACTGCAGAAAACAATAGTAACATCTTACATTTAAAAGAACGATTTATATTTTCTGCTGTATATAATTAAAGAAATCAAAAAGTATTCTATAAGTTCAGGACAAGTGGTCTCTTTGAATGTTTGACATCAAGTTGTACCAACGGTTCGCCTCGTCTTGGGTTTGCTTTAGTCTGTTAAAAGAAATAACTAAATTAATTACTGGTATAGCAATATATTGCGACGTAGTAAAACATAGAAGCACGAAAGAATAACGATTTCAAACAAAAGCTTTTCGTAGCAGCCTGAGTTTTATTTTACTCGATATTCAGTGAAAACGTAGTGATGTTGAGTTAAAAAGGGCATTTACTTTACGGAACTCGTCTAAAATACTTTCAAATATTTTAAAATGAAGGGAAAGCGTAGTTAAAATCTCGTAAAGCTTTTGAGGATCTGCCAGTTTTTTTCGGGATAAGTTTTACCAGGAGATGTTTCAAATGGTAACTAGATAAAAGGGAAAAGATTTGGTAGCAATTCTTGCAGACTATTTAGAAAAATCCGAAGAGAAGTAATAGGGGCCGCCCATAATCCTTTGCGATCCTCCCCAAAACGGGAAATATTGATTCAGTTCATAGTAGGGCTTAGGACTAGGCCTCCAATGTAGCGCAAAATCCTGGCGTGACACGACAAAGCTAACTTCCCTGAAATCCCTACGGAAAATAATATGTTTGTGCAAGTGTATAATTAGCACATGTCGTTTGAATTCGAGAACTGGAACATTCAGAAATAACATTAACTCATCTTGAATATTTGCAGAGTCATTGCCGTTTCCTGTTCGTTGGTGAGCCAAAGACTTATGGTGAGACCATAAATCGAATTCAAAACTATTTGAAGACTTGTCGCTATCACTTCGAGTACTGGCGTCTAAACGAGCATTTTCAAACAATTAACTTTTTACATCATAATGATGATGCCAGTAAAAATCAATGTTTCATATTCCTAAACAGGCGTTCACACTGGCTCAGAATGGTTATTTTTTTTTAATTATTTATCAATATATATTAGCATTTACCAGAAATTCGCGGCATTTGACTGCCCCTATTGCTTTTTGTTTATTTTGGAAAAAATCGATTAATCTTCGAATAATAGAAGGGAAAATTTCGCCACAAATAAATCGTCTTCAAAACGTTAGTAAGCTGCTTAACTATGTAACTTGCAATGGTGATTTGGCATCACTGGTCGTCAAAGAGGATCAACAATGACACGTCCTAATTGATTTACGGTGGAGAAAAATAGCATACTTCCCCATCAAGGAGAATAAAAATTAACATTTTCTCATAGAAACAATTTTGCAAAAATTCTTTGCTGCCGTTGAAACTTCTCCCTAAGAGTCAAATCTAGATACGCCCATGGTTCAACCGATAATTCTTTCCCTGAAATCTAAAGTTACAAATTGTTTATTGCTTGCGGATTTTAAATGCAAAGCCTACTTCTTAGAATCTGTTAAAAGCACTTACAATTTCAAATGGTGCCAGGAATGTACAAATAAAAGAAGGAAGGAAGAATTAAAAAGAAGGCTTCAGTTTTAAAATATGTAGCTTATAATAAATATCTGTTCAGCTTATACATACTTATTTTTCTTATCAATAATAAAACAAATAAATAAATAAACAACAAAAGAAAAAATTCCATAAACCCTCAACAATGGAATTTTATTGCAACACATTTTGTCAACGAAAAAGTGCTTTGTGGGGATAAGTTCATGCTTTTTACAAACACGTACATAAATACGTATGTATGTGTATGTATGATTTGTAACTACATACAGACATACATTCATATGTTAACTAAAACCGCATTCATTCATGTATTTATTCCATTCATTACTGTCACAAAAATGTGTTAACTCAATATCATTCTTTCTCCAAGTTGAATAGGAGTGTGGTTTTTTATTTCGGTATTTTGCTCACTTGTAATCTATGAAGAATATCGGTCCGCCCGTTCGAATGTGAGTGCCTTTGGTAATAATCTTTTTATCTACCAAATAAATATTAACATTTTACATATTTTTGTAACTTTCAACACTTAAACATATTTACAATGTTGGCCTGCATGTATGAATGTGGAAATGTGTCAGCATGACTTTATGATTATGAATGAACCAACACACACACATACACCAACAGACCTCCATAAAAACAAAATTCTTTGGAAGTTCCAAATAAACATACATACATATATCCATACATATTTGTTCATTCATAAAATATACAACTTATCATATCAATCCATATCAATGTAAACACTTCTTAGTTACTCATACATACACACACGCATACATCCATACATACATACAATTGTGCAAGACTTTCTTTATAAAGTTGTATTAAAATGTGTGCAGTGTTCCCAATATATGAGCACCATACATACATACATATGTACATATGTAAGTATGTATATTTGTTGGCTGGAAATATTTATAACGTTTACAACACATTTTACAAGTACATTTCATTCATTCATGTCTTATAAAACAAAACAAAAAAACAACTGCAGTTGTGTGCACCTAAATAGCACAGAAAGTTAATCAAAGTGTAGTATAAATTAGAGCTCTTAAGTAGCAGTAGCAAAGAATTCGATATTCTTATTAATTTTACATCAAATTACATTAATGCAACTCACAACTGCATTGTATTATTGTATCGTGTATTAAAATAAACCTCTGATTTATTTCACTGTTGTCAGTCAATTTTATAGTATTGTGGTATAATTGTAATATTAAGCCTCAAAATACAAAAATGTGAAAATAAGGCAAATTACTTATTCAAAAATTTCGGCTGTAAAAAATACTCAGATCAAAATGAGGACCAAATTCTTCATAGGTGAAATATCATCCCATTTCTAGGCAACTTGCTAGTTTGGTAACATTTTTCTTATAATCCTTTCCCATATTAGAAAAAAGTTTGCCAAGCTAACAAATTGCTTAGAAATGGTTGGTACTGTACGTATGAAGTCCTTGGTCCTCATTTTGATCTCAGTAACTTTTACGGGCGAAATTTTTGAATAGAAACTTGGCCTTATTTTCACATTTGTTTTTGTGCGGATCTGAGTCCTTTTTTCCAAGTTATTTTTACTCGTTATTGTATGTATAAAACCTCTTTTAACTTAGAGCTTACAGACGGCTGGGTGATATCATATTTTAGCTCTCTACCTATAGTGGAAGTGATCCATACAAATAAGAGGGAACCCTAATCCCCGTAGAGGAAAAGTGCCCATTTTTATCAATCAAGGCCTACCAGTGTACCGAATTTCAGCTGTTTATCTATAGTGGAAGTGCCCATACAAATAAAGGGGAACCCTATCCCCCCCGCCAGATTCAAAGTGACTGTTTTAAAATTGGTTGGTTTTTTATTCTCCCAGGCCTACCTGTATACGACATTTCTAGCTACAGTGTAAGTGCCCCGTCGAAAAGAGGTCCATAAAGTAAACGACCTGCTTCGATATCTCTCATACATTAAACAAAATTAGCCTAATGTTATGCTAGACACGGTAGGGGGAAACTTTGAAGGAAATAAATTGTAGAAATCTAGTTGAATTTTTTTAAATAGACGACGCAGCGACAGAGCTAACCATAAACGAACCTTCAGTTCTGGATGTATATCGTAGATATTGTTAATCAAATATACGCAGAAGAAAGAAAATTTTTTTAGGAATCTATACAAATGGTCACCACGTCACGACTGCTTTCAACGAATTAAGCCCTCAATAATAGTAAACATCGACACAGACGATGCAACATTGTATTTAAAAACACAGAAATATTCAAAAGTTTTGATATTTTGGGGAACGTAAATGCGAACATAATTTTCAACAGGCAACATAGCTACAGACCATGCAACATTAAATGGGGAAAATGTTTCCTCGTGTCTATCTACCATTAGGTAAGTTTTAACAATTTTGTTTTTGTTCTCCATATGAATTCTGATGTACCAGTGCGTTAGTTTTCCTTTCTTAACGTTCTTATCTGGTTCTATGTTTGAAAAATACCCAATATTTTTGAAGTCCATTCAAATCGTTGTGGAAAGGCTCCTTCTACGCACAAATTCAACTCTTGAATGTAATAATTTACAATCTATATCGTATGGATGAGGCAGAGACCTGATTCAATAACAGCAACATTTGGAACAAAAATATTTATGAAAATAATAATTAAAAACACAATAGATCAGTTCTGTTTGCTACTCCACCACTGTAAAAAAGCACTTGAAGTGATAATTTAATTTCTATAAGCAAATTCAAAAATGCTCTAAATTCCTCAACATACGATACCATCTACTATGGGCCTTCAACATATTAATAATACATGCAACCCAAAACAAAATAATAAAAACTATTGCAGTTTAAAGAAAAGATTACCAAACTATCAAGCAGCAAAAGCAATTAGCGAACAATCTTTTGAAATAAATTACCAAACGAGCAAAGAAGTTACTCGAGTTCCAAGAAGTAGGAATTTCAAGGTAAATTCCAAAATCCCATTTCGGTATCCCGTTAAGTATTTTTCGATTATTTCTAATTTTTTATTTTTTAAACAGAAAATAATGAAAAACATAGAATTTTCCAAAACGAGTTTTTATATTTTATACTTTCAGATGAATCGTCAAATCTAAAGCTTCTGGCGATTTCAACATAGAAAGTGCTTGTTTTAATAAGGGCGGTAATGTTGTGTTCAACGGCGTCCGAGAAATCTGTTCATCATCACTTTCTACCACATCCATCTTTTTCATGTGATAAATAAGTCTACACTGTCCTGTTAACATTCCAGTGTAGATTTTAACATAATTTCTGCAAGGACTTAGAAGTGCCTCTTCCTTAATACTTTTTGGGTCCATGAGCTTTTTGCACTGCCGCATAATTATTTGCGATATCCAGCAACCGAGTAGACCTATTAGTGAAGAGCTCTGGAGCTATGAAAGAGTCTCTCCATTTCTACCCAGCCAGTATGCTTTCAGATCCCTGATGTCCCGGTACCCAAATTAGAGTAACTGAATTCCTCAAGAAGGTATCGAGAAGTTAAAGGCAACTCCAAACTAACTTTGATTAGAACGAGTAGTTTACTAAGGATTTTAAAGCTGCCAGAGTATGCGAAAGAGTGCATATTTCAATACCGAAAGGCGAGGACCTTCCCATTGAAATTGCTTTTCGAAAGTCTTTCACCTTGGACCCATTAGTGTATTTTAACTCTCCGTCCTTTTCTAGGACTATCTCATTGCTGACCCTAGCTGTGCGTTCACTGATGATCACTTTAAAGTGCTTGGAAAAGTTTAGTGTTCTATTCATCTTATCAATGACAGCAGGACATGGAGCGTTCTAGACGGTGTCTAGAATCCTTGTATGTCTGGTAAGATTGCCCTCCTTAAGATGAGCTAGATTGGGTAATCATATGGCCTGCGAGATGTAGGGGAGTAAGTCCAGTGATCACTCCCGTTTGAAAGATATGTGATTAATCTGTATTATTTATCCAAATGAGTGTGAAAGTATTGCAAATACATTATTGACTAATTCACATCAACTGAGTGTGATCGGTGTATGTCACGTACCCATGTCCAGCTATTACCATGTGTCGTTTATGTCAATGCTGTTCTTTTTGTGGATAAATTGCCACCTGGTGAAACCTGTGTGTTTTGTTGTTATCCCATATAAGGCGAATCCGCTTGTTAATGAATTCATTCATCCACAAATGCGCCGCGTCGCACTGATGGTTGCTCATTTACATAAGTCCGATATACTATGCAATCTTGATATGGAAACACATTTGACAACATAGAAGTGCAATTATTGGAAGCCCCTTTTTGTTTTACCCCTAAATTAAATGGCCACGATATAGACAAGCGATGGAAAAGTCGTGAAAACTATCGTGAAAAATAATCGTCACATAGAGATCAACTTAAACATACATAATTTTCTCTCAATAAAAAAAGTATCTTAAAACTACTACACAAGCTAACATAATACTTTGCTTAAGAAAAGGAGCAATCTCTTTTAAAACAAACTGCAATAGAAGATTTGAAACATAAAAAGCAGATATCGGTCATTTACATAAACAACGTCATAACTAAAAAAATGCCTTTTCGAGATAAACGCGTTTGAAGTTTGCTCCCACTGCCTACAAAAAATAACAGCATATTTACTTCAAACGTGGACAGTAGAAAAGATATAAAGATGAAATTTATACACAATATAAAGCATGACATAACGAACAATTCTGCATCATTAACTCCAAAAATGAATTTTTTTGAGTTATGACGTTGTTTGATTAAATGAGCGATGTTTAACTAATAAACATTTGAGTACAGTATAATAACAACCGCATTCACAAGAATTTTATTGTAGGTTTAAAGTATGTAGACAAACATTTTACTTTTGAAAGACCAAAATGTAGTATAAAAGCGATGCCATGTTCGCATACCGAAGGTAATGACAACATAGTCGTTTTTCTGACATCAAGGCCCAAATGAACAGTATGTCAAAGAACTTTACGCAATACACTGAGAGAGAAACACGACTCCGCTATGGATATATATTTAAAAAATTTGCATCCAACAAAAAGTACAGATTATAGCCTGTGGAAAACTGTAAGGCACTTAAAATGTCCTATTGCCTACGAATTCCCATACTTGAAGATCATACTTGGGCCAACACCACTTAGAGAAGATTTT
This sequence comes from Phania funesta, assembly GCA_963932375.1. Lineage (NCBI taxonomy): Eukaryota > Metazoa > Arthropoda > Insecta > Diptera > Tachinidae > Phania > Phania funesta. The sequence continues at coordinate 65,650,671 of OZ010656.1, read as the reverse complement.
TACACCACATGATATAATTTGTACCACCATTCCAATTATAAGTGACACCGTAATTGATCCTATGAAATTTCGATTATCTTCATTAAAATCGACAATTGAACCCGGACGTGATCGTATTACACGATCAATAATAAAAAACTTACCTAATTCTACTGTGAGAATTACACTATTTATATTTAAAGCCATGTTACGAGTTGGCTTCTTCCGATGCTCTTGAAAGATGTCTGAAATTCTTATGATCCCGAAACTACGAAAGGACTTAAGTCAAATTATGTCATGCTGCCTCCTGTCAATTTACCTTAATGAACAAAGCATAATCCCGCACCATCACTTTGGCTTTCGAGCAAGCCATAGTGCAATTGAACAAGTCCACAGAATTGTCACCGTTACTAGATTTGCGTTTGAAAATAAACAATGTTTTTCAGCTTTATTAATTGTCATTTCCCAGGCGTTTGATAAAGTCTGGCACGATGGGCTACTTACGAAAATAACTCGAGTTCTAACTGGAATGTCCCACAAGCTTTTTCAGAAGCCATACGACAAATATAATATTTAAAGTAAAGTCAAAAGATGCATTTTCTAAAACAGGGAAAATCTCTGCAGGAATACCTCAAGCCAAGTGCGTGTGCACATTTGATGAGTGAGTCAGTGAATCGTTTCGTGAAGGAAAATAGTATAGCAGGGAGGTCAGCAAAATGTGATTCTAGTGACCCTCTTGCCACCGTACTCGGTCACTGACGCGGTCAACAACTCGCCTTACTGCCATTTCACTATCTCGGCACTCTACTCGTTACGTGTAATCAAGGTATAACTGTTTGATGCAGCTTGAGGTTTGACCTCAATTAGACCATACTTGTCCGAGAAAATTATAAGAATTGTATTACGTCATATCACCTTAGTCAGGGCAGCCATTAGGACGACATAACCTTCCACACACAGTAGTAATAAATTGGTAATGAAGTTTTTAATAAAAGATTAACGGGGTACTTGTGAGAATTATGTTTTTCTAAATAATTCAATGTAGAAGCCGAAATTGAAGTACCCCTTTTAAGGGCAGTATTCATTCCAAATTGAGTCTTACGAATAACTTTTTTTTAAGTTATCACAACTAGTTGTGCATTGTTCTTATTTTTGAACAAGTTATTTAACTAACGACGTTTGTTTGGAATTTCAAGCCTCGTTAATAATTCCACAGAACTGAGGTGACACATACTTTCTGCAGTTAGTATTAGGGTACTTATCGGGAATCGCATGTTTTTGTATTGCGAGTTGGAAGTTTCAGTTACACTCAAGATGTGGGACCTTAAGCTCCGCTATTTTATTATGAAACGATTTTACGCTAACGGTGAGTCCGTAAGCCAGACCCTACGAGACTTTCGTCGGCACTTCAATGTTCATTTTTTGTGGGTTGTTGAAATCAGCGTTAAAAGAAGCCATCCGAAGAGATATCTAAACTTTTCGACGAGAAATGTTACAAGATTCGATGCGTAACGTCTGGGAGTGTCTGGATACATCGGGGCAAGCGGATGTTATTTTTGCTACTTAATTTTTTGTAGGATTTGCTTTAGATTCCGAGTTTCAAAATGACGTTGTTTAATAAAAAAAAATATAAAAAAAATTGCGATTCCCGGCAAACGTCATGTAATATTCAAAAATTGCATTAGAGGAAATTATTGTGATCAGATTTGTAACGAATTGCAGATTTCTGGTAACTACATACATACAAACATATTAGATATTGCCAATGACAGGTCATCTAATGAAGTATTACATAACCGGTCCGTATTAATGCTCTGACATTTTAGAAGGTATAAAAGCTGTAGTTTGTAGTTGTCATTATCGAGCATAAGAAACCAATTTGGTGTCTCACAGATTATAATTTCCATGCGGCATTTGAAACAATTTCAATATTTTAGGCAACCAAAAGCAACAACAACAACAGCAACTGCTACAACACACATTCGGTAAAACTACTATCGAATACAGGCAAAGAATCAATATAATCAAGATGCCACCACCAAGAAATGTACATGGAATACATTTGATCAGGTTAAGCTCCTTTGACTTTAATCTTACTGAAAAAAGTAATTTATTGAGAGATGAAAAAGCAGTAACAAGTAAGTGGACTCAAACGATGCGACAAAAGGTCGTTTAGGCGACTGATCGACAACAGACAACGCCAGCCGAGCCAGAAAACAGTCAAGAGGAAATTCAGGCAAATAAACGGACGGACAAATCGAATAAAATATGAATGTTTACACAGACGAAGACGAAGAAATAACAACAAGCCCAAAATTACTTTGCAACTAAGCTTTACAATTAGGGCGATCAAACTACAGCCGCACAATAGTTTTGGGAAGTTAAAGTTTTTTCAGCATTTTAGAACATACTTGGAGACTTCTAAATAATTTAGATTTCAAATGAAACATGTGATTTTTAGTTGGATGAAATCAAAATTTCAGTTGAAAGAACTTCTTAAAAGTTTTTGGTAAACTCTTCATAAACACTTTAGTTTTTCTTCTTAATTTGATATTTTGTATAAAAAAAAATGGGAAAATGGGAATTTTTTTTAGCTGATATTCATAATCTTTGCCTGAACTGAAACAGCGCCCAGCCGCCAACGTCAACATTACAATTGCTCTACCGTCTGCGCACATAACATTAACGCAAGACGACGCAATCAACTTATATTACCAAAGCGATTGACTGCAGACAGCTTCCTCTGCTTATTTTTCTTCATTATCATCTTCTACTACATTTTGAAATTCCTGGAAATTCTCTTAATAAAAATAAATTCAAATACACAACTAAAAAGAAGTGCAACAGTCCAAACAACAAGAACAACAAAACGTATTGAAATGAAAATATTTTTTACCGAATCAAGGAGATTTGGAAAACAAAAACCAACAACAACCACAATAAACAAAACATAAATAACAACGTCACAGTGTAACGCAGAGGTGAAAAAGTTAAGAAGAAACTTGTTTTGAGGTTCTAGAAAAAACCTATACTTGAGGACCCTTATTGAACAAACTTTAATCTTTCTCATTTAGAAGAATTTCAAGCTTAAGCGTTTTCTGGTTTTTCTGAAAGGTTGGGTACAGGTTTTCCAGCTGATTTAAGAAATAAGCGAATTCGTCATATGAACAAATTAAAAAAACTAAAACAGAAAATCAGAAACTTTTATGAAACTGATCTCTTTTAAATCAATCTTTCTGGATGTGCTGACGCTTGGTCGAACTCTTGAGGCAATTTCGCTTTTTGATATAACTAAGGAGTCAAAGACGGGGCCCCACCGTAAAGGTGACTTTTGAGCGAAAATCGGAATCTCCGACCAACATTTTCAGCGCCCAATTAACGAACTCACGGCGCTGTCTACCGTCATCTGGCTGAAATTTTTGCGTCCGCACAATATTATACGGATGTATGCTCAAGTCCAATCACAAAATAGCCCTGGTCAAGTTTCTAGCGGCGCCCAATTCAGCTGTACCCCTGCATCCGCGGTTGCACTACATATTAAATGGACACGGAACTATATGGTCTTACAAATAACTAATATATTCTGCTCTCTTAAAAAGACCACTTTTTTTCAAGAGGGAGCTGTGTACGAAAATGATATGTGAGTATCCCTTCTTTTCTCGCCAGTACGGCCTTAGACTACCCATTCTGGCCCATCTTAAGGAAGAAAATCTTATCAAGCATGTAAAGATTCTCTACTCCGGCCATGCATCTTTAAAATCATCGGCAAACTACACGTTCCAATAAAAGTGGGTTTGGGATTACTTTAAACTTCTCGATACACTAGCAGCCGGAAATCAGGTACTCCAATGTGGTTACCAGGACATGAGAAGCATGGAAGCAATTAAATGACAGACCTTCTGGCTAAAAGGGTTGCAGACACTCCTCTAATGCGTCGAGAACCTTTCTTTGGGGTAAACAATAGCTTTACCGATAACCTAATACTACCTAATACAACTACCCTGTATTTCCCAATTAAAAGAATAACACCCAGTACGGCCTTAGGCTACCCAATCTAGCTCATCTTAAGGAGGGCAATCTTGCCGGCCATGCAAAGATTCTGGACGCAGACTAAACTTTTTCAAGCACTCTAAAGTGATCATCAGTGAACGCTCAACTTATAGCAGCAATAAGATAGTACTAGAACAGTACTGACGTCCAATGTGGAAGACGGCAATACTGAGTCGGGAGGCGACACTTCGGAAAATCAATTTCAATAGGAAGGTTCACGTCTCCCGATATCAAAATATGAATTCTTTCGGATAGCCTGGCAGCTTTAAAATCCTTAGTAAACTACTCGTTCTCATCAAAGTTGGTTTAGAATTGCTTTATACTTCTCAAGACCTTCTTGAGGAATTCAGTTACTGTAATTTGGGTGCCGGGACATCAGGTTAAAAATGGAGTCCAGAACCCTTTTGGGGGTAAATAATAGCTTCACAAATAAGTCTAATCAGTTACTAGAGAACCCAAACAGGTATGCCGCAGTCGAAAAAACTCATTCACCCCGAAAGTATTAAGGTAGCAGCTATTTTATCTCCCAGCAGAAATTATGTCAAACTCCTACACTGAATTGTTAACAAGACACTCTAGACTAAATAATCACATGAATTAAATAAGAGTGGTAGAAAGCGAGTATTGCAGACTCTGGCAAGAAGGACAGGAAATATCAGAACATATTCTATGCGATTGCCCTGCGATGGGAAGATGTAAACTTCATGACCTACGCAATGGGACATTAGTTCAGAATACCGAGTTAAAAATATGACTACAATGATCAGGAGTTTTATAAAGAGTCCAAGATTGTTTTAGCTGTACACGAGCTTATCAGGGTTGGATTTTTACAGAAGCGCTTTAGTGTAGACAAACAATGTAATGAGAGAATTTTACATCAGATTTTCTTACAGTCATTCTGCAAAAATCCAACGGAAATCTAAACACTTGTATAATAGTGTGAAATGGGTTGTACTGAAGACAGATACAAATACCGTCATTCGATGCAGATCGAAATATCAATAGAACCTAAATGTGGCCGTTGATCAATATCGAACGACCTAATTTTTCCGCTGATGTCGATCCGATTCAGCTAGGTTTTTGCCTTTCATTGTTCATCAGAACAAATGCTTTCGCTGATAAACAAACACTGGAGGAGATATTTTTTTTTTTTAAATAACTGATCTCTTTGTTCTCCTAAAGATAACTCAACTTCAGTAAATGGCTGAATTCATCGACAGGAAAGTTTTGACGACCACTAAAAACATTATTTGTTTAATTAAAATTAAATGGGTGAAATTCCAGCCCACAGTGGCTCATGGAGTTTAAAAGTTGTTAAAATAAAGTGCAATCCTGTTACTAGTTCTAACCACACCAACCAACCATCCTTAGCATTACAGACAGTAACATCGTCTGCATCATCAAGAACAACAACAACAGCAGCAGCAATAGCAACATAGTCGTCACTGTGAAGGAGCAAAATTATAAGCACCGCGATTATAATGCGAATGAATATGTTGATGTTATTTTTTATTGCTGCTGTCTTTAAAGTTGTTTTGCTTGAAACGGAATCGTTGTTGTTGTTTTCTGTTTCTTTTTTTTTGTTTGTTTGTTTGTTTCTAGACTTTTAGGTAAAAATTCAGCACTTTGGATGCGAAAAAGTAAGATACGCCAACAACATCATCATGATTACGTTCATGATGCCAGTGGCCATCGTCGTCTGTATGTGTTTAATCGTTGCTTTCGTACGGACGATGATGAGCATGTGGATGATGATGAGTAACAACATGGTCATGATTGTCGGCGTCTGTTCTCACCAATAAAGCTTCTGTTATTGAATTTTGTTTGTAACCCATTCCCATTTCAGGATTTGTAAAAATTATTTATTAATGTTGTACATAATCGTATAAACGTTGCACGTTGTATTCAATTCAACAAAACAGGTTAAATAAATAAAAATCTCTGCACAACACAGCAAGAACAAACCAACCATCGATCGATCGGTAGCATCATCATGAAGGTTTTTTTATTTTCATTTTTATTTTTTAATGAACAAAGTGAAGAAGAAGGAAGGAGCGAGTAAACCACGTTAATGAAAGCTAAAACCCAAAATAAAAGCAACGTAATGGAAAAAGGGTTTTAGAGCAGCAGCAACAACAACAACAACAGCAACTTTAAAAGCATTATCAAGTGTAGCAGCGTCAGCAGAAGGAGCAGCAACTACTTTCAATAATAAAAGAGGCATTCCAAAAAAGACAATGACTTCGGTGGTTCGTTTTTTTTTTTTGTTGCGCCGAGATTTTTCTTGGAAAAGCACTGTTTTGTTTGGCAAAAACAATAACAAGGAGACCGTCGTCGTCTCGTTTGAAAGTTGTTTTCAATTCTGTGGGAGATTTTTTCCATGTGAATGTTTTACTTTTTCATTTTTCTTTAATTTTTTTAAACAATATAATATGAAGAGATTAAAGAATATTACATTTTTTATTTTGCTCATTATGATTTTTATTTGTTTGAGTTGAGCAAGAGTAGGCTTCGTCCTGTGGTATGATCATTAATCCAATTCCTTTGCTACTTTTGATACTCAGCAAAATGTTTACTCTCTCCTATAAATTTATATACTCGTATATATTTTTTCCTAGACTTTAGAATTAAGAATAAAGCTTTAAAGTTCAAATACATTCACGACAGCAGGCTACCGACTACAATCTGTCAAAATTAAAATACACACGTTTATATGAGAACGACGCCAACAAAGCAACATGTCTGCAGGTTGTTGTCCATGCTGCTTTTATCGTTGTTGTCAAATTAAACTAATTTCTATTTTTGTTGGCTACAAAATAAAAATAATGTTGACAATAGATCAAAATATATTAAGCAAATTAGTGCTTAGATATATATTTTTGTTTGTAAACTAAAAGAGAAAATTAACTAATGTATATATATGTTACGATATAATGGGCATCAGGAGTTTTTAAATATATAAATTCAATTGTTTTATTGTTTATGTTTTTCGGCTCAAGGCTCGTTTATGAGGCACCTCTTCGATCATATGTTAAGTTTCAGAATTGAAAAATACTTCAGGTCTGACTACAAAATTAAAAACGAAAGTTGAAAACTGTTCATCCCTATATTTCTGCGCGTTTCTTTCTTCATTTTTGACGCACTCTTGCATATTATACATCATATTGCTATGCTTTTAGAATATGTACTCCAAATTCGTACTTATATACCTGATATTCCTCGATATTTCTGATAAATTGAAAACAATCGTGTAGAAAACTTAACCTCCCTACATTTACCTATTTTGAGTCCACTCTTCGAAGAGGTTAATGCATCGTTGGAAAAGTCTTTTTATAAGCTAAATATTATTTTATTGTGTTCAGAAGATATATCCTATTATTTTTTAGAACCAATTATTCATCCCTGGTCAAGTTTGGATACAAACCGGTTTCGGCTATGTGCTACCTTCAGTGTATTTTTTCGTTCTGATAAGTTTGCATCAATTCGTTATTGTTTAATTGTTTGTCAAGTACCAATTTTTCATGTGAGCAACCTCGTGTGTGAACACGCAGGTAAAGCTCGTAGGTCGGTTGTTTTTGTAGACGTTAGTAGTTACTATGTTATTGCATCAGAATTGGTGTTGGCGAATTGTTGGGGCTGAAAGAAGTCGGTGATTATTGGATTATGAATTTGTTTATCGGATTATATTATCAACTTTGCAGGCCCATCGAGCCACAGAACTGTTTCATGAAAAAATATAAAGTGGCACCACTGAAATATAAATTAATTATTGCAACAGTTGTTAATATTATAACGTTACTATGTAGCCTGTCGTTTTCAAAATAATTAAGTAGCTGGCTACAGGGCGACATTTTCAACTAACGGAAATTGTAGTCGTGTAGCCTGCTGTGCTCAATGTGTTTAAACAAAACAACAATCAATCAAATAAATGTCTTATAATGAACTCTGAAGTTAAAATAACGTTTCCTAAATAAATTATAAAAGGTGCATTTACACTACGAGTTTTCCATACATACACAAATATCGTCCTCGTTCTATGTACATCTGTTTCGAAATTGAGACTATTGATGAAGAACATTCTTTAGCACTTCTGTTAAAGTAAAAATTTTCATAAGGATGATAGAATTTGTAGAGTTTTTACTGTATTTTTCTTGTACATAAGTACATGGTTGGATTCAAGAACCCCGTAGGATGCAAAAATTAATTTTACATAGGATTGGATACCTTTTACGTCCACACGTACATATGGAATTACGTATGTAAGCTATTTCGTATGACAGCTACTGTCATTGTTGTTCATAAATGTAAAACAAATTTATATTGTGTTAAGGCCATGATTCTTTATCCTACGTAAAACGTAACTCTTAATCAGAATAAATCTTTAACAACAATAACGCTTCCTCCGTTATATTTTAGGTATTTCCTTCCATTCGCTTAATAGATGTTTTCTTTCGATTTCGAATCTTTTAATATGTTTTAGATTTTCTCCGAATGCTCATTAATTTTTGGTAAATTTTCGATTTTTTTTGTGAAATTTCTGATTGAGTGAGTGAGTTTCAGAGTTGTAGTTAAATTGAAGTTTTTGATAAAATTTTTCTTATATAAAATATTGCTATAAATTCTATTTTCATATCTCTATGTTTGGTGAAGTTTGTCATTAAATTTAAAAAGTAACCGCTTGTTTATAGTTTTTTGTGAAATTTTGCCTTCTTTGTGAAATTTGTAGTGAAATTTACGAGTTTCGTTATACGCTAGTTGTGGTTTATTTTTTTTAGTTAATTTTTTTCTTTTGATTATTAAGAATTTTGTGGTGAATTTTTTGATTTTTGATGAACTCCAAAATTCTGATTCTGTGATATTTCGATTTTTTAGTTTATTTTCGATTTCCTATTGCCTTTAATTTTCATTTTTATATCTCTTCTAATATTCACATTTGAAGAGAATATACCTACCGTTATTTTTTTTTAAGCCAAAGAGAGGAAACGGAAAACTTCAACCGCGCTTATTTCGAAATATCATTTCTTGAGTTATGACGTTGTTTGAGTAAATGAGCGATTTGTTAATTGGTGGTAATCATTTAATGATCAAGAACTTTGTTTATTGTATATTTTCCAGTAACTATAATAAGCTTGTCAGAGGAATATAATATGGTTCAGATGTTCATGCGTGCGACATGTGCTGTCATCAACTACGATCAAAAGGGAGAATAGATATAAGGAGTTTTGTAAAAATGAAAAACGTTTTTGTCTACGGAAAATTATCACCAACGTCAGCCCCTTGCCAAAATATTTTTGGATGAAAATTGCGGTTTCAATTCGATGATCCCTATATGACTTCTAAACTATGTTTTCTAATCAAAATCATCTATATCAATATTTTTAATTAACAAAGAGGCAACGAAAAATTTCTTTTCCTTTTCACAAGTCAAATACTTGTGATTATTTTTTTAATAACAAAAATTATACTTAAGACATCCGATTATATGCAACATTATTGTTAGAAAGAAAACGCCAGACACTTATTTCCTCTTTGGCGAAAAAAATGTATTCACTTCTTCTTATAAATAATGAAACGTTCAACAGCCAAATCACTTTGCAACAACATTCCTTAACTTACTTAAGTGTTGTTTATAGGAATTCCTCTGAAAAAGAAAAAAGAATATGTTGCCATATACCAACGAGTACGGGGAATTTCCATTATTAATTTGCAAATATTGATCAGACCTGCTCAAACGTACGCTCGCGCTTCATTGTCGTACAACATGTTAAGGGAAATATGCAGATTCATGCAACAATTTATGTAAATATGTAATGATGCATCGCAAGCAAATAGCAGACAGCCCGTTGCAGCATCAGTACTTGTTGTACCAAGTCGTTGCAATAGTTTGTTTGCATCCAAGTACAAATACACATACACACACACACTCACTTAGTAAAACTATAAAATTCCTTTTGGGGTCACTTTTCTAAAGAATGCGGAAATTTCTAAAGAAATGTAAAAAACCACAAGTTGAGAATAAATATAGAGTTTTTTTCTTCTACATTTTGTTGCATGTTTGCTTTTGTAAGTATATTTCGTTTACAGGAAAAAGTTACACTACACACACACACACAATGATGACGTCTGTCTGCAACATTTTTACGGTGTAATAGTCGCAATCAGCTTAAAAATTCACATTTGGAAACACTTTGTGCTCTTTCACAGATAAAATTTGTGTAGGAAAACCCATTATGGTTGAATTGGCCATAATTCTGCAATTTTCGTTCTGATATTGTTTGCGGTGAATTCTGGTCTATAATTTCTCTAATATCTTTTGAAAGTAACCAAATGAATCGTTAAACACTACATAGTTTGTTTTTTCCGGAAGTGGGGGTATTTTGCAGTATGAGTCAGTAATTACGAAAGCACTTGAATAATGGAAATTATTTAATTGCAATTTATGAGGAGGCCTTTAGATAAAGTGTATACATCATTTACTTTCTTTCTCAGGTAAACTGTAAATCTTTCACCTAACAAACAACCCATCTAAAAGCTTTATCATAACCTTAAAATTTCAGAAAATTACGGATAGAAAATTGACAATCGTATGCCGCTCAACATTTTTTGAACATTTTCGAAAAACACAACGAAAATCTAAACATTTGTATGATAGTGTAAAAGAGGCTTTAGCATTGCCGAAGTAAAAAATTAAAGGGATATTTACATGTTCCGAAATAACTAGCAGTTAGAGATGCCAGATTATTAACGGACAATAACTATACAACAAAAACTTTCTTTTAAAAACATTAATGAAAGCTGAGATGGTGGCCTTTATCCAAAAGCGAAGGAAGCATAATACTTGATTTGATATTCCGACAGGGTGTTTTGATGTAGAATTTTGGAACGAATTTCCGTCATCCCTTGTCAAGTTTGGTTTGGAGACAAACCGGTTTCGGCTATGTGCCATCTTCAGTGTCATTTTTCGTTCTGGAATAAGTTCTCCTCATCGGTCTTAATAAGAAGGGTGTAAATATTAATTTCTCTACATCTAAAGATCTATTACAACGAAAGTCCCCAAATTTGGTATAGGCTATTCTTAAGACGAAGTGCTTTCTCAGAAAAAAGGACTAGGTAGCCAACCCCCAATAAAGAATAAATATTATTTTCTTGTATCAAAGCAATGAGAATCTTGAAATTTGGTATGCGCTATTTACAAGGTGCCGGAGGGGTACCTGCACCACATGCCGAATACATATTAATATTTAAATTGCTGAGGAACTGCATAATGAGAGTCTTCCAATTTGCTACGAGATATTTTTAAAACCAAGTTCGTACTCGAATAAAATTCTAAAGGAATATGTGCGGACAGGTGGATGTCACCAATCAAAGTTGTTAATACTTCCCTGTATGTCAAGAACAGACAGTGAAATTCTTCAAAGAAGCAGACAGGCGGGTACCCCCCATACAGAGCAAACAATAATTGTTCCATATCTGAGGAAGGGCATTTTCAGAAAAAAACCTAAAGGGATAGGCACGGCCAGAAGGGTACCCGTATAGAGTAAATATAATTAAGTTATCGGTGATATTTAACCGGCGATTTTCAACGGCGAGTGCTACAGATGAATGGTAACCAATTTGTTTTCACTGAACATTATAAACTTGGATGACATGTGCTATAAGCAGGACGGTGCTAGGTGCCACATAGCGAACACCACAATGGAAATTCTGCTCAAACGATTTGTGCGCACGGTTATAAATTGCGGGGACCACGTGAATTGGTGACCAATATAATGCGATGTGAACCCGCTAAACCATTTTTCTTGTGGCAATACGTCGCAATTGACCAATGCTCTCAAAGTCAACATAAATATGCGGCTCTCTTATTGAAAATTGGAGCTCTCACATTCGTGCTACTGTACAAGTCAATTACATAACGGCAGATATGGGTCTTCGTTAACACACGGTTTTTTTTTAATTCCATTTTAACATTTGTCCGCCCTTATTGCAAAACCCCTTAATAACTTTCGAATCACTGGCAGTTTACAATCCATTTGGTTAGGAAACTCAAACCTCTTTTATTAGATCGTTTTTAAATCTCGAAATATTTTTATGTCTTGTTCTTTTTTTCAGCCTATTGGCTGAAATTATCGAGCGGAACACTCTAATGCACATAGTAACGTATGTATGTATGTGTGTGTATGCATTTCTAATGCATCATCATATTTTTAGAAGTGTGAACATTAATTAAACTAATTTCGTAAAATTTAATTAAAGTTTTGCAAGCAAAACATGAAGCAAGAAAATAAAATTTAGAGAGAAACGAAGAAGTAAAATGTTTTTTTATAATTATTTGCCAAGTACGAAGCTCAAGTGCGAGTAGAATAAAGAAAATTACGGGTACAAAGTTGAGAAAAATTAGACTTTTAGAGACGACAGACGATTTTTTTTAAATACAAATTTTCTTTTCTTTTCTGTGGTTGTTATTGTTAGGAAAAATCTTCTCCTTTAGACTATTTTTTTTTTGTTTTAGTTCTGTTTATTTTAGTTGTTGTGCTCTGTTGCGCGAGTATTTGTTGTCATTGCTTTTTAGGCATTTAAAATTACTATTGCTGTTGTTGTCGTTGTTGTGGTTGCTTGGCGATTTTAATAGACGTCCCGCCGTAGTGCGGTGTGGTCGGTAGTGATTTTTCCGACCGGGCTCCCTGTAGCCAGACGATAGTTCATTTGAAATGTTCTATAAAAATGCTACATACATCTGCATATTCAGACAAACTTTTGAATATATGTGCGTGTGTGTGTGTGTGTGTGTGTGTGTGTGTGTGACTGCGTCTGTGTATATTTTGTACATTTTTTTACTTTCATATGAGGAATGGCGGCGAACACGTCAACTGAATTAAAACAACAGTAATAGCAATAAAACCAACAACAAAAGAGCATCTTTGCGACATCATACTCAGCCACAACAACAACAACAACTACTGCAACATTAAAAAAATTAATACACGGACCAACAACAGCAACATCACGGTAATGTCTACAACGCAAACTATTTATAAATTGTCTTAATTCTAAATCTATTTTTGCCAATTTCTTTTATAAGAAGGAAATAGAAAATCTGTATTTTGAAACATCAACAACAGCAACAACAATTAGAACTTTTTGTTCTGTCAAAAAGAATTTAAATTTTCAAATCCACAGTAGTGGCACCTTTTCTAGATATTTGTAAAGGGTGTCCAAAATCAAAGTTCTCTATGATAATTGCAGCTGCAATAAATCGATTGTTTCAAGCGGGTTGTGGGAAGGTGCGCCGCACTCTGGGGATTTCGCGGAAAAAAGTTAAGCAATACGCAATGGTACTTATAATTTTTGGAATAACTGTTACAATCAAATCAACAAAATTTTATTCTTGATTTGATAATCCGACAGGGTGTTTTGATGTAGAATTTTGGAACGAATTCTCGAAAAATGAGAACGAAAACTGACACTGAAGATGGCACATAGCCGAAACCGGTTTGTCTCCAAACAAACTTGACAAGGGATGACGGAAATTCGTTCCAAAAAATCTACATGTCTAATCGTGTTCGAAATTCTTGAGCGTTGAAAATAAACTAAATATGAAGCTGTAACAGCAAGAAATTTTTAAAGCTCATTTCTTTGTTAACGCACCTTGCTTGCAACGTTCAGTTGTATGCAGTAAAAATATTATTACAGACGAAAAGGAAACACATAGTTGGGGCATGGTTACGACTACCGTAATAAGTTAACTACAACAATATTATTGTTGTGGCAAATATATAGTGGTTATTTGAAAACATTTCTTTAGTTGCGGCAACTATCAGAGTATTAGGCTTCTGTGGCTTAAGTGTTTTGAGCGTTGAATATGAAGCATTCGTAAGCTTTCGTCAGCTGGGTTCCTATATCTGACGCTGTCAATCAGAAAATGATTTTTTTTTTACATTTCTATTGTTCTATGAGGACCATGTTATTATTATCTACAATACTAATACGATTTGTTCACAATCATATATGTCAAGTATAATTAGATTATGGTTACCTCAACTATGTTTTTATTTGCGTGCATCAGCTGTCTTTATTTTATCTGAACTTTAGATTGCGTCTAGTGAGGAAACTTATTTTTGTTTCAATTGATACAGTGGTGTTGTCTCCTAGCCAAACTTGACAAGGGATGACGGAAATTCGTCCAAAAATATACAGTGAATCACAAAAGTCTTGGTACCCAGCATCTTCAAATACTTTTTAGTTGCATTCGTTCATATATTAGACACAACCTTTCAAATAACATTCCTTAGTTATTCCTTTATATGCTATTTATTAGATTATAATCCTAAAATTTCAAAATATTTTCCATAACTCAGAAAAATAACTAGGGATATTGAATTTACACTAAATCATCGCCACAAAACTCATGGTACCCTTTACTAATATTTGCATCTCTGCTAAATATACAACGGTAATAAACCGTTATTCTACGCTTGCATCGCAAAACATTTCTCTGAATTATTTAGTTTAAAATGAATTAAAGACTGTGCATAACTTAAATTGGAAGTGTTAGTAACGTAAATGTGTATAGAAGAGAATTATCTATTGAACAACGTGAAATAATAATAAATTGACACAAACAAGGCAAATCTTATAATGAAATTGCGAAAATTATTAGGAGATCAAAATCAACAGTGCAAAAAGTGATAAACCGCTTCCTGAAGGAAAAAAAGAATAGAAAATAAGCCCAGAAGCGGACGTCCTGGAAAATTAACTGTAAAAAAAAATCCATTTGAAAGGGCGACTAAAATTGCGTTGTATCTAGAACACTTATTTAAAAAAAAAAACGTTTCTGCAGAAACAGTTCGTATGACTATTAAAAGTGCTGGATATCAATCACGAGTAGCTCGTGAGAAACCTCTTGTCAACGAAAGAAATAGAAAAAAACGTCTAGAGTTTGCAAAAATGTATGTTAATATAGAACAAATTTTTTGGGACAACGTTATTTTTTCAGACGAGTCAAATTGTAACATATTTGGCTCTGACGGAAGGCAACGGGGGTGGAGGAAAACAGGAGACGAACTCAACCCAAAGAATACTTGCAAGACGGTGAAACATGGAGGTGGAAGTGTGATGGTGTGGGGGTGCATGTCATCTGCAGGTGTTGGTAACTTGGTCATAATCGACGAAATTATGACTAAAGAGGTTTATTTAAATATATTAAAAAATAATTTACGCCAAAGTGCAGACAAACTGGGAGTTGTTGACCGATTTTACTTCCAGCAAGACAATGACCCAAAACATACTGCTGGCATTGTTAAAATGTGATCCTCTATAATACTCCTCATATACTTCAAACCCCTCCCCAAAGTCCTGATCACAACACAATAGAGCACTATTGGGACTATTTGGAAAAGCAGATCAGAAAACATGAAATTCGAAACAAAACTGACCTAAAGTCAGCACTTGCTGAAGAATGGAAGAAAATTTCACCTAATTTGGCGAGAAAACTTGTACATTCTATGCCAGATCGACTGAAAGCAACAATAAAACTAAAAGGAATATTGAATTTTTTCTTTTTTAATTATAAGTAAGAGAGTGATAAATAAAATCGTTGAGTTATAATATTTAATTCTTCTAAATTTTTTATATTACAATAAGATTTCATGAAAAAATTAGGGGGTACCAAGACTTTTGTGTATAAAATAGCATGTGTGTGCTAAATATAATTATGATGTGTGGGACGCATGATGTGGTTATATTTAGTTCGCGCCACCAACATGTTGTATCAGTACAGGTAGAGTAGCAGTACCGAGAAAGACATATTTCGGCCCCGAGGAAGGTTGAAAAATATTTCGATACTTGTAATGTTTCCTAAAAAATCTGTTAATTTTTAAATTGAACTAGAACTTTTAGGAACATAATACGATAGCGCTTGATTCAACGAGTACGGCGCATTGTTCAGATATCAGTTGTATAATTATTAACAGACACATTTATGTATTTTTTCTATATTTTAGAAGCAATATTGGTGTAAGTAATGACGTTGCAACTTCTGCATCTTCCTTCAGACAAGGCAAATTTATAAAATGCATTACATAATTTCTTTTTAAATTAAACACATACACCCAGACAATAAGGGAAAAACAATTAACCTTTTTTTTAAATAAAACAGACATTAAACAAAAGAAAGTAGAAAAACAAAAAAACAAAAACATTCCATCCATCAATTCAAAAGCCCATCTACCAAACTTACTTCTTCACTCACAACTACACTGGGTTTGCTTTTCAAACTTGTACGAACACTCTACTCAGTTGAATAAATAACCAAGAAAATATATTGAGAACGAAAAAAGGAACATTTAATATACATAAACAGATAGTAAAGGAATGGAATCTTCGAATTCTTTAATAAAAGTTAAGCACAATTATTAAGAACTGCAAAATAAATTTAACTTCATAAAGTTTCGCAGTTTAAAAATTTCACTAGCAAACGCGATCAAATAGTTCTTGAACAGTGTGGTTTAATAATTACAGAGAAAAAAAAAATACTTACAAATTTTACAGTATTTATTTGATTTCATCTTAAAATTTAATTAAGCTTTTAAATTATTTATACAACACGAAAAATATATAAAATCAAATTTAATTAAATATAGTACGACCTCGCATTATGCAACAATTCGGGACCGAGGCTGTTACAATATCCGTGTAAAAATTATATGAATTAAAATCACCAATTTAATGTCCTAATTCGAGGAAGACATCTGTATATTGGTTTTCTTATAAAAATACATACTTATATATTTTGTACATACCTGAGGCGGTTGTACATGCAAGAAATGTGATGCGCAAACTTCCAAAGTTATATTTGGCATAACTTGGAAAAACAATCTAATGCCATTCGCACTATAGATTTTATCAGGGGATCTGATGTCGATTTCTGTGGACCAGAACCCAGAGTTGCGATTGGCATAGTGCGATCTAAAGTCCAACAATAATAGGTCTACCTGGATCACTGCGTTAGTGACAGGTAATGGAAACTTCAAGTATGATCTGCCCGAAATGAAAATCGTAGAAGATGATACCTTCAGACTGTGCCTGGAAGAGGCTTAAACGGTAGTGTACATTGTGCGTGAATATCCAGCACTGGCTAGCATAAGGCTTAGGGTCACGATGAGACTCTAGTTAAATATGAATGCAATGGGGGAGCCTTAGACAAATGCTAGCAATTACGAGAGGCTCCGCGATGAAGAGGAGTGTCGACAGTCTGAAATCAGTATAGTCAAAAGTAAAGGCTAGGGTTAGCACGAGACTCCACGAAAGTAAGGTAGTCGTGAATTAAAATTCGGTTAACTGAAATCAATTCGAGGAGCAAAGGGGGCCGAAAAGGGATCCAAAGATTAATAATAATAGATTTGATCTGCTATGGGGCTTAGATCTTATACCTTTATCTTGAAATTCCTTTAGAAACGGACCCACAAGATTTCCTTTTGTACCGGTCTCTCGCCATAAATCTTTAACATACGAATACCATGCCAATTTTTTAAATTGGCGCACCAACCGTTGTTTGCGTTGGAAGTTTGAGAACTGCCGCTTTTTGCTTTCATAATTTGTTGAGTATTCTCGGGAGCTCAAGTGATGAAAATCGAGAAACCGTTCTTGAAAACATTTAAAGAATTAAAAAAAAATTATCAAAACAGTGTCTCATATGAATTGACGCAGGCGCGGATTTATTGGAGAAAAAAAGTAGACCGAAAAAAAGAATCCAATCGCTCGCTCCATCCCTAAAATGGGTAAAAATTTAAAAATTGTTTGTTTTCGTTAAAATTTTCCCACAAAAAGCTCAAGCTGGAGCTCCGCCTGACTGATGCATTGTCCTGATTAGTACAACAGTTTCTTTTTCGCTAAATACGACTGTTTTATTTCGATTTTATCACTCTACCACTAAAATAAGTTCTAATACTGTTTCCTCTTCGTAAGCTTCGCCTTTCCTCATGTTCCTTCCATTCAATCCATTTTTGTCATTTAGAAATAGTTTATTATTTCTTCATTTTTATTCCTTAAACTTTTAATTCATTCAAATCTCTGGCCACAATCAATACTAAATGTTCGTTGATCATCATGGAATGTTCGAAAAAGTTGTTCGAAATCATTGTCGCATAACTTCACAAGACTTTTAATAATTATCGACCAACAAAGAGAAAGAATGCAACACGATACGAGTATGTTGAGGTCTGTAAGAAAAAAATTCAACAAATAAATATGTGTATGGAAAAAAAGAAGTGTTAAATGATAAAGTATGTCGACTACAAGTTTGGTTTTGTGCCTCATTTTTTTCGTCGTCTTCAGCTCGTACCACACTGATACATAGGCAGCTACAGATACAGCTTGCCACTAATGGAGTTAAACAAACTAACTAAGCGTATAACTAATGAGGAGACAAGCAAAGCCCTGTGTGTGTTGGAGAGCGTGTGAATAACTTTAACTGAAGTGAACTAAAGTTAACTTTCATTCAGTGGAATGGAAATAAAATTATAATGCATCTTGGTTGTTGTAATGTGTGTGCCTGTGTGTGTGCGTGTGTGTGTGTTGGTTAGTATGTACGAGTATTTAAATGCCGCTATGCTAAAGAGTTGAATTCTGACGCCACTTAAACAACAGCATCATCAACCTAATCATCATAATCATTGCCAGCATCATCGTCCTCATCGACAGCAATAAACGAACGGTGTTTCTTTAGGGCCGGTCTGCTGTTGTTGGGCCTACACTATTGTCGGTCTGGCCATTCATTACAATCATGACAATTAGTAGTTGAGCGCAACAAGTTTCAGTTTTCAGTTTTTTTGTTTTCCTTCCATTAACAGACCGATATATCGCCCTGTAATCAGTAAAATTCTTTAGTCAAATGCATAAATAAAATAGAATTATCAATGAAATCACATTTGATATTGGCCTCTCTCAGACATCGAGGTTGGATGAAGTTGATATGATGAGATGATTATTGAACAAAAGTATTGAGATAAGATGCTACATTTACTTTTCCGTTATTAAATTATTATACTCCAACATACTACACACATGATCTTTATACGAGCACACTATTTACATTTGGACCTTATTAAATTTATGTAGATACACTACTAAAGTGTCAAAGGTATAAAAGAAATACAAATTATGAACCAATAAAGACGTTTATAACAAATCACATTCCGTGGCATGAGCAAGACATTTGAATGAATTTGAATATGAAAGTTATTTAACAACATGTTTAACTGATTTTGATACCAGAAACACTAATTTTTTTATGGGTTAGAGGAAACTTACGAAGACATTTGTGAAAATGCATGAAGTTTTCAATGTATAGTTTTCTCTTATTTTATGGTGTGTTGTGGACCTTTCATAAACATGCACGATCATGCATTTTTCAATTATCATCACTATTGTTGCGAGTCAATAATGTCCTGCACTCAAGGGAATGAATGGCCGTGAAAAGAAAGGCGAATTTCTGTAAATATTTTTTTCAAAGCCTTCTATAATTTAAGTGACAAAAAATACCTGTGAAGGTAGCTTAATCCACAGGCGAACGTGCTAGGCATGTGGTAAACCCGCATCCTTGGCGTATTGTTAACCGAACAGATGTGGAACCAGTCGCCGAATCTTGCCTGGGGCCTGAAACTGAAAAAAGGTAGGACTTTCTGAGCTGGACTAGTAACGAATTCAACATTGGTATCACCGGGACATAAGTCCCTGATTGGGTATTGGTGAGTCACCTTTGGGAATGTAAGTGGTGGCTGTAGTTTATATCCAAATCTACGAAAGATATTGCTTTGGATCAAGGTGGCGTTACATATAATAATATAGCTATTGTCGCTAGGAACTGGGTACTAGGCTCCAGGCAGCCATTTTCCTAAATTGCTATCTATATATGTAAGTGCGCATAGTGGTTAGACCAAAAATACGAAATTTGTTAAAATTGTCGAAAACTTAGTAGCTGGGTTGTTTTGTTCAAAAAAGTTCGACTTTTTGGTAGAAAGTTACCCTTCGGAAATTTTCCAATATAGAACTACAAACAAAATGGTTACGTGAAATTTTAAAGGAAATAATATATATTTTTTTTTGTATGAAGTTCGAGATATGTGCGACCAAATTTATTACCTTTAGTTTAAAAATGTATACATTTAGTGGACTCTTGTCTAGAGAAAGTAGTAACACAATGGAATTTGCTTCGCCTAGGTACTTTGCCTTGAAACAGTAATACAAATGTAAATGCGTTTGGACAGCGTTAGGTACTATTAAAAATGGTTTTAAATGAAACTTTTTTTAGTGACTTTTGTAATTTAATTTTTTAATTTATTATCTATCTTTTCAGCAGCTGCATAGCGAATATTTTCTGGGCTAAATTTATTAAAAATAAAACTAAAAAGTACCTTAAAAATGAAACCTATTAATTATGTAAAATAACAATTGTATGTGAATGACCAGAAGATAGATCATAGGATGAACTAACTAACAATTGATCACGTTTGATGCTTTTAACAATAGGAAAATCATTAGGATCTTATTAAAATTAAAAACCGTATAATACAACTGCCTCCCTTTAGGACTAATGAGTCTGGTACCCCAATAAGTGTCCTTTGCATTGTAATCGCCGGCTACAACAAACTTGTGCGCTAGTATAGCAAAGAACGTGGCAAAGTGATGCTGTTAGATTTTATGCCTAGGCGAGCAATACGCTGGAGAGACTGCAATTTTAAAACTAGTAAGTCTTCACTCAATTCAAGCATTGCAAAATTCCTTACGTTTTTGCGGACTGTAATGGCAGTGGCACCACATGCCACCACTTGGGTGTTGTAAAAAAAACTCATTAATTCTAAAGCACTTTTTCCTAGTGAAGTGTGTTTCAGAGACTTAAAGTACGTCTAGTTCATGTGTTAGCAGCATAATTTATGTTGGCAGAGCCCATTAGCGTTCCAGAAGCATATTTTCAACTAGTTCATTTTATGCTCATCAAAATTTGCAGAGACAATGTTTGAGTGCGCATCATTCCTTATTTTTGCTATTTTTTTGTTTAGCCCCTCTCTGTGTCCTAATTAGAGACCTCCCCACAATTAAGGACTGTGAGCAACCTGAACACCAGAGACGCTAAGACCTGACCTGAATTATACCCTGCAGAGCTGTCACGAAATTGTTCATTGTTTGTATTAAATTTTCGATTTAGCTAGAATTATTCGTGACGGGTGTCTGTGCACCCTCTTTTGTAACGTGGGCATGTTTATGCGCGTTAGAACCTTTCGCATTAATATTGGGTAAATTAGTTCGCAATGTTTGCGCATACGAATAGTTTGGTTTGGCAATAGAACCACCAGCATGAATCCGAGGACATTTTTGAATTTTTTACGTGTTTTTTTACTGACAAAAATTACAGGGAGAATTTAATTGGCCAAGTAAGGAATCCAGAAGTGTTAGACAATAATGACTTGCAAGGGGTTTACGGGTCAATCTTCAAAGGGTTAGGGATTGTCAATGAAGCCTCGCAAGAGATGTAATATTGGGCAATGAAGGAGTTCTTAAGAGATGGGCGAGACAAACTCGAAAGGGGTGGACGGTTCGTCTCCAAAGATACTCCTGCGTAAGAGTGGAGCTGAGGAAAAAGGCCGACATTCACCAATTGCCGGTCTGAAATCACCACAGCCAAGAGTAAAGGCTAGTGTTAGCACGAGACTCGAATGAGAGTAAGGTAGTCATGAATTACAAATCGGTTGCCTAAAATCAATTCGTGGAAAGAAGGCGGTTGAAAAAGGAACCATAAACTTAGCAGTATGCTTCCATATTCCCTCTATATTAAAAAAATGCAGACATTTCAGCTTTTCGGACAGTCCGAACAACAGTTTTTTTTGTAATAGTTGCTCGTTATTTTACACAATACACATTGGTGTATAAAAGAATACTAAACAATTTTAGTTTAGTGAAATTTTATGAAGTTAAGACATAAACAAACATGGCAAAATATTGGTACAATTGAAAGTAGAAAATCTATCAGAAAACCAAGAATGTAACTCAAAGTTCAAGAGCATCAGATATGTATGTTCTTTATTAAATAGTCAATTCAAAGGAATAAATTTATTTGCGACAAGGTGAAAATCCCCAGGTAGAATAAGCGGTGACATGGTTCACTTAGCAGAGCGAAGTTATCAAGCGATAGTTCGGCTGTGGAGGCGTTTTAAACGAAGTTTTTAATAATTGTAGAAGAAATGGGACCACATAAAGTTGAAATATATAATACTGATGGATGGCACTTGCAACAACAACATACATCAATTCAAGTGGTGCCAATTCGGACTCGGGTAGGGAAATCTCGAAACTAGATTTATTAACTGAATTTGTTGGCCATAAAAAATAATTATAACAATGATTTGAGTTTAATTTTGTTTAACTGTAGTCCGAACTATTCAGTAAGCCGGACAAATGCTGAAACTATATCTGTTCGAGTTAACGAGGTTATACTGTACTTTATTAACAATACTGCCTTTTGTTGGCCACCATTATTGTGTTGCCATAATTGCCATTTCCCATACTACATGCGAGAGCACAACTAAGTATCAATATGCCACCAAGCCCCCTTTCGTCCTGAATTCGGATTATTACGCTGGCATAAAACTTTTAAACTCACGGTGTCTGAATACTGATAATGCCATTTGATTCTCCGAGTTAGATTTAGTATTCGTCTAACTATTATACATCTTCTTGTGGTTTTCAATGTAGTCGGTCAAAGTTAAGTCGAGCTCTGGTTGTTTTTGCACATTTTTAACTTCAGAGATAGACGCTCTCGGTCAGTACTCACTCTCTTACAACTATTTGTTTGTTGTTTGGTTTTATGAAGGCAAACTGTTTCTCTTCTTTGCATTAATTATCTGCTAAATACGCATCAAAAAAATGTATAATTATTTTTTTTGCATCTACGGGCGTTAAAGTAGTAGGCAGTTACAAATAAAAGTTACGATCACCGATCGATATTCCCTTTAAATTGTGAATTTTATGATTTTCTGGGATATTTGTTTAATCTGGCAATTATGTTGCTGTTTTTTGTTCTCACCGTTTACAATAGTTTTCGTGCAGGGATTTTTTTTTAATTTCACAGTAGGTAACTTTGAACAGAGATGGGGATTTCCATATACATATTTTCTTGTACAAAAATCCGATAGTGCGGGAGTGTCGGCATAATCATCAATAAAATTTTCCTAGAAATGTGTTCAAAACAAACCTCAATTTATTCAAAATGTTGATTTTGTTTTGTGCATTTACGGCTGCAATTTGTTAAGTGTTGAGACTTAAGCCCAGACAGCGTAAGAATGTGTCTGTGTTAATAAGTGTCGATACAATAACCAACACCTCTGGCTGTGTGCCTACATACTTTTTTTAGTTTGGCCTTAACTATTTTTGGCAGTTACTCTTAATTCTAAGTGTTTCAATTTTATCTTTTTATTGTAGGTTATCGTTGCTGGATATTTTCCAAATAAAATTACATTTTTCTGTTGCACAAATGCAGTTATTTATTGTTCGGTTTAGGTTCATAAAAGCGATATGGCAAAAGATCAAAGCACCGGAAATGAGTGCATACAATCAAGCCTAGAAACGATTTTTCGAATTATGAAATTTGAGGCACTTGAAATTGTGTCAATTTGTCCTTTTTGTTTATTTCTATTTGCTCTTTGAGTGTTGTCCTTTCAAGGAAAACATTTTTCAAACATATTCATTGTTACTTTATTCTGTGAATAACTAAAAAATCAAAGTATTATAATTGGCTGTGTTTGGACCTTAAGTGGCCTTAACCAAAGTCAAGTTTTTATAACAAACATTTCGTAACATGTTTTGAGAAAAAAACTGAGACTTTTGGAATATTTTGTTTTTGATACTTTTTACTGAAGGGCAATTGAACACAGGTATTGGTATTGGTCTGGTTTTATTTTTTGTAATAAATTAAAAGATATATGTAGTGTTAAGCCGAGTTTTTACAGGATCACAGTAATGAAGTTAATGACGTAAATAGAAATAATGAAAATTGAGTGTAATAAATTTTAATGGTTTTTGTCTAATTATACTTTTCAAGATATTCGGCGATTCTTTTTGTGTCTATTTTGTTGATAGCCTCTTCTTTGTAAAGAAGATCACTGGCTGCAGTGATCAAAAGTCTAACTTAACAATAATTGATTCTTACATAGGTTTAAGTTATTTAATATTTAAAGATAAATTGAGTTTGTGGCGAAACTTGCCTTCAATACTACTTTTTTCTTTGTTTTTTAAAATGCCCTTTTTTGGCTGAATCAGCGATTTTTCTCGAATTCGTTGCGTATTTTTTTTTAACTTTAGGTTTTCAATTTTTTCAAATTTATCGTGAAGTTTCCAATTTTTTACTTTTTCATTTAAAATGTTTAGATAAGTAAAATTATTACGAGTTGTTTGTGACGGCGTTTACACTATCCTACAAGTTTTTCGATTTTTGTTGGATTTTTATTACATTGTGTCTACACTATCCTACTTTGAACAAAATCAAAATGACGTGCTTGTTTACTTCGAGAAAGAAGCCGAAACGATACTTTCGGCACCGGTGGCTGAGCAATTTCTAATATGTGGCTCTTGAGAATTTCCAGCGGCTCAAGGTTTTTAAAGGAAGTAAAGAAGTACCTTAATTATCAGCATTGGAGTGAACAAAAGCAGGTACCGAAAATAGTAATTATTTTGGAATTTTCAAAGGAAACAAGGAGCCACAAAAATGTCCGGAGAATCGCGTCAAGCACAGAATTTTCATGTTATTAACCACGACTTTTATAAACCCCTATGTTTTTTAAATTTAAATTTAATTCTCTGATTTTATTTATTTTTTTTTCTTTTTTGATTTTTATTGTAGATATAATTATTATTTTCTAATTAATATTTTTTTGTCAAAAATAAGTTGTATTTTCTGAAAATTCAAAACTTCAAAAAGGTAAGCTACATCCATTTAAATTAGTAATTAATTTTTAGTTAGACCAACAAAATACATAATAAAACTCAAAAGTAATGGTTATTACGGTTAAAAAAATTAAGCTCAAATTTAATTATTATTAATTTATTTTTTAGTATAAATTGAAAATAAAAGCTTATTGCATTAAAAAATCATTTATAGTCATTATCTTCGGTTCCTGATAGTACAATTATATATTGATTGTTGTGCCGGTGGAAACTAAAAAAATACCTGTATCAGCTCGCCCTCGGCGGCGAATAAATGCAAACCTGATAAAATGAAAAGTCTCAGCGTTTAGAAAATGTTCAAACAATTGTGAGAGTCGTACGACTGTTAAATTTTCATCCGTGTTTTTATCAGATTCATAACGTAGTGTTTTAACACTCTGACACTTTTACATTCTATTTGAATTTTTGACAAGTCATTTTACTCAACCTAATAGTCTGAAACGCCCTTAAGTAAGCAATACTGCGTCGCATTTTATGCCGAACAGGATTTGACGCTGTGTCCTAGTGTAGGAATATTATTGTGAATTTATTTACAAATACATTTCAAAAAGTTTCACTACATCAATTTCAAAAAGTTTCACTACTCACTAAAGAAAAACGACAAAAACGACGATAAATTATGCAGTGGATTTGATTTGAAAATTTAGCGATAGTAACTATAATCAGGAAAGACCGTAAAATACGATTGATTAATCTGTCTGGAGGAACACTTGACCAATAAGAAATGCGGAATATTGTTATCCAAACTATTGGGCGACGCTAGATAGAAGAAATTCCTAGAATTTTGTAAATTTGTATTTCCGACTTTTGATCATGTTTTTATTTGAAATACCCCTCCGTGCGATGTCCTCATCCTATTTACTTTAATATTTAATTTTAAAAAAAGCAATATAAAGACAATAGGCTGTGTTTTCTATTTAATTAATATTTTGCGTTAATTTGGGACAAAAACCTACCTACGATAACTTTTAAAACGGTAAAAATTGCATATAAATTCCAATAATTTTTTTATTCGAAGATTCCATTCTTGGACAAAAATTAATCGAACAATTACATGGCTCCAATTTATATATATATATATATATACATATATGTTATAAATCGACTTACGAGTATATTCTTTTTTCCTTCCGAAAACTGCAGATAAAACCTGGTCACTTTAATTCCGTTTTTAGCTCTTGTTTTTTGTATGTTCGTGTTTTAAGGTTGCCAATTTAGCTATTTTATGGCTAAATTAGGGATTTTGCTTTCGACCAGCCACAAGATTTTGCGGAACTTTGTTGTTTAGTTCCGAATATTTCAGATATTTGCCGTCGTTTGCAGCAGTAAAGCTAAAGTTAGAAATGCGACATTTTATTTGCGTACGGCCAAGTTTAGGCCTATGGTCACAATGGTTTTATTACGCGAAACTATTCGCGCTATTTCACGCCACTTATAACTTCTCATCGTTTAATCATAAAATATTAAAACTTGAAACATAAGGGATCTAAACATAGGTAACCTCAAAGTTCAAGTTTAAAAGTTTTACCATAAAATCTTTCCGACATATGGAGGTGTAAAAAGTACTTTCTTACTCACTCAATAATTAATATTATGGGGCCCTTCCACTAGAGCAATTCGGTGTTCGGGCAGGTCTTGGGACTCTATTTATTTAGTAAGACTAGGATGCCCCTTTATTGGTATAGGACACTTCATCTATAGGTAGAAAGTTGAAATTTCGTATAATCTAACCGTCTGCAATCTTTAAAATATATATCATTTTGATCTATGTTCTTTTAATTGTCAAAATTTCCGGATAGAAACTTGGACTTATGTATATATTCAGATCCACACAAAAACATAAATGTGAAAATAAGGTCAAGTTCCTATCCATGATCAAAATGAGGACCAAGTTCTTGATATTTACAAAAACTCTTCATTTCAAAACAACCTGCTAGTTTCGATTACACCATCAAAATCGAAAGTTGTCGATAAAAATGATTTCTTTCCACTTCGTGGACAAAACAATTTAAAACTATGTCATAATATCTCCGATTTTGAAATTTTAAACGGTGTAGAAAGCTGTAGATTTTTGGAACGAATTTCCGTCATCCCTTGTCAAGTTTGGTTTGGTGACAGCTTCTCGCTCTCTCTCTCTCTCTCTCTATTATTTCTTTACACATGTGCTTCGCATGGTCTTATTCTTCTCTTGGTAGTAAGAGTTAGCCTTCGTTGTTACGTTTGAACAATATTGAATCGATTAATTCTCTAAAGAAATATGATCCAAGAAAAGTTTTAATTTAATTTTTTTCCAATTTTTGTTCAATTTTGAACCCTTTTTTTGCAATACTTTGAACGCCTGTTTCATTCCTGATTTTTTTTAAAAGCGTATTTAATATCCAGTAAAATAAGACCAGAATTGTTAAAACGAAAAGATATTTCTGAAGATATTTTTTTTAAAGTTGAACTCATTCTCAAAAATTAATAATGTATTTGAAAATTTTGATCTGAAAAAGTGAAGGAAAATTTGATTTCAATAACACATTTATGTCGCTCTGTTACGTCATTAAAAATTTTGTAAGGTGAACGCAGACTTTATGGGCTATGGGCTGTATGTAAAGTCGCATATCCTTAAATATGTCAG
This sequence comes from Phania funesta, assembly GCA_963932375.1. Taxonomy (NCBI): domain Eukaryota; kingdom Metazoa; phylum Arthropoda; class Insecta; order Diptera; family Tachinidae; genus Phania; species Phania funesta. The sequence goes on along the minus strand of OZ010656.1, from coordinate 65,623,028 downwards.
CGATTTCTTAGATTTTTTTTTTTGAGGTGCAATTTTAATGTATTAATTAAAACCCATTAGTTAAAATATTATGCAAAAGAAAAATTATTAAATGTTTACAGAGTTGGTTGAATTCTTGTGGCCTTATCCAGCTATTTCTTTATTTGTAAAGCTGGCAACCTTGATGTCGTTGTGATTTGTGTTTTACTTTTGCTGCTACTGCTGTTGTTGCCGTTGCAGGCACAGTTGCCAGTTAATGGTTCTTGGTAAAGGAAAGGGTTTGGTTTGGTCATATAGTATTATTATTTTTATTGCTGCTGTTGTTTTCTGGCTTTCGGTTTAACAAAAATTAAAAGTAAGAAGAAGGAACGTGCTTTGTGCGTGCGTTTAGTCGCAAGTCGCATTCCCTTCCCACGATCATTAATAAAACTGACACGTACCTATATGTGGATTGACTTTTAGTAAACGAGTTACCGAAATATGTATCGTATAAAATGAGAAATATGCAGTATGTCCACAACTAACACAGTCGCACAGCCAGCCAGCCAGCCACTGCTCGTATACAGACATAAACTTTCAACTTTTGTTATCACAGCATACATTTTCCACTTTATTTTTAGCAGTCGTTTGTTTTGTTTTATTTTTGGTGATATAATATTGGAATGTGGCAGATAAATAAAGGTATTTATTCCATTTGTAAAATTCTTTAGATGAAGAATTGATTTTAGCATCCAGCACGCAAATAAAAAACATGGTTGGGGTAAGCACAATCTAAGAGCAACATATTATGTTTGAATTATATGATTGTAAACAAATATATTATTGTAGAGAACATAATATGATTGTCGTTATCATGCCACAATCATGTTTTTTTTCTTTGCGTGAGGTTTGATATTTCAAAGTTGTTTAAGCAGAAACGAAAGAAATAGTTCTTTGGCCAAATCCTACTGTAACACGGATCGGTCTAAGATATCTTGATCCAAGTACTGCGGGTGAGCTTTACAGTTTCTCTCACAATTTTTTCAGCTTTCCAGTGAGCGAAACGCTGGAATTAAAATGAATTCTTAAGAAACTATGGAATATTTCAAGAATTCCCTGGCTTTCGATTGTGAATCCAAGATATCCTACATCTTCAAATAATCAAAACTATTATCCACATTTCCACAATGTTCATGATCTCTCAACTTTCGTGTAAGCGAAATGGATCACAGTTTTAGATCCTTGCGCAAGTCAACTACACTACTTTTTAAAACCAATGATAAGGTCTTGTAGGAGTTTTTCTTAAAGTTTTTAATAGCTTAGAGTCATTGTATAATACAAAGATCTTTACTGACAACTAAAGTTGTTCACACCTTCGGAGACTGAGTAGGCTAAAGAGCACAATTTTCGAACTCTTTTAGTGAAATTGTGGTTCTTCAAATATGACATCTTTCCTTGTGGTCCCGCTGGACGCACGTAGTTTAATTTCTGTCCATGTCGGTAAATCTTTCGCAATAGTAAATACATTTTGTACATGTGTATAAATTTAGCTAGTAACCAATAATTATTTCGCTAATGACGTTGTTACCGGGCCTTTTCTGAATCGTGAAAGTGCTGAAATGCTGACATTAACTTGATCCAGGGGCGCGGACGCAGGGTGAAATAAACTACAAAATGTCTCCCCCGAAGTTGAGGGGAGGGGACATACGCCCCTTGCATGTAATCAAGCACCTAGGCCAGTACTTTTACCTATTAGGAACTTTGTTGTCCGAACAAACCTACTGAGTAGTCGCCAGGCAATGCCTCATAAATGCGACAGGTCTTGTAACGTGCGCGAAAGCCGGGCAGTGGCATAGGAAGTGTTCCATAGTATCCACGTCTTCCTTGCACGTCCTACACTCATCACTACCCGCATGCCCTATGCGGCGTATATGTGCGCACAAGCCCGAGGAAGAGGCAGAGACGGTAGCGCACATTGTGTGTGAATGTCCACCTTAAGACCACGGGCAGACACTTACTAAATGTGAATTCCATGGAGGACCTGGGCGACAGTAAACAGTCGACAGTATGAAATCACTACAGGCTAGTGGTAGCATGAGACTCGAATGAGGATAAGGTAGTCATAAATTACAAATCATTTGCCTGAAATCAATGCGAGGAAAGAAGGGGGTCCACAAAGGGCCAATAAAATCGGTCTGCTTCGATATCCCCCTTGCATTAATACATACAATCTTGGAATTCTCAGGCCTTAATTGCCAGACCGTTGGCTCGTTCTTTTCCGACCTCTTCACAGTGAAGCGGCACCCAAATGATAAGTAATCTACAATGTGTTGAGTATTTGTTTATCGCTTTTTGCATTTCAGAATCGTTCTGCATCTAATCCTAACGGATTCTAATGCCTCTATCGGTTGTTGGCTTTCTGTGAAGATGTTAATCTCCGATAAACTGATTTTGGACTGAAAATCTCTTTAAGCTTTTTGGTATAAATCTCTTACAAATTAAGCGTATTTAATTGCTATACAACTTTACCTTTATTTTTATGTCTACTTTTTCTATCAGCAATGATAAGGGTGGCGAATTGCCGGTGTATGGTAATGGGCTATACGACAGAATATTTTACGGACTTTACCGATTTTACAGTTAAGTCTTGAGCAGGTGTTTATTCTTCAGTCAACCTATAAGACAGTCCTATAAGCCTTAAACCGAACCACAGAACTTTTGTCAATCATTCTGATAATGGATGCGAGAACAAGGGATCAATTGATGAGCTGTCATAATTTAGACATTAAAGAAGAATTGTGGCAAAATTCTCGCGACCTGCAAGCGGCAAATTAAGAAAGCCTTTTCATAGCAAGTGCGAACACCCTGGCAGAACCGCGAGCCCGATCTGGCCTAGATTAAAGTGATTGTGTACTACCACTATATTATGTCTGCAAAGAGAGAGAGAGAGAGAGAGGAATAAAACGATATCAAGGCAGTGATTACTGGACATTACAAATTTGGCATTTGATTGCCCATACTAACGACATATCAGCGAAGATACAGCGACAAGTATCTTCTCCTCTATATGTATTTATCTACCTGTTATAAGATCTAGTTCCACGCTCATTATTCTTCTCTTAACTAGCTCTTGGTTTTCCTATTCTACTTTTTCTTCTTGACTTCAAAAAAAAAAACCAAGAAAGCGAAAGAACATGCTCCCGTGTTATAAGTAGAGACAGTGTAGGAAATTTACATTTTCCTTTAGAAAAAATTAATAAAATTTTTTTTTTCTAAGCTTTACAACCTTTTGAGATGCTCGTAATGTCCTATAAAAATACTTTGATGTTCGCAACTCATAATTCAAAATTTTTTATTACAAATATTATTTTCAACACAATTTTCATAAGTTATTAAATATTTCTTAACCTATGAAGATAAATGAAAAAAATTAAAATATCTTGGTTTATTAGCGGAAACTATACGCACATTAATTATTAATTGGGCGTGGCTAATATCTGTAAAAAAAAAATAAATATTAAAAAACCAACAACGAAAAATAAATTAAAATTTTAATGGCATTTTTTTTTTAAATCTAAAACTTTTCCCCTCAAAATTACCTTCAACGTTCTCTCTTCTTCCAAAATAATTCTTTAATCCAAATTAAAGACATGAAATTTATTACCTTTGCCTTCACAAAGGAAATTGTAAATTGCTTTTCAAGCAAAACATTAATGTCATACCTTTCGCAATTTTCGGGGAAAAAATTAGAAAAGATGTCATAATGTTTTTTTCTTTTAGTCTCTGTTACCAACCAACACAATTAAATAAAGAAATTTATTTTCTTTCATTTGGGTGAAAGATGAAACTGTGCCATCTCTTTTAAATATGCATGATGATAAATTACGTAGAGGTATATTTTTAAAATTATAAATATTTTAAATGCCCACACACTGCTTATGCGTCATCCCCTCCCAAAAACGCCCTTAACGGCAGACATAGAAAACCGAAAAAAAAGAATATTCAACGCCACCTTGATGGATCTACGTCAATATACGAAATATTTTTTTTTATCATTTTTGACACGATTGTTTGTGTTGTGCGTAGAGGCAATATATGTATGTATGTGTCTGTAGGTGTTTTTAAGGTGTCTGTATGAGTGTAAAGCGGGTGAGTGAGTGGTGGTATGGTGAGATGCTAGGAAATTTTGTAACACATCAAAAACTTAATACGAAAGTAATTGACTTTATCCTCGGGTTTAATTCCGTTTTGTGTTTTTTCATCACTTTTCGGTTTTTGTTGTTGTTATTTTTACACTACTATTTATCAATGTAATATATATGTACATACAGGGTGACCAGATAAAACAAATAAAACAACAACGATGTTAGTAATTAAATAATGCATGAGATCTGTTTTGTTATTTAAAAATTACAATACTTTTTCACTCATTTTTTTTAATCAAAATTTTTAGAAAAACTAAAAATGTCTTAAGGCTGAAATTCTTCAAAACAAATGAGAAATTTAAAGAAGTTCAAAACAAAAACTTTAATGTTGAAAATTTATTTGAAAGTTTAAATTATAATTAATATAATTTAAACGCGCTACGTTTCCAATAAATTCGTAGAATTACCAATAAATTATTATTAGGCGATAAGCTAGTATCTATGCGCATTTCGGTTTTTGCTTAAGCCAGCCCATTACGAAATGCTGAATGCTTGAGAAAGTAGCGCGATTAAATTATTATTAAAAACATTAGTCAAAAACCAACACAAATCTTTATTTTATTTTTCTTATTTGCGGTCGATTCAATATGTGCGACGTTATTACTCAGCTCATCTAAAGTAGTTGGGTTGTTAGCGTTGACTAAGGACTGTAAAAAGTCCCAGAAAAACTTTACTTCTTCAAGCGTTGCACCGCTTATAACTCATGCAGGGCCATGTTGTTGGCACCACAGCTGGAATATATCAACATATGTATATATGGCAATAGAAGATCGGTTAACATTACTCTATACTGACGATCATTCCGAAAGAAATAAGGTCCGATAATGCCGCCTTGCTCTAAACCGTATTCAACAGATAATATTTGTGGGCATGCAGTGATGTTCAGCGTAACATTTGTGTTAGTAGGTTTGTGTTCGCTGAGATGCGGAGCTAGGTGGGTTAAAAGGACAATATCCAATACAGTTTACTAAGAAGGAACATCCTGTGTAACAAGTGCACGAGAAGTTTTGGAAAATTGATACTTGTGTTAGTAAATTTCTGAAATTTCTATTGATGCTGGGCCTGTAGAATTTTGGAACTAATTTTCGTCATCCCTTGTCAAGTTTGGTTTGGTGACAAACCGGTTTCATTTTTCAAAAAATGACACTGAAGATGGCACAGAGCCGAAAACGGTTTGTCTCCAAACCAAACTTGACAAGGGATGACGGAAATTCGTTCCAAAATTCTACATCAAGACACCCTGTAGGAATATCAAATCAAGATACTGGGCCTCTTATCATGACATGGTCACTAAAAATGCAGATGTATAAATATGTAAATTAAACGTTATTCGCACCGCAATTAAAAATTGTATTATAACCTGATGGGTATCCAAATAGCATCTTTGGGGCACAGTGAAGGACGGATTATCACAACAAGATATTATTCTGATTATCACTCATTCTTCGGCCAGTTATGCTTGGCCCGAGTAAATGAGGAATTTCCAGCACGATAATGACTTCAAACGTATCGCAAGAATTATAAGAAAGTAAAAACTCTAATAAATTTAATATCGTGCCCTACACAATCTTCTGATTTTAATTTTATTGAGAATATACGTACATATGTATGCATGATTTATATTTTTGTAGTTTCTTTAAGAGCTAACAACAGTGATGGAAAGCAAGACACTAAAATGGTACTGAACTTCAACATGAAAAGTACTTTTTCAACTATTTCAAAAATTCAAAGAGACAACTCCTCTTGTATGAATTAAATGCTTACAGAGTTTTTTAATTATAACGGGTGGTTCTTTTAGTAGCACAGAACTTTAAATTGATATAAAACGCAGATAAATGGTGTTGCAGTAGAGAGTATGTTAGTGATAACGAGATCGTCTGTGGGTTATCGACCCATGTTGCAACGCATTGTTAAATCCAAAGTTCCTGCATATATTAAGCAGTTCTATACTTCTGAGAAACACACGGTAAACTTAAACGGTTCTTATAAATTTATATGATTTTACCCTAATTTTGTGGAGTATCTTATATAGTTTCAGATGGGAGAAAAGTACATTTCGTAGCGGTACTGCGGTTTTTAGCAAATCAAAAACTACTGATAATAGTTCAATAATATTGAATTTTACATTAATGGCTAAGAATGTTTTGAATATTAATAAAAATATAAAAGGTAAATTATTGTAAGAATATGTGTCCAGTTTCCAATGTTTTCAACATCTTTTTCAGCATTTCTACCACTGATCGTCTGGCTTATAAATCTTTAATTGACACAAGCGGACATAAATGCTTTAGTGTTTTCAAAATTCGTCTCAACCGTTCATTTTATTTCGCCTCTAATTTTTTTTATTCCATGCGGTATTTAATCGTTTTATTTTGTCCAGACAAATATACTCGATATCTTGACGATCTCACATTCTTTAACACAAAAAATATCAAATTGTGAAAATATCTTGCAGACATATAAAAACTCCTGATTCATATCATTTGATGTTGTTGAGTTTGTGTGTTTTTAACATTTATTTATTGTTTGAAATGTATTTATTAGTTCTAAATTAGAAATCAAGAAACGTTCGAGGAATGCATTTAAATAAAGACAAAATATTTTTCTTAAAGCACAAAATATTCACACTATTAAATGTCACTCAAAAAATGAGCAGCTTGAATGAAGAAATCCCCTCAGCGTTATTTGGTTTTTTTTTTGCAGTTTGCAGTATTTGTTCATTTTGCATATTTGAAATTCCAGGAAAAGCTTTTTGTTTTTATTACTTTCATTGTCTGAAGGAAGCATTAGGTAGAATTTCAATTATCCTCAATTAAATTATTTTTTTGTAAACAGCCCGATTCTTAAAAAAATTACCTTTATAATTCTATACATGCGGATTAATACGAAATTACTGTTTCTTTGCGCTTTAAAATATACAGTACGCCCTCGTCTTGTGGAACAATTCGACACCGAGGCTGTAGTACAACCCAAGTTTGTTGCAATATTCGAACAAAAATTGTGTTAATGCACACAAATCACCAATTTAATGCCCTAATTCAAGGAATATATTGTTCTTCCTACTCTTAAATAAAAAATGTTAGACTTTTTGTAGGTACCTGAAGCGTTAGTACATGCAAGAAATATGACGCGTTCTTTGTTCGGCTTTCTACCAGCATCAGATTTCTTGTGAAAGCTAACAAAAATTTTATTCAACGTGACTGTAAAATAATCCACTCTAATCCGCGTTATAGATTTGACCGACTGAACGATTTAGAGCTCTTTAACTTTATCTTGACATTTGTTTAGAAACGGTACCACAAGATTATCTTTCTGAGAACAAAAATGAAAAGTTGAGATAACTAATCCACAAAAAATTATAAGTGTTGCGCTAAAAGAGTATACTATGAAAAAAAAAAAATGGCTTCTGCAATAGGCGAGAAATTGCTATCATTGAGGGTTGTACAAGGCGAGGGCTTACTGTATATTCTTGTTCTAAAGGTAGAAATGTTTTAAGAGAAACTTAATGTTTGGCATCGATCCAAAAATAAGAACCTTATTCTACGGATTTTTTTGAAAAAGTTAACGATTACTTAAAAATTGGCCGAAATAAATTGATCATAAATATTATTTAATTCACGGGATCATCAGCAGCCATGCATACAGGATAAAAATTAATAAACCAAATCTTTCGTACCTTAGAGCCATCAGGCACAACATGAATGACACACTCAATCGAGATATTAGTGCTTTATCGGTAGTCAGGGGTGATATAAGTATTAAGGAATCAGTAGCTCATGATGTTCTTGGTATGAAAATCCAGCGTTACGTTCGATGGACTAAACAGATTTTTAAAACGGTGTAAAAGAAAATACTTCAATCCATCTGATCTCCTTATTATTTATATCGTCCATATCCGACCGAACATTTAATATGACCCGCGTGTAGGGGCCGACGCTTCAAAATCTATTTTTGGAGCTTCTCGAACACGGCAAATGTTCAAATATTTCCCTTCACAAGAACCTTTACCCGAATTCAAGGAATATTATTTAAAAAAATGCTAAATTTGTCCAGGCGTTCTCAAGTTTAGCGCTTAGCAACATAATTAGCGATTCATTATTATTTATGTATAAACTAGGATTATTTCATTCTCTTAAAGAAGCAACTGAGAATTAAAGGTCTTAAAACAAGCTTCAAATATCGGAATAGAAATGATCGAATTGGTTCATATGCACATGTATAAACCAATTTTTTTTTTTAATTTGCATGCAAGTGTTAAGAGATATTGTCTAAAGTTATGTATGTACTATTAATTTGTGTTCAGATCGGAGTTTTGGTTGGGTTAGATTAGGTAAGAGTAAATGGCAGCCAAAATTATATGTCAGAATCGCTTAGACCAATTGATTGATTTTAATATCACGAAACTCTGCTAAGTGCGCAACGTAGAAGGTGCTCTATCCTAAAGTAAAGATCCTAATGCGTTTTAATTAATCTCAGCAAAGATAACAGATGCCATGACATTAATGCATTAATGCTAATAGAACACGAACATAATCAGAAATCTTCTGATTATTAACATCACAGCTTCAGCAGAAATGTATATGCAACTCCCGTTAGCATTCTGTGTCATAGAATGAAGCTGTAAATAATCAATACTGAAATCCACTTTCTGGTCTTCACTAATTTCTACTCACCGACTTCCGAGTTTGCGAAAAGTGTTGCACTTTTTTATTATTAAGAACGTGTCCTCGTTTTTGTTTTAATAAAAAAAATTTGCTTTTGATTCGGTTTGTGGATAGTATCTTTCACACAAAAACGGTACCTTCAGTTTAATACGGAACCACTGTAATCTGCAATATGCATAAGTATGTATTAATGCATGCATGTATGAAATGTAAATGACGCTTGTTGTTTTTATTATCGGAGCGTTTAACAGCATGAAGAGAAGAAGAGAGCAAAAAGTAGGCTTATCAGTTTAGTAGAGCCGGCAACAACAACAATAACAATTGTAGAACACAATCGAAGATTAACAAAGAAATTACAGATAGACAAAAGAAAGTAGCAAATAATAACAATCTGTACTTTATACACATACATACTCATATAAACATGTGTAGAATGCATATGAAATAAAATATTTACAATTGTTTGTTAAACGAGCAAATAAGTAGTTTATCTGTTTTTTTGTGTTTTGTTGTTGCTACACAATCATATCATCATCCACTTCAATGTTTTAGTCAGCATATCGGCCATCCAGTCAATCAGTTGTTATTGGGTGCTGTTGAATACCAACCAACCAACTACTCTTATACGGATTTGTCTTGAAGTTTATACGTTAATTAGGTTTAAATTAATATTTAAAAAAATATAAATTCATTTCACAATGAGCAGTTTAGCACGTTTGCGTTTAATTACCTTTGATGTTACCAATACCCTGCTAAAATTTCGCACCACTCCAGCCAAACAGTATGGAGAAATTGGTGCCCTTTTCGGGGTACTTTGTGACAATAATGACTTGGCCAAAAGTTTCAAGTCCAATTGGTGTGTATGTATTACTTTAAGAGAATGTAATTTGATTAATTGAAATAAATATGTGATCTTAGGCACAAAATGAATCGTTTGTATCCAAATTTTGGCAGAACATCAGCTTTGATGGATTGGCAGCAATGGTGGCGGGAGTTAATATCACGTAAGTGTGCGGTGAATGTAAAATAAGAAATCTTTGAAATTGCAAATGAGTTAAATACAGAAAATGTTCGTTCGATTGTACAAGAACTTAAAAAATCAAGCTTAATTTTAGCGGCAGCTAAAAAATTGTCGAGAGTAAAGCCACCTTGAAGTTTCATCGGAATTTTGATAAGATTTCTTATGATACCCATGTTGTCGCATTTCGCTTTGCATAAAAATGTTGGAGACCCATGACAGGCCCACTGATTTATACATTTAATGTTTTTTAATTATATTTTATACCACCGAGACAACTTCTTCCTTTCTTGCAAGTGCCTCCCTAAACTGGATTTGTTCGCCATATTTCGGTATATCAGTTTGTTCAGCTGAATATGAAAATAATAACACACATGCAATATGTACTTATGTGTTAATCAAATCGCACCTACATTTCGCGTAAAGGTAATCGATTTATGTACAACCATACATACATATATATATATATGTACATTGAAAATTAAATTCGCACAAAAACTTAAATTTGAAAATAAGGCCAAGTTCCTATCCATAAATTTCGCTGTAAAAAGTACTGACATCAAATTGAGCATCAAGTTCTTCATATGTACAATACCATCCCATTTCTAAGTAACAGCTCGAACGGTTTCGTGTAATATACACACTGTGCGCTTTAGGCGTGAACTTGCACTGTCGCACTACCATACGCCTTAATTTTAAAACAAGAGAGAATCTGCATATGTCTATACATAGCTACAGATAAAACAATTCAGTACCATTTTATTCTCTGTTTGTTAACCGACTTTCTTCTGTTGTTTTCAACCTAAATGCTAGAAAAAACTCAAAACTTAAAATGTGTTTCAAGGGTTAATTTCGTACTTATTTGCAACTCGTGCTAAAATATGCTACAAACCCGGATTTTATAAGGCTAGCTGGTATTGAAGTCTTACGTAATTTCACTATAAGCCACCATACAGAAGAAACCTGAAGATATACATATGTATAGGGTAAAATGTTCCGGAAAAATGTGTCTCTTAGAGTTTTTTTTATAAAAGTGGAGAACACACCTTATAACTACTTATGCCGACACACTATATAACAATGTGTTAAAACTGGGGAACTTTAACCCGTTCGAAAATAAAAACCTGGGGGAATCCGTTGCCAGAATCGTGTTGTTTTGAAAAAAAAAAATTATTTTGGTGTGCAGTGTAATTTAACGATACACATACGAATAATGACTGTGCCGAATCTCCTTTTGTTTATGCATCCTACAAACGTTTAATCTACTTATAACTATCTATTATGTAACTTTGCCTAATTCAAAGATTTTGAAACTTTGTTTGCAAGCCTTCCTAATCTAATAAACTCTAAAAAATATGACTGAATCTTATCGTTTGGTATCTATGTAGAAGTTTATTACAACAAATTCTTTCATTCTTTAAAATAAATGTTTTAGATTTAACATTTTTCATAAATACCTGCAAATATTAAGTAATTTAAAATTTTTGTCTTAAAATATTTTTTCAACGTTAAACGATTCATGTAAGAAGATGAACCTAGTTTTTGTTAATCTTGAAAGGACAAAAGTTTTTTATGTGTTCATTTCCCTACAAACATTTTTTGAATTTCCTAATTTACTTTATATTTTTTTGCTAAAATCAATATACATACATACAATTATTATAAGACAGACAGACAGACAGAAATTCGAAAAATCGTTGTGATCTGGTTGTTTTTATCATTATTATTTTTGTAACAGCTTTACGGTTGTCGAAAGCCTTCCATAAAACCTGAGGCGGTCTTACTCATTGGCAGTTGGGAGGGAAATAAGTGATCCCTATTACGACAGTTAAAAAAAATTGGAGTGCAGGAAATTATTAAATAGTTTAGTATACTGCATGTTGATAATAGTACCAGCGTTGATCGAGTTGGCCTTGGTAGTTGCTGCTCATTATCCTATATCACAGGCCCTGTGAAGGCCTGACATTAATTGAATATTTGATTTTTTTGGTCAATTAAAAATATTTCTGATTCAGTTTCCATTTCTCTTAATAAGTTCCAATCTTTTGAGTTTGTTTTAAATTGTATTATTTGTTCAATAAAAATGTTCAAGAGAAACTGTTCTGTATCTTTCAGTCGTGCAGTTTTACATTTTAAAGCTTTATTACATTTTTTAATCAACATTTTTGCTGTCTTATAGCTTTTAATAATACTTCTTTATTTCTAGATACCTTTGACGAGTGTGGTGGAAAAATACCACAAGAAAAAATTGAGGATTTCAGTAATCACCTGTTGGATCTATATAAATCTACTTCGTGTTGGGAGCATTGTAATGGCAGCATTGATTTACTTAACTACTTGCGAATGCAGCAGCAGCTGGGCATGAAGACATTACCCAATCGCCAATCACCTTTCGTCATGGGTGTTATTTCTAATTTTGATCCACGTCTAGTAGTTCTATTGAAAAATTTAAAAATCGATCATTATTTTGATTTTATTTTAAATTCCTACGACTGCAAAGTGGAAAAACCAAATAAGGAAATATTCGATATTGCATTTAAGACAGCCGACCTTAAAGATCTCAAACCAGAACAGTGCTTACATATAGGCGATGGTCCCACCACAGATTATATGGCTGCACGAGCTTGTGGATGGAATGCGGTGTTAGTGCATGAGCGAAATGCAGAATACTTAATCAAAAAATATGGAGAAGACAGAATTGACAAGAATTTTATATATGCTAGTCTGTTTGACTTCCATAAAAAATTGGCACATAATTGTATATATTGGTAGATTTACTTTAGTTTTTTTTTGTGTTCGTACTGTAACATTTTGTATTGCATTTTAATAAATGTTACTAAAAATAATAAAAAATTATTTCTTAGGATTTATATCTGCAAATAAAGTTGTATGTTTTTCGAAAAGTTCAACCAATGGGTCGACTGGCTTATTGTATTCTTTGTCGTATTGATTGCCTATTGCCCACAGCGACTCTAAATCATACGTTTCGCGCGCAATAGGAGAAAATATGTGCAATGCTATATTACCCATATCCATGGCCATCCAATCACGACTTTTGTCTCCCTCAATTCGGGGCAAAATATCTCCCTTTTGACGCTTCATTTTGTAAAGACGCCTCACAAACTCAGCCATAGCCAACATATGACGATAGCTGCGACCGCTACAAACAACCAAGTAATCGGTATATTTTAATTCTTTAGGCACGGAACATACAAATATATCCTCAGCATTTTCTTTTCTCAAAACATCTACCAAGTCTTCGATATCAAAAACTCCCGTGAGCCCTCCTTAAAAATTCTGGCATTAAGAATGAAACTTTAATATTACAATCAATTAAAACTCACTTTTTAAATCTAACCCGTTATAAATATCATCCATAGATTCCTCTAATTCTTCTTGTAACTGATAGCGTTCACGCTCTTCGCATATATCCAATATCTCGGGTGAGTCTTCATCGCGAAATATTTTGTACTTTTGGCTTAAAGCTCCAGTTAGACTTTCTACTTGCAAGTTGTTGGTCATATTTTTCTCATGTTCTGTTGCTTGCTTTTTTACTTCCTTGGCAGTTCTGTTGGGTTCTGGTTGCGAAAATTCATGATGGAAACATCGTAATATGGGAAAACTTAATCGCTTGTCGTGTAATAAACGAAATAACCGAGAATTTAACATTTTGTAGCTAATATTTTATCCACAGGAGTCTATGATTTTATCACAAAAGAGGCTTGTTGTTTCTTTATTTATCAAATGTCAAAAACATATGGTATTTGTTTTGGTTGTAAGCAGTATTAAAGTTGGCAAGTTTGTTTTTTAACTAATAACCTGCTGGCAACGCACCAATTTGTTTTAACTGAGAATTGCGTAACGAAACAATTATTTAAAAATATGAGAAAATAAATGGAAATACATAGATTTTTTGTAGTATATAGAGAGCAACTGTTATGCATAAAAACGAATAAGACACATTTTCTTAATATATGCAGAACAAAATTTCTAATATTTTTGTTCTTTTTCAGATATTCAGCAACATATGTTCAAAACAGTTTTTTTCTGCTTGCAAATATTTTTTACTGCTGTATCAATTACATATGTATGTATGGATGTACTTACATATTATTTTCACAACTTAATTAATACTGGTAAAAGAAAAGAGTTCTTTCTCAAAGAAAAATTAAACATTATAGAAGAATATGAAAAAAGTGAACGTTTATGTGATTTATCCGTTAACTATAAATTGACTAAATCATTTACTATATGTACGATTGTAACAGCATAAACAAAATTTTAACGATATGAATGAGACTATTTTAGAATAAAAATGGAATTGTTTAAAAGGTTTTACACTACTGTATGGAAATATGACGGCGTTGAACTACACAAAAAAAATTCTATAATGGACAATTTACTGCTAGTCCCTGCTGGAATTGTCGGTTCAAAAAACAATGTAAAGTTCGTTAACTGAAGAAAATTGGAGAGAAAAGTTCATATAAGAAAGAGTTTATGAATTTGATTACTAAGCACTACTTATGCGAAGTGAAGATGAAAATGAACTATTACTGGACATGCTCCCTTAAAAATATTTCGAACGGAAAGACCACAGTTCTGCTGTGTGCTGCAAGCGGATGAAAAAATATTGAACCTTTGAGGGAAATCCAAAATCCCTTATGCGTTTGGTAATAAACTTTTGCGTATAGAATATGCACATTTTTATATATTGGTTTTTCGACGAGTAAGTTCCACAAGTCAGTTTACTGAAAACAACAGGCTGCTGCTTATTGTATTATATCATATTGTCTTTTATTGACAGAAGTTAAGCAAAAAAGTGTACCGAATTTAGCGAACTTTTCGATTTAACGAATCGCCCTGACAATACGTGGTTGTTGAAAGGAAAAGGTGAAGTTTGAATTTTTTTGAAAAATATTTATTTACTTCTGAAATGCGCTTTTTCGGTATGGCCCTCAGTTCGTTCTTCGATTCTGACTTTATCTCATCAAATGTCGCAAAACGCTTTCCTTTCATAGGGCTCTTCTGTTCTGGGAATAGAAAAAAGTCGTAGGGAGCTAAATCTGGTGAATAAGGTTGTTGAGGCATGATTAGGGTGTTGTTTTTGGTCGAAAAAATCATATTCTTTGATCCATAATTTTCAAAAGTCAAAAATCGAAGAACACACACAAACGTCACTAACCTTTTCAGTTGTCAACAACAAACTACCAATCCAAATTGGCAGATACTGCCATGTGTACCAACATAACAAAAAAATTCGATAATCGAATGTACACAGCTTTTTTCACCTTTTCTTTCGAACAAACCACGTATATCATTCGTTAATCCGGAATACCACTGTATATTTAAGTTACAAATTCTTAAAATATCGTAGGTTGGTATTCACTATTTCTACTTTTCGGATGATTTACTTTTCCTTGACTTTCAAGGCTGTTTATATTATTCCACCATATTATTATTTATACAAATGCACAGAAATATGTTCAGTTTTCAAATTTATGTAGATAATACTTATATATTAGTAAATACTTCAAGTTCAATTGCGATGCTAATCGGAATACCTTCCAGTTTTTGGTAGGTTTTTCGATTCGACTGTGGACCTTAGCAACCGAACTATAAGGGTAATGTTATATATGTTGAAATGCCGCATTTCGTTCTTTCTCTTTGAGTATGTTTGATTCCCGAAATCATCTTTTAATTGGCACCTCATTTCTGAATGACTATAGATGCCATTGAATCGTTAGTAAAAGTATGCAGTCGTAGGAACAGATGCGATATGAAACACTATAGAATCAATGTTATATATTCACATACAGACATGCTGTATCCAGCTTTTGCTATAATTCGGAATAAAATTAATGAGAAACCTATTTCAGTATCAATTTGGCTTTCGGATTAAAAAATATTTCAGTACTTTAATATCGATTGCTTTATAGATTTTCAATCTGTGTTAAAGTTTTTCGAATTAGGTTCAATAGCTTTCCCAACAGCATGCGCATAAATCATTATTATTTGTGATTAGAATTTAAAGGGATTATTTTGTGAAATAGTTTTAGGTATTCCTAATAATGTAACCCCTTTCCTAATAACTTAAGATTAAGACTACAATATTGTGATTCTTTATTAATTAGTATATTATGTATATTTATTTTGGGGGAAAATATATGAATAAAAATACATTTAACTAAACATTTAATACTTTATAGTTGAAAATGACAAATACTTAACGTGTTAGACTAATGAATATACAATAAATAAATCAACATAACTGAATAAAAATTAATAAGACTGAATATTTGTATATACAATTGGTGGAAAAACATTTTTTTATATGGAAAAATAATAACAATAACTGTTAACCTTAAATTAAAATACATATTTATTACTAAACCAAATGGAAAACAAGCAAACTAAACAAGAGGAAAAGAAAATTAATTATAAAATACTTATATATGTACGAAAAGGATATTTTCATACAACATTTTCTAACTGCCATTTTGTGTTATATCCTTTTTACGGAATAGTTGATATTATTTAATAATTTTATGTTTTTTATTACATTGATTTGCAATCAATGACTTAAATTAGTCTTTGACAAAACTATCTTTTAAACCAGCGAATGGGTTCTTTTGGTTTCCTTACTCATAATGTTTTTTTTCTATTTTTATTGAAAATATTTAAAATTAAGTATGTTTGAAAGATACGCATAAAAATGATAAGGTCACTTGCTTATTTGTTAGTTAATGTTACATAGAATAATGTCACTAAAAAATTTTAAGAAAAAACAATTGCGGTATTCAGTGTTTGGTGTAATTGGTCTTGCAAAAGTGCAAATGCAACATATCCGTAGCCTTTTTTATTATATTGGACAAAAATTATGTGAAATTTATCCTTGATATTGGCGCGATTTAAGAATGCATGAAAGAGACATTTTTTTGGTCGTATCTTAAGAGTGTAGGTGGTAATCCCAAGTAAAACACTTGACCTTAAAATTTCCTTTAATTATAATAATTTTATCAAGATCAAGCGAGTGCTCTGGAATTATTTAATCCAGCGCTAGACAATGCTGCAAATTATGTTAGCCAGATAAACAAAGGTCTATTGTGAATAATTGTATGTGTTACGTTTGTAAAACCATATTGTGAAGAATATCTAGCAACTGCTTATGCTACAAGTTTAGGTTGAGAAGGACTAAAATGAAATGATAAGACATTGAAGTCATAAGACACGATGAAATTTAATACAATTATATTTCTAATAATACCATTTGCCGTTTAGTATAAAAAGAACAAATAGTAAGGGGCCTTATTATTTTCACGCACACTTTCTGCAATACTTTTCATAGATAACAATCTGTTGGTTCTATATCCTTAATACCATAATTGTTTTAGAATATTTTATGGTTTAATATAAATAGTTCTTTTTAATATCGATTTATTGTTTTATCTACTTTTATATAGTTCGACATTTAGTAAATAAACAGTTAAAGCCAATATTAGTTCAATAATATGTTTGTTATCGTGTTATCATTTCGATGAGGTTTTACGACGAAGTAGAAAAAAGAATTTCTAACAACAACATAACTGAAAACTTGTATAAGCTCAAAGCAGTAAAAGGTCTTCATCGGCTTTTTTTGATTTATTTTTATCAACGGCCTGTTGATGCTGCTGATTATCTAAATTATTAGTGGCTTGTATTGTGGGAAGATTTTCAGCTGCAGCTGCACGTTCCTCAAGAAATTTATCAAATTCTGAACTTGTAACCGTTTCCTCAAGACCTTCAATACCTTTCTGCAATAAACCAAAAAAAAAATACATAATTAATTTGTTTTATAACCGAAATATTTAGAGCGCAAAAATTTATTTTGATAAAAAAGCAAATTAAGAAAAATAAGTATGCATGTGTTTTGCATGAAAAACTAAATTATACTAAATGAATTGTGACAAATGAAACTACTTAAAGAATCAATAAAATAATAAAATATACTTTACTTACAGAGCTGCCTAACCATTCTTCCATTTCATCGATCTCATTTTCTTTAGCAGGCTTTTAAGTTTTTTTTTTATACCAAATTAAAATTATATATTTTAAGAAAAACATAAAATCCAAACGTAAGGAAAGAGGTTTTTGTTCATTTTAAACAAAAGTTTATAACAAAGCCATTTAGCAAAGAAAGAAATTAAAAAAGGAAAAAAAGAGGATTAAAATTTGTTTAATATATTTTGCCAATTTTTAACAAAATAAATACATAATTAAATCATATTATATAAATTTATATAAAGATAAAATAATGAAAAATAATGTTAGTTTCTATGCAGCATTTAGCAATACTCACTTTACTTACCACCGGCATGTTGTTGCCGGTACGCTTAAAGGGAGATCCTAAGCTGCCAGCTGTAGCGTCTAGTGTTGGAATGTCTTTTAATAAATCAGTTTGGCTTGAAAATAAAGATAAGGCGAAACAAATATAATTAATACGAATAATAATTTCGTTTTTCATAAAAGAAATTAATGAAATAATCTTAAATATTTTTAGATAAAATTACCGTTAAAAACAAAAACTCTAATATATTTGTTGAAGACCCTTTAAATTGTTTTTAAAACTTTTAGATAGAAGGGTTGATTCATCGTATTGATGGCTTGATAATAAACAAAGGAATATGTTGGACCATGAGACATGAAGTATTGAATTTTAATAATAAAAACCATATTAATTATTAAATTTTTTTTTATTAGGTTATTTTCCTGCTACTAGTTTTAAAGAAAGAATCAAATATATGTCGCTTAATTTATAATGGAAAACTAAAACTGAATTTTCACCCAGAGCTAACTTTTTTACTATTAAGGCGCACAGTAGTGAGCCAGGCCAAATTAAGGCCTAATTTGTACATTACACGAAACCATTTGCGCTGTTTTTACCCCCTTCACAACATTTACCATAAAAGCTTCCTCAGATATGAAAGTGTAAAAAGTGCATATTTTGGTACATATTCACTGACTTACTCCACCATAGTAGCTAGAGAGCTGAAATTTGGATAAGAAAACACAAAAGCGGGCTTTTTTATCTGGGGGACTAGGATTCCCACTTACTTGTAAGTGACACCCCAACTATAGCTAGAGAGCTGAAATTTGGTATACAGGTAGGCCTTGGAGAATATGTAATGAGAAAAATGGGCACTTTACATCTAGGAGACTAGCATTCCCTCTTATTTGTATGAAGTATTTTCACTATAGGTAGAGTTCTGAAACTTAATATAACCTAACCGTCCTTAAGTTTTAAGGTTTTATACAAACAAAAATAACTTGGAAAAAAGGACTCAGATTCGCACAAAAACATAAATGTGAAAATAAGGCCAAATTCCTATCCAAAATGTTCGGCCATAAAAAGTACTGAAATCAAAATGAGGAACAAGTTCTTCATATGTACAATACCATCCCATTTCTAGGCAACTTGCTAGCTTGGCAAAATTTTTGTAATTTTCTAATATGAGAAAGGATTATGGGCAAAATGTTACCAAGCTAGCAAGAATGGCTTTAATTTTAAAATATCATGAATATTGATTTTTGTGTTATTCTTCGTTGAAATTTCGGTTGTTCATTAAGTTTAGAATTTTTTGGTGATTTAATTCTTTTTTATTGGTGAATTTTAAATTTTGGTAAAATGTTAAATTCTAAAAGTCAAAATACCCAAAAATAAGTGTTTGATCATATCTCGGAAATCTGTCGGCCGATTTTGCTTATTCCAAATGCCGAAAATTGCCTTTAACCAAATGATCCAATTTTCAAGTTCCTAGGTTATCTAGGGCTTTCAGAAAGTTGATTTTAACTTCGGACAGACGGGGAAAACGGGCATGGCTAAATGAACTTCCGTTTCTATAAACATCCAGAATAGTTTATGGTATCGAAAATTAATATTGTAGAAGTTACAGAATGCCAAACTAATATAGACATTACTCAGCTTTGCAGAAGGTTATCAAAACGCAACAGGTCCAAATGTTTGGATGTGTTTACAATTAAATTTACAAAGAATTCTTAACTTTTAAAAAGTCTTAAAGTCAGCTTCACTATACTAAAATTCAAAATGAAATGTAAAATAACTTACTTATTGCCGTTAGTGCGAGATTGTGCCAGCATATCAAATTCATCGGCATCTTTGGCTGTGGGTTTCGTTGTACTACTGACAGCTTAAATGATGTTAGAAAACAAAAATCGAATCAATAACAAATTAATTAACACATTCATCATAAATACCTAAACGACTAAAACTATTTAACAGCTCATCTTCATTACTATCGGGAAAATCTAATAACTTTGGTGATTCGCCCGTGGCACCACCAACAGCTGCTGCCCCACCGATGGCACTATTAGAAGGTGGTATACCAATAGCAGCGCCTAAAACAGCCGAAGGTGAAGTGACTCCTGTATGACTGGAACGATTTTTCTCATATCGTTGGTGACGCAAAAACAAATTATTTAATTCATCATTAATACGTAACAATTCAGCGGTTAATTCGTCATCGGTAACACGACCAATTAGATCAACAATACGTGATTGCATTTCTCTGGACAAAAACATTTTTTTTTATCATTTGTATAAAGTAATATATTACAATTGGTGTTTACTTGCAAGTTGCTGTTAAGTCAGTGAGTAACTGATAATCATCTGGTTGCTCTTCGCCCGGCTTAAGTTCTGTTAACATTTCACCCAAAATCGACATGTTTACTGAAACGATTTCCAATTCAGAATGTAGCTTAGCAATTTGTTCTGGGGCTAGTTGAGTAGGACCAGAGGCCTAAATTTTAAAATGTTAAAAAATAAATATGTATTTGGCTTTTACTGCAGGTATGTATCATTGTGATATCCTTACCGGCATACCAGCTCCAGGCATTATAGGATGTTGTGGTGAAACGGCTGCTGGTTGATTTAAAACCTGGGGTGGTGGCAGTTCGGGAACGCTCTATAATTTTTAAGAAAATACTACAGTTATTGACCTAAATGGCAATAATATTATTTTACCCTTTGTGGCGTGTAGATAGGGACCATATTTTCTGCATCGGGTTGAGGAAATTCGATGCCCTTATTTTTTAACTCAGTGTATATTTGTGTGACCCCATTTAGATCGGGCTGATTTCTAAAAGCCTCTGCCCATGTCTGTATAAGACTGAGCACTTTTTCTTGCACCACCATTGGTGGATCATTTTTGGGGCCAATTAGTTTAACCAAATCGTTAATAAAGTCTTTTTGTGCCACCAACACATGAAATGCTTTTCCGCAATTTTTAACACATGTCTCCAAAACAGTGAGAGTAAACATAATTACTTGATTATTTTTGCCTGCATTTTGTTGCAAGCGTTTGCGTATGGCTTTCATGGCATCCCGTGACGTATCGGAAGATTCATTGATCATATCGCAAATTTCCATATTTAAAGCCCAATTTTCGGATGCTAAAGATGCATCGGTAGCTTGTTCTAAAATAAAGTGAAGTAAATAATTGCACGTTCATCTTTTAACCATAGAGAATATTTATACTTAGAGTCTTACATACACTTTTTTAAGCACTTTAATTAGCAATTAAGTCTATATTTAAAAATTAACACTTATGAGGGATTTAATATTTTTTAGTGGAGCAGAAGGTTTTTTAACGATTACGCAATGAAGATAGTGTAGGTGAACATTTCTAAGTTTGTCAAAGATTTTGTTAAAGAAAAATTAAGTGTATTCAGCGCTTTTGGTTGCGAAAGTAGAGTTTAATTATTTATTTGGATTTTTTTCTGATTCAGGAGACGTGGACGTAAGTAACAAAGCTTGATATTGCAAAAATTAGGCACATACAAAATAAGTGTGATTGGTCTCTGCCAGGTGGTTGCTTCTCATTCTGTTATAATGCAAAGTGAAAAAAAAATCTTTTCATTTTTGTTTTCACAAGCACTTTATGTCATGTGAAGAATTTTTGGGATTTAATTTTTTTTATTTAATAAATTATTTTTAGCCAATTTCTTATCCCAACTCAGTTTATTATAAATAATAAACTTTATTTGTTGAGGATCGATAAGTTAGTCTCCATGCGTATTTTGCTGGTTGCTTAGGCCAGCTCACCAGAAAAGTTTTATCCAAATTTTTACAAAAACTTTTTTAAATAGAGAGAATAAAATCACAAAAATTCTTTTTGTAATAAGAAAGAAATTAATATTTTTCAATTTTCATGTTCCTAATTTTTCCTTGAGTTGGTTGGCTAGTTGCTTAATAAAATTTTAACTTTTACTGTATTCAAAGTTATTGTCTTTCTAAAATAGAAAGAACAAGCAAAACGAACTTAAGCCTAAAAATTAAATTACTTAATATTAAAAATTGTACTTCGCCAAAGTTACGTCAAACAATAAATTTAAAAGATACTGTATATATTTTAGCCTTTTTACTTGTAACAATAAAATTAAAAAGAAGTTTTTAGGAATGAAAATTAAGATGAATTTGAAATATTTAATTCACAGGTAAAGATAAAAAATGAAATTAATTTTGAAATGAAATTGTTTTTCATAAATAAATTGTAGACGTAAATAATATTTATATGAAAAGTTTTTGACATTTGTTTTTACTGTTACACAAAGCGGGAATCAACACTGATGTGCATTACCCTGTATTTCGTTTCACTTTTTCTCATATGAAAACATTTTAAAACATTTTTTTCGTGAACGTCAATCAAAAGTACTATGAAAATGTGAATGTCTGAAATAAGTTATAAGATGATTATTTGTGGCCTATAAAAAAAACACCGTTTAGCGGTACAGGTTGTCGAAGTTTAAGCATCAAGCAAAGCGAGATTTTATTCAAAATATAAGTGGTTATTAAAAAAATACACAAAGCCGAAATTTCTTGGATCAATGATCTAAATATTTCTTAATTAGTCTTAACAAATAATTCGACAGCAGTGACGGCCGATAACATGCAAGTGATTAAAATTTTACGGCATCTTATATTAGATTTTTTGAAAATAAATTTAATTGGTTGACTATTAACATGTGGCCGTCAGCTGGCAGACACAAAGATATGGCTCGCCGTAACTGAATGCACTGTCAGAAGTTCTGACTTATACCTCCACGTGATGGCGGCCGGTAACAGGTTTCTGTCTCTGCTGGCTAGGAGTCTGGAGTCGAGCGGAGCGAAGTTAACACTCTTTAAAAAAATCCCTAATCCACGGTAGAACAGTTTGTAGTGTGCGAACTCTGGATACCAGTCTATCTGCAGTTTTAATACAGACTCGGTATGGGTGGACATATTTTTCTCCATAAGAGGGATGAATCAGGAAACCTCGCAAGAGACAGAGAGGTTAATCTCTGAAGAAAGTACAGTTTTAATTGGCCACGGGA
This sequence comes from Phania funesta, assembly GCA_963932375.1. Lineage (NCBI taxonomy): Eukaryota > Metazoa > Arthropoda > Insecta > Diptera > Tachinidae > Phania > Phania funesta. The sequence goes on along the minus strand of OZ010656.1, from coordinate 65,599,818 downwards.
GCAATCCGGAAAAGATAGGCAAGACTGCCTTGCGAGGTGTGAACGGGTCAATCTTTAAAGGTACTTCTAAGGCGTTGCACCGAAGAGGCTTAGATGGTAGTGCTCATTGTGCATGAATGTCCAGCACTGACTGACATAAGGCTTAGGTCCACGGCCAGACACTTGGTAAATGTGAATGCCATGGTGGACCTAAGCGTTAGACAGTCACCAGTCTGAAATCACTACAGTCGAGAGTAAAAGCTAGTGGTAGCACGAGACTTGAATGAGAGTAACATAGTCGTAAATTACAAATCGGTTGGCTAAAATCAATTTGAGTAAAGAGCCGGGTTTGAAACGGGCCCATAAATTTAGCGGTCTGCTTCGGGGATCTACATTAAAAAAACACATTTTTGTTCTGACGAATATAAATTTTTTTGATTAATGAGAGTCAGTTTAAAGTTTTATATCAAATTTTGGTTTTTCTCTATTGCGTATTTCGTTAGTTGCATCTGTTAGCTCTATGGACAACTTTTTTCATTACTTTTATTTAATTTTATTCGTTAAAAATTTAAATTTCATAGACTAAAGGTAAATTGTTTTTAATTTCTTTTTTAATCGGTACATACATACATACATATATGCATACATACATACATACATCCATACATACATGCATGCATACATACATACATACATATATACATACATACATACATACATACATACATACATACATACATACATACATACATACATACATACATACATACATACATACATACATACATACATACATACATATATACATAGTTAGTAATTATATCTTTACTAAAGTTTATCTACACTTGAATTTTAACTTTATCCATCATAAAGTATTATGATGGGTTGTGCTTCAAACTAAAAATGTTGCTTTCAACGTCTTTTTATTTATTAATAAAATCCTATTTGACAGATACAAGTTACTATGCTAAAGTTAACGCTGAGATATCTCAAATATGCTCCAGGGGTGCCACAAGGTGGTGTTCTGGGACCAATACTCTACACAATATTTCCGACAGGGTGATTTGATGTAGATTTTCGGAACTAATTTCCATCATCCGTAGTTTTGTTTGGAGGCAAGCCGGTTTCGGCTATGTGCCATTTTCAGTGTCATTTTGCGTTCTGAGAAGTTTGTATTAATTTGTTGGTGTTTTAATGGTTTGTCAAGTATATATTTGTCATGTGTAACTTGTATGTTACCAAAAAAAGCCAGAAAATAACTCTTATTTTACGACTTTTATGAAAAAGTCATAACAGTTACGGTCCCTGAAAACCTCCAATTTCATTTCAGCGTGTGCTGAAGTTTACGCGTTTTGTCGAAGAATTATAAAGAAAGAAAATCATAATATAAAGGCACCGGATTTACGGATCCAAGTGGGCCTGTGGTTCATGCGGCCTGTGAATCGAACGTAATACCCTGATGGAAAATTAAATCAGGAATTGTTTTTTATTTGCCTATATTGTCAAGGAATTAAACCAAAACCGAGGAGCTTATTAGTGAGTTTTATTTATTGTCGTGTGACATTTATTTTTGAATCTTGGGACAAATTTATTGCGAAAATTCAGCGCAACTATTTTGCGACTTCAAATCGTAAATTTCATACCAAATTATCACATATTAAAAAGACCGAATTATTTGAGAAGTTCTTCGTGTTTAATGGATTATACCGCCATTATGGTAAATTAATTCATCGTACAAATATTGATGGCAATAGTTCGGCAAAAAGTAAACTTTCTAGTATCATTAATAAAATCGGGAGTTTTCGAGGTGTACGGAGTTTCAATGTGAAATTAAATACAAAATAGTTTAATTTTATTGCGATTAAATTTGTTTTGTTTATGATATAATTTTCTGCAAGTTTTATTCGAATTTCTGAAGATCCAATTTGTATAACTTATCCCGGCATTTAGCTCCAAAACACATAATTATTATATAATCAAACGTTTCCTGCTATAAAAAAATTCATTTTGGGTTCCATCCATAAATTAGCTTTCGAGTAAACTTAGGTTAATTTCAATTAATAAATAACTTAATTTTGATGTCAATAAATAAGTAACATAATAATCAAACGAGTTCAAGTACTGCAAGGCTCCGTACTTTCTCCAACACTATTTTTTATTTCCCTAAATGACCTTCGACGTTAAAATGCCAATCCTATCTATTCTTTTGCAGATAAAAGAAGCATTTGTCATTCGTTTTCATCCAGTAATAGACTAAGGCTTCCACAACAGGCGCAAATTTGTAAAACACCAGCATATCACAGGCGCGATTTCAAATCGATACGATGTTTGAAATCAGTGTGATTTCAGAACAAACCTGATAGAAAAATTTGTCCTAAAAGCTTGTTGTACAATAATTAACCGGATCTTTGTGTAGTAAGAACCCTCTGCAAAATTATAATCAGCCACAGTCATATGTACTTTTCATTTTTGATGAATATGGCTTTAGTTTCATTTAACAGCGGCCTTTTTTTCCAAAGGTCTGAACAAGTTATTTTCTTTACTTTTTATGTTATTTAATATGTCTTACACGCACTCTTCTTTCATGACAATTGCCGCGGAAACAACCAAATGCTTATCTTTAAAGCTATATGGTCTCGTTTTAAATCTGCCACGCTGCTTTTATATAGAACTTTTAAATAAAAGTATTATATTAAATAATAATTACCAATTTTTTCAATATTATACCAATTTCTTCATAATAAAAACAAGCACCCCAAAAATTATTTCATTACTAGGATTTACTCGTGACTTCGCTCGCTACGAAAACCCTTCACCACTCTTGATCCATTTTTACGTATTTCCATTTAGACGTATGTATATATTTCTTTTAAATTTATTCAAAATCGGTTAGACATTTTCGGAGAGGCAGAAATTATTCACCTATTCTCCTCTTAATCCTAGTTTATAAAAATGCATAGGTTATGTGCCCATCTAAAGAGAAATTTATCTTTTTAACTTCTAAGGCATAAGTTGCCCCCTAACACCCTCTTAGACTATGTTTAACAAAATATATATCCTCTATCCCCTTCTAGACGACTATTTAAATTTCATAAAAATCGGTGCAACCATTTAGCGCTAAAAGCGTAACAAAGTTACTTTTGCTTTATTATATATTAGTAAGGATATGAGGAAGTAAGAATTTATTAATATCTCCTGTAAGTTTACATTTTTAGAAATTTTTTTATATTTTTGCTTGTTTATGAAAACCAGCATTTGCAAAGAATAACGCCTTTGTTTTTTTCTGTTATTGTTTAAATCTGTGAAGCTTTTGTTTAAAACGTCAAGAACAATCGTTATGTTTGGTCCCAGAAAAATACTTTCATTTTTTTTTTTAGAAATTTTGTTACTTTTAACAAAAAAGATAAGATTACAGCGATAATCCATTGTTTGACGAAATTTTTAGTAACTTGTATGGCAACTTAAAATAAAACAAAGAATTTATTGTCATTAATTAAAACAATCGGCAAGTGGCGAAATTTATTTTTATAGAACAATATTAATTAACCTTTAATAATAAATTATATATAAAAAATATTTAATTAATTTTTAAGCTCTAGGTAATTTTTTTTTATAAAATAATTTTAATTATTGTATTCGAGATTTCCCTACGCCTTTAGGAAGCATCATCAAGGAATAAATTATACATATGTATATCCCAGTCAAAATCGAGGGAAATATGTAATTCCCGTGACTTTGAAAATTAGCGCAGTGTGTCTGACCTTGGTACATATGTATATCTAAACAAGCTAAAGGGTCCTACGGCCCTCTTAAGCTGACATTTTTTAGATTTTGGCTAATAGCTCTAAAACTATAACTTTCATCAAAAGTTGTTTCATATAAAATTGAAAGCTGACATATTTTTTTAGTAAAGCCCTATAACTTTTGAGTCATAAAGCTACGAAAAACAAGAAAATAAAGAACTTTATTTCTATATTTATATATAAAAAACTTGCGTTATTACTAAGTTAGATATATATTGTAAAATGTTAACAACTATTCCTTATTGGAATTCACATAAAAGCCGAACTAGAAGCTTTAAATATGTTAATAATATATGTACGTATGTATAATAGGAAAAATTAGATGTAGACCCTCTTTTTTATTGAGGTTAATACATACATATAATTATTCATGAATAATCGAAAACATAAACATAAGAAATATGAAAAACACGAATGACAAAAACCATCAGTTTTAGCCAAACCAACCCTTGCATACAGGAAAACATTTCACTAGGTGATAACCCACAATTATCTTTATTGGCCAAACAAAAACAACTACATAATAATATTTTTTTCTCTTGTTAATGTAGCGTCTTTCATTAAGCGCTTCCTATCTTTAAATTAAAAAAAAATAGTGGTCGTGATAAATGATTGAAATTTTTTATTTGTTGGACGACAATTTGTATGGAATATAACATACTTCAAATGCCCGCCGCAGCTTCGCTTGGTATGCGCGGATCCGAAATGAAAAAATTTTTCATCACACTGGGGCTAACTCAAGACGAATTTGCATAGACCTGCGATTTAAGAAAACCACAGAAGAAAAAGTCTAACGCCCTCAAATCGCTGGTGCAGAATGTTTAATGTGGCATGAGCTGTATGACACGTAGCTCCGTCCTGTTGAAACTATATGTCGTTGGTGTCAATATCATCCATATCATATCATTTCTAGGCAACTTGCTATATTGGTAACATTTTTCCCATAATCCTTTCCCATATTAGAAAGTAAAAAAAAATTACCAAGCTAGCAAGTTACCTAGAAATAGGATGGTATTGAATATATGAAGAACTTGGTGTCATTTTGATCTCAGTACTTTTTACGACCGAACTTTTTGAATGGGAACTTGACTTTATTTTCACATTTATGTGTTTTTGCGGATCTAAATTTTTTTTCCAAGTTATTTTTGTTTGTTAATGTATGTATAAAACCTCTTTTAACTTAAAGTTTACAGACGGTTGGGTTATATAAAATTTCAACTCTCTACCTATAGTGAAAATGCTCCATATAAATAAGGGGAAACCCTAGTCCCCCAGATGAAGAGTGGCAATTTTTCTTATTTCTTATTCTCCAAGGCCTACCTTTATACCAAATTTCAGCTCTCTAGCTATGGTAGAGGTGTCCCTTGCAAATAATTGGGAACCCTATTCCCCAAGATAAAAAGTTTCCGTCTTCATATTTTTTGTTTGTTTATTACTTCCCCAAGGCCTACCAATATAACAAATTTCACATTTCTAGCTATAGCAGAAGTGCCCCATAATATTGATGAGTAACTCAGTGACTCAGTAAGTCAGTGAATATGTACCAAAATATTTACACCTTCATAACTAGGGAAGCTTTTACTGTAAAACTAGGCCTATGAGGTTACCTAATGTACAGGAAATCAAAATTAAAAGCACAATATATAAATATTTGAATACAATAACATATTTCACATAAAAAATTGTGATTCGTGACTTTTTTATGTTAAAATTCATCTCTATGAACAAGATTTCGGCATTTCGACTTTTTTATAGTCATCTGCCGCTGTTCGATGCAATATTAGTATATATTGTGGAATATTTTACGCTAGAAAATTGGCCTAAAAATTCTCAGGGAACCGTTCTTATACACAAAAATTGTGTTCAACTGCGTTAATTTAATGTAATTTGTTATACTAGGTTTGCTTGGGCATCACTTTTAGAGAGCATTTAGCGGCTTGTTTCTGATGCTTCCTAGGCACTATTTTTTAAACATCGACATCGTTCTGTGGTCTCAATTTAATGCAGTTAGAATGGACATATGATTTTAGGGGAGCATTTTCGACAAAAGTCCACTTTCATCTGCATTAAATATATCACCTTTGCATAAGTTGTGATGAGTAATTAAATGCATAAATTGTGTAATAAGTGGCTGAACAAATTCATTCTTAGATTAAATATACTCCCAACTTTTCTTCACTAAACGAACTCCATATCGTTTATTGAAACAGACAAAACAAACCGTGCCTAACGTTAAGTCGCTCATTCATTATTTCATGTTCCATGGGTTTCATGTACAATGTTTTTACAGCTTTAAGAGTTCGATTACATTGTCATATAATTAATCGCAAATGTCCTGCGAGGTAATATATGAATATGTAGTATAACTTTGTGTTATTATTTTCTTTAGCTGTAGGTTGCTTTCCGCTTGCACTGATCAATCGTTTACTATGTAGCACTTCTTACAGAGTACCAGTAGGTAGTTTCTACTTATAATAGTTTTTAATAAATTAACTGCTGAAAGAACTCTTACTACACATATATTTGGAAGAACGCGTAATGTTTAGAGGTTAACAATACTTTAGCATTGCAAATGAACAACTAAAAAGAGCAGATTTTTCTCCGAAATTAACGACTGAGTAGGATAGTCAAAAGAGGTAGATTACCCACAAAATCTCACTAATTTCTAACAAATTGAGACTTTTAACGAAAAATCAAAATAAAAACAATACAATTAAAAACTTAAAAAATACGAAAATCGTACATTCCTGTTTTATTGAAAACAAAAATATTAAAATCTGAGCCTTAAGCTGCTTTTGTCGTAAGCGAAAGTTAGATATCTGCCATCTGAGATCACAATGTGCGCACTGCCGAAAATATTGCTTGTTTTTGAAAGTGTTGCGGATTGTCCGAATTTACCGATTCCCCGGGTTTTTAGCAATTGGGCGCATCGTACAGCTTATTATGGCGTTTTGCATTTGCACTTCCATATATAAAGTCCAACTCACGTTACCATTAAGAGCTGCTGACCATTCACACCGCCATAGATATGCTGATTGGGTGCGGTGAAAAAGCGACTATTTTGTAATTGATAATTGAAGGTTATGAACTAGACGATATGTGTTATCAACCGGACGGTACCAACACCACCGATTTAGTTTTCAGAACACGTAATTTTACATTTTGAAGAAATCAATTTACCATGCGATTTAACGCCGTTTTTTGTTTCTTGTGGGGATACATATAAACCGTGTCTGTGCGGCTAATCCGCTAACGTTGGACCACTTTCAAACGAAGTTATCGCCAATCTAAAGGCGGCCATTTAAATAACATTGTACTTCGTAAATAATGGCAAGGCCCGAGCATTATAATGAAACAAAAGTTTCATCAAAATCAAGGCTCTATCTGTGTTTTATTTAACTGTACTTTTGAAACGAAAAAATGGATAGTGGTATACCGGTAAAATGGGATTACTTAAATCAAATAAATTTGTGATTTTATGAATTATTAGACCCTAACATCGTTAAACTCTAAACAATAGTAAATAAGATTCTGTGTTGTCCGTCATGATTCCAAAAACACACATGCCCGATTGTTTTCTATGACTCATGTGCAGATAAACGCAACTATAGCAGTGGGTACATGTGAGCACATAGTACAATAATTTTATATAGTACAACAATGTTAATGTCTATTGGATCCCTATTTACACCTCTGTACAACGACCAAACTATTATTTCCGGAAAAAGAGAGAACAATCGGGACCAAGCTTCTTTTTATAATTAAAAAAAAAACTACCCACCATATGGTAAATATGTAAAAAGGAAAAATTACAGCAAAATGATAAACAGAAAACAGCAAAAACGTTAAAAAAACCATTCAATTACTGTGAAAGCACCGATACGTAAATTGAGTAATTAAAACTCAAATAAAATGTACAAAGAAATTGCGAAAATTCAATTTCAACATAGTAAGTAGGTTGCTTATTTTGTGGTCACTAAAGCAAACCCAAACCAGACATACGAAATTATGAGATAACACCAACATTATAAAAACATAATATAGCAATTACAATTTTGAATACAATTAGCCAGAGTAATGAAAAAGGATACAATAATTAATATGGGTGCAAAAGCTTTAAAAAACAACTTACCAATCCTTTGACCAACAGGCGTAGAAAATGGGTTAGTACCCACATTAAAAAACGAAGCCATTTTTGTGGTGTTTTTCTATGTATTTTACACCTTACTGCTAACTATTTTCATATAAATTTTTTTCTCTTATTGCACTTTTTGCTTATTGAAACTTATTTTCATTTAAAATAATTTTTTTTATTTTTCTTTATGAATTCTTTTCATATAAATTTTCCGTGTTCACTTTTTGCACTATAGTATATTTTTATAGAATGACTACACATAACAAAAACAATTGGAACTGTCACTCGTTGACGTTTTCTGGTTATAGTATTGCCATTTTCTTCAATTGGTTTGTGCCTTGTCTAATTGGACACAAGTTGTCAATCAAAATATTTTTAGCATTTACAAGTGTCCATACTAAGAGAGCCGAGTCGATAGAGTTAAAACACCGATATATAGTTGAAGCCGCCCCCGAAAATATTTAGGCTTATATCGGCTTAAGTGGGGTTTAGACGATGATATTTTTCATCGGTAAAATGAGAGCAAAAATATGATGAAATTTCATCGGTATTTAAAAAAATTAGAGTAAAATCATACGACAGATTTTTTTTTCGTTTACATGATTGGTAAAATACCAAAACATATGGTGCGTGCACACACACACATATATGTTGCTATTTGTTTACATAAAAATCAGGCATGGAAAGTTTACGCCAAACAATATTCTTTCGTAAAGAACTTCTAGTGTTGTACAGTTAATATTGAAATAGATAAGTTTTTTTATATGCAGATGCATATAAATACATACATATGTAATACAAGTTAAATTTTACATACGTTTTTAATAATATCTTGGAACGAAAAATTAAAATTTTTCTTTATGTATAGTGCAATTCATTAGATCTAGTTTTGCATCCCTGAAAAATTCTCTCCTGATTAAATGGTGTGAGATGGTTTTGCAATTTTTCAAAAAACAAAGAGAGCCGTACGACTGTCAGATTTTCATCGGTATTTTCTCTCAATTACGTACGACTTCATTACATATTGGATTTACATGATCCCATCCGTGCTCTTCTACACAAAAAATTGAGTAATCATACGGCAAGTCATATAGTCTAAATCACTCTTTAATAACATATTCACACAGCCATCGAAATTCGAAGTTCGCTCCCCAAACAGCAAAAATTGTCGACAAATATTGCGACTTTCGAATCGTTAAAAATCAGTGAATCGCACTACAGGATTCGAAATCGTGTTGCATAGAGCGAACCAAGTGTTTAATACTACGCTATGAACATGCGGTAATTTGGTCTGCACGCACAGCTGCTGGATGAGTATGGAAAAAATCTTCTAGTTTCGTTGGGAAAATTGTCAATGAAGGGTCAAATTAAGATTGTGGTATTTTAAACAGATTTTATGATTTTTTTCTGTCAATGAAATATTGACACCTTCTGAGAAGAAAAACTTAAATCACAAAGAAATTCACAAAGAAAAACCTTGTCTTTACGAGGTATGAATATTTCGTATTCCATTTAATAATTATATATGTATTATTGCGCTCTTTATAGGTGTAACTTTTTCAGATTTAATAAATTACTTTTTAATTATTATTACTTTTACTTCAATGTGATATACAAACATTTAAAGTTAGATTCTTGTTCCGTTCTTTATTTTGTTTAACCTTATGATCAAAGGTAAAAAGAACAACCCTGCTACTTTCAGTGGCGCAAATCAAGCTCCTACTGTAACTTTTTTTAAAATCTATGGTTGTTTTATTAAAAATAAATTATGAGGTGTTGGTTTCTTTTTCAAGAGCTTACAAATTTGTATATAAAAATATTTCGTGACCGAAAACTGTTAATACAGAATTGTGTTTTTTTAAATATAAAATAATACTACTATGAACATCTTTCTCTTACTATGTATGTATAATTGCTGTTGAAGGCTCAAGTTTATTATGAATATAGGAAAATACAGAAAATAAGTGAATATATGTACAAACCTTTTAAATTACTCCGAATAGCCTAGAATCGTTTTGGCGAGATGAGAAGAAAATAGATATCCTAACTCGTTAACTACATCTTTTATAGGATTCACCAGTGAAGTGTGATATCTAACTTTTCCGCTGTATTTTTTGTGCTACATATTTATTTTTAAAGAAGGAATACAGTAAAAATGATATGGTTTCATTCCGATATAATTAATTCATGAGGTAGGTCATTCGCTCGATGTAACAGCTATTGCTTTGTCTCCTACCGTTTATGTTCTTCTTTTTGATCTTTAAATAAACGTTTCCAGCATTCCACTAAAGCGACCAAAAAATATTATCCTCATAATGTATATCTAAAACTCCAACCTCTTCAAATTGTTGAAAGGTTGTTTTGTTTTTATTAAATAACTATTATTCTTAATACAAATACAACAATTTGTTTACAATTTTACCGAACTGAAAATTTTAATAATTAATATTTATAATTTATTAATGATTGAAATATCTTTATTTTCTGTGCCACTATATACGTCAACGGCATTCTCTGCGTTTTTTTACTGATTAATGTCTATTATAAATATTATATATAACCCACAACCACAAATATAAACTTTCAGATAATTCAAGAAATATTTTTACATAAACCGTTACGAAGATTATATACATAACATGGCGTCTTGACTAGCCATAAATCGTTCAGCCATTGCACATTTTGCTGCTCGCACAAGACCATCGCTGTTCATGGTCGCCCATGTTCAACCAGAGTTGTCCGAACAATTCTTCGTACAAATCTGTTATTTGTTATCAGAGCCGCCACCAATTAAAACGTACGGCGCTTGGTCTCTTATTGACAGTTCAAAACTTGCCGAGGGGAAAAATCTAACTTTTTTTCTTCAGACGAGGATTTTCCCAAGTACCGATATCTAACAAAGTATTAAAATAAATCCAAATAAATATTAAGTTAACATGGCTTGCAATGCTAGCAAAGTTCCCTTGTTGCGTGTTATGGCTGTAAGTATGAAAATGTTTTGCACATAATGATTTATGTTTTGAATACGACAAAACATGGTTACGTAAATGTTGAAGAACGTAACCAAAAGGGTTCTCAAAATTAAACAGCATATTTTTATGTCATAAACTAGAAACGCGGCTATTCTGCTCTTCCCAGACCAATAGGAGTTGCTCCCAGTGTGGAATCCAAGATACTCGACAACAAGGTTGTTGTTGCCTCTGCTGAAGCTCAATTGCCCGTATCCCGTGTTTCAATTGTATTTCGGTTGGTGTTTGCACTTAAAAAAATATAAAATCAAAATAAAATTTGTTTTTAGAGCTGGTTCCCGCAATGAAACTTACGACGCACAAGGCGCTTGTCACATGTTACGCATTGCTGCTGGTCTAACCAACATGAACACTTCGGGTTTTGCTGTTACCCGCAACATTCAACAAAAGGGTGCAGCTTTGACCGTTACATCGGATCGCGAAGTTGTAGCTTACACTATTGAATCTACGTCTAATCATTTGGAAACTGGTTTGCGTTTCTTGCAAGATGTTATTCATCCCGCTTTCAAACCCTGGGAATTATCCGACATTACACCCTTGGTCAAAACTCAAGTTGCTACTGTATCACCACAGGTAAGGTCAATTTTTCATGTCTATGCAAACAAATTAAGTTTCGTTTGTATTCACATTTTAGGTTCGTGCTGTTGAATTGTTGCACAAAGCTGCTTTCCGGAATGGATTGGGTAACTCTGTGTACATCCCTAAATTCCAAATTGGCAAACTATCTTCAGAGACTTTGTTGCATTATGTTGCCAACAACTGCACTGCTGCCCGGTGTGCTGTCGTGGGGGTAGGTATTGATCAAACTACTTTGGTTGGCTATGCAAAAAGTTTGGAACTTGCAAGCGGCGGCAAATCGGGTAGCGAATCTGCCAACTATTATGGGGGTGACGCTCGCAAAGATACATCTAGTAGCTTGGCTCACGTTGCTGTTGCTGGTCTTGGTGGTAGTGTTAGCAATCCGAAAGAAACTTTGGCGTTTGCCGTGCTTCAACATGCCGTCGGTGCATTAGCCGTCACGAAACGTGGTGCTATCAATGGTCCGTTCGGTAAAGCTCTTAACTCCGTTGTTGGGGACGCCAATGTTTCTTTCGCAGCGTTGAACGCTAATTACAGCGATGCTGGTCTTTTCGGTTTTGTTTTGTCTACTGATGCCCAAAAAGCTGGTAAAGCAATTGAAGCTGTTACCCGTGTCCTCAAGTCTGGTTCTGTCTCATCTGATGATGTCAACCGTGGTAAGGCGCTTCTTAAGGCTGCTGTTTTGGAAGCTTATGGCACCGATAGCGCCCTTATCTGCGAAATGGGCTTACAAGCAGTACTTACCCAACAAGTTCAAAGTGCTGATGCTTTAGTTAGTGCTATCGATGGCATATCGCTTCAAGATGTTCAAGAAGCTGCCAAAAAAGCCGGTTCTTCTAAACTGTCTATAGGAGCTGTTGGAAATTTAGCTCATGTCCCATATGCTTCTGATTTGGCTTAAATTCCCCAGACAACAGTGTTTAAATTTTTACGTTATTTAATTTAATATTACGATAATTCATATAAATAAACAATTTAGAAGGCTTAACATAAAGAAATTCAAAAACTAGATGTATTTTTTTTAAATTGTATTTATTTATTACAAGCCATTGTGGGCCACTAGGCTACATCAATATTCTAGAAAAGTTTTAAGAAAAAACCAAGAAGAATTAAAATAAATAAGAATTTAACAATTACAAAACGAAGTTTTTATTTCATTATTATTAACAGGATATTTTCAAAAATAAAAATTGTATCAATAACCCAAAAAAAAATAATTTACATAAATACAAATTTTTAATTTACTGTTAGCACTTTTTAATTTTCAAAAAGAGACAATTTTTGATCTATTTCATTGAATTTTGTAGTTTTCATTTTTCCTCTTTGTAATTTATAATTTTTATCCCGCTTAAACGATTCCCTCCGCCGTAATGCCAATTCTTTTTAAAACTCAACTATAATTCGACGTCAAACATTATTAGGAAGTAATGTAGCTGTTATGAAGCCATGGACACCGCTGCAGGATATGTTATAATCGGGCTACAAATGGCGACGCAGTGTACAAAAAACTACAAGGGTGTATCGAGAGCAGTGGTGGCAAAAACAAATTGTTTTTCGTAATTATCTGGATTTTTTGAAAAAACCATTTGTAGTTTGAGATTGCACTCGTAGACTGCGACGACCTTCGAACATCATTGAACATTGTAGCAACTAATATTAACTAATAGTAGATTAACTAATATTAATTAATATTTCAGTATTGACAAATTTTAACTTGATCACAAATCCGGTGCTAGTATTCATTCTCCATGCCCACCAAAGACTCAGCTAGTTTTTCACTGCAACGAATGAAGGTTTTCGTTACTATGCTCAGTTAATAAAGTTGGAATGTAATTGTAAATAACAACCATTTTTACTTAGTATGGGGTTTATTTCAAAAATTATAATTTAAAAACAAATATGTAGTATGTATATAGTTTCGTTGTGATACTAATATAAGTCACAGCTTGGAGTATACATGTATAAAATTACTTAACAATATAAAGACAAGAAACAAAATGAATGTAGGTTTAAATAATACTTCCAAGTTATAAAACCGCTACAATTATAATAACTATCATTAAAACAAATATAATCAGCCAATAACCTAAAAAGGAAAATTCATTAAAGCTAACGAGTAAAAAATAATTAATAACTTACCCCAAGTGCTATCTCTTCTGTTAACCAATCCAATATTTCTAGTTTCAAGACTAACACCCGTTTCTACTCTCTCCATTGTATTAGCCAAATTATCCAAAATGTCTGCAAAAATTTTAAAATATAGCATTTCTGTAATTATTATTGAGTATTAGTATTGGTTTACCATTTTGTTCCTCAACTTCTTGTCCTAATTGTGTCGCTAACTGTTTTTGTCTTGACAAAGTTTGGGATAAAGTCTCCAAACCACGATTCTGTTGTTCTAACATATCAATTTGATGCTGTTTCACGGCCTGGACATCATGTGTATCTATTATAGGCGCCGCATCACTATCCTCTTCGGAATGAGCATACGAGGATGGATTTTGCAATAAAGCAGCTCGATCATTGTTAGCGCAGTCGGTGTATTTACGTTGCAATTGTACTCGCTGTGTTTGCAGTGTGTGTAACTGTTTCTGCCGTCGTTGAACTTCTTCCAATAATCTATTTTAACCATTAGTTTGGGTTACATTTAATTATACAAGTAAATGTAAAATATTGCTAAAGTTACATCTTACATTGTTTTGTTCTTGGTTGCGTCATTCAGCTTGAATTTTAGCTGCTGCAATTCACGATCAAATTGTTTCAAGCCAACCTGTATAGCTGTGGTACATCGATTGTATTCTGGTGATAAATGCTGTTTCTTATCCCTCTGATTAAGTTGAGATAATAAAGTGCTACTCAAACGATTGCACGACTCAAATTCTGTCGGCCTAAAAATAAGATAGGATTTTTAAACGTTAATACGTTACTCCTTAATTTAAACTTACCAGGAATCTACATCAACCAAGGCCATATTAAAAAAAATGTTATTCTAATACATATATGTAGGTCAAAGGGAAAATAAATATTCAAATTAATTGGGAATAAGCAAAAGCAACACAGCTGATAAGCTAAAATAAATAAGAACAGAATGTAAGATAAATAGATATAATTTAAACAAAAACAACAAATCCATTCAAGCATTTTGACAACTAAAATCGCCAATATGATGATGTCTTTAAACCTTGTAACCGGTTCTTTAACATTAGTACTAAAAGTGTTACCACTGTTACAAAAATATTAAATCCTTTGCTATTGGTAATGATAAGAATTGTTCGTGTAGGCGGAACACTGCTGGGTAGATTCCAAAGTTGTGTCGGTTACAAACTGACACGTTCAATTAGCAGATTATTTCAATACGGTAAAAGCAATTTTAGAACAATAACAAAACCAATGCACAATTTAATTTAGTGTCTCATACACAGCAATTTTCAAGGTTGAGTTTCTTGACATGAAATTGTTAGGAAATTTTCTGTGAAATTCAGCCATAACCGCCTGAGTTATGTGTGCAGTTGCACCATCTTGTTAAAACCACACAGAATTGATAGGAATTATTTTTCGGCGTATTCCCAGATAGACAAATTCTTTTAGCTTGCTCAAGTAACAGTCTCCAGTAACAGTAACAATACAGCGTGAAGAAACTGCACGCCACACCGTGATGCGGATTGGATGCATTTTCCTTTCATTCAGTATTTCTGAAGTGGAACGACTCTAAATGTGGCAAATTTGCTTACGTTGCGCTTCAGATCGAAATGAGCCTCATTAGTCATGAAAAGGCAACTTCTCGTCCTCTAACACCATTTCAAGCATTGTCTTGTAAAAATCCAAGGGAATCGGCAGGTCTACTGTGTTGAGCTTAGTAGCCATTTGAATTTCGTAATTGTTGAAACACTATGGTTGCTTTGTATGGCAGCTGCTATGGCAGCAATTTTAAACAACACTGTCCGAACGGTTTCAGATCCAAGGCCTTCTAGCGACCGTCCCATTGCTCTGCAAAATGATTCACTAGCCTCATAACGGTTCATCTACTCGGAGCATAGACGCAAAACGTGTGCCTATATTCTTTTTAAACCAAAACTACAGACTCCAGTACGTGATAGCGCGGACAATCCAGATTCTTTTTAATGTCCAAGTTTTCTATTTTTAATAAATCTAAGGATCAATCTACAACAAAATATACAGATTGCTTAGCTAGAAAGTTGTAAGTTTTCTTTTGGTGGAGTCTTTCATCAGCGTACAGGGTGGCTAATGCAACTTTTAATAATATTGAATGTAGGTGTGGTAGTAAGCAAGGGGAATTAAAACATGTATCTCACCAGCGCAGCTGATGTCTTTTTTTAACTGATTGATTGTTAAATTTTATATAACAAAATGTTTCGCCATTTGCGGCATATTTTTTTTTTTTAATATAAAGTTTGACATACACAAAGAAGCTGAAAATGCTTTGAGTGCCCTTAAATCTACCTGTAATCTATGTTCCTTGGCAATAAGTATGTAAATAAATAAAAAAGAATATAAAAATTGCAGAAATGCATTCTCATACCGACATTTTTTTGAAGAAATTTTGTTGTTTCTATTTGTAGAAAAACATTGAAACAATTTTGATTACTCGCTGGCACACACAAAGAGATGCAACCATTAATCAGCCGGCCTAGTAAATATATCCAGTTTATAAACATTGTTTGAATTCATACCGTTATAAATATACGCAACCATTTTAGCGATTTTTTCCCCTAATTTGTTTTCAAAACTGCTAATTAACCTCACTGACTGGCAAAACAGAGAGTATTGAGTACTCAGTAGCCAAATAATCAATTGTTTTACAGATCTATGTTGAATTAATGTGAAAAATCTTTATAGAAGAAAAGTTTAGTTCTAAAAGGAAAATTTTTTCACTATAAGAATTTTCCCCTTTGCTGAGTGTGTCATAAGCCCGTTTACGCGTGTTACGTTCATAATTTGAAAGTTTTCACTGTTAAAAGAAAAAATTCAAAAATACCTGCAATAAAATAAAAATATATTTCGAATTCAAGCAGCAGCAAGTAAAAGAAATTTAAAACCATTGGTATAGCAAAAAATACGGCGCCAAAAAAGTGAAAAATTAAAGGAGCGCGTTAGGAAAGAATAAAAATTAGAATCGCACACAAATAAGAAAAAAAAAACACCTTAGAAAAACAACGAGCAATTATAAGCAACAATTTTCCTCAATTTGTGAATGAAATATAAAAAACCAAGCAACACAAGTTTTTGTGATCGCTCAAAAAGTATAATAAATTGTGTATTTTTTCTTAAACAATACGCATTAATTAAATAGGAGTTTTTGAAAGTAATATTTACGATCCTACACTAAAGCAATAGTTCCAGGCATATATCCATTCGCCAATTGATTATTGAAGTTATATCGAATTAAAGCATTCCCGTGAATATTTTTGAGTGTTTATCTTTATAAAAAAAACAACTACAAATAAACCAACAATAACAAGGAATTGTGAAATTTGTTTCTTCCTCTTTTAACGTAAAATAACGGTAAGTTACTTTTATTGCATTTGCCTTCAAATATTTTAAATTTGTGTCTTTATTTGTTTTATTAATCATCAATAGTGGTAAAATTGTATTCATTTTAAGAACAAAACCACAATATTTTGTAGAATCTATATTTCTTCTATTACTTTTCAGCTCTTGTGACTGGTTATTAGAAAAATCAAAAAATCCAATCTTTGAATTGGGTCACTGTGTCATAACAATAGTAGTCGCAGAAACGCAAAAGACAGCGTAGAATAAATACATCCCCATGCATACATATTTTCAAGCATATCTGATCTCTTATGCATTCCTACAATTTTTTTTTCATTAGTGTTGTTAAAGCTTTAACGTTTTTGTTTAAGCGGTTTTTAATTTTGGTGAATTTGGGTTGTAGAAACTTTCAATCTAAATTTTTAGAACTTTTCTATCCATATTCCAAAGTATTATAAGATAACGTCATTAAATATTTAGTCTGGTACATTTAATTACAATTTTCTTTTGAAGTATTCTTATTATAGATGAAAGATTGCGGAAAATTTTTTTAAAAAAATTTATAAAATAAAAAAATCTGAAATATATATTTTAAAATATGTTGTACTTAGAAGTTGAATAATACGGTAGTGTGTAGCGGGACGGAAAGTATATTCATAAATTAAATTATCTTTTCCCAAGTACCATAGGGTAAATGGGATAAACTTTTTAAATAAAAGTCATATGGAATGTCAAATTGCTAACCACATGGAATCTCATGTGTATGACGTGTGTAAAACACAAAAAGACTTGTAAAATTTGTGTGTCACAATATAATATTAAATATACAATGGGTTCCAAAACAATGGAAATTATTTAATGCATACCAATTTTAATAGCAAACAAACAGCCAGTGATGTTAACCACACAATAATTACTTGATTGAGCGTTTAGTTAGGGGCCTGTTCGTAAAATAATACATTTTAAATTAAAAAGAAATTAATTAGAAAAATTAATTATGGACATTGAAATTTCTTAATACATTTTCTTTGAATCTGATCATTTTTGCTGCATTTTTAGTTTTTGTATCGATTTTAATAATGAATAAAAATGATATTGGTTTAATCAAACTATATTGGTAACAATTAAATGAATAAGTCTGCTCATTTTATTGTAAGCCTGCAAAAATAGTGAAATATGTAGAACAACAATAATTACATCGCTTGAAAAAAATTACAACCACCAAGGAATATTCAACGCACACTGAAAATACACTCTTGAAGAACTGTTTTTGAATTTTCACGTAAGACAATTGCTATTCATATTAATTCGTATTAAACGAATTTTGATTAGATGTTGCTGTACAAGGCTTTAAGAATATGTATTATTCTTAATAAGTTTTATTGTGATACAAAAAAAAAAAATAATTATTCGACCATTTAATTGGAATGCAGCATACTCGGCACTCGCAATACATTAATAGCTTCTTTGTGTCCATTTGAAGATAGTTATATGTTGATTCTTGATTTGATATTCCGACAGGGTGTTTTGATGTAGAATTTTGGAACGAATTTCTGTCATCCCTTGTCAAGTTTGGTTTGGAGACAAACCGGTTTCGGCTGTGTGCTATCTTCAGTGTCATTTTTCGTTCTGTTATATGTTGTTATTACCACCTAATGAACTTGCATTCTTAATAAAAAAAAATTTAAATGTACGGATTTGATTGTAAATAAAATGATTCCTTTATTCATAACAATTATTTTTTTTTACATATAAATTATAAATATAATTCTGGGATCATTAGATTATTAACAGGAATTATAACAAAATATATTGTTTATTTTTGCCAATGTTAATCTTATCTTAAAAAAAACGTGGTGCAGAAATTTGAATACAATAGTTAACATCACTGAAAACAGCTGTTGTCGCATAGTTTTTTTTTTTTTGAAAATAGAACGGACACTATACAAAAAATAACACATGTTACTGCACATATGAGAAACACACATTATATTATTACAGGAATCATACAATGTTTATACGTTTTACATATGTAATTTGAATATTCCATGTGACTTTTATACGTAATGTAAACTTAGCTTAAGGCTGACTAAATAAAAATTGTTTACTAGAATGTAGTTACAGTTCAAATATATGTAAATACGTAAATTATTATTTCTAGAAACTATTATTAACATTAACATTTGACAACACTTTTATTCATCTAAAATTTTTTCTTCTTAATACCTATCCGCAGGCATACATACATACATACATATGTATGAACTAGTAAAATATCTCCTAACCATTTACATACATATAAAACGGCAATAAGAAATCTACCACAATTCTATAGGACATTTTTCTTCTTCTCCATAAAAGCACTTGTTCTTGTTTTTCTTGTCTTGTTCTTGTTTTACACTAACAAAAAAACTTCCCATTTTTGAGATAAGAGTAAATAAGGAGCCCATACTCAGTATTCATTCGACTTTAACAAATGTTAGTTATTTAAGAGCTGCTGTCCCAGTCAGCTTATTCTCTGCCTTTATCCGCCTCCTAAACAACTCCCCAAACCGACAATCTGCTTCATTATGTTTCATGCTTATTTACTATTTCGAGTTTTCTATGTCATTCTAATGGACAATTTAAACACTTGTAGTAGTAACATTTCACACTATAAAGAAATAAAACAAAGAAAAATGTGAGAAAAAACTTGTTTTTATCAACTTCATTTTCGTGAGGCAGCATCTCAGATTGCAAGAGATTTTTTTTTAATTGAAACACAGTTTAATATATTTTAAATTCATTTCTCCGATTACTTTTTACTAACATTTTCTGTTCCACATCCAGTCTATTTACCTTTAATTTTAGCAAAACATGTGACTTTTCTCATGGTCAATTTGTTACTGTAAATGTGTAAGTGCTTTTTGGGATGTGTTTGCATGTATGTACATACATATCGTCAGCTTAAATGGAAACGGACGTAAATATACTTATTTTTATTACAGGAGAAGCAAAAAACGTTTAATTCATAATTTATTTTTTATTTTTATATTTTATTTATGGAAAACTCTCTTCTACTTGCTTCTTTTCTGTTACAGAGATTTGGTTAATACTTTACACCTAATAAAACATTATCTATATTATTTATTTTAAGAAATAATTAAATATATTATGTGTGTGAAGATAAATATGCCGAGTTAAATATGTTTCGACGTAACCGCTTACGTCATAACATATTTAACTGAAAAATTAAATATGTTTTGCCGGAGAAACATTTAACTGAAAAGACAAATATTTTGTGACTTAATATCGAATTTGGAAATGATTTGCAATAATATACGTTTTACATACGAATATGTGTATTTAAACATAAAAT
Source organism: Phania funesta (assembly GCA_963932375.1). NCBI lineage: Eukaryota > Metazoa > Arthropoda > Insecta > Diptera > Tachinidae > Phania > Phania funesta. The sequence continues at coordinate 65,579,424 of OZ010656.1, read as the reverse complement.
AAAAATTTTTAATAAAAATAAATAAAACGAGTAAACAACTAAAAGATTGCTATACGATCTCTGAGAGCATATTTGGACACATCTTGCTTTGTCACTCATCTAGACCAAATGGAGAATGAAGCCAACAGTCCATACGAAAGGGGCATCTAAGTGCCATTTCTGAATTGTTTTTGTGAAATTTTTTATACAAATGTTAAAATTCAACTTATAAAATTTTCTAAGTTCTCTGAGGGATTTTTGGGCATATTTGGACACATCTTACTTTGTCACTAATCTGGTCCAAATGGAGAATGAAGCCATATAAGAAAAAAATATTTTTATTATACATTGGTATCGTTCGATTTTTATGTTAGATCCGTCTTTTTGACTTGTTTTTTTCTGAAATGTAATTACATTAAAGTAATTTTTGGAATACAACCAATAATCTTATAAGACTTAAATATAGTGTGATGCAAATTATGGCAATCTGCTTGTATCCTATCACAGGGAGTATTTCCTTTGGGCAAAGAAAACAGCAGGTATATTTTTACACGAAAACATTTACTAAAATTTTAAGCTTTTTAAGAGAAATTCCGCTAAAACCGTAGTTTAGAAGTGTACACAATACATGTGTTTGTATGTTTTTCATAAGAGTGTAGTTACGCATTTTTGCATGAACTCGTATTACGTCCGTTTTATTATCTCTAAGTTTCCGTTCGTACGAGTCTAAAATTTGATAAAATTTAACCATAATCAATTAAAAACTGGATTTCCAAATTTCGCATGTAAGGTGCCAGTATGTACATATAAACCTTCATAAGTTGTTTTGTTGGAGCTTTGTTATTGTTTATAATAATGACTCCCTAATCATATTAAGTATGTAATGTTTACATGTGGCTCTATCTAGTTGCATAAAGTACATACCTACATACATCTGTGTTTATATGTATATTCCTAATGTTCTTTTATTCTCCAGCTGTAAAAAATACTTTACGATTTATGGTAATCTCTACGATTTTAATGGTTTTACATTTTCTGGCTGAAATTCCGCGTTTTTTTAACATCTTTTATACACATATAGAGCTTTAACTTCGAATTCGAAGTATTCCATAACAAATACAGGGGGGTTATTTATGCAATTCGTTTTGGAAAGAAACCTTTGTATTATGTAGAACGCTTTTCGATAATTTATATACGAACGTTCTGAATTTTATTCCTCTTACGAAAACCAAAAATTAGCCTTCCGCATATGCAATTATGTAGTACGAGAGTGAATAAACTTTACGAATGGTTTATATTTTATTTGAAAGCTATTTTGTTGTTGAATAAAATCAAAAATCTTTAAATATAAGTATTTTTTTATAAAAAATATATGGATAAAAAGTGCAAAACTATTAAAATATGTATGTACATAATTAGCGTTGTCAAATCTAAAGGAGCGGGTTGTAGGAGTAGGTTTTGTTGCAGCTTTCCGAATCAGCAAAAGGCCACCTAAATGTTTTAAGTGCTAAAAACAATTCCAAGGAGTTATTGACAAAACGGACTGCAGATTTAAATGATTGTACTAAACAGAAATACGCACGTTTTTCGATCACATAGCAGTGCGGAAAATCTATATTATGAAACTTAACTTAATAAACTTGAATTTAAAAAGTACTTATTCCACATTAAAAGTACTGTCTCAAAAATGCAAAGCGACAATATGTCCGGCCTGTATAGAATGTGTTTTAAGTTTATTTTTTTATTATAGGAGGCAGACAATTTAAACTGTTTTTGTAAACTTATAAGATTTTACTATAATTTTGTGCAGTATTAACGTTTCAAATTGGAAACAAGTACTTTCAATGTCGTGCGGGTACTACGGCATTCCGCCAATAAAAAGTACTAAAAATAGTGCAATAGGAATGAATTTTACTATCTTTTTGCATATATCACAGTGTTTGAAGAACTACACTACAAGTAGCAATAGCAACGAAAAAACACAAAATAGTCTAGCTAAAAAATATTAAAAACTGGTGAGTCGTTCATTTACTATTACTACTGCTACCTTCACATTTTGGTAGCAGCAGTTGTAGCAGTAGCTCCGAAAGAAAAAAAAAATTAAAATAGTCTAGCTTATAATTTTCTGCCGCTCTCTTTCTCTGTTCTCCGTTCAATTCTTGTAGCAACAGAAGTAGTTTTATTTTGTAGCCTTAGTAGTCTTCCAGAAAGCAAATGTATTATAGTACCTGTAGTAGCACAGTAGAATAACATTGAGGTTGTCGTAAATAACATTCTGGCTGTCATAGAGTAACATTGAAGTAGCAGCTGAAGTAGTGAAAATAAAAAATATTAAGTAAAACTAGATATAAACAACGAGTATGTGTGTGCCTTCAGTGTTGCTGTTTTGTGTTATTTTTAACTTAAATTGGTTATTTGCTTGCCAATGTGTAGTTCTGTACATATTGTACTTACATATGTACATAGTTCCAAGAATCCTACCACTAGCAATACTTTACTTCTTTGATTCTTATGAAATAGTATTTTTCTTTCCACATGTAACTGCTTTTTTCTGCTTCGTTTTAATGAGTATAAAATACACTCATAGTTACATGTGTTTTACTTGTAACAGGACGGGTAGCTTTAGAGCAACTATCTTTCCCTTAAATGATTTTGTTAAACGATACGCAACACAAATAATAAATTATAGTATAATTTTCAACGAGCAGCATCAACCGTAGTATGTGAAAGCAATCAGGGAAGATGAATTCAATTAAGTATGTTTGACTTTCAGCGATTTGGTTATTATAAGCATTAGGAAATAAGTGGTACAAACTCTTAGTAGGAAGTAGGGGGGAAAGGGGGAAAGTAAAATGGGGTTAATAGTTTAGAAAATGCCGAAAGTTTACTTTTTTCGTATAGAAAATAGGTGACTCAAACTCGAAATCATGGCCTAGCGCCTAAGGGGTCAAAAATAATTTCCGCATGTGCGTAAAATCATTGCTTTTCTTTCTGATATGCTATAGAAACTTTTCTACTTCTTCCTTTTTGCGTCCCCATCCTGCGAGTATAATTGTGGTTGTTGGTATTTCCAAAGCGAGCATGTGCAAAAAGAACACACTATTCTTCTTTAAATATTTTTCATGTTTTCTTCTTTGCGCCGTTTTGTTTTCAACTTTATAATTTCAAATGCAAATTTGTTCAACCAACAGCAAAACCCAACAACAAAAGAAAACTGCAACGATAACGCCAACAACGACGATGATGATGGTTAGAAAAGTCGACAACAATACGAGGCCATGCTGTTTCTTCTCTATCACTGCTATGAAATGGGAAACATTCTATGCGGACGTGTTAGTGGGTTTGTGTGTGTGTTTTTTTAATCTTTATAATGCCATTGCCTTAACTAAATACATGCCAAATCTACTCAACAACCTGCTTTTCCTTGTTGGTTGCTGCTGCTACGTTATTGTATCACTGGGTTGTTAGTTTACTGGTTTTCGCTGTTGGCTTACTTTTGTACTTTTCATGTAATTTCTTTTTTATGCCATATTCTGCAATGAACAACCTTTGTCACTATTGACAGTCAGATATTTTTTTGATTAAGATGATACAAACAAGAGATTTTTTAATTCTCGGTGCACTTCCTTAAAAAAAATTTTTTTAAATCAAAATTAATTTGTATTTCAAAAACTGTGTAAAAGTGCAGGTATCCATAATAAAGTTTCAGAATCAAAATTAATTTTTAGTAATAGAATAAGTTTAAGTACCAAAAAGCAATTTAATTAAGTGCTAAATTTACGATAATGCAAATATGTACATACATATATACGAGGGTAGATCAATAAGTCCGTGACTTTTTGAATGAAACACAGTTTTTTTGCAGAACAAAAATTTATTTTTCAATATAATCTCCTTTTAACTCAATACACTTAGTCCAACGTTTCTCCAGTTTTTTGTATCCCTTCCAAAAAAAATGGGATTTTTCGAGGTCCTTAAAATAGGCATTTGTTTGGTCAATAATTTCATCGTTGGAGCTAAATCTCTTTCCACCGAGCCATTTCTTTAGGTTTGGAAATAGAAAGCAGTCAATAGGGGCTAAATCCGGAGAATATGGGGGATGGCGGTGTGCATTATCTTGGTGAAAAAGAACGTTTTTCTTGGCCATATGGGGTCGTTTTCTTTTTAAATTCTCATTAAATCGGTCTAATAAGTTTGCATAATATTCGCCGTTTATTGTTTTCCCTTTTGAAGGTAATCGATTTGGATTATCTCGCGTGCATCCCAAAAAAGTGTTGCCATCACCTTATTGTGCGACAAACTTACCTTGGCCTCCTTCGGATCAGGTTCACCCTAAGAAACCCATTGTTTAGGCTGCTGCTTGGTCTTATCTACAGTTGGAAAACACCGCAAAAACTCATTCGGATTGCGGTTAAACAACTTGAAAGAATCGTTTGAAGTTGTCACACGCGGCACTCATCTAGCAGACAACTTTCTTAAGCCCACCTGACCATTTAAAATCGGAACCACACTGCTGTATGAAATGCCTATGGCATCAACAATCTCACGCACTTTTACTTCGATCGCCCAACACCATATAGTGTATTTTTTCGACATTTTCGGGTGTACTGACCTCAAATGGCCGTACAGATCGTTCAGCGTCATTTGTACTTGTGCGACCACAACGAAAGTCAGTCATTGAAGTCGATGTTGCAGAGTCCCCATAGTATTTATCGAGCTTTTCCTTGGTTTAATTGACGGTTTTTTTTTTTCGCAAAATGACGACGCCCAAAATTTGACAGTAGTCTATTAACAGGTGGTACTTGATGGAAACAGTGTTGCATTTCATATAACTACGAGGGAAGTTCGAAAAGTCACGGACTTCAACCAGGGTTGAAGTTTCTTTATATGTCTATTCTAAGCATAATAATGAAGAAGTGGTAACTTGTTAGTAATGTCTTTATTGTTTACGTTGTTAGAGGCTCATATGCGTAGGTCATATAATACATTGATGATCGTAGCATCCCGTGTTTAAAACGATACTACATTATGTTGGAATATTGCACAGCTAAAAAAAGTTTAAGCAACATTCAAATGACTGAATGAATTGTTTTCATAACTTTTCTATTATGATTTTTTTTTAAACATTTTCAGCCCTAAAATGTAATTGTCGTAATAAAAAGTGTGCGACTATATTATTGAAATTCGAAGCTCATGCACCACGTGAACGTACACCATCGCTATTTCATATTTAAATTTAAACAATTGATACTGTTGTTGTTTTCTATTGCTGGTGCTGCGGAGATGCTGGTGGTATTGCTTTGTTAGGTGGGTGTTAGGTGGGGGGGCCGTTCATATTAACGTACAAGTACTTCATGCTATTAACGTATCGTATCACGTTTATTCATTTGTTTTTTTTATTCCACACTCTTTATTCAGAGTATTCTGACGTTTTTTCCGCTGTTGTTAGTTTTGTTTGCTTTGCCTTTGGCTTAAAATTGACACTGACAGTGGCAGAGAGAAACTCAAGTATACAGTCGTTTAGTTGGATTGTATTTTTGGCTGGCTGCTTTTCGCTCTTGTCATTTAGCCCAGTATTAGCTAGACAGTTAAGTACCCAGCCAACCAGCCAGCCTTCATAAAATGTTGATGGTGATAATTATGATGACGTTATCGTTAAAATGATGATGAGAATAGCGAAACGAAATGAACAAAATAAAGTCAAGATAGAAAGAAAAGAAAAGCAGTAAAGAATGCAAATATTTTACACTCGTAATACATACGAAAGCGTTAAATATTTTGTTTTGCTGATTGTTGTTGTAAAAAGTGCATTCGTTAATACATAAGAGGGAAATGTTTAGGAGTAGAATATATAAACTGTAAAAGTGTGATGCCAAATACATGATATTGAGTATCTAAAAGAAATGCATGTAAATGTTATAAAAGTATTAGAAATTTTTCCAAACCGAATCCTCCTTTTTTTTTATAAAGTTCATACTAAATCCAAATTATGAATTTTCTTGACCTCTTTTTAATTCGATTTATTACATTTTTCGAGCTGTTATAAAAAATTGTTTTTTTTTTATTGAAATATTTTTTCATACACATTTTTTCTGAAATTGTTATGATCCCGAAACCTGGAAAGGACTCCAGCCAGATTACATCCTACAGGCCAATTAGCCTACTGTCAGTTTTGAAAAATTAATCGTCTCGAGTGTAACTCCTTTTCTAAATGAACAAAACGTTATCCCAGATCATCAGTTTGGTTTTCGAGTCCATAGAATCGTTACCATTATTAGATCGGCTTTTGAAAGAAAGCAATACTGTTCAGCTTTATTTATAGACATTTCCCAAGCATTTGATAAAGTCTGCCATGATGGGCTACTTACTAAAATAGTTCGGGTTCTACCTGAAAACACCAACAAGCTTATAAAAAGCTATTTGTCCGATAGAACTTTTAAAGTAGGATCAAAGGACCAGCTTTCAAGGTGTGGGAAAATCAGTGCAGGAGTACCTCAAGGTAGTGTGCTAGGGCCGCTGTTATATATCATCTATACAGCGGATATGCCGACAAGCCCACATACATATACATCAACCTTTGCAGACGACACTGCAATTATAAGTGTCAATAATGATCCAAAGGATGCATCTGAAAAGCTGCAGTCCCATATTCATAAGCTAGAAGACTGGCTAAAACAGTGGAGAATAAAGGTAAATCCATCAAAATGTGCTCATGTAACGTTTTCCCTTAGAAGGCAAAATTGTCCACCAATCACAATAACTAATACCACGGTTCCAGCGGAAACGCACGTCAAATATTTAGGTATCCACCTAGATCGGCGCCTAACTTGGACCCGTCACATTGAGGCCAAAATAACGTCCATAAAGCTTCGAACAAATCAACTGCATTGGCTAATAAGTCCTAACTCAACTTTGGCTTTGGAATATAAAGTCCTATTATACAAATCCGTTATAAAGCCAATATGGTCATATGGTATTCAGCTGTGGTGTACTGCCTGTGCATCAAACATCCAGAAGTTACAGAGAAGACAGTCTAGGATTTTACGTCATATCGTATGCGCCCCCTGGTACATAAGAAATGAAAACATACATAGGGATGTCAAAGTTCCCACTATCCACGAAGAAATTAAAACATACACGTCCAAATACGTGAACAAACTAGTCGCACATCCCAACACTCTAGCACGCAATTTATTGCAATTTGACGGCCACCAGAGACTAAAAAGAACTGACACATTGAGCCTGGCAAGGCGGCTCTCTCTACACAATAGAAGATAGATTTTTAAGATTTGAATACAAAAAATTAGTTATTACGTTGGTACTAACTAGTAAATAATAATTTAGAAATAAGATTTGAATACTTATTGTGAATTTCTTTTAATAGAAAGATTCAATAAAATAAAATACAGTATAAAAAAAAAAACATTTTGTTTGTTTGTTATTTTGGTTACTATAAAACATATTGCAAGTGTGAAGACAGAATTTCATAACACAATTTAAAACTTAATTGCCCCAATTAAGGCGCATGTGTGAACATGCTATAAGTATTAAGCTTCCGAACTCAAATTTCGTTATAATGAAGCAAACAATTTTCAATACATATTATTTATTATTCCCTGCATACGCAGGGCATTTATTTCGAAATTAAAAGATTTATAGCGATCCATGTCATCTTTCCAAATTAAAAATTAGTTCGCGTGACTTAAACGGAATCACTATAAAATTAAATTTCAATTGCTTAACATGCGATTCTACTTACAAAGTTCACTTCATTATTTTTAATTCGATATTATTTTTTAACTTATTTTGTTTTCTTATATAATCAATAAAATTTCTTAAGTATCATCATTATCAGCAGGAACATCATTGTGGGTCATTGTAGAGATTCGTCTACGAGCAAAAGCACATTGTTTTCATAGGAACAACTATGTATAACATCAGCCAAAAATCTCATTTAAATTGCGCAACATCGCTTGAGATCTCAAAGACAACGAAGGACTGAAAGTCTGAACGACTGACTACTCCTACACGCAAAGTAAAATCACAGACAACAATTATAGAAAACCAAATTGTTGTTTTTTTTCCTAACAGCAACGCAGTCAGTAGCAAAAATATTTTTTTGTAAATTTTTCTTTTGTGTGCTCTGCTTCTGCTCTGCAATATGTTTTTTTATTTTTCTATAATTTTCCTACTAAAAACAAAAGTATATTTTTTTCTCGTTTATCTTTTGTTTTCATATCCAAGGAAAATGCAAAGTGAACATCCATTTAACCTAATTTTACCCGTTGGTTTTTGTTTTTGATTTTTTGCGCTCTTTGCTCTTGTTTTCCTTACTTTCATTCATATACTCTGGTGCTCTCTTGTTTGTTTAACGAACTTTCAATGCATGCAAGTATGGTTATGCATTTGTTGTTGTAATAGACATTGCTTACTCCTTGTAACGGTTCAACAAATACAAAAATCCCTGCAAACACATTTAAACAAACACATACATACATATTTATGTTTTATACATAAATTCCAGTGTATGTATGTGTGTAAGTATTTTTTTAATTTGTTCTATAAAAAAATCCCAGTGGTCTAATTTGTGTTTTTTTTATTTTCTGTAATTTTGTTTCTTGGCCGTAAAAATTTGAAAATAATCTGTATCGTACAAATTTTGTTGTAATTATTTTTTCAACATTTACTTTTTTTTGTTGCTATTGTGTGTGTGTATGGATGGATGGATATCTTTTCTAGAATATTATTGTTGGGGGAATTCTTTTTGCAACATGTTGAAATTATTCTGAATTATGGAAGAACCTTAGGTATGTTCATGATAGTAACTTATTTTTTTTAATTAATGAATAATAGTTGCTTTAACGAAATTTGAAATCGTTCAATTTATGACTTAATTTGGAAAAGGTATACGAAAAAAGAAATCTAATAAAAATTTTTACCCAATAAGAACCATTTGAATGAATTAAAACAAGCTTGGTATATGATGTTAATGAAACGATTTTATTTTAGGCCTTTGTTTATCATTCCGCCACGGTTTCGCACGGTGCACAGTGTCCGATTTGCATAATTTAGAAGGACTAAAGTCTGTATTTTAAAGAAGTGTAAAGCTAACTCCATGATTGTTGGAATCATGCTTTCTTTATAGCTAAGCACATCTAAATAAAAAGTTTAGGTGGGCGTGGCGATATACCGCATCCTTTCTGTATAATATTTACGTATGAGTTATCGTAGCACCTACATTTTTTTGATCAGATTTTAACAATTTAGGTATCAATTGATGCGTTATAGCGTCAATTTATCAAAAACTATTTTGATAGGCATAATATAAAAGAACATAAGGTATCATTCTAACGATATAATTCAATTAATTTATTTAAATTCATAAGATGTGTACATTAATAATTTTGAGTGGTCTAATAAATCTAAAAATAACGCTAGACCATAATCTGAACCAAACAGTAACTTTTGTTACTTTTTTGGTGAACCTCGTATGATTTGGCAATTTAGCGATAAGTGAGTTTTCCGTTTACACTAATGAATCAATCGTGTAACTTGCAATGATGATTTTGCATTGGTGATAAAATAAAATAAATTATTAATTATTGGGAAACCTTATACTTTGAAAAAATCGTTTTAGGAGCGGAGTTATAAGTAAAAAAATTGTAATTATGAACCACTATAGAGTGCTTTGATTGTAAGACGTAAGTCTTATAATTGAATTAAGAAAAATACTGAAACGAAAGGTGGTTCTATGAGCTATGAAAAAGCTGCGGGCAAATTAGGACAAATTTCAATTGATTTCTACTGAAAATTCCAATAATTTATATTAAAATTTCTATCGCTATCGACTGGTGTGTTATTCCCACTGTTCTATATAAAGTCCTACGATTTGAGCTATAGTTGGAAATTTTGTCCTTTTTTAATAAGGGACACATCTGGACTGTCTGAAATTCTACGATCGAACTAGCATTGGATTATATAAAGTGCTAGGAAATCTAGCTTAACAAAGTTTTGTTGCTGTGCTGCTTTGGCTTAAGTAGTTAGAGCGTTGACTAGTAAAGTTTCGATGGCCTTTTTGTTGCCTGGGTTCGTATCTTAGCCACTGCCAATCCAATAATTTGCACTTTTCTAATATGTACCTCCTTTATGTGCTCTCGTTCGTCAGTATTACTCCATAGCACTAAAAGCGTCGGCGAAGAAAAATAGTTAATATATATATTTTTTGTTGTTTGTTGTTTTTTTGTTTGATTTTTTTGTTTTGTGGAAGAAATATTCTTTTAAGTATAAATTGTGATAGTTAATATATATATTATAATAGTTAATAGTTATACTAGCTTCGTATAATACACCTATATAAGACCAGAGGCGCTGCACAACACTTATAAAATATAAACAACGCGCAATTGCAGAGTTGTTTAACATGTACTGTTCTATTCCCTCTACTTCACTACCTGTTATCTCTACTCTATCCCTTTCCATAGAAAGTGGGCGCACAATCAGTCAAAATAATCAGTAAACCTAAATTGTCTACTGAAAGTGAACTTTTTATAACGCTGCTATATAAAGCTTAAACTAAACTGATGTTATTGCAGAATATAGAACTAAACGGGTAAATTTTAAATTAGAAATAAAACAAATTCCTACAGTTAAAACTCAAAGTGTACTACATTAAGTCTTAAAATTGAACTACATTTGACTTTGTAATTAAAGCTAACGCTTGAACTATTAAAATTTGTACAATCAAGAACCAACTGGACACAGGTTGCATACTGTATATAAAAACTTTCAAAAACCACAAATGAAGTAGGACCAAGAAAACTCTAATTGCCAAGTACTAAAAATTTTATTGCACTTTTCCGTAATAAATCTGGAGTAGAGAATAAATGTAACAGATTTTTTACTTTCTCTATTAATTTGGTTTTGTAGCTGTGTTTGTGTGTGATTGTTTTTATTTTTATTTTAGTAGTAGTTCTACCTTCATTGCTATAATCATTAAAATCGTTATTAACAGCAATGAGAACAAAAACACAAGAGAAGCATCAACATTTTTAATTGCGTACTTTAGGGTTACCCAGAGAGTTGATAAAATGTATTCATTTTTGTTGCTGTTGTTTTGTTGTTTTGTTGTGTGCTGTAATTTCAATTGGTTTTCTTTTATTCTACTGCTCCTGCTGTTGCTACTTCTATTGTATAAAGGAATTTTTTTGTTGTAGATGAATTTAATGTTGAGCATACGCACTAGTGTCTGCCATTTAATTATCATCGTAGCCATCATTATCATCATCATTATCATCATCATTATCACTTTGATTTATGTATTTGTATATTGTTTGTGTAACATTGTATTGGTTATATCTGAACTGTTTTTATTTGTTTGGTAAATTATTTTTGTTCTTTTATTTTAATTTAGTTTTTAGATTTTTGTTATTCATTTATATTGTTAATAAATTTTCATATATACAAAAATGCACCTAGTTTTTTAATTTAATTTTTCTTTGTTTCTAATTAAACTTTATTACAAATCAAGGAAAATTTATTAATAAATAATAGCAATACAGGGAAATTCTGTAAAAGATTGCTTTTGGATTTTTTAAGCCCGTGTGGGGTTTTCACTCATACAGGAAATATTTATTTTCAATTGCACAAAATACTCAATATTGTACATATGTATTTATTTATATTTTAGCACCGAAAACCCCTGATATTGATATTAATATTAAAAATACTTCGCAAATATACAGTGTAACCTCGGTTATAGCAACTCTTCGGTTATTACAACAGAATAATTCTTAACGCCAAATTGTTACCGCAAAATTACAAAAAAATAAATCCTAACGCAACGCAACTGTGGAAGCAAGGGTCCAGATATTGAGCAAGAAATAAAATCTTTTAATTATTTTTTTGGATTTTAGATTTAGAAATTAATTTGTGCGAATTTATTGTCACTGAAAGCAGCGCGATTAAATTATATTAATTAAAATTTTTAAATTTGCGAAATGCTATTTGCCTTTTGGCAAACATATCTAATAATACATATAATACCCAGCCGAATTAGAAAATTCTGGAATGTATTGATGTGTTACAACCAGTAATGGGCTGATGAAATTAATTAATAAACAATTGATCACTTCTACACTAAGAGATTATCTACAATTTACTCTAGATTTCTCAAAAAAAAAAAAAAAAAAAATCTTGGAAATTTCATTGAAACAGAAGAAGAAATACAATTGGAACAAAGTGAGATCGAAGACGAAAATGAAAATGTTGTTTAGTTTTAAGATCTTCAAAAAACTAAAAGTCCGTGGAGAATAGCAACTGTTTGGAGATTTACATACATTAATATGTGTATTTTTATTTTAATAAAAATAAAATTCATTCATTTTTATGGTGTGGTTTCGTTAACCGAGGTTGCACTGTAGTTAAATTTCCCAAATGGCCAATAACCAAAGTTTGTAGAGAAATGACTGAATTTTGTCAAAAAATATAAAATTTACCAAAATCGAAACAAAAAAACCAAAACCTTCCATAAATTGTATTTTACAACAAAACCGAAACTTCCAAGTTCATTAAATCGGGGAGAAAGTGTATTTGTACAAGTAAAACTAATCCACATTAAAAAAAACCGAAAAAAGAGCAATATGAAATCAAATGGGAAAAATCGTTGCCTAAAATTAACATGCTTTAACAATCCTTTATGCTGGAAAGGAAAAAAAAAACTACCACCATTGTATCAAAAATTCAACATAAATTTTTATTACTTCATACTTCCAAGTTACACGATGCAAGTTTTCTTGCTGCAAGTTGCAGTTTATAGTCGAGAGAAGGCAACATGAATGGGAAAGGGTACATACAGACTTGCTTATACTCGCAATTTGTTTTGAAAGCAAAGAAATAGGGGAGCTACAGAATATAATGTTTGTTTTGGAACGTAAATGCAAGTTCAAAACACGATTGCAAACAATTATGGCAAGAAAACTTGCAATGTCTGGCACAGTCGATTAATTTTAGGGCTTGTTTTTTTGCTTATTGTAGGCCGTTTTGAAGCGGATTCTTTTATTATTCGCTATTCAAAACGCGCACAAACTGTTTTAATATAATCCGCGAAGTTTCAGAACAATTTTTCAACAGGTCTGCACCGAAAGCTAAACTAAACTTTACTATAAAGTTCTCCGACGCAAGCGTCAACTCGAAAAAGTAAAGATCTGGGATTGAAGCTAAAACTGAAATGAAGAAAATGCTCCAATAGAAGCAGGCTACACAAAATTCCACAGAATATCTATAAAGTCCTATTACTTAATCCAATATAGTATTTGTTAAGGAATATGACAAGAAGTGTTGGAAAAAATAATAAAAAAAAACCAGGAGGAGCTTTAGCCACATCCTTGCATAATGTGTCACAACCAATTCCATTAAAATTGACCATCAAAACATCAATATTAAAAAAATTTAATTTTGAATTTCTCAAATCAGCAATTCACCGATAGTGATTTGGTTCTACTGTGGATTGTTTTTTAACTGAATCTGAAAATTTCACCCGAAAGTTTTTTCACGTAAAAACAACTTATCCAATCCAAACGCCAATCAAAAACACTTGCTCGCTACATACAATTATCACCGAAGGCCTTTTGCAACATTCTGAACGTTTCGGCACCAGAAATTTCATTCCGCACAAAATTTAATGGAACTTCTTTGTTGAATAATTTCACTCATTGTAAAAATCGCCGAATGCACTTGTTGTACTTCAGAAAGACAAGCGTATACTAAACAGTAATGATTATTTTGATGTGATACTTAGCATAGATGTCACTGACAGTCATACCAAAGTAGAAGAAAAAATGTCGGCGAATGGATTTCCACGCGAAATTTAAATTGAAAAGTCTTACTATTTTTTGCCCACAGTAGTACATAGTTACCCAGCTGTATATAACATTTCGACACATCTACAATGTAAAAATACTACTGTTGTAATAAGCGAGGGACTGCCTTGCACAATACGAGGTCACACTGTACATATATTAAATATAGTTAAACATACTTCAATAAAGCATTTCAATGCGTTATTGTTCAGTTTATGTCATGCATAAAACTCTTGATAAAAAAAAAATTGAAACCACACCACAATTTGAGTATCTGTTAAGACTGCCACAGCCATTACCACCTCGAACCAACTATCATCATCATCATTATGTGTGTACATTGCTCCCTCCCTATCAAACATGCCCTAATTTGTTGTTCAAACTTATAAGCGGATTATATGGCAATTAACAGAAAATCAAGCGTTAATGTTAAATAGGTAAGAACTTAATGCACTCCCTGCTCGTGCTTTCCATTTTTTTATATTTGTATCTTCTTCGTCATCGTCAACATGGCTGGTGTTTGTGCTCATCTTTAATAGTTTAACTTGTACCATCAGTAGCTTTACTCTTTGGCTCTTCATCAATTGATTCATTAGACTTCCTCCTACCGTCTCACGAATTCTCGATTTTTTCCTTCTCATTTTATTTCGGATATCCGTAATACACTATTATGCTCTATGACTAATGCAGTTTTGTTATTGTTGTTGTTGCTTGTCGGGTTATACACTTACACACATGCAAAGAAAATTTTGATGGAAAATGAAAAATAAACGAAATACAACTAAAGTTTACAACTTTATCAAGTTGATGTTTTCCCTTTTGCCACTGAACATCATTTTACACACGGGCAACAGCAACAATTTCAGTGTAGCAAAGAGAAAGAAGGATGGTAACAGAACAGAAAATTGTTTGATTGCGAATCGAAAGGTAAAAGAGTTTAACAAAACATTTTCAATATACGTGTATAAGTGAGTGAGTGGCCTGCGCCATTCAGTAATTGGAAAATCTCAAATGGTTTGTTTTTGCCTGAAGTTTATTATATGTGGAAATGTTCCTGAAAATAAGATTATATTAAATCGGGTTTCCTAATTAATGGTTCAAGCTATAAAAGAAACACTCTAAATTGACTTCTAGAGCTTTATGGCCGCCATAAATATCGAACAATAGTTTCATGGTATGATTGAATTTGGAACGGACACCACGAAAATCATGATGGATCGTCCTTCAGATCATGACAATGACTCGCGACTCAACTCTGAATTGCTTTACGATTGACAAAATCATTTATTAAGGGGAACATGAATCACTGATTTTATGACTTATAACAAATCGATTCTCGCAGTATTTGAGCTCGTTGCAGTTCAATTGCCAAATGGAAAAAGATCTTAAGCCTACAAAATCTGATTTATTATATTAAGGATACATATGGTGTATGCACTTCACTGTGCAAAACCTTTGTCCAAAGTTTTTTTTTAGAGTCGCAATTTCAGAAGATAAACTTTTAAACGCCAAAAAATGTTTTCAAAAACACGATTTGCTTTAGGTCTGCTATCTAGCGAAACCTCTGTCATAATACTGAGCTTGGTATAATTAGCGGCGACAGAAGATCGATAATGTTGGTTATATTTTTTCAGATTATGCACCCTTTGGCTGGGAACTACGACCAGTTTCCAACCAATCTGAAGAGAACTTAAAAGTGTTATTTGTATTGACATCAAACATATTTGTGATAATATTAACATTTATTTCCATTTCAAATTCGGAAGGCGATCTAACCAACGACCTCGACACTAAACATAACGATTTAATGCTTCATTTCTGTCAAGAGCGTTAATGTTTTGCATACAATGCTCACCGAAACTGTTTTTTTTTAAATATTTTATTAATCTAATTCCAACGATAATGTGAACAATAATTAAGAAATATTGATTTGGATGTTTAAGATATTTTAACTGAATTTAACTTCGAATCGACCGATTAAAAGAACACTGTAAATAGCAGGGTATGAGGAATGAATAAAAGACACCCATGGACAGACCAATAATTGAATTGGCCTACTTGGTCGACTCTGACTTACGCAGCCACATTTTTTTTTACAGATGTATGGTTTATAATAAAGTGTGTTGTGTTGAGTACATTGTCTCTCTGTCTGTTTGTTCCAGACCAACAAACTTTAAACAATATTTCCGTTGTTCCTGTATAGAATGGAAAACATAAAAATTGTTTAGTTGTTCTTGCTATTTCGTTTTGTTTATAAATTTCTGTTCTATACTTTTATCGAAAACCAATTAATTCGTTATGGCTCATTGCTTAATTTCAAAAAAAAAAAAAAAAAACTTGCTGATAGTCACAGGCTTTTATACTAATTATGCATGTGTGTGTTTGCGTGTATTTAGTGGCTTTTAGTGATTGTTGTTGATGGTAGTACACACATGCTTAAACTTACTGATTGTGCTGTTGCTGTAGATTTTTTTTTATCATTTAACGCTTATAAACTGTGTAATTATAATTAAAATGAATTACATAGACATTTAAGATTTAAAAAATAAAAAAATAAACAAACAAAAACACAGGCAACAAAGCGTTACCACTTTGGTGTAGTTGCAGATACATATGTATATTGAATTAAAGGTTTTGTATTTTTGGGAATTTTTCTGCTGTTGTAGTTAATATTTTCGAAAGCTTTTGGTCAAACGGGGCAATCATTCATTCATTCGTATCTGTGATGACAATGAAGACAACAATAAAAGCACAGAATTTAAAGTAGGTGTAAACATTGCTCTAATCCAAACAAAAAAACAGAACCATTAATGTAAAAATGTGGTCATATTCCTATCCACAAATTTCGGTCGTTAAAATTACTGTGATCTAAATGAAAATTAAGTTTTTGAAATGTACAATCAGCTGCAGTTTGGTAACATATTTCCCATAATCCTTTCTCATATTAGAAAGTTTTGAAAATGTTGCCAAGCTAGCAAGTAACCTAGAAATCAGATGGTATTACTTGGTCCTAATTTTGACCTCAGTACTTTTATAGACCAAATATTTTGGATAGGAACTTGTCCTTATTTTCATATTTATGTTTTAGTACGGATCTGACTCCTTTTTTTAAGTTATTTTTTTTTAATAAAGATACGTACGTATTTATTTGTATAAATGGTATAACATTTTTTTAGAGACGCTTGGATTATACCACATGTCAGTTCTCTAGCTGTAAAGTGTCCCATACTAATAAAGTGGCACACTAGCCCCCCCTAGATAAGAAAGTTCCCGCTTTCAGATTTTTACTTATTCCCCTGCACACCGAATTTCAGCTCTCTAGCTAAAATGGAAGTGGCCCATAAGGTACTGAAATATGTACTTTTTACACCTTAGTATCTCGGGAAGCTTTTATGGTAAAAGTTTCAAACTTCATCTATGAGGTTACCTCTATTTCAATTATTTTATAAATAGAGTAAAAACAGTGCGAATGGTTTCGTTTAATAGCATGATAGCAACCAACCTCACAACGAAATTGACGTTACGCATTTAAAGCTGAGCCGGAATCTCGATAATTTTGAAAATGTTCACACTTTCGGCAGGCGTGAAGCGATGCATAATGAAATGGCAAACCTTGCCGCATATTTTGACATATAGAATGGCATTGGCTACTTTCACAGCTTCTGCAATATATCAATTGGAAATACTATTATTATCTGGTCACCCTATATTTGATCATAAACGGGGATTTATTTCCTATGTTTTGCTTAACGATAGTTAACTGAGAAAGAATTCAGAAGGATTTTATGTTGCTTAGGAATCTAATTTAAATATGCATATTACGATTTATTTACACCGCTTTAGTGTTGTTGTTACCTTACCAAAACAAAACACGCTGAACTTACGTAGTCACCCATACGATGTAGGTGAAACTTATTCAACACTATTTCCTGTTGAAAAAGCAACTCGCCGCATTTTCCTGTCATTCTCCCTCTCTCTCTCTCTCTCTCTCTCTCATTTACTCATACAATAAGAGACAACAAAATCTTGTCACAGAATGTGCCCATGTGTTTTTCAAAAAAAGAAAATAAAAAAAAGCAAAAATTATGTAAAAATATACTCGCACTACACAACCTCAAGTACTAAACAATTTTCCATTTTTGTTTCTTTTTTTTTGTCTAGGTTTATTTATGTCATGTAAGAGAGTTGAAACATTCTCGCAATCATGTGCTCTCTGGAGAATCATTTAAATAACAATGACTAAAAACAAAAGCAAAAAATCAAGACTTTTCCTACACTCGTGTTTTCTGGTTCTCTCAGCCATTTTGATATTGGAATCAGTACGTTTTTTTTTATTCCTGTCTATTATAGTTGAAGTTCGTGTTTGGTGTTTGTCTTTTAGTTTTTCATGTGGGGGGCCAGTTAACTAACCAGTGCGCGGCAGAACAAAAACAGCAGCCAGAATCAGACGTAGCAGCAGAAAAACCTCGTTGTTAAATAAAATTGAGTCGTTGTTCTACTGTCGTTGAGATTGCAACACAAATTTGTCTGTCTCTTGGTGTGCGTTATAAGCGAAGAAATATTTAAACAATTGAAATTTTTTCCATTATTCAAAGTAAAATATTGTACTAATTGTACAACAACAAACAAACATAAATAATAGGCGTTACGTTCTTGTTACGAAAATTCTTAAAAAAGTGTTGAATTCGTTAATTGTGGAACAAGTTTAAATACTTAAATTTCAAATAAACTGAGTAGTGCTGAGTCTGTCTACGTACCTTTGGTTCACATGTAAAAATTCAATTGTGAATTTAATTGAAAATTGGTAAAAGAAAGAAATTGTATTTTACGGTAAATTAAAAACAAAAATCTGTTAATCCCTTAATTGCAACAACCACAAAATTAAGGGAAAAACGAAAAAAATCCGAATAGTTGAACGAGATATGAAAATAGTACCAAAATAACACAACTAAATAAAGCTTCTCATCTAGTATTTCGTAATCATGCCCTCATATCCAACAAGAAAGTGTTTTTTTTTTAATTTAAATCGAATTTAAATAAATAAAGTAAATCTATGAAAGTGAATTGGGTGCAAATTTAACTGTCCCTCGCTATTCTTTCATATGCGTGTGTCCCGTGTTTGTATGTGTGTTTATGTGCTCTCCCCGGACTGCTTAAAAGTACCTTTGAAGTCTTAAATTTGGATACACACTTTCAAAGTTCGCGTGAATTAAACAAATTTCCTCTAATCGTAAAATATCCTTAAATTATTTTGGATAATTCATAAATTTTCTTCTAAAAGATCTTAACCCATGACAATTGTTAGACTAGTGCTTTTTCAAGACTTATTTTAATGACGACTTTGCGTCTTTTCATAGCAGTAACAGCCTAAATCTGATATATAAGAATTATTTTATTCTGGCGTTCCTTCTTAAAGAATATTTAGGCAGGCGTGCTTTTAGGGGAAGGGGGGGGGGGGGGGGGAGTTGAATTCTATTTAAGCACTGTTTGTTTTCGGTAACATCATTTTGCGTACCTTCTTGAAGACTATTTAGGTAGGGGAAAGGGGGGAGGGGAAAATGTCCTCCTCTAATACTATTAAGTTTAGCACTGTTTGTTTTGGGTAATATCATTTTGCGTACACACGAGCTTAGCTTGAAATTTCGTTCAAAATTTTTCAATTGTTATTGATATTTTTATCTGCTCCCGGGATTTTTTCAGTTATAAAAATTTTAGTCGAAGAATTTTTACCCTTTTGCAAAAAAGATTTGGATCGCATATTTTAGCTGGCTATTGTGCGGATCGATATATAAGGGCCTTGAAAACTCCCAATTACAAATTTCGAGTGCTTAAGAACTAACTGGTTGAACTGAGGTGAGATTGATTGCTTTGATTTCTCTAAACACAGGACCAGTTTTTAAGAACAAAAAAATAAAATAAAAGGAAATACCTATTCCGAAGTGCTACTAACTATAGCGAACAACTTATAGAATTTTTGTATAGCTTCATCATCGCCTGCTAGCTTTAGATTCTAGTGCTTTGATCCTAAGTTCACCCGAAAAAGGATATCAGCTTTTTGTGTTGTAAAGCGTACCGCACTAATTCGAGAAGGTTCAGTAGCATTAAAGTTGTATCCGAGAACGCATCGCGCTTATTACCGAAACGGAGATTCTGTAGTTAGCGCTTAGCGTTTGCGCTATGTTACTGAGTGGTGGCTGATGATGATGATGATGATGTTTCTCTTGGGCTCTCTGTTCAGTAGCGAAATTTCTGCTTGTTAACATGCCTGTTCAAATTGAAGTTAGTTTCGTCATTAAACCTGGCGCGGAGGAGGGGGGCGAAAAAGGATTACTCACCCTATGAAACCATTCAAAATTACCGTTTTTCCATACAAAATGTTTACAGACATTAAAGAATTGTTTGTTGTCGGTAATACTACTTTCGGTATGACGAATGGGGTATTCGATTCGAACGGATGGGATATTCTAACCCATTTTTACCTTGGATTAAAAAATTTTTTTTCAGCTGCTATATTTAAAAACAAGTCAGCTGGGACATCCAACGGACGCACTTGTCTGAGTTACTATCCACCTTTTGTTGCATAACTTTTTTATGTTTCCGAAACTGTGTTTATCAAATTGCGGAAATGTTTGGTAAAATCTTAATAAAAATTGGGGTCCGGGAGGGACTGCATCTTGGGACGGATGGGACAAGCAACATAAGGGGTTGAAACAAATTTTTTTGAATTTGCACAGATAAACATATGAATCCATACGCTGATACTATTGTGACATGATGCATTGCGAGAATGATATTTTGCACGATGCAAACGCTGAGAACTAAACATAGAATAACTGTTTCGGTAATAGGCTCGTAGACAAAAAGAGCGATGGGTCAACGGATTTGGCTCCATTGCTACTGAATCTCCACGCATTAGTGCGCGACGGTATAACCACCCCATGTCCACGCTCCAGCTCTTTAAAACGTCAACACAACAAATCTTAAATGTTTAAAGGGTATGCTGTTGGAAATAATGCCTCAGTTAGCCGAAATATTATTGTATGTTAGAGCACAATTTTGCATTATATTTTTTTCTACCTCAGCGTAGGTATTATCGCACAACAGCTCATATTGAACCGAGTTCTCAAAATGTATTCTGGTACGACGAACTTCCGTAATCGTTCTCTTTATATCAGCGTTCCAAAGTTGCCAGTTAGGCCACCATTAAAATTTAAAGTTAGTGGATCTATTATGCGCTCTTTCCTTAATTCACATAGCAAAAGTTCACGTGTCAGTTAAATTTAGTGGCACACAATCTTCACTTCTTTTATCACAAGATAACGCTCAATTGGAAATATGTTCCCAGTTAGGTTATGAGAAAAACTCAATTTTTAGGAAATATTAGTTGCCATCGAACAAGAGTTAGTAGTTGCCAATACTTAAATTCACGTTGACTACCTCAAGACACCCCCAACCTCTTTCATCATAATTATCAACATCAATTATTAAGTGTTAAACAAATTCGTATTAGAACGTTTTTATTATTTTTTTTATTGCAGTACAATATCTTGTTAACAAATTGTTTACTTATTGAGTTGTGTTTTATAAAAGGTGCTATATTCTTATTGAAAAATGAAACAAAATCAATAGTTATTTTCTACTTTACATTAGATCCATATTTTTAATTGTGTATACCCTTGAAAGTGTTAAATATACTCGTGTATTTTTAAAACATTAAGAAAAAGTGCTTTTTATATCAACTGCCGCTTCTGCGCTCCCATCTATTTCCAGTTCAAATATAATTTAAAAAAAAGCTGCAGCAAATAGCAAGCATCACAAAGAGCACGATAACACACACCAGCTGTATTATATTGACAACAATATCAAAACATTACAAAGAATTCATAACAAAAAGGTATTTATTGTCTTTTATTTTGTACCTTTCTCATTTCGTAGTTGTTATTTTCCTGAATTTAACATCAAGTATTTATCAGTATGAGCGTTATTATTAATGATATATTTTTAAAATATCCCAATGCTGCGAGTACGAATTAGTTCAGCACGTTTTTAAACTGTTGTAAATGCTTTTCAGAGTTCACTGGGCCCAAATTGAGGGATTCGATATCGATCGAATCGATTTCAAGGAGCTGCTGCATGCTGCATGGGGGATTAATTTTTCAAATTTGGGGAAAGTGGGATATCTGTCAACATTTAGTTTTATACCGCCTTGAGTTTTATACGAATTCTTTGTTTTTCCTATTTCATTTTGTAATAACTAAGCGGCTTTAATTTGAGTCTCCCCCTGATGAATCATGACTTCAAAACGGTGATTCTAGGCAAATAAAGCAGGCTTCATTGTTACAGCTGACTCGAATGCCACAACCTTAAGAAAAAATACACTATTCCGGTAAATTATTGTTATCGCGCTAATTGCATACGGGCGATCGGTGTGGGCTACAATTGTTTCGTATGTGTCCTGAGTACATGGGAAAATATCTGTATTACGGGCAAATATATGCAACGTTTTTCTAATCCATGACAACAAGCGGCCTCGAGGATTCCTTGATTTTTTGTTCGAAAATGTAATTTCAAATTAGATTGCTTCAAAAAAGATTTTTTTTCGAGATGGAAGGGAAGAGTAGTAGACAGCGATCGACAAAGTCAAACTTTGACCGATCTATTTTTATAAAAAACCAGTCAAAATAATTTCTTCCAAAATTTGTCCGGACATACTTCAGGCCATTCTTCTAGGTGCACCTCAGTTAAAACATACGTATATAATCTGGATCTTTATATTTAGAGCAGTCGATTTGAGAGAACTATCTTAACTACCTTACGTAAATCAACCTTTTCTAGATCTTTGGGTAGAAATGGGTTTAATTTTTCTAGCGAGAGAACAAAAATTTTTAAGTGGCCGGTTGGTAGACCGTAAATCACTGAAATTACAGTTTTATTCTAAACTCTTTGCTATATTACACAGTGTGTTATTGCGACCCAGATCTTGAAAATAGTGTGTAGGGTCTTGGGAAGATCTGTTGGAGAATCTTTGCATTTTGCTACAGAGGACACAGTGTCAGATAAATCTTTACCATCTTCGGATTGAGATGCCGAATCATTTGCATAACTTAAGAATTATACAACATCTGCGAACAGGCGAATTTAGCCAGAGACTATCCAGATATTATTATTGTTTAACTTCAATAGATTTTTTCTCAAAATAAAGTATTGAAAAATATTTCGTGTAGATATTTCAGTTTCTGCGGGAATGTAAAATTAAAACACAGGAGACGGTATAGGGAACCAAGTTAGAAAATTTTTTTCTGTAATTTTTCTGATCTTCCACATTTCAATTTGATAATGAAAATTCCCAACTTTTATTAACGAACAATTCCTTTTTCTGCACTAGGCATCCTGGTTTTTTCTCTCCAGACATGTGAAGTGCCAGCATTTAATTTCACTGTTCACGTTCACACCCGGACATTTATTGTCTTTTTTTACTTTTAAAAGTTTTTGATATTTTGGTGCAAACGTTTTTCACTCTTCTCCCTAGAATCGTACTTTGAGTTCAACAATTTTTTATTGCCACCACAAAGAAAAAAAGAAGAAGTGAAATATTTGAAAAAACTTTCTGCTTCAGCTGATACTCATGGAAGCACAAGCATCAGCACAAGATGTGTGTTCATTCTAACGAGTGCGAATAAGTGTTTTTGCAGGCATCCAATCCTACTTTTTTCCTTGGTGCGGTGACAACAGCAAAAATAGCAATCATTTGGGTGCTGCTTTAGAATTGAAGCACATATATACACAAATAAAAACTAAGAAAAAGTGACAACTGGGTACAAAAATATACATATGTATGTACAGAAAACAGAAAATGTTCGGTCTTTGCTGTAGAATTCTTCATTTTTCGTACATTTTCTGCTGAAAATCACAAAAAAATCCGAGAAGAAATGTGTTACAGAAAAAAAAACTATTCGAATTTTTCTTTGTGACAAATCAAAAGTGCATCCACTCACACACTTGCATACACACACACATCCATAATAAGAATTTCACTGAAAGTTTTATATTGTGTAGCAAGGTTCACATTTTATACACTTTAAACTTTTTCTTGCATTTTGTTCGCTTGTTGATGAAAGGGTTGCCAATTAGTAAAATTGTTTACTGCGAGTATCAAATATACTCGGTAATAATGCTTCGAAAGAAGTAGGCAAACCCTTACAATTCATGCCGAACATTTCAGGACACGATTAATTTTTACGTCTAAAGATTGGAATGCATGCAAAAGTTACTCAATTATTTTTTAACATTGTGTCACGGACGTCAAAACATTCTTCCTTAAGACCAGTACCAGATAAGAAAAGAAATTTTCCAAAGTAGTGCAGCGGCAAAAAACATCGACTGTACCACTCGGTTTAAAACAAACAATTCACACCATTACATCCCAATTACAATTGACTCCACAACCACTTTCCATACATTTTGTATCGCCAGGATGCTGACCGCAATGCTGATAGAATACAACTTTTTTATAATCTGCTCTCTCTCTCTCTCTTTCTCTCTTTCTTTCTCTCTCTATCCGGGGAACCTTTTTTTGGGCATACATGAAGAAGCGATACCATATGGCTGAAATAAAACGCTCAATTGTAATTCGTAATTTTAGTTATGACTGGGTCTAGGACATCGTAATGTTAAATGGACTATGCTTTCTTCATGCGTTTGGGTCAACTTTACAGTACTCTTGGCCCCTAATGGGGTATTCTTTACATGTGTGCATGGGCTACATGCTATTTTTGCTGGCTAGTTTCGAGCTATTTTTTATATATTCAAATCCTGGCAACTCTGTTAATACCGTTACAATGTTGCACTGCCTTTTTTTCAATGTAGAACAAAAAAGCAAAAGAAACATTTTTCAAATACTTTTTTCTAAAAAAAAGCTGAGTTTAAGAAAATGTGCTTGCGAAAATATGTAGAAGAATAAACTTTTTATTTCAATTTATATTTTACAGTTTCGTAGTTTAGAAACATCTTGTTTTAGGTGATGTTGTGCTTGTTTTATTATTGTTCTTTTCTTATTGTTTTTAATTCCACACACACACACACTTCTCTCCCCGTTTCTTCACATCTTCTTTTACGCTGCCGATGTGACTTTTTTCATACACAAATCTGATACTCTGGTTGAAATGATTGTATGTTACAGGGGGTGTTAATAAAGAAAAAAGTACCAAAAGTGGACATTTGTTTTTAATGTACTTCTTACTAATTTGTTCCTGTAACTTTATACATTTCATTTCTGCTGCTGGATTTCTGCTTTTCAAATCAAATTTACTTTGTTAGCGATTCTTCTTTCGGTTGGCGATTAATTCTTCGGGGTGGGTGCTTTTTATTGTGTTTGGATTTTCAGCCTGATATGTTTAACATGTTTGATTTGGGTATTTAGGACTAAAACCAGTGTTGAAAGCTGGTGCGGTTTATAGACCGGTGATGGCCATAACGTTATCGCCAATGAATTTGCTCCTTGCTGGAGCTCAATAGCAGCACATGTGTTTAGCCATATGGCAGTACTAAAACTTTTACTTCATTGAAGAGGAATTCGATGAAGAATTTATTTCACCAGTAAATTCGTGTTATTTGCCAGCCTCCATATACAGTGCTGGACAATTCAATGGAAACTTTTCTAAAAATTTATTTATTTGTTTTTAAAAGTCGAAAATCAAAAATTATTTCTAAAGAAACTTAACAAGTATTTTAGAATTTCATTTTACAGATTCTTTTTGATATATGAACAAAAAAATAATAACATAAAAATAACGTAGTTCTAAAATTATAAAGAAAAATTAAAAGTATAAAATTTTTGGGGTTCGACAAAACAATGGAAACTTTTACACTTCTGCACGAAAGATGACTAAAGCAAAATGTATTGATGAAAAAACGAGGCAAAATGCATAATAATTTACCGTTATTTTTTAAATTACTCTCTTGCCAGCTTCTTTTTTCAAATATTTTAAACACAAGAATCTTGAATACATAATTACTAAAAATGGCTAGAGTCAAGATAAGTGAAAATTTAAAAATAAAAATAATAAATGATTTTAGTGCTGGATTAAAACAAAAAACTATTTGTGATAAATATTCGATGAATAAATCAGCAATTTCGAAGATTATCAAGAAATTTCGTGAAACGGGTACTGTTAAAACTCTGCATTCAGGAGGAAGACCACGTAAAACTACTCCAAGACAGGATAATTTAATATCAAGAGAGTTCAAAAAAGACCCCCAAATGGCATCAAGAGAGGTTAAAAATGTTCTTGGATTGGATGTTAGCTCTCGAACAATTAGCCGTAGAGCCCGCGAGGCTGGTCTTGGTTGCTTCCGCCCTGCGAAAAAACCTTTGATATCGGAGAAAAACCGTGCTGCTCGTTTAAAATTTGCCAGAGAGCACATAAATTGGTCTAAAGAGAAATGGAACACTGTCCTTTTTTCAGACGAGTCCAAATATAATTTAAGGGGCAATGATGGAAGATCATTTGTAAGGCGGCCAAAGGGAAAGAGACTAGACCCAAAGTACACAAGCAAGACAGTCAAGTTTGGAGGTGGCAATATTATGGTGTGGGGCTGTTTTTCTGGGCAAGGAATGGGCCCAATTCACATTATTAAGGATACAATGACTGGTGTCGGCTACAGATCCATTTTAAACGACATAATGTATCCATATGCAGAGGAGAACATGCCACTAATTTGGAGATTTCAGCATGACAATGATCCAAAACACACCTCTAGGGTTGTAACTGACTGGTTACAATCCAATGAGGTCCGTGTTTTGAAGTGGCCTGCCCAATCCCCGGATCTCAATCCCATAGAAAATCTATGGGAAATTGTAGAACGCAAGATAAGAACTCGAAATTACACACGGAAGGAAGATTTATCCAATGCAGTTTTGAGTGAATGGCAAAAGGTACCAAAGGATACAATTGACAAATTAATTGGGTCAATGCATCGTCGCTGTGATGCAGTAATTAAAAACAAAGGATACCCAACAAAATATTAATTTTTGATAAAAGGCCGAAGGTTTTTATTGGAGTAAATTTTAAGTTTCCATTGTTTTGTCAATACCTCAAAATTTGATACTTTTAATTTTTCTTTATAATTTTAGAACTATGTTATTTTTATGTTATTTTTTTTTTGTTAATATAGCAAAAACAATCTATAAAATGAAATTCTAAAATAATGTTAAGTTTCTACAGAAATAATTTCTGATTTTCGACTTTTAAAAACAAATAAATAAATTTTTAGAAAAGTTTCCATTGAATTGTCCAGCACTGTATATATTTTTTTTAATTTTGCTATCAGCGAAACACCAACCGCTATGCTAAAAAGTTTATCGACTTGGATCAATTGCTATAGAGCTTTTACTATGTAGTCAGAGTAAGATTTACAATAAACTATTTTTAAAAACTAATTGGCAACGATTAAAAAAAGCAGAACGCCGTTTACAAAGGTTGTCAAGGTACAACTTTTACCATTTCGTTAGAGCAGCTTGGTAACAGAATATATATGAATGTGCATATAACACACTCTCATTCTGTAATTTTTTTTGCCATTTTTTTCCAGCGTTTGTGTATTTACTTTCTTGTTATGTTGTTGTTATTGCATTCGTGTAAATAAAATACAAAATTAAATACAAGTGTGGGAACAATAAACCATATTTTTTATTTATTATTGATAACAAAACAAAAAGTAACATGTCATTGAAAATTTATTTCTGTTGTGACAAAAATGAAAACACCAACAACAAAATGAAAAATGACACGAGACTGAAATTAAATATCGGTTGTAAATGGTCGTTAAGCATCAGAAGATGATGATTAAAAAAATGTGAAATACTCGTACATAAAAAATTTATAGCGCTCTTCTTTTTATGGGAATTGTAACAAAAAAAAAAAAGCAAGATAAATATTGTGGATACAAATTTAGGCGGCTCTTAAATCAATCAATCGAAAAATTCTTAAATGTAAAGGCGCTAAATATATTGAAAAAAAAGAGTCGCAAAGATTGCCGAAAATCTGCTGTAGAGTGTGCTGAATCAAGAAAAAGTTGACAGATGCGCTACAAGGCGTTTTCAAATATCCAGACTTCCATACACTGCGAATCACTTAAATACGAGACTAATTTTGATAAACTTTGAACGAATATATATTGTAAACCAGATAATGGGGGATTGCAAAAATTTTGGACTTTAACCACTTCGAGCGCCGACTATAGCCGACGGCCACAGATGACACCACACAGCCGAGCGTCGCCTATAGTCGACGGCCGTGATAAAAAGGCGCACGGCCGAGTGGTGACTATAGGCGACAACAAGGAATTTTCTCTTATCTCTGTGTTTGCGGATTGTTTACTCGCATAATTTTAGTTTCGTTCAGACCATCGCCCAAAACAGTTTCGCATCTGTAAAATGGTAACTGTGAAATAGAAGTTATTATATTTAGTTCTCTTTATATTTTAATGAAATATATAAAAGCGCGTTTCGTGGCCGATAGGCGCCGTACCGAAGTGGTTAAAAGTCATATTCTCACTAGTAATTTCGTGTAAATTGTGAACGGATTTCTTTTCTTTTAAAGAAAATTTGTTTCTTTCACCTGAAAAAGGAATTTTTATATTTAAAAAAAAGTAGGCCATGTATTGGCAATTCTAATCCGCGAATGTTTTAATAAAATAAAATCTTCACCCTTCCAAAAAAAAAAAAAAATTATTTTAAAATCCACCGGAAATCCTGTTCAAATAGCAGAACAAATTGAAAGGATACACCAAAATACCAACAACGCGTAGAGAAAGGCAAAACTTTTGCTCATTTGTTTTATATTCGTGCAAGTGCGCGACAAACATTCGCAAAGTATTTGCATAGTTCGTCTTATTTTAAAGTCGTGTTCATTTATAGTTCGTCGAAAACTTTAGAAGAAATCACCGCTCATCAGCAATCGTAAAGCTTAGCGGCTCCAATTTGTAAAGAATACAATTATGTTGTGGGATAAGTGGTTCAAAGTTTTATTTGCTGACAAAAAAATTTATGGATAAGATGGATATAAATTTTATTTTCACCACTTAAAAGAGAAAGAAATATTTCGGCAATGAAGGCACAGCCGGGAAGGCGGTGCCATATCTGGGCTGCCTTATCCTATAATGGCACTAACGAACGACTAGGTGTTTGAAACGGGCAACATGACTGTAGCATCGTACAAAAGGATATTAGAAGCCTTTTTTCACAATTTAAAAACTTATTTGGACCGACATAGTCGGCATACCAATTCACACTGCCAAAGTTGTAAAACAGTGGATTCGTGAGCAAATTGTAGAACTTTTAAATTCGCCTCCATAAACTCCGGACTCTTGTTTTATAATACACTATGATATCTAAATAATAGTTTAATTGACTTGTTAACCCAAATTGGAAGCATTATTTCAGGCCTATATTTATGGTAACGTTTTTTTTATTAACAGAAGTTAAAAAAAAATAATATTATTCAGTCGAGTTAAGAAATTTTTTTAGTGTACTATTCACGAATGTCTATATTTGTAGAAACAGAAAAGAAAGGTTACCCCAATTCGCCACCGCTTAAAAGTGACCCATAAAACTACAATGCCCAAAGACATTTTTCATAGTAAAATTTTCGAAAATTGTTCTTTAAGTAGTGATTTCATATGTAGGAAAACAAAATGTAAACATCTCTACATTAAATAGTCTCGTAATAAGATTTGGCCATCGTACTAAGATGCCATTTTTGGAATGAAATGCTGATTGGTTCTTGATTTGATATTCCGACAGGGTGTTTTGATGTAGATTTTTGGAACGAATTTCCGTCATCCCTTGTCAAGTTTGATTTGGAGACAAACCGGTATCGTATATGTGCCATCTTGTCAAGGGATCACGGAAATTCGTTCCAAGAATCTGCAAATGCAAATTTATTTTGTGATGCCAAAAACCAATTAACAGGTAAAAGATTACATAAACCTTCGCCATATTGCATTATATCGTTAGAATGATATTACTATGCTCTTGATTATAATAATAATAGCTTTGGATAAATTGTAAATCGCACTCCCCGACTTTCTACTATCTAATGGTCACCATTCTGAATTCAAAAGAAAAATATGAAGTCAATATTACCTAAACCGCGATAACAAATCGACCGACACTTTCATATATTAAAATCTTACACGCCTTTAAGATACTGGCTTTTGTACTTCAAAATTAGGCAAATCTGACATTGTGCAAGGGTGAAAAGCAGTTTTCTACAAAAGTGTCTTTAAAGGAGCAAAAAATGATCAGCTGTGCTCTTAAGAGCAGCTGTTGTGAATTCGCTGTGCTTCTAACTGTAGAGTAATTAATAAAATTAATAAAGTTATAGTGTCGAAGCAATACGCGGAGGATGAAAATTTTGATTTGATGGATAGAATTTTTACTAGAAATCTTATCACAAAATATTTTAACTATACAAAAATAGTGGAATAAATCCAACCATAATGTGTACTTAACAAACATGATATGTAAAATTGTTTGGTTAACGCGATTACTATTAAGCATAATATGGTTCTAGTCGCCATCGAATTAAATTCGTACTTCAGCCGAATTAAATTCGTACTTACAACCATATAATTCAATCATAATATGTTGCTCTTAGATCATGATTACCTCACCCATTTTTCATCTTTGCGTGAGATTCAATTAGAAACTATTCTTTCGACCATAACTTTTGGTATATCCCTAATAACACATGTTATATTGTTGAATAAGGTTGCTTAGACGACAAATCGAGAATGGGATTGTTTAAGCAAACCGTTAAAGATTTGACAAGGAAGATTCAAACCACAAAAAAAAAAAAATATATAGATTCCTTCTTCATTTTGGGTGACGTTTTACATATCATCATTATTTAAATTTCCATTGTTCTATTCTCTTCGAAACCATTAAAATTTTCGTTGTGTTACCGCCAAGTAGTTGCGTTCTAACGGTCGCTGAGGGTGTGGGGTTGCGGTAAAATGCATTAAAATCAAAACTAAAAGCAACAAAAGTTAAAAACATTAACTATAGAATGAAATCTTTTGGGTCATAAACATTTCCATTTAATTGTAATGAACACGAAATATAAAAATAATTCACAATAACGAATGTAACAAACAACAACAACAACTAACTATATTTGTTTTTGTTATAATATTTTTATAATAAAATAAATTTTTGCTGCTGGTATCGTAAGTTGTTGGCAGATTGACAGCAGCAGGTGGGTTTATTATTACATATTGTCGTCAGCAGCAGTAGTACAAAAAGCAACAGAAATAATCATCGCCCTCATCACATTTTTAGTATAAGAGAGTTAAAAAAAAATATACACGAGTATCATATGCTGCATAGTGGGCACAAAAGTATTTTATTTATTCAAAATTTCAATAAGGTGGGCGTGAAAACAAAATATAACACATTTTTCCTTTGCGGATATCTAACATTTTTTTACTTGATAAAAAAAAAAGCGTTGAAAAACATGACTGTCGTAATTCTTTGAATTCTCACTAGTGAAAATACGGAAAATGGTTTTCAAACTGTTCAAAATTATGGATATTGGACTTCGGGTACAATATTAAGGTCAAGGTCAAAATATTGGAGGCGTGTAAAATATTATGAATTATTTTTGCGCACAGTAACAGATAGGAATGCTTTAAAGCAAGTAAAACATAAAAAGCAAGGTGAATTTAAATATATTTTATTTATAGATAAAAACACACCACGGTATACAAAAGCGTAAACCTTTTTGCACGAAATTCTCCAGAAGCCAAAACTCTCTCTGAGTGTTACTTCCCACACTTAAAGGAATAAGCTGGATGTGAAAGTCTTTTTTGTACACGCAGAGAAAAAACATTGTTGAGGTAACAATAACTTAAGACCACCATATTATGATTGAATTATATGGTTATAAATAAATCATATTGTAGATAATAATCATATGATACTCTTAAGGCAAAAGTAAGGATCACAATTTATGTTATGACAGCGGCTCAACAAAGGCGGCTAAATTCATTGAATGCTAAATATTCAACGTGCTTACCTGTTCAGCCACAGACTTTTATTAAACACCAAAACACTTTTACATATTATATGTATTAAGAACTTTTTATGGTTAGCGTTACTATATTATTTTTGTATACTTAAAGTAATTTGTTTGGGGTCAGAATTTCAGCAAAAATTGTATTTTTGAATTCAACCATGTTGCAATTCCTATGAATGGAAGTCATTTAATGATTAAATGTAAACAATAACTTGTTTATTACAACTAAAGTAAGGGTTAGAAATGTTTCCAAATGACCAATTATATGTTTGCCACTACAATATCCAGCTTTAGAGAACATAATATGGTTGTTCACGAGGCCTCGAGTAATAAACAAATTTATTTAATATAGGGTAGGTTCCATTTAAAATTTTGCACGTCTTCATTTTAGGTAAAATTAAGCATTTATTTCAAACAAAATTCTGGCTAATTTGATACCAACTGATTATAAAAATGCTAATTATTAGTATGCGTCTTATGCTCGCAACTCCTTAGACCAAATCAGAATTGCAAAGAGCCTCAAAACAAACGCATACAATTTATAACAAAAATTATAATTTTATTTTTCTTACTTGCGTTACTACGTTTGGTTGGTTATTTGCCAACTCTTAATATGCCGTGAGCGGCACAAAATAATAAAACCAACACAGGCTATGATTTGGTTTAGGTAGAAAAACCAAAAATATACTTTACATTGTTTGCTTGTCTACCTTAGAATTTCTCATTTGTTCTAAAGTTTTCCCCTCCTCCTACAAATAAATTGCATTTTTAAATTAAAATAAGTTGGGATAAAATTAGCTAGAAATTTATCAACTAATTATTCCAAGCTTTAAGATCTAAAATGGAAACTTTTTCTTTATTTATTTTCATTCACGATATATCACTACGTCTTTGTGTAGCATCATCAGGAAATAAAATATTTTAAAATAATTAATTAATAAATAAAAAAAGGTCGTAAAAATCTATAATAAACTATAAGCTAGAAATAATTTTTAAAATAGAAAGAATACAAGCCAAAAATGCTTTTTATTTTTCATGGCCCACTGTGGCAAGTAAATTAAAACTGCGGCCATTGTAGTGTTGTAATGGAGGTGGGGTGCGAAGTATTTTTATATACAAAATAATTTTTATTTCATTGAGTTATACCAAGAATAGTTCACTGAGAACATAGAAAATAAAAAAAATATTTTCTATTCTCACTACAATATAGTGGCACTGGCCAAAATCATTCATCCATAAATTTATTTACAGATATTAAGGGTGTTTGCTTATTTTGGAAGTATAAAACTTAAAAGTGAAATGAGACATGATGGAATTAAACAAAAATCCAATGAAGTTGATTTAATTTTAAAGATAATTTTATTATTATTTTATTTAAGCGTCATTTATTTGCAAAACTGACGTATGGCTCCAAAGAGTTAATTAGAATATCGAAATTTCGATCACTCTTCAGCAATTGGGCCCCTTTATATGCACGTAAGTGCAAATATTTTTAACGTATTCGGAATGAATTTGATTGTAAATTGAAGTCACAAAACGCAATCGGTGCATATAGCGTTAATTCTTGTTAACGTTCATCTATTAATGAAATGAGTTGATCATTTCAATAATCTTAAACATAAACTTCGGCAAATTACTAGGGACTCTGAATATGTAGAACACTGAATATGAAAGTTCTGTTGCAGTTCATCTTCATCATTACACCATGAGATCCGCCGCTCACGTTGTTTGACGTATAAGGTGACCTGATAGTAATGATAGCTTTTCCAATTGTTATAACTCGGAATTTGTCAAAGTTACCAACCCAGCTGTCAATATATTTAGTAAAGTCAGCTATTTTATCATGCATCGTTTTACACCTTCTGAACGCGTGGAAGTTATTAAAAAATTATTAAAACTACGGCTCAGTTGTAAATATGCAACGTGTCGAATGAGACCCAGAAATTTCGATTCGGCACCGATCAACTGAATTGGGCATGGTCAGAGAAGCAACCTGGCTTAATTTGCGTATAGATTTCAGTTTTCGTATAAGATTGTGCTGACGCCGTGAGGTCACTAAATCGGGGCTGGAAATGTTGGCCTGAGATCCATTATTGGCTCTGCAGTTATATCAACAACCAAAATTGCCATTATTGGAGCGAACATTATCTACAAGCGTTCCACTAAGTGCAACTTTGTCCATAAACATTAACGGTTTGGTACGGTTTATGGCACATATTCGTCGACCAAGTCACCAAAAATTGAACCGACGACCACTTGAACCACTGCCAGCGAAGCCAAGACGGTCCTTTAAATGATGTGTTATTCCAATATGGCATAAATATAGCTTAAAAAGTAAAGCTATAATTAATTTTATGTTGTATTTAAATTTCTTTTCCTATCGTGTTCCTATCTGGTCACCGCATGCATTGAATTGTGTGGTTTTGTAAAGAACTTTGGTTCTAACTGCCATCTTCACCTGCTTTGCTTCTTAACCATCTACTAAATTTGTTTTTGTTTTATTATTTTTAATTTTTTTTTAATTTTGGTTATTTCTTCCCTCTAACACTAAATTGTTTACCAAGGAGTTGTTAATGTTAGAAAAACTATTATAAAAGCAAAACGAAAAACACTAAATGAAAGGAATAAAAAGAAAACAAAAACTATAAATAAAATGGAAAATTTATATTTGTAACACTTTTCACTAGTAGATTTGTTTTCGTTTATTTTTTATTTTCATTGTTCATGTTTTACTACATTTCAAATGCTTTCAGTGCACTTAATGCATTTTTAAAAGGATTTTAAGTAGAACAAATTGTTTATGTTGGGTTTTTAATTTGAAATATTAAGGATACAAGTACGATTAAACACCCTTCGACCCACTTCATAAAATAATAATAATTGTGTTGTTTAGAGGGGAAAATAGGGAGTTGTTATGGGAAGATGGTGAGCGAGAGATAGACATTGTTTTTATTTTTCAAATCAAATTTACCTGCAGTGTGAAACTAAAGTAAATTTTGTCGAATACGATATTAAAATTTTAAAATACGTTACTTTTTTTAATTTTAATTTAAGTCCGTCTTTAGCTATGTTATAATTCTTTAAGGTTTTTTTTTTACAGAATGCAAAACAAATCAAAACAATAGAAATTATAAAAGT
Organism: Phania funesta; assembly: GCA_963932375.1. Taxonomy (NCBI): domain Eukaryota; kingdom Metazoa; phylum Arthropoda; class Insecta; order Diptera; family Tachinidae; genus Phania; species Phania funesta. The sequence continues at coordinate 65,544,374 of OZ010656.1, read as the reverse complement.
AAAATATATTTTTTTGACCTAGATAAGATTTATTTATTAAAAGTTGAAATTCAAGTGCTTGCAGATAGCAGCTACAAAAAAGGAATTATGGAATAGCAAATAAGTTTAAGTATTTAACGCGTTGACTATTAAGCATTCGATGGCTGTGGTCGCCTGGGTTTGTATCTCAGCCGCTGTCAAACAATAAATAGAAATTTGTTCTGATATATAACTAGCTGCTATTAATACTACTAGCGCCCTCTTTCGTCGGTATTACTCTATAGCACTACATCGTCGACGAAGGAAGATACTTAATAAAATGGATATACTAGCTTCCCGTAATGCGCCTACGTAATACCTGAGAGACTGCAACACTGTTCTGAATACGTACAAAACGCGTTTTTAAACACTGAAGCTGCTCTCGTACTTCACTACCTCTCTTCCCTAGTTCATTCCTTTTCAAAGAAAGTAACACAATTAATTGAATTAGTAGGCATTAATTGCCAGTGTTACTTTCCTTTAATAAAATATGTTTTCAATTAACTGAGTGAATCATTTTTAAGTCAGGCCTGTATAATGTTTAATGTTTAGAAAATTTTAAAATAAAATACGAAAAGTATTTCCACTTCCCTACGTACTGGAGAAGTCGTGTAACATTTGCCCATGTTCCCACAATCGCATTCCGCGTTCTGTAGTTCACAAGCGCAAAAAACTTGGCAATTTCAACTGGCAAGAATATACAATGAAATAATGCACAAATTAAATTAAACATCTAAACATCTTCAAAAACTAAAAATGTTTTCAAATAATATTAATAAAAAATGTTTAAATTTATGTGGTGATTTTATTAATTGTTTTGGCGATTTAATCGAAACAACTCACCTAAATGATCTTCGAAGACGCAATCACAAGCTGTGCGCTACAGAACATTGAGCATGAGTTTTATCGTTATAAAATATAGACAAATTATTTACTTTAATATTATTAATATTTTAAGCAAGTCGGTTAAGTTTTTAATAATTTTTATTTAAAAAAATCCCAACTAAAAATTAATTTTTTAAACTTTAATTTTATTCTATTGAATCTTATATCTAAAATATTATTTATTAATTATTTTCAATGTAATAACTTGTTTATATTCAAATCTTAATAAACTATCTATTATTGAGTTGGGTGAGCCGTCTCGTCAGGATCAATGTGTCAGTCTTTTTTAGTCTTTGTTGCCCGCGGAATTGTAATAATTTTCGTACAAGAGTGTTAGGATGCACCTCCAGTTTGTTTACGTATTTTGATGTGTATGTGTTTGCTTCTTCCTGGATAGTGGGATCTTCGAGATCTCTATGGATATAGTCACTTTGTAACTTTGGATGTTGGATGTACAAGCAGTGCCGCACAACTGAATTCCATGTGACCATATTGACTTTATAACGGGTTTTTTTTATAAACCACTGAAGTTTATTTGTTCGCAGCTTTATGGCCGTTAGTTTTGCCTTAATATGACGGGAACAACTTAGGCGTCGATATAGGTGGATGCCCAAATATTTTACGTGGGTTTCCACTGGAGCACAGTGGCATTTGTTATTGTTTTAGGTGGACATTTTTTCCTTCTGAGGGAAATCGTTACATGAACGCATTTCGATGGATTTAACCTTTGTTCTCTACTTTTTCAGCCCGTCTTCTAGTACATTAATATGATACTAAAGTTGTTCGGATCCAACTTTCGGGTCTTGGCAAACACTTTACGTTTACGTGTCAAAATATTCTCACGTCATTTGATGATGAATCACATATTTTGAAAGAACTTAGAATATCAGAAGGATAATTAAGTTTAAATCGCTTAAGTTCAAATACTAAAATGTAGCTAAAAATAAGTTTTCTAGTAAACCTTTTTCAAATCTGCATTTTGACAATTTTGGCGCATAAAATCAGCAAATTGCAGATAAATCTGCACTTCTGTCTACAGTGGTTACAAATATTTTAAAGAGTTTATTTTCAAAATTTCTCTTATCGCTATGTCACGGTAAATGTAAATAATTGCCAGAACTAAATTAAAGTACATCAGCTGTTACATTCTTAATGTCTTTGCCATTCCCCTTCTAAGCAATAGTTTAAATAAATTTGTACGGCCGTAATAAAGTTTTATTTATATCGTTTGTTTTGTTTCTTACTCTGTTGTAAAGCCGCAAATTTTAAGCCTTCAAAGTTGTTGTTGCCGTAGGATTCTTTATTATTTATATGAAATATAAAAAAGGAAAGTAAATGTAATAATTGTGATGTACAGCCGTTTTTTATTAGGTCGTAGAGAAAAAAGGCCGGAGTAGTGGTATAAAAAAAAGACTTAAATCCCTTTTTCCTTTTAATTTTCCTTTGATGAAGGTTTAGGTTTCCTTATGAAATTGCTTTTCCGTGCAATATTTGTGTTTTATCAGTTTTTTTCTTGTTTTGAATCCTAGATTTTTTATTTATTAAAGATGGACTAACAATTTGTTTCAAAAGTTTAAGGAGGGTAAATTATTTACGTTTGTAATTTTGTAGGGACACCTTATGTTCGTTACAATGAAGAGAAAGTTGTGTGCAAAAGTATTCTGGAAAAATTTGGAAAATGTTGTTTTTCAATGTGGTTGATCTACCCAAAAGGTTTTACTACTTTTCAACGTTTCCAAAAACACTTTCAGATACGAGAAGTCTGCAGGTTTAGCAATCCTGCGTGTAAGCAAAAAATAAAAACATGAAATTAACCTACAAAATTCCTTGTAATGCCCTGTTACATATTCTCGATATGAATTAGCAAACCAAGGGTGATAACACTTAAATCGCCGAAGTCCTGTTCTCCAGGAAGAATATCAAAAAGTTCGTCAGATTTGAGATTAAGGCTCTCATAAATTTATTAAAACTAATGCGATAGACGAATCAAAGAACGTATTAAATTTTAAATTTGTTTGTACATATTTTCATTTATATTTTCTCGTATATGACTTTCTGTTTTCTCATTAATCTTAACTTTTGGCATGTTCTTAAAAATAAACTTCAATGTACAAACACAATCATGCCTACATACATACATGCCAAGCATACCTCAAACTTATAAATAATTTATGTACCGTTCTTCCTTCTGCTTTTCCAAAAACAAATCAAATCAGAAAATCCTATAGGTGACAAAACTCTGAAAACGTATTTGTATCAACGAAAATAAAAAGAATTTAAGTGACGAAATCAGATATGTATAGTCACGCACATATGCCCACACACACGTATCCACATGCATAGAGGAATATATATTTATTTATTTTAGCAACCCCCTACTAATAAAACCAAATCAAATTACTCGTAAATTGTATTTTAAATTTAATGCGTTTCCAATTGAACTCATGAAATGCGATGCTAACAAACAAACACATGTTGGAAAGATGTTATAGAGCTGATAAAATAACTCGCAAACACCTCAAAGAAGAGTAACGTTAATTTATTTTATATAGGGTACTTTTTGTAAAAGATACCTTTTATAAAAGGTACTCTTCATCTAAAACAAACATTTTTATAGCAGGTTCTTTTTTCTTAAATAAACATTTCTGTAACAGGGCCTCTAAGATGTACAGAAGGTCCATTCTACGAGAGATATTTAAAATAAAAATTTACTTCTACGTTTTTGAGTGGAATTTGAAACAATAGAATTTTAAAAATACAGTTTTGATAAAAATATGTTTCCGAAAGATACTTTTTTATGAAAGGACTACATTTTATCAATTCAATCAAACTATTCAAGTTTCTTTCAGGTCTGAAATAAAAAATTTTCCTTTAAATATTTTTATTCACTACCAGTTTTATTTACTACCAGTTTTATTCACTACCATCAGGAAAATACAAATTTTCAAATAAACAAATAATTATTTTTATAAAGGGATTTTTATAAAAAATAATTTTCAAGGAATATTTTAATGAAATGTACTTTTAATTATTATTGCCAGGTAATTTTATTGAACTGAAATTACTAATTTAATGAACTTAACTTATATATGCTATATAGGAAAAATCTTGTGGACAGTCTAGCCGCAATTATGGTCCTTGATGGCCCTAATTGGACGAAATTGCCGAGGCATCACAGTGGGCGTAATGGCCTCCGAGTGAACACGCTTTAAGCGAGTTGCCCACCTAACTCTTAGTTAGGAAGCACCATTTTTAATTACTTTTCTGTGACGCTACACACTTTCTCAACATTTTTGTGAATTAGTGTCAACTGTAAGCGTAACCTATTTACACCTCTCAGACCAAAATATTATATATATACTCTACTGTGGGCAAAAAATAGTAAACCTTTTTAATTTAAATTTCGCGCGGAAATCCATTCCTCGAAGTTTTTTCTACGTTGGTATGACTGTCAGTGACATCTGTGCTAAGTATCACATCAAAATAATCATTAGTGTTTAGTATGCGCTTGTCTTTCCGAAGTACAACAAGTGCATTCGGCGATTTTTACAATGAGTGAAATTATTCAACAAAGAAGTTCCATTAAATTTTGTGTGCGGAATGAAATTTCAGATGCCGAAATGTTCAGAATGTTGCAAAAGGCATTCGGTGATAATTGTATGTCGCGAGCAAGTGTTTTTGATTGGTACAAATTATTCAAAGAGGGTCGAGAACGCGTTGACGACGAACTACGTCCAGGACGGCCATCAACATCAACTGATGATCAACACGTCAATAAAATCAAGGAATTGGTGTTCGATTCAATTGAAGACATTAAACGTGAATCGCTACGTGCATTTAAGGCTATTCCGGAAATTGATTTTAACAACTGTTACGAGGATTACAAAAAACGTTGGCATAAGTGTATTGCAACTGGGAGGGATTACTTTTAGGGGGACGAAATAGATTTGGCAGAATAAATGAAGAATTTTAAAATTATGGACAAAGTCTTACTATTTTTTGCCCACAGTAGTATGTACGAGTATGTTGCATGCTTTTTTTCTTTTCTAAAATATATGAAACATTTACGAAAAACAACAAATATATTGCACAAAAAACTAGCGAATGTGTAATATTTTTTGGACTCATCTTAAAGGTCAGGGTGAAATGCTACTATTTTTGACCACTGTATTAACGACATTGTTTATACAAACAGGAGTTTTATTTCACGTCTTTATTTTTTTTTTTTTGTTAATTTGATTTAATTGTTTTTGTTCCATTGTAATCGTGCACCACTTTGTGAGGGTTTGGGCAATCTGAAAAAGTACCACCTATTTATAAGGAGAACGCTATTAATTTTTATCTTTGTAATACATAGCTTTAAACTGATTTGCTTTAATGTTTTTCAGCCAAGATCAGTCCAACGATCTTTGCTTAAGAGATATATGATTTATGATACATACATTCTTGTGAACATAGTTAAATTTGAGATTCATATGTGAACACTTTTTTAATCCTTTTATTCTTTTCATTTCTTTTTAGACTAAAAACCAGTTTGGGTAAGTGACGCTTTGTAATCAGTTACTTTAATACTTATAAGTAGATAGACTATTATTGACGTGATTTTGGCAATTATTAAATTTTTTTATATACTAAAAGATCTTAATTATTAAATCTCAAGTAACGTTCACGTTTAGATCAAGCGAATTTTCTGCAATTCTCCATTGAATTTTCAGTTTCGTATTTACCAACACAAATATTATTTTCTATAATTCCTCTTTGGCTTTCTTACAATTTATTTGATTGTTTGTTTAATAGCGCGAGAGAGAAAAGAACACAAAATTCACTACTTTCTAATCTTTGGATTTCTCAGTTGGTTTAAAGAAATTCGAGCATAAGATGTTTAAGTTTTTCTAAAAACTTGGCTATAGGTTTTTCACAAAGAATATCTTATCCACCCTTAACAAATAAATTGCATTATTTATAATAAAAAGAGTTGAGATAAAAAATTAGCGAAAAATACTTTTTAAAATATAAAGATTTTGTTTAACGAAAATTTGGATATGTAAAATGATTGGGCTTAATCGGCTGACAAATGTGCCCCGATCAGCCAATAAATTCGGGGGTGGAGCAGCTTGTAAGAAAGTATCAGCGTCGTGGCTATGCGACATCCGCCCCGACGTGGCGTGCTACATTGTAGTGTATCCACACACAATGTAATAAAAATATTTTACTGTGAATATATTTTTGACAGTTTGAACAGATTTCATTAGATTTTTCTCTGCAAACTTCCAACGAAAATCGAAGCGCTTATAGAATGGTGTGAAAGGGGCATTGCTTCCTAAGGACCGATAGTTAAAGTTAGGACGTTATATGACAGATTATTCATTTTTCGTTGTATGGGTGTACATAATTTCAACGCACATCGAGCGCAGAGAATTTTTTGAAATTTATTTAGTCTCTTTGGTAAATATCTAAAAATATGTATTAATCTCTAACTCGCTAAGTTAGAGAGGAGGAAATTATTAAAAATGTAACATTTTGCAGTTTCAATCTCTGTAATGTTCAAAAATTCAAAAGGAAAATTTTAATTTTTAGATACATTTATTTGTATACGCCTTCAAATCATGCATTAAAAATTAATATGTTTTGGCTTGTAAACATGCGTTTGCAAAAGCTATATAAGTACATACATACTTAATATTTCTTTTAACATTATCATATTGAATATGTGGCTGTATGACGGAGGGGCTTGTGTGGATTCATTTGCTACCAGCCTAAAATTATGCAATAGTTTTGTGAAAGCCGTTGATTTTAAGCATTAAGATATTAGTTTGGTGCATGTTGCTATTCAAACTTGCCATACTTTTTAATTATCTTAAGACATGCTTTGTTAATTATATAGAAAGCATTTGGTTTTATGTAGGCATTGAAAACGTTATGTAATGAAAAGCAAATAGCTTGAATTCCCGCATATTTTGTTGAAATTATATGTATAAATAAAAAGTGCTAACTTCGAAAACACAGTGACATATATTAAGCGTTGATGCGTTGCCTTATAATCAATCGATGGCTTTAGTCGTCTGATATGTACCAGCTTCTATTCATACGAGTATATATTACAGCGTCTTCTTTCGTCGGTATCACACTATAGCACAAGCTGTCGGAAAAGTAAAATAATAAAATGTCTATACATAGACATGCTTCAAGAAATGCGCCCACATAACACCACAGGCGCTGCAACGCTGTTCTAAAAATAACCATTGCAGAGTTGTTAAACCCTAAAGTTTTTCTATCCCCCCTATTTCACCAACTGTCTTTTCTAGTTTTTACTCTCTCCAAAGAAAGCGGCACACTTTTTCTAAATAATGAATAGTCATTAATTGCCTGAGTGTTACTTTCCTTAAACAAAAATTATATCGAGTTTTTCTCTTCTTGTTGGTCTTACATACACGACATTTCTTACATTGATATTATGTTCCCGTTGTTGACATATTTCCAGACAAATGTCTCTGGTGGATCGTGAAAAGGAGCAGTCGAAGATTCAGGGTGTGCAAACAACATTAATTTACCACAACCAACGGATGCAAAAAACGTGAATTAACGCCCTCCGTCGTCTTTAATGTGGTAAATTTTTGATTGCCTACAAAATGATCGACTTTATTAATATAATTTTAATTTGCCATTCTTCAGGCATTTAGTTACAAAAATTATTCTCCTGTAAATATTTAATTATTTTACTCATAACCCTTTGGTTGCTTTTGTTTTATTCTATACTGGTCTTTTTAATTTATTGTATTCAACAAATTCATATAAGGATGTATGTATGTACATGGATACGACTACATAGTATTTATGTTAAAACCCTGACAATCCTATTGTTTGTTTATGTGTTTAAAGTATGTAAAGCAAATTATAGTTAGGCTTATTTACATGTATGTATGTAGTATGTAAACAATACATGATGCTCACTTGGCATCAAAAGGATATAAAAAATTATTTTTCCCAAAAATGCCTAAAAGTGCTTTTCACCAAAAATAGTACAACAATAAAATACACACAAACATACACAACTTATAAACTATATATTTTAACACCTCTTTTTCTAGGTCCTTTAAAGTGTTTTCACCATTTTCTGCCTATGTGTATGTAACTATATACATATGTTTGTATGTGTGCCTAAGTTTGGTTAAACATTGTTTTTATGACGCTTTAGCAACGGTGTGCAGAGAATAAAGAAGTAAACATTTATCGCTTTGGGCTTTTCCGAACCACAACAAAGATCTCATATGATATTTGTATAACAAAAAAAAAACCAAATGCAATTTTTTTTTGCCTGACTGTGCTTCAAGGCCTTACATTTTAGTACATAAGTATGTATATATATGCCTTAAGATAATAAAACATTATTGTGTTTATTGGCAAAAAATTACTTTTGCACCTACCCTCGTTAGTTAACAGTACTTATTAGTATATTTTATATGAAAGTGTGTGTGTGTATATATACATATATTGATGTTTTTTTACATTACTAAACCGTAACAGTTTACTCTCTTTTTGTTGCATCATCTCCACTTTTATTATTTTAACATTGCTCTCTTATTTGCACATTGTACTCTTACTCTTTATTGTTTTGCTCATCTCTCGTTGTATTTTATTGTATCAGTGAGTACTTCAATGTTTTCAAGTACTTTTGAGTGTTACAAGTGTGAGGCACACACATACATATGTATACAATTTCACAATATTGGCTGACAATTTTATAAGCACAAGAGCATGAAAAGAAGGTAGAAGTTTTTTTTCGGATTATTCAGTTAAATAGTAAGAAGTATTCTATATTTTGTACCAGAGCTGAATTCAAATATGCACTCCATTTTTTTTATTAATTGGTTTTGATATCTGAGGTATAGCGTTATATCCAAAATGAAGCAGTGTTACTTCTACATATATTAGTATAAAATGAGAACGGTTTGTTCTATTTGACTGAGTATAATTGAAAATAATTGAAAAGCTGCATTGAAATTTTCTTTAAGTTACATATACTTATAATTAACATTGTCCTTAAATCTACTTAGTAGTTTAAAGATATCGAGGAAGTTTTTAGCAAAACAAAAACATTTTTTGAACCAAATTTGGAAATGTTAGATTTTTAAAAAATAATAAAAAAGATAAGCAGGTACCGCGCAAATAATTATTAATTTTCAAATTTTAACCAGAAGATCATTATGAGAGAGACATGCTACAAGATTAGGAAGTACACCAACGTAATCCTTGGCAGAATGAATTTCTGCCCTGTTTTATTTCATTTTTATCGGATACCAAGTCACTGTAGAAATATGTTCTGCTCCAAAACTGATTTTAAGGGATTTAAGGTGAATACAATTTACATAGTCCGAGCATTTCCTAGCAAAAAAAATAATTTTTTAATAAAATCGATAAACTCGTCTATGGGAACCAATATTCTTCATCCCTTGTTTAGGCAAACCGGTCTCGGCTATGTGCCATCTTGTGTCATTTTTCGTTCTGAGGAGTTTGTATCAATTCATTGGTGTTTTATCGTTTGTCAAGTATCTGTTTGTCATGTGAGCTGATAGCAAGTGAACCTCGTTTATCACGTAGCCAAATAAGTCTGTCAAGTTTTAACAGTTAAAGCTCGTAGGTCGGGTGTTTTCGTAGGGTTTTGTAGATATTAGTGATTTACTGCTTTTTTTGTTTTGAATGGGGTCAGGATTCGTGTTTGCGGATGGCAGGTAAATGTTAAAGGCAGAGCTTTTTTTTCAATTATTTATGGAGTTTTTTGTTGGGGTTGGAAGAAATTAAGAATCACAACCACAATAACCGTTATAATGGCCCCTGGCAAATATCTCATTTAGATATTTTCTGTGGACTTTACAACATAATGAGCCATGCTTTATTAAAATCGATGCACAGCTTTTGATTTTATTCACGATTAAGTTAAGGTATTTCTTTTTGAATACAGTTGCCATATGCAGACAACAGTACGATACATTACGATATCTTTCACACTACTAAGCAGATTAAAAAACAATGTTGACATAATTGTAATATTATTGTTGAACTTCCGATTTTTTAGGATGAACCGTTCTCCAGTTACATATGTTAATATTTGTCGCGCAACGGCTTCCCTGCTGACAACGTATATTTCGAAGCTTTGAATAAATTAAAAAAAAGAAAATAAAAAAGGAATATATATTAGTTTATATTTTTTTTATTAAAACCAAAAACAATTACAAATGAAATTATCAAAAAAACGTTAGGAGCTCTAAGTCCGTACTATATATATATTTCTGAGTGTTACTGAGAACGAAAAATTACACTGATGAAGTCACATAGCTAAAACCGCTATATCTCCAATCAAAACTTGGCAAGGGATGACGAATATAAATCAAGTCGCCCTGTCGGAAAGTTATGCCAACGGTAATTTGGTGAGTTTTTTATTTGTAAGAAACTATTCGAATAATCAACAAAAATCATTCGAACAATTTTTTATTCGAAATTGAAAAGTTTTTTTCATTTACGCAAAAATTCACAAAAATTGCTCGAATATTCGAATTGTTCTTGTTTGAATGACAACTCTACTAGTAAAATTATCATTACACAAACGTTTAAAAGATTTGAAGCAGCAGAAAGAAGCTTTTGTAGGCAAGTTGGACTTAACAAAAGTTGAATTTTCGAGTTTCAAACACAACTATAATTAACGCGTTCATTGGAAGTGGCAACTGAATGAACTGATTTTTAATTAAATTACCCGCGTACGTTGTGCGGTTTTGTATCAGCTTTTAGGCCCTCTCACACTATTACATTGATTTCTCCTAAATTTATATAAAATAAAAAAGTATCAAAATCTGAAAACATGTAATTACACTGTAAAAAAAAATGCGGATGGAAATTTGGCAGCCGCATTAATTTTAGAACAATTTTTAAACGCTAATACTTTTCATTTAATCAGGCTTACATTTTTACATACGAATAATAGCGTAAATGAGTATATCTTACTTTCGTTTTTTTCAGATTAGATTTATCTCTGCAAAAATTCAACAACAATCTAAACACTTGTTTAATAGTGTGATAGGGGAGCTTTAGCAGTATTACATCCCTCAAACCCCTATTGCTATCGTCGTAATTGAAATTTCTCTCTTTAACAACATTCATATGCATGTGTGTGTATTGGCCATGTATGTGGAAAATATATGCAAAATATGTATGCGATATTTTCAACAACTTGGTTTGTTAGTCTGTCTGCCCGTCTGCCATTGTTATCGGTTGTTCATTACGAAACCAATACTAGTCGTGGTATTTTTTTACCGCCTCACACCACCCCGCGCTTTTATATCCTTTAGCACTTTAAGTTTGTCATTATATCATTTTTTTAAGCGTATCCTTACTTTTTTGCTCGCTACTTTTTATCTAGTTTTCATTTTTAAGCATCACAACAATGAGCACACAAATGTTGGTCACTGTATGTTTGTAGCATGTGTTGATTTGTATGGCATCGCATTCGAGGCTTGAGAAATATTGACAGCGCACTTTAATAGTAGTTTAGTGTTGGTTTTGTGGGTGTTTCAGTGGCGGGCTGCGGCGATTACATATGCATTATTGTAAACTGTGAAAAAATTGCGCAGCCATTTAAGTGTAACCGATTTTTCCCCTCCATAACTAACTTATGACATACATTCATTATTTATATGGGAGGCGGGATGGTGTTCACTTTTTGTATTTTATAGATTTTTAATGCGTTTTTTGAGTTAAGAGCTTTGAAGAAGGATGCAGTTTTTTTTGCAATTCGAGCATGGTTTTATTTGTTATAGGCTTTTGATTTTCAAAAGATAATTATATGAGTCTTGTCTTATCTCATGAAACCATTTGCGCTGATTTTACTCCCCTTCATTTAATCATAAAATAATGCAATGTGAAACATAAGAAGTCTACATATAGGTAACCTCATAGGTGAAGTTTGAAAGCTTTACCATTCAGAAAAATCTAAAAATTAGGGTGCCCTCTTATTTGCATGGGCCATTATTTCTCTTATAGGTAGAGATCTGATATTTGGTACAACCCATCCGTCTGTAAACATTTTTTCCATAATTATTTCTCATATTAGAAAGTTAAAAAGATATTGACAAGCTAGTAATTTGCCTGGAAATGTGATGGTATTGTACATATGAAGAACTTGGTCTCATTTTGATCTCAGTATTTTTTACGGCCGTAATTATTGGATAAGAACTTGGCCTTATTTTTACATTTATGTTTTTTCATACTTCCTTATTAACGTGTGTTTATTATAAAAGTTTTTTAGCTCATAACGCCAGTGATTTTCCAAGGAACTCCTTAAGACTGTGCCATACTTTATATTATTTCCTCAGGCTAAAAGTATGCTACACAGGCGCAAATTAAAAAACCTTATTTAAAACAAAAACATACAACTGAAAAAACAGCCAGCATAAATTGCTCTTGTGGTATTTTATAATCAACATTTCAAAGAACTTTGTTAACAATATTATTAAAATAATAATTATTTTTCTCCTTCTCTCTTTTTCATCATAATAGTTGAAATACAAAAACCTTTGCTAATGCTTCATTCTATTATATTACATACTTTTACCCAGAGCTGTGCCATAATTTGTTAATTATATTTAAACAAAAAAAAAGTTTTTGTGCGACCTGCAGTTAAATGTGTGCAATTGTGGTAAGAGGAACAAAAGAATATTTTATTCAATCAGCCACAAAGTATGCAACAACTTGAAGGTTTACTTTTTCCTCCGTTGAAGTTTTTCTTTAATTTTTTTATTTTTAAAAAACAATATTGTAGATTTCAATAAAAAATTAAATTTGTTTTCTTTCAGTTTAATTAAATTCCATTTTACTTGTGTGCGATTTTTGTTACTCCTTTTTTTTTTTGCTTTCCATAAAGAGCGTAGTTATGCATGCATTTAGTGTAAGTAGGGTAGTGTATGTGTATGTGTTAAAAGTGGAGGGAAGTAGAAGGAATTATATATTGTTATTTTTTCATTTCGATGTTTGCTAGTGTAGCCGCTTCGTCCGTTAGTTCGTATTTCAAGCGTGTATTGATGTTTGTCTAAAGTAGGGTTATCTGAAAAGGCATATGAAAATCGACTCTCTTAAAAATTTTATATAATTTTATTAAGATTAATAATAAAGCGAATAATACTGATTTCCACTCATAATGCTGCTAAATTTGATAAGTATGGAGCATTATGCAAGCAATAACTAGTGATGGAAAAAATAAATTGTTAATTGAACCGAGGTATTATTAATTGCAATTAATGGGAAAAAATAATCTACTAATTTAGTTAAAGTTGAACATCATCTTAAATATCGTAAAACAGTATTAAAACATGAAAAAAAAATTATTAAAAGTTGGTCCACAGTTCCAGAAGATTTTTAAATTGATTTGTTTAAAACAGAATATAAAAACAAGAGTTTAGAAAAAGGGTGTGTATTAAAAATATTTATTTTTTCGTAGCAGGTGCGCCTGCTTTGGAATACGGAAGCACAGAAGTTCCAATCAGAAAACAATATTTTTGTGCAAGTGTGTTTTTATTTCATCGCATGCCTTCACCACATCTCGTTTTAATTCGCAAACTAGAGCGTTAGAAAGAAATTTTAACGATTTGTAGAGCCATTGTCCCTAATATTTTCGCTTATGAGCCAAAGACTTGTGCTGAGACCATTAATCGAATCAATAGAAGACGCTTCGCTTCCACTCCCAATACTGCATTATATCAGAATAAAAATATTAGCGGCTAATTTGGACATAATCTAACGAGAAATTTCGATGCAAGTAAATCGATAATATTGCCATCACTTTCAGTAGTTCTGCTTTATTAAACAGCTATTAAAAGCCTGTGTAATTGATTGTTATAATTTTATTATTTTAGCAGTGTTGTGTTGGTAGGTCCACGCGCCTTCTGATATCTTTTTTGTGCGATGCTCTAGTCATTTTTTCGGTTTGAAATATCAAGTCAGTAGTGCCATAAGGCCATCTATGCTGTGGTTTCGTTGCCAAAATATTTCTCCTTTGTTAAGTCGTGGAAGTAAATCTGTTCGGAGCTTTATGGTAAATAGTGCTTTTGGGCTTTCTTTAACAAATTTAGGTCCATCAGACCCAACTTCAGATGAAATCTTGGTTCGTTAAGTGTCATTCTAAATACAGGGCCCAATGAAATGGCATTCAGTATCACTCGAAAATTCGTTTCTTAAGTGTCACTCGAGCTCTGGCTAAGAATAAACTAATTTTTCTTAAGAAAAGGGTTATTTTCCATTGTTTTAAAAAAGTTTATATATTATAATTCTTATCAGAATCTTTACATGTGAAGAGGTTTCCAAAAAGCATATTTAAAGCGATATATTTTTAGTCACAAATTAAAAAAAAACATATTTCAAGGTAACTTTATTTTAAGAAAAAAAAGGGTAAAAATATTCCGATTCTAAAGTAAATCAACTGTCACTACACAAAATATCTCGAGAAGTTCTAGCACAAACCTTTGCTTTCAATCATTCAGTCTCATCTAATCGTGAGGATTCCGAATCAAGTTCGACAGTCAATAGTACGCTACGATCTTTTTAGTCGCTTATTCCTAGCTCCTCACACCATATTTCAACAAACGTTTCTTGATTATGTAAATAACAAAAATTTGAAAGCTCTCCCTGAGATGGGTGTAAAATATTTAGCTATAATTTGTAAATTATTTTCCAAAATCGTTCCACTTAAAAAGCCTAACATACCATCAGATTGTTCGTCTTCATATCCTCCGATACGTCTTTTGTCATCTGCAAATTTCTAGAGAAAAATAAATTAAAAATTTGTATTGCAAGCCATAAAATTATACCTTCACACCAATTTAGGATTCGCTGCCAGCACAACACAGTACAAACTTTAGTGCGAATGAGAAACTTGGTTAAAACTAATTTAAATAACCAAAACTTAACTGGAATGATATTTCTTGACATCAAAGCAGCCGTTAATATAGTGTGACATGATGGACTTATCCCTAAAATGATTCATATGAACTTTCCTTTTGATAAAAGTTATTCAAAGAAGACATGGGATCGCAATGCTCTGAAACCTTTAATACTCCTACGGGTTGCCGTCCGGGTTCGCCCCTCTGGAATACTGCACAATGTCAATCTTTGCGAATGATATAGCAATTATTTCTTCAGCTAAGCTTGCGGTGGACGTTGCAACGTCCCTGCAGAGAATTGTGGATATAGTTTAGAAATGAAGAGGAGTAGCAAAGCTTGTTTTATCCCCCAAGAAAGCATTGACGGAAGTTTTTACGAGCACATATAATTTAATAATTTTAAATTTGCTATTAAGTAGAAATGAATAATGCTTGAACTCATTGTGTTATTTATTATTATTTACTACGATTTCATGATGAAGGCAAAACGTAAGTAAATAAAAGTAAGTTCATATTATAGCTACTTCAAGCCATACCCTCGTATATATACAGTAGGTATGTATGTATGCATCTACTAGTGGCTGTTTGCCTTTTTTAAGTGCTCTGTATATAAGCTTTAAAAAAAATTGAGTTTTTGTTGTTTTCTTCGTTATTGTTGGTTGACTGGTGGGGGGGTTCGGCGGCAGCAGAAAGGTCTCATTGTTTGTCGTCGTTTATTATTCTACTGATAAAATTTGCAAGTGCCTGGCAGGTCTGTATGGGTGTTAGTTAGTGATCTTAAAGGGTGGCCATGGTTGGCTTTAGTTTCCTCCTTTCTTTTCTTTTCCGCCATCGTGAGTGTTTGTTCTTTGCCATTTTCATTTCCAACCATCTCTGATGATGATGACGACGGCAGCGTGGGTTTTTTCTTGGTTTCTTTTATTTCTTGCCCAGAAGTGTTGTTTGTGTTCCAATTTTCATACAAGCTTTAAGGGTTTTTTTGTTTTATTTTTCATTTAATTTGTTTTTTTTTACTTCTCCTTTGTTTTTGCATTTTAAGAATTTTCGTTAAACCATATCATGGCATTTCTTTTATCTTCCTTTTCCACTTTTGTTGTTTTTTTATTTTATTTTTCTTCTACTGGGTTGCATTTGACCTTTGACTTAACTAACCCGACCGTATACCAAACCGACCATCCAGTAAATGTTTCAAAAGTATGTATGTGTGTCACTGTGCTGGTGAATAGTTATTTTTTTTATGTATAAGAATTTTTATTTTGTTTTTCTTCTTACTGCCAAAAAAAAAAAAAAGAATTAATCGCAAGGACTTTTTGGCTAATTGTATTTATGTGACTTGCATTCTTAGTTTCTTGGCTTGCTGTGCTCTTCCTCGTCCTTCTTAATGGCTGTTATGTTTTTTGTTCTTGGATTTTATTTATTATTTCCCAAAAGTATGCTACAATTTCTTTTGCTTTCAAATCTTGACTAATTACTTTGAAAAATAGTTGTAAAAGTGTTTGTGTATGACACATAATTTAAATAAACATTTTGAAAATTGTATTTTCTACTCCTTGTTGTTGCTAAATACAATAAATAAAATATCTTCTGCTTAGTCTGTTGGAACGAACATCAATTTAAATTTCATTGTCTGTCTTCATATAAAATTGTTTATACCTTTAGGTGTAACGACATTCCCTTAAAAACGTTCATTGGTTGCTTTGTTTCTTATTTTTCTGGTAATTTTTGTAATTAAGAAATATGTCAGCATATTTCTCGCAGTCTTAATAAAAAAGAACTCTGAGAACAAGGCTGATGGAAAGTTATAGACGTTGTTAATCTCGTTTTGTTTCAATTAAAATTTTACTAAATCCGTTTAAAGCTTCGTAAGCTTAATATTGTAACTGTCTGGAGTAAGTTCTTTATTTCATATCAGTTATGCTACAGGACGATCTATCTAACAAATTTTCTTTTCTTCCCGCCCACAAATTGCTTTTTTGTCCTTAAAAAATCTGGAGAAGTCTTTAAAAAGTTAGTTAGAGTTACAGTTACCTATGCTTTGCATGTTATAAGAATCGCTATTTGTTATATTGCTTGTTATGCGTAAGTGTATGATTGATTAAGGTATTAAGTGTCAAGTAAAGTTTATTTATTCCGTAAATTTTTTAAAAGTCACGTTTTCAATTTGAAAAGAGCAAAATTAATTTTAATTCCTCCAAAGATGAATAAATGTAAAAGCATTTTTTTAAATATTCGCAAGGTATTTTCTAGAAGAGAATTATTTATTTAATAGGTGAATATCGAAGCGTACCGCTGACTTTATGGGTTCATTTTTGACCCCCTTTCCTCGAATTGATTTCAAGTAACCGATTTGTAATTTAGGACTATCTCACCTTACATTCATCAAGTCTCGGGCTAATACTAGATTTTACTCTTGCGTGCAGTAATTCTAAACTATCGATTAGGTAATTGTCGGCCTTCTTCTTTATCACGAGTCTCTTGGTATGGTATGGTGACTTATAGAGAAATTTAACGTAAGACATATTTTCAATACGCTAGCCTTATAAAATCGAGTTTTGTGTATAATTTTAGCACGACTTGTGACTAAGTACGAAAGTACGCCTTAAACACATTTTAAGTTTTAACTTATTTCTGGCGTTCAAGTTGAATTTTAAACTTTTTGTGTCTTCGCAGACCCATAGTAAAATTATATGGCCAATATTTTTGTAGGACATTTCAGCCCTCTATATAGTTCTTTACGGAGAGTTTTTTGTTGCTTTTTTTTCAAGAATAGGACAAAAACGACCCATACCTCCAAGAGGGTTAAAATGTTACATGTGGTGCTTTTCATAAAAGTGCTGAGCACATCATACACCTAGAGTGTAAGGATTACAAGATTTTTTGGGCTGAGTATAACAATTTCTAAAAGGGGTGCAGAGCAACATTAACGTCCTTTCGATCCCTCCTGCCGGAATTCGTTGTCAGAACCTTTTTATCATGAAACAAATTTGATTTTAGCGTCGAGAAATTCTTCAAAGTAGCCATATTTTTTCATGTTATTATTGTAAAACCTATGAATTTATGACGCTTTGTGAATTCGGTAATAAATAATGAACTCTTTTAAGAAACCTAAAAGAACTTTTCCTTTTAACGTTTAATAAAACTGGTTACCAGAGGAAGATTGAAATTTCTTTTGTCTCGCAATTCATAAATTAAATATCGATTTTAATCAAACTTATTCTTTTTTTTTATTGACAAGCTATTAATTTAATATATTTATTTATTATTCCTTTTATTATAATCTTTAACAGAATAATATATTCACATTTCTATGCTTATAACAGCCTATTAATTTTTAAGCTAATATTTAATTAAGCATTTGTTTATTTGTGAACACAAAAATATGAACAATTATTTTGTATATTAAAACTAAAGTTTTTAAAAGCCTCTAAGTATGTAATTAATTTCTAAACAATTTAATATTCGTAATGGCGCAATATGTAGGCTTTAATTATTTTCAAATAATATTCTTTGATGGAAAAAATTTATGCATTTAATTTTTGTTACAAATTTTATGCACATATAGACAGTTGAGTAGATTTTATTCATCAAGTACATACTCGTTAAAAAATATTTAAATGAATATGAAATTAATTGTTTTTAGATGAAATTCAAGACCTTGAGCTTTTAAAAATTTGTATATTTTGCTAAGATAATTTCCCAAAATAAAAGGCAAGGTTAAGACTTTTAGAATTAAATTAGTTTAGGGGTTTTAGGGGAAAATTTTAGAATTATTTTGTATTACGACTATTACATATTTTCAAGTATTAGCATACTTTTTTGAGTTACCTTCAAATACATACAAACGATACAATTTCTTAATGCTCTTACAATTACGTTTACCCTACTTGATTTAAAGTATACGATTTTTTTTATAATCCTGTAATCATTATTTCCCCTTAAAAACATTTCCATATTTTTGTTTTGCTTTAAGGGCAAATAAAATGCCGCACAGTAGTGCGATTCACTATTCCTTTTTAACGACAATCGCATCGATAAAAAAATTTTAACAACAAAATTAACGATGTTCCTATTCAGTAACTTTTTTAAACAACATACGCATACGTTTAGTCAGCTGTTGTTGTTAGCTTAACGATTGTAGACAAAAATAAACGAAGTATATTTCTGTGTTGTTTATTTATTCGACAAACTAAAATTCATGGCATCTTTTAGGGGCAGTTTTATTTGGTTAATATTTTTAACAAACAATACACTCTACTATCGTTTACGAGTAGTTACTGAATCACACAATCGATACTGCAAACAACAAAAATTGTCGACAAATTTTGCGACTGTCGTCGAATCGTTAAAAGTTAGTGAATCGCACTACTGGTGTCTTATTATTTTATGCCCCTAAAAAATTACTTAATACTGTAAGAGTAAAATTTTGTGTTAGACGTTTTTAAATTTATAGTTAAAGGAAAGCTACAAGTCGTATTTAACTGCACTGCAGTTTCCAATGATTAGTGGCACTATGTATACGTCAAGCCCCGGAACTCAGTACTCAAACTACATAGCATACTTTTAGGTTCAGTGGTTCCTTGTTAAATACTTACCAAAGTTTTAATATGACAATGACATAAAATAAAATATTATATTTGCTTTTATCATCATTTTAATACACATTTATTAAAATACAATATCTTAGGCAGCCTCTACAAAATCTCTTTTGCATCGTATCTCAACTTAATTGAAATAATAGAATAGATTTATTGTCATTATTTAACTAAAGAGGGGAAATGAAATAAAACAATTTTCAAAATGAAAATGTTTCTGTCTCTAAAATGTTGCCGTACGAGTATCATGCTGTCTTGTAGTCTTGTCTCTTCCTTTTAGTCAGTCACAGAATAAATGTCGAAGTAAAAAACTTTATATATTTTTAGATTTGTTCATTATCTTTTTTCTTTTGTTGATATTTTATATTTTGAGATGGCGTACATTAAAATTATTTGTTAAAAAGAAAAAAAAGAAAATTTTTTTTTATATATTTATAGAAAATAAAATACAACTATACTGCGACTAAAGAGCTCTTTAACGAAGAAAAGAAAAAGTATGTACATGCATTTCTTGTACATTATATTTTACTTTTGCTTTTGTTTGAACATGCTTTTTTTCATTGGTGTGTTTTTGGACACTGTTTCCCAGACGTTTCCCAAAATGCGCACCCGGAACTGACCGACTTAAATGGGGTCAAATTGATTGCCATTATGTAAAGGCTTTATTTTATCATTACTATTCTTCAACCTAGTTCTGGACGTCGTGATGAGCATGTCCATTTTCAATGGGCTTGGAAGAACACTGGGTCTTTAGCAAAAACCGGATTAATTCGGTTGCCATCAATTCTTTCCAGAGTTTCTGTGAGTTCGAACCTCTCCCTCATATAACGATTAAAAGCCTTGGGACTTTTTTAATGTATTCGCGTTCGTCGTTCCACCAGGGTGGCCGATCTTCTTTATCCACTACGGTCAAGGCACAAGCAAGTTAGAAAGCTAGCTTAACCGCGGAGTTAAATTGTTCCACAGTTCGCTAGATTTCGCCCATATTAGGAGGTGCTCGCTATCGAGCTCTACCCATGTAGATAATTCTCATATTTGGTATGATCAGTATTTTTTAGTGTTTTTGAACGTTTGCGGACCTTTGTCCATCTGCTGTCCTACGGAATCTCACACTGGATAGTCCTGTGATCAGACATTGTTATTCTGTCCGCGATCTTCCAGACCTTAACCCTGTCTAGCATATTGACTGAGCACAGAGTGATATTGAATACCTCTGCCCTTCCTTAATCAACAAGGATGGCTTATACCCCCTGTTTAGTACCAGCAAATAGTATCTCTGTTGTTATCCGCTGTGCTGCCCCATACCGTGTTGTGCGAGTTGACTCCATACCTCTCAGCCTTCAAAAACTGACCAGGCTTTTCACTTCCAGTGACAGATGTGAACCTGACGTTGCATATGAAAGGTATGCTGACTCAATAAAAAAATATCCCGCACCACTGCCGATCATTTTTACAATGAGATCCGGCGAGCAATGATGGTACTTTTTGTATGCCATGATGCACCAGGATACATGACCTTAATTTACTATTCCTGTGAGTATGTGATCTAGGCTATATCCAGCTTATCCTCGGTAAAATATCACATCAACATCGCTGATGCTGCTTTACTGCGACGAAAATTTAGCTGACATACTTAGTTTTGAGGCGCCTGCTTCCGAAACAGACGTACTTAATCCAACATGGCCAACATGGGAGGTGCGTTCAATTTATCCTCATTAACCTCCATAGCGTCAGGAAGTATCTTTGGAGATTGACTTGTCCACCCCTCGCAAGGAATTTTTGTCTATCTCTTCCCGATTCTTCCCTTGACCAATTAAAACCGAAGTTCTGGTTCAACCCTGTCGGATTCTCACAGTCGTGTTTTTTTATGTAAATAATAATTCATATAATTCTCACGAGTAAAGAGGAAAAATATGTCCACCTGCGTAACGCTTCATATGCACGGGTAAGTCTGTATTAAAACGAGACTGACTGGTAACTGCAGTTCGCATTCTAGAAACCAAGCACCCTCTTGGCCACGCATCTCTTGCGTATTCAGTTAGTTCCACCGTCGATTAGGGATTTTTATGAGAATCATTAACTTCTCTTCGCTCGACTTAACTAGGAACCTGTTACCTGCCGCCACCACGAAGAGGTATAAGTCAGAACCTTCGACTCAGTTATGGCAACTCATACCTTTCCGGCACGTAACGAAGCAATCATTTATTAACCGCAGTTGTCGTCGACTGCACAAACTATTCTGGTCTGTTGCAATTACAATCTGAGACGCATAGTGAAGAAATCGGCGAGCAACATAATATGATTATTTGAGGAGCTCTAAGTCTCTCTTACAATTAAAAGTATAATTCAGCTATAGAATATTTCCGAAAATATTTTGTAAAATCTAAACATTTCATCGCGAATTGTTTGTGTGTTCTTTGCTTGGACGGGCAATTTTGAGATTGCCCTTGGATCCATTGAAGGTTTTTTACGAAAACTTTTTAAGGAAATGGTGTAAATGAGTATAATGATGCCCTGCCTGTAGGTGTTCCCAAAAAACTATCTATTTTATATGTTATTTCACATTGAAACATAAAAACTTTTATATTTGTTTTTACTCATAGAACAGTTTTTTTTGTTTTTTTTTTTTGTTATTTGTACTAAGAACCATGACTTTTACATTTCATTTTCCAATTTAAATATTGAAATATTTACTTACTACACATATACAGACATACGAGTACATGCGTAAGGTTTAATTAAACTTCATTTGCAAAATAAGTTGGTTTTATAATTCGAATGAGTAAACTAGAAAAAAATTCAATTTGAGTTTAGTTTTCATACATATTTTCAATTGTCAATAATGTATAAAATAAATTTAATCGCAATTGAAATATTTCTACTAATTAAGCGTCATTCACAATAGCAGTTGACTTTCAGTATTTGTTTGTTTTTGTGGTTAAATTCTTTAATTGTTGTAATAAAATTTTGATTAAAGAAATTTAAATATCAACTAAAGGAAAATGGCATTTAAAAAATTTTTTGCAACAATCCGTGGTCGCAAGGCGAATTAAAGAAGGTAAACTCACCAGCGCACTTTTTTATATGGACAGAATTGCCTTGATTGGTCGTGTGAACCGGGTCGTTGACAGGTTACGCATAGTGGCATCCGAAGCTTTTGATGCTTTTAGCAAGCAAATTAAATTCAGCCTTAGTTAGTCTAAACACATTTTTCAAAGTATACTTAGAAGCATTCAAGTCCATGTATGGGCTGGTGCTTCTAAGTCAAACTTTTAGCCGTCCTACCTGGTGTAGAAGCAAGCGAAAATACTCATCGGCGCCTGCCGTACAGCTCATCTGAAGGTGACGTTATCATCACGTAATGCGCCCACCATCGCCTGTATATGCACCTCCTAGTAACACGACTTTTTCTTTGAATTTAATAAATATAAGAATTTATTTTTTAATACTTTTGCAGATATAAGTTTCTTCGGATTTTATCAACTTTTGCATTAATTCATTTTATTGATTAAAATTTCTCATTTATTATCATTACTTTTTAATATTTATTTTATTCATACGAGGGCGGATCAATAAGTCCGTGACTTTTTGAATGAAACAGTTTTTTTTGCAAAAAAAAAAATATTTTTCAACATAATCTCCTTTTAACTCAATACACTTAGTCCAACGTTTCTCCAGTTATTGTATCCCTTCCAAAAATTAGGATTTTTCGAGGTCCTTAAAATAGGCATTTGTTTGGTCAATAATTTCATCGTTGGAGCTAATCCTCTTTCCACCGAGCCATTTCTTTAGGTTTGGAAATAGGAAGTAGTCACTAGGGGCTAAATCCGGTCTAATAAGTTGGCATAATATTCGCCGTTTTTTGATTTTCCTTTTGAAGGTAATCGATGTGGATTATCCCGCGTGCATCCCAAAAAACTGTTGCCATCACCTTATTGGGCGAAAAACTTACCTTTACCTTCTTCGGAGCAGATTCACCCGGAGAAACTAATTGTTTGGGCTGCTGCTTGGTCTCATCTTCATCCACAGTTACAAAACGCCGCAAAAACTAATTCGGATTGCGGTTAAACAATTCCAAACAATTCTTTGAAGTCGTCACACGTTTACGTTTATGGTCAATGGAGAGCAAACTCGGCACCCATCTCGCAGACAACTTTCTTAAACCCAGCTGATCATTTAAAATCGAAACCAAACTGCCATATGAAATGCCTATGGCATCAACAATCTCATGCACTTTTACTCTTCAATCGGCCAACACCATATCGTGGATTTTTTCGACATTTTCGGATGTACTGGCCGTCCAGAACGTTCAGCGTAATTTGTACTTGTGCGAAATTCACTTTTTTCCATTTTTAGACAAATACACGAGGTTGTATGTTTTGAACAGCTGTTAAACGTAAAGTAAATGACGACACTTGCTCAAAATTTGACAGTAGTCTGTTAACAGGTGGTACTTGATGGGAACAGTGTTGCATTTCATATACCTACGAGGGAATTTCGAAAAGTCACGGACTTATTGATCCGCCATCGTATCTAGCGATTTTGCTTTATTCTTGTAAGTTCAAATATTTATTTGCCCCAAAACGAGTCAAATATTTGTCGTTACGTGCTGCTTTGTAGTTTGCTCCTAATAAATATTTTGTGGTCAGACAACGGCAAACAAATATTTGACACCGTCAGTCAAATGTTTGACTAATGTGACCATATCTTTAGCTAACGACCATACTACAAAAACAAACTTTTGTTTACTAAAGTACAAATAAGCATACATTTAAACTTCTGGTTACTCGTAATACTCAACATGTCATATTTCTTAAATATTTTCTTTTGTTATTTCAATATCAAAACAAATTGATACCCTGTTCAATATTGAAGTGTTTTTGACATTTTTGAAGAATAAATAAAAAATTTAAACTATATAGAGGAAATTAGAAAAAAAAAACAAAATTTAATTAACTTTTTTTTACAATTTTATATGTTGTTGATGTAAAGAAAATAAGAAATCATTTTATTTACTTTGCTAAAATTCATATTTTTCTCTTGTTTACTTTCAGATTAAATCAAAAAAGTCTTAGTAAAAACATAAGCAATAGTACTATTTAAATAATAAGAAAAAAGCAAACTAGACACCAACAAGAGATCTACATATATCTAAAGATAAAGAAAAATCAGCCAAGGAAGTACAATTTTTGTACTTTTCTCTCAACGCTAAATCTTGCCAACCAGCCCAGCCAACCAACCGGTCAGCCAATCAAAACAGCTACAACCCCATCATAACACATAAATTTGAAATTTCAAAATATTTTGCTACAAAAATTTCTAAACTACTTCAACACAACTAAAGCAAATTTAACAACAACGAGAACTTGCTTTAACATCATCGAAAATAATTTTGAAAAAAAAAACCAAGCGAAAACTGCAGCCATATAATTTTCAAAAATAAACTACACAGACATACGAGGGGAACAGCGAGAAGGATTTAACGTCGTAAAGGTACTAAAAATTAAAGCAGCATATAAAAAGATTGCAATAAATTAAGCAAAAACAACTGTGTGACAAAAGTGGAAAGAGACAAAAACGCTTAAGCACACGGGGCTACATTTACCAATACACTCGTTCATTTAATCCGCCAGTTAGTCACACATAATACGTATAAATAAAATTGTGTTCTATAGAAGATACCGCGAAGAGGAACTAAAGTCAGAAACGACAACACAAGCAAGAAAACTAAAAAAAAGGAAAGAAAAAAAACATAAAATTTGTATCTAAAAATATCTATAATTTTGTTGAAAATATCACGAAAATCAGCTGAAAAACAAACCCATACGTACTTAAAAAAAAAGAGTGATACCGAAAAAAAAAACAAATTGGTTGTAAAGAAAAATAATTCTTAACGAAACACACAAAATAAAATAAAATAAAAAGGAAAATAATTGAAATCAAATCGACTTGATTATTTTGAATATTTCAAAAGAATTTTATTTGTTAAACTGAAAGAACGATCTCTGCCTAATTTTAATATAAAATAAAAATCATTGAAGAAAACTACAATAAAAATAAATCTCTACAAAACGTTAATCAACGAATTGTTAACAATAAAAAAGAAAAGCCATAACAGCAAAATAATATATTAAAAAATACGGCCGTTATTTAGTTTTAAAACAGAAATTAAAAAAAAAATCAAGAAATCTTGGTAACACAAATCGACATAAGATTAAGTGGCTTTTAAACGTGCGCAAAATTCAAAATAAAAAGCTCAAATCTTAAAGTTCAGATTAAACTCTACAAACGCTCATTATTTACATTTACTTACGTAAGCATTCATTTCCTTTGTATCTCATTTAACTGCAGCACCCTCTGCAAAGCTTCATTTGTGATCAGCGCTGTCTGTCAGTTTCATCGGCAACAGCGAAAACAACAGCGTCGTGTGTTTTTGGCATTATTGAATTTATTTGTTGAACGCGCTTTTAAAACACTCTTTCAAAATTCTAGCCCTAACAAATTTCAAACTTCAACCACAGCAGCCTATGCATAAAATGGCCGCACCCGCTGGAGCAGCGCCGCCCACGGCAATAGATGGTGCCTTGTCGGCCCCCAAATATGGTACACTGATACCGAATCGAATTTTCGTAGGCGGGATAAGGTGAGTCTTTCAAAATTTAATTTAATTTAATTATTTTCATTTCAATTATTGATGAAATAAACTTTATTCATAGACGTGCAAAAGGAAAGCACACTCAAAGAAAACACATGGTTGTGGCATGTTCACCGGCAACCATATTATATTATAGATTTTTGGAATGAATTTCTTTCATCCCTTATGAAGGTGGGTTGGGAGACAAACCGGTTTCGGTACTATGTACCATCTTCAGTGTCAACTTTGACAAGGGATGACGGAAATTCGATCCAACAATCTACGTCAAATCACCCTGTGGAAATATATAAATTAAGAATCAATTGAAACCACTCCAAGTGAATTTCTACATGACCAGAGTTCGCTTGGAATAAATCTACATTTTTTGGTTTTTACATATTTTTGTAGGTTGGGCCACTCTTGCACTCGTCCACTATCGGCCATGTTCCGACACTCGCATCTGTTCTGTAACTCGCATTCGCAAGAGTTTTGGCGAGTTCAAGTCGCCAGAGTACACTGAAGTGAACTGCTGATGTATTGAAACTAAACTAGTCTTTAAATAAACTACAAAGTTATGAAAAAATTAAATTAATAGTGTTTTCTTTTTATTTTAGTCAAAACTAATGACATTTTGTAACAAATTTTTCTAAAAACATGAAATTTAAAAACATTCTTTGCTTCTGCAACTTTTGTCTCTGTATTTCTTCTTTTGCACTGCGATTTCAATAAACAGCTGATACGAGTCATCTTCGAAAAATATACGCAGCTAGTGCTGTAATTAATTCAAATGAAATGCCCGGGTATTTTTTGTAATATTCCAGGTTCAGGTATTAGAAATATTAAAAATACAGAGTTTTCTTTCAAAACTTTTCAAAAGCAAATCGCAAGTAAAACGCGTGAGTTGCAGAACATGCAGAAATTAGTTTTGCGACACTCTTGCGAGTGTCAGAACATGCCCGTATGTGTTTTTTGTTTGCGTATCCTTCTAGCTTGTTTACATATTTGCACGAGTATTTTTTTTTTTATTTTTTTTGGATAGTGTGCACTTCTAGATCTTTATGGATATTTTCAATTCCTACATACCAAGGGCAGCAGAGGATAAGTCCTGAAATTCTCGACTGTCTGCTTTGTAGCTTCCGGATATCTGGTGCGTAAGCAGTACCCCACATCTGAATGCCATATGTCCATATTGGTTTTATAATGGATTTGTATTAAAGAACTTTGTATTCTAAAGACCCTTGAGTTAGGACCTATTCACCGGTGTACTTGAAGTTTTTCGTCCGCAATTATTGTCCCAATAGGGCGGGATCGAGGTAGGCGTCGATCTAAAGGGGTTACCCAAACATTTCACTGCTTTTTCCGCTGGAACACACATTTTGATGTATCAACCTTTATTCTCAACTGCTTCACCCAGTCTTTTAGATTTTTTAACCTTCAATTTTATTCTATTGAAGCTTTCTAAAAAAGAACAATAATGCTATTGTCGGATCTTTATAAAGTCTTATTAACGCAGTGTCGTCTACAAACGTTAAGGTGTATGTAAGGGGCTTGTCGTCCTATCCGCTAGATAAATAAAGAAGGGGCCCGAGTACACTACCTTGAGACCCTCCAGTACAGATTTTCCCATTTTTTTAAAGCTGATCCTTTGATCTTACTTTGAACGTTCTATCTGTCAAATAGCTCTTCAGAAACTTGTGGTTGTTTTCAAGAAGAACTCGAGCTATTTTAGTGAGTAGCCCATCATGGCAGGCTTTATCAAACGCTTGGGAAATGTCTATAAATAAAACTGAACTGTATTGCTTTTTTCAAAAGCCGATCTAATAATGGTAACGAGTCTATGGATTTGCTCAATAGTTCTATGATGGTCTGGGATAATGATTTGTTCATTAAGACAAGGAGTTACACTCGAGGCGAATAAATTTTCTAATATCTTCTGGCTTGAGTCCTCTCCTGGTTTAGGATTCCTAACAATTTCAGACATTTTCCAAGAAGTACTTAATTGCACCATATGACTCGATGTCATATTGTCTATGAAACTCTGGTGAAATGTGTTTTGTGTGCAGAAAAAACTGTGTTCAATGACAAAATCAAAGCACGATTACTTCATTACCAATACAACTATGTTTCATTTTTCATGACAGTTGCCAAAAAGAAAAGACAGGTAAAATTGACGGTTAGTAAATTTCATGAAATTTTCAATAAAAATAGTTTTTAAATAATTAATTAATTTCATATTAAGGAATATAAGAAAATTTTTAAAGTTTTATGGTGTTGCCTTTTTTCTTGTATTAGAACGAAGTTTATAACACTTTAACTGTTTGTTATTGTATTCTTTATTATCGTATGCGTTTTGCTTCAGCCAACAAGCGGTTAGCAATGGTTAATCAGGTGATGTTTACAGTGAACACAAATAATGTAGAAAACATGCGTAGCGGCATAGAAAATGCATTCCATTCTGATAGTTGTCCAATAAAAATGTTAACTTTTAATGTATTCAAAGTTATCATATCGAACAAATTTTCTTTCTTGAAAGAAAGAATAAAATACGAACTGAAGCCTAATAATTAATTCTTTGATGTAATAAGCTCTGGTTCAATAAATTTACGTTAAACAATAAATAATGTATTTCTCTCAATTTTTCCAAATTTACAAACACAACTTTTCATAAACAAAATGAACACATTTTTAACTGGCAAATGCAAATTGAGTAAGCTAAATTGCATGTGTGAACGCCATAGTCTATAACTCAATATAAAATTTAATTGCTTCAATTAAGGTGTATGTGTGCACGTAGTATAAGACTATTATTCATTAAAAACCTCAAAATGAAATAAAAGCAGAAAGAAAATAGAGACCAAAATAAAAAAAATTAATAAAATTAGCAGTAGCATTAAATTTTTTAGTGCTAGAGAAGAAAAATAGAGCAAACTCAAATTTATCCAATTTTATTTAGTGCTAGTGCAATGTTGATTTCAATCCACATTTAGTGTACTTCCCCCCATCATGCTCTTAATACACATTAACTTTGCCGTTGAATATAAGTTACTGAGGCATATTAAGACATTCGGGTTATGCCGATACTGACCCGTAAACCTGCCACGGACCAAAGAAGTATTTATCAACAAAAGTTTAATGTATACTAATGCGACATACACCGTGACAAACCAAAATATGACGTAGGAAAGAAAACCAAGGACCGCAAATAATCATTATTTTGCAAATTTCAGGAAAAAAAAAAATCATAATGAAAAACATGCTATAAGATTAAGAAGTGTACAAACATAATCCTTGTTGGCTGCATTAATTTTTATTTAAAAAAAAACTTTTTTAATAATTTTTAAGTTTTATTTTTTGTATTGTCTTATTTAATTTTTGTCACATAACAAGTTATTGCAGAAAGTGAATTTTCTGCTTTAAACTGATAATTAATTAATTAAAGGTCAGTAGTATCTCAGGGCCGAACATTTCCGACGAAAAAATAAAATTTGAGAAAAAAAATGTATTAAAAAGTAGTTTTTAAATAACACTTGTAACCGTTACCGTCCCTGAGGAAAACCCATTCCAACACAATTTTGCTGGTTGATTTTCAACGACTTATTCATTGTAAAAAATAATCTAATTGTTTTCTTTTCTTTTTGCAGCGGCGACACAACAGAAGCTGATTTGTGTCGTGTCTTCTCCGCCTACGGTAATGTCAAGTCAACAAAAATCATAGTGGATCGTGCTGGTGTTAGTAAAGGTTATGGTTTTGTCACTTTCGAAACGGAACAAGAAGCTCAAAGGCTACAAACTGATGTAAGTTATTTAAATTCCATTTCAGCTTTTGCTATCTCTTTTCCTCTTTACTTTACACACAATATTTCAAGACATGCAATATTAATAGTGACATGAATTGAAAAAAAATATATTAATTTTGTCATAAATATTAACCAATTGTATTTGTTTATTTCTTTTTTAATTATTTTTTATTTTTTTTTAATACAAAGAAATATTACACACACACATACAACTACTACATAAACTATCTACCACCATCTAACTGAAACTGAACGATTTAAAATTCGTTAAAACAAAAACCCCCAAAAAGTGGGCTGAAACTTGATAACAAATGATCAGACAATGATAAAACTGAAAGAGAAAAAAATCTCTTAAAACGAAGTTATTAAGGCTGTTCGAAACAACCGTCAGTGATACCGCGTTTGTGTGTGAAAAACGTGTCGAAATCCTAAAGATAAAAAATCTGTAAAATAAACAATACAGGGAAGCTCAATGTTTTATAAACATTTCGTTTTCGTTTTTTTATTGAAAATTCTTGTTCCAAGTTCAATTTAATTACATTTTTTTAACTTATAATTTTCTGGTTATTTAATTTATTAAGTTGTAATAACTACTTTAATAATGCGTTAAAACCCTTAAAACTCGTTACTTTTTATTAATACTTGCAACAAAAATTGAAGTGTTTTTTTTTTGTTAGAAAAATTAGCGTTTGTTTACGAAAAAGTTTATTTCCGTTTTGAATTTGAATTTGTTGCCATAAATCCCCCCCAAAAAAAACTTTGTTCTATATTTTGTTTTTCTTTCGTCACTCTTTGGTTTTTGTTTTTTTTCTTTCGTCACTCTTTGGTTTTTGTTTTTTTTTCTATTAAATTGTTACAATTTTTTTTAGTTGTTTAAATAAATACTGTCATTAAAAATTACAAGAAAACATTAATAGATATTGAGAAATTTTGTTGCAAACAAAGTTATAATAAATCCAGCAAAAAAAAAAGTAGCTTAGCTGAAGCTGAAGGGACTAATTAGTAATTGAAGAGTAAAACATGATTTAAATAGACATTAATTATAGAGTGAGTTAAAATTAAAATGCTTAAAGAGCTGCTGTGTCCACGCTTCTAAGAAGTGAGTAAGTCTGAATACAAATTAGCTATTCAGTTATAACGTGGTGGTCTGGTAGCAGATTTATATTTTCAAACTTAAATAAAAAACGTAATAATTGACACAAAGCATTGAACGATAGAATGGAAATGCGGATTTTATTTTTTTAAGAGTATGTCATCCAGATGTCTTCCGTCGAATTGAACACACTGTTCAAAACGGAGCCTTGTGTTCTGCGCCACACGCTGCAGTAAACTTGGTTCAATTGGGCTGATTTCCCGACGAATATTTTCCTTCAAAGCCACAAGAGATTGGGGATTGTCATTATTATAAACCCTGTCTTTGAGGTAGCCCCATAAAAGAAGTCCATGGGAGTTAGATCGGGCGACCTCGGTGGCCGGTGGATGTCCCTAAAGCGACTGATCAGTTTTTGGGGGAAATTTTTCCAAAGCAAATTCATCGAAGCTCTGGCTGTGAGTGCATTCGCCCCATCCTGTTGAAACCACGTGTGTGAAGAAGTACGATGGATGAGCTCGCAGGTTTGGCAAAAATAATTTCGTAATCATGCGTCAATAATATTCACCGTCGACATTCGTCGCCTGGCCTCGAGAATTTTCGGGGGAAAAAAATTGTCCAATTATCTCATGCGTGGATAATGCACACCAAACAGTTTCCCTGGGGCAATGCAATAGGTTTTGATGTTTCAATCGAGGGTTGCGGGTTCTTGTAACGGCAGTTTTGCTTGTTGGCGGGGCCGTTTAAGTGAAACTGAGCCTCGTCGCTCCAAAAAATAGGATTTACAGTGCTAAAACACTCAAACATAGTTTCACAACAATTTTTGCGTAAATCAAAGTCACTTTCATTCAGTTCTTGAACGATTTGAATTTTAAAAGGATTGAACTTCAGAGCCTTTCTTAAAATTTCATAAATAATCGTTCTTGGACGTCCCAGTGAGACTGCTTTTTTTCGTATTGAAAGTCGCGGATTTTCACGTAAACTGCTTTCAACCACTTCAATGTTTTCGGGAGTCCTTGAAGATCGTGGAATCTCTGCACACACGAACGAA
The DNA here is from genome assembly GCA_963932375.1 of Phania funesta. Lineage (NCBI taxonomy): Eukaryota > Metazoa > Arthropoda > Insecta > Diptera > Tachinidae > Phania > Phania funesta. Next base: position 65,512,385 of record OZ010656.1, on the reverse strand, counting down.
TTAAATTTACATTCTGTCCATCACGTATTCGCCGAATACTGAACGCGCGATGCTCACTCGACCACTGCGACATCGTGACTGACAAATCCGCACAATCAATAATCCCAACAGCAACCGCCCCCCCCCCCTTTTTTTTTTAAATAATCGTACCTGAAAATATAAATGTGCCCACCACACACCCTGTACAAATATCGGTTTGACAAACTCGTTTAAATCATAAAATTCTAAATCGTAGGGTGCGGCGAAACAGGTATTCACTTCACCACATTTAGTTTGATACCGCAACGGCATCACCTAAAGCGTAACATTAAAATATATGCAATTGATTTCAATGCTAGCTGAGATCTGGATAATGCAAAAATTTTTAAAAAGAATACGATGAGAATACAACCACTTAAGTTACAGTGGGATAAAATTCGTTCTAACCCAACCGAAAAATCCTGGATAAATAAGAAAATTCTCGAATAAAATTTCCATCATTACTTGGTTTAAATAGATGATATTAACACTATAAAAAGACGTTTTCGTTTCCTAAATAACATGTCAACTTCTTAGAGGGTATACTATGTTTACAATTTTCAACACACCCTGCAATAATCCTACGTGTTATTTAACGAGAATAGAACACAAATTGTAAAAAAGTGCATGCACAACATTCTTGAGTAATGGTGTTGCCCTTTTGTTATACTCTAAATATGTTTACCTCCACAAATTATCGCGTTTTTTTATATATTACCCTTTGTTTAAAATCTCAAATAATAAGAGTTCCTGACTGGTACTGGCGAGCTATAGCCGGAATCAAGCAAGCAAAGCGATTATGCAGCTGTCTCGCAGGATATCACCAAAGATTTTGATGCTAGAAAATAATGAGTTCAGGATAATTCTGGGATGGTTTACCTAACACTGTGGTGTAAGCTACCACCAATTTAAGATTGGAAACTCAGAGATTATCAAATATAGATTCTAATGAGACATATGAGTATGTGCTCTGCGATTGTCCAGTTCTCGAGTCCTCGTTGAAAAACGTAATTGGCTTTATTCTTAGCCTAAACCTGTTTCAGTGGTCGTGTTATTGCATATGTGTTATTTTAATTTTTTGCTGGATTTATTTAGATTTGTTTAGAAAAAGTATTGTCTACTTTTAGGCCGCAATGTGTATATCAAAATTGTATAGCCTATTAAAAGGCTGTGTATTTTAAATAAAATTTTAACAAACATATTTAAAAACTAGATCTATTAAATAAAAGTTATTTAAACTCCCCCTTTTTTTTTGGCAAAGCCAAATAAATTAAAAATATATTCTTTTTATTTATATAAAATTTATATTTTAATTTGTGACTGTATGTATTTTTTTTATTATTTTCGTTTTTACAGAAACAAAGTTTTTTTTCCTAAAGCACTTGTGTTAACTTGTTGTGTTCGAAATGATTTTTTTTTGAAAGCAATTAATTTTTTACCTAAAAGGCTGCAGCAAATTTAAGCAAATTTTTTCTGTATATTGTTGTTGTGTTCTTTATGGAAAGAGTTGTTTTTGTTATACATATTTTTATGAAAAACCATAACGAGTGTAAAGAGTTGTTGTTTTTTCAGTTTCAATTGCATTATGTGGTTTAGAAAAGCGGCTCAATTTATTTAGTGCAAGAATTTTTAGCAGCTTAAATTATAATATAGTTTTTTTCCATAAATTTTTTTGATTCTTATTATTTAGTCTTTTTTTTAAATGAAAAAAAAAAAATATTTTTATCAACAATTTTGTTTTTATTAATATTTAACAAACTTGTGCAAATTGTTATGTAAAGTGTGTGTGCTTTTTTGTTGTTACTACTCGACTTTCATGCAGCATTCTTTTGTGTGATTGTTCGAAAACCATACATGGGAGTTTCCTATTGTTATGAAAATTAATTTTATGGCGGGTGGTAAAAATTTTCTTTTGCCAAATATTGATTTTAAATGAAAAGTGAAGGGGAATTTATTTTGTTAGTTAATCGTATAAAACTAAAATTATTTAAATATTTTACTTTTCTAATGGCCTTGAGCTTTTTAAAGACTTGGTGAACACAAATTTGAGGAAAATTATCATTATCAATTCTGCATAAAATGAAATTATGTTTTAGAAGTTCTTTTTTAAATTGAGGAGGGACTATTATATGATTTTTTAAATTGTACTCTTTTAAAACGTCTTCCCTAAAACATATATTTTTTAAATATTTTTTTAATAGGCATTTTGAAGTTTGTTCTAGTTCATTTTAGAGGGAACTTTTTTAAAAAGTATCTTTTTAAATAGACCCGTTTTGTTGCAGATACTTTTTTAAATTTACTTTGTTTATATATCGTTTGTTTTAGGTTCATTCATAAAGGTTCTATTTTAAAAGTTCACTTATCAAAAGGTACTTTTGAAAAAGTATCATTTAAAAAGGTACTTTTGTAACAAAATATTTATTAATATGTATTAAAAGGTATTTATTTGGGTTATTTTTGATACGGTGTCGTTTTTGAAAGTAGACTGTTTTGAAAGTACTTTTGTAAAGTTTAGTATTTGAAAGGTACTTTTTTCAAGTTTCATTGTTTGCTTGATTTACTAAAAACGCAATACTAATTGATGCATTTATCTCAGCCATTGCCTTTGTTAAATAAAGATTAATTTGCAGCTTCTCGAAAGCAAAAATGTTTTCACCTACATACAAGTACATTTATAATTTGATTGTAATTAAATATTTCTTGTTTGGTATAATTGTAATTATAAAACTAAGTAAAGAAAAGTCAACCTCAACTATCAAACAATGTCACTGTAGATAACAATCATCTAGTTAAGCTTTTGTTAATGTTAAACAAACAAACAAACAAACAAACAAACAAATTAATTACTAATAATAATATCGTAGTTTGCTCAATAATTTATACTCGCAAGCAATTGCTAATTTTGTTTCTATCCTTATAAAACAATAATGAATAATTAACTACAGGCAACTTTCGCCAAAACTATAAAATTTATTTCTCTATCGTTTTGTGCATTTTATTGTTCTAATGTGGGAGTTGTTTTCCTCGCAATTACTGTTCAAGTCACATTAAATTAATTTATTATTAAAAATGTACAATTTTATGGCGATTTCTCTTCTCCATTAATAGCAATTTTCGCTTCAAAGTGTTTGGGTAGTTGGGAATTTATTGTTCGATGCAAATTTTGTAAACTAATTTATATTTATCATCTTTTTTTTGTGTTTAATTATTACACAATTTATTGTCATTTAATGAAATCATAATTTTCTGCTGTTTTTTTTTTTTATTTTTAGTTGAGTACAATTTTGTAGTCGTTTTTGTAGTAAGATATTTTGTTATAGAATTTTTTAAGTCGAATAGTAAATTGATACAATTTCGTGAAAAGTTTTAACAAAATTATGGGTTATGCCGCGGATATAGCTTAAGCTTTTGTAGGGGAAGTTTAAAAGAAAAAATCCTTGTTGGGGAATAATATACTCTTTTGCCTTTTCCTCCTGAATCAACGCCAATTTTTCTATAGAGCCCAATATTTGTTTTGTAGGCAACACACAAAGGCCGACGTTTATAATAACAAATTTCCCATATCCCCACGAAAAATAAACAGTGACGCAGTTTTATTTTCGAGCTGGGATTACGTTTAGTCTTCCCAGGATTTCACTATAGTTTCTGTTCCTTTAAAACTATTACGATGAATATATATTCGTCTTCTAGGTTGCAGGAAATACAAGATAATTTCGTGTGACCTTGTATTCGGAAAAAATATCAATGATTATAATATAATTTCAGTAGACCTTATATTCGTACACTTAACGACTGTATAATCTCAAATATAATATAATTTCGGGGCACATTGTGTTCGAGAAAATACGGGTAATACCGAAGAATATAAGTTAAATTCGGGAGTCCTTATTTTCGGCAAAATACGATTATATACGAAGAGCATAGAATTATTTTGGGAGACCTTATATTCGTCATGTTACTAAACCACTATTAATGATAAGATAATATCGGAGGACCATCGGTAAAGCTTTCGGACTATAGTCCAAGTGGCCTGCTTGTAACTATAGTTCGTAGGGTAACCTTAACTTATCCCTTTTTCATGGACAAACTATATCCAATATTTTGTATAAACTAAATGAGAATCATGACATGTACAACGTGTATTTTGGATTTCTTAATTTGTTGGCTAAATATACTTTTAGAGAAAATTAAAAAAAAGACATTATAAGATTTTGAAAAAAAAACTGCCAAAGTTGATTTTTTCTATTATCTTTCGAAGCTTTTCTTCTCTATTCACAGCTTTTAAAATCTCAACATCGGCGCAAAAGTGACTTAATTTGAATGTTTGTTTGTCGACGAAGGCGCAAGAAATCCTTTGTTATCGATAAATTTCGATTTTGAGGGTGTAATCCAATTTCGACGTCTACTGGGTCTATTTAAAAATGCGTCCAATGTTTTCGATTTTAGCACAGTGTTATCATTATTCCAAATGTGAAAAATATGCATATTGCCATTTAAATTATGCTTCATCACTAAACACAATTTTCAAAAGGAAATCAGATGAGATATCGAGTTGTCATGATTTTCGAAATAAAATTCAACAATTTGCAAACGTTGCTCCGGCCTCACTCTATTTATGATAAATTGTCAACATACTATAAAGTACCAAAAAAGCCACAAAAAATGATCGAAAACGTATAAATCGATTGTGTGCCAGAAAACAGTGTTGCCCATATAAATTTCTCCACCGCCAAAAATAAGCCCGATAAAATTGGGGATTTTATCCCCAAAATGTTAAAAATAAAGTTTTGTTTCCGCATGAAACGAAAACAGCCGAATATTTCATGCCAAAATAGTCCACCATCGCTTATAGTCTACCGTCGCTTATAAATCGTGAAATTAAAAGGAAATCTAACCCTAGTTTGTTTGTGCAAAAGGATTAAAAATTGAATTAGAATATATTAAGAACAGAATGTGCATTAAATTTAAATTGACTTTATCATTTTTTCTGAACTAACGTCATTTCCCCAGAGAATCTTAAACAGCCACTAATCACTGAAATCCACTTCATGTTCAGACATCACAAATTCTTTTTGAAGCACTGTCTTAAAACGAAAGGGTGGTTTTTTGCTGTTTTGTATTTCTATTTTGAATTTTCATCCGTTCATCTGTGTATCGAAGTCAAATTTGCTTTTAGTTAAATTTGCCACTTCACTTTGCAAAAATTTAAAACCGCTTAACGCCTAAAAATTATTGAATCTTATAGACAAAACTCATGTTCTGTCGCACAGTAAATCGACCTACTGAGCAAGCAATTCCTAGATCAGAAGCCACATGCTTAATATAGACGTTTCTTTGGCCTTATGATTACACAAAAACAGAGTTTCTAGTGAGGCCCACTTGGAAATAACTCGCAACATGGTAGCGCTACTAACAGGACATTGTGGCATTGGAGCACAAGCAAGAAGAATGAATTTTCCATATAACGACTGCTGTAGAAGTTATGTCGAAGAGGAGAAAAAAACTGCTGAACATCTCTCCCGTCACTGCCTTGGTGTTGCAAGAAGTGGTGCAGCTGAATTTAGTATATCAACACTGCAAACCTTAGCAGATAGGACCAGAGAGTAAAAAGTTTTTATTTCGAATCTCAGTATGGTTTGGTGCTAAACAGATGGCGTGGTTCGTTTCATAAAGGAAATGTTGCCCTGTTAAATACACCCCTTACTACTTAGGCAAACACCTAAGCAGGTCTTAAATTCACCCAATAAATTTTCAAGTTCTTGGCAATTTGCAAATCTGTTAATAAGCCAAGTTGGCACTTTTTGTCTGAGAAGCATACAGAGACGGGCGTAGTCATCTGGTCTCATATCTTTTCACAATCTAATTAACATGTGCATTCAACAATACGATGCATTATAGTTCATCTATTGCATCCAAAGTTTCTGATATTTGGTACCATTAAGATCGACCGATAAAGCAGTGTCAACGTTAGAAAACTTGCTTGCGACGTAGTCACGCGTTAATTGATTTAACAATTCATTTAAGAATTTTTTCCACATAATAATTTGTCTTATTTTGTTTTAAGATTTAACGCAACACCTAACTTTAAAAAAATACCCTTTAGAATAATTTCCAATGCATCGCCCTTCATTGTGCTTAGACCGCTACTGGCTGTGTTCCTTTTTTTTATTGTTGCCACGAAATTTGACTAATTAACATTTGTTGTTGGTTATTTAATGTGATTTCCTTTAATTACTTTACTTCACTTTTCAGTTTTTAGTTTAGTTCACTTCCGTTTTTAGCTGCAGCCCCAGTTCCGTTTTCGTGTTTGTGTTGCTTTTGTTGCACAAAGGAATTTTTCTCTTTAGATATAAACTGTGCAACTGCCATAAGCGTGCGTTGCTGCTGAGGAGTAGTTGTTTTCAAAAGAAACCCAAAAACTTTGTGATTAGGAAGAAATTTCGTTTTTGACAGGTGAAAGAAATTATGGCAGACACTTGTATTCAAACTTCTAGGGCCGGAAATTTCATAATTTAGTCAAAGCAGTGGTTTTTAATAAGTCATTTGCCAGGCTTGGGTAAGGAAAGTGCAAAATTATATCTTTATTTGCCTAAGTGGTGGTGGTGCATTAGTTAGGATTTAAGGATTTGAAGTATTAGTTACCTTATTTGTGTGGAATTTATTATAAGTTGTGGGTTTTTAAATAAAAATGCGGCATAGCAAGACAGTTCTTGCATAAGATTTATATTCATTAAATTCTATTCATTCCAATTGTACCATTTTTCTTTTTGACGAAAGTACTGTCGTCGGTCCTTAAGACGTTTTGCCAGAAGGATAGGGGCTTGTCCACGTATCTGTTTGCGAATTCTAGGCTTTTAATTTGGTTCCTTGGGGCTATACATGGAATTGATCTTGCTACATATGTATTAATGTTGGCTTCTTTTAGACGTCGTCGAACTGTTCTTTCGCTTAAATGACTATCAGAGTGCGAATTCCATTCCAACGCAGCGGCTTTGGGTGTCAAACCTGGATTAGATTTAAATTTTCTGATAATTCGTCGATCTTCCACTGCCGTTGCTTTACGTTTTCACCCTGTTCGACGTAAATTAATGACAGATTCTATTTCTTAACATTTATTTATTTGTTTAGGTATATTGTACTCCTTGGCAATATTTGTTACAGATATTCCAAGATAATACTTGATTATAATTTCACTCCTGACGGTGTTAGTAAATTCCGATATTTTCCCCATATTTGCACAATAGTAATAGAATTGTTTTTTATTTATCTTTCATCGAATGTTAATACTTAATACTCAACAACGACCCCTTTGTATTAAAGCTTAACACAAAACAAAATGAGATGAAATTATAGGATGTCAAAATCATTTTGCCGTTACCAAATTGCATTTCTCTCTTCAGAATGAGAATGGGTAAAGATTTTAACGAAATATTTTGCATACGTATACTTAAGAATTAGTGTAAAGAAGATATTATGATAACTGTGCCATTATAGGAATTTCAATATTGAAAAACAACAAAACAATTCTTCACTATATTTTGTCGAAATAAATATGCCGACCACTGTATCTGTTAAACATCAATTTTGTTAAAATTTCGACGTTTTTCATAAAATATAGATTTTTGTGATTTTTTTAAGTACGTCAGTTATCTGGGGGCCCTCTGGATGATAATTTTTAACAGGGAGCGATTCAGAATATGTGAATTTTATAGGCTTATGTATAGACGTTTCCCCGCAAAGGTGAAAATACAAAAAAAAACAGAAAAATGAGGCCCATAATTCGGGAACTTGTGTACCGATATTTCTGATTTCTAATAGCGAAATTTGGCCGATGTTTTGATTTTTTGGTAAAATTACATAATTGTGCGGAATTTTAAATTTTGGCAGTTTTTTGTGAAATTTAGATTTTGGGAGGACTTTGATTTTTTAAGTTACACATATTTACTAATTTAATTTATTAAAATTGTCCAAGCTTGAAGGTCTTTTTTAAAAATTATATTTTTATTTTTCGATATTTCGCTACTCCATTGTGTATCGGCAGGAAGGCCAGCAAGGTACTCGGGTATAATAGGGCTACTTTAAGCTGGATCACTGCGTTAGTGACAGGACATGGAAACTTCAAGTACCATCTGGCTAAGATGAAAGTCGTAGAAGATGATACTTGCAGACTATGCCTGGTTGAGGCTGAGACGGTAGCGCACATTGTGTGTGAATGTCCAGCACTGGCTAGCATAAGGCTTAAGACCACGGGCAGACACTTGTTAGATGTGAATGCCTTCAGGGAACTAAGCCTTAGACAAATGCTAGCAATTACAAAAGACTCCTTGATGAGGAAGAGTGTCGACAGTTACCAGTCGACAGCCTGAAATCACTTTAGTCAAGAGTAAAGGCTAGGGCTAGCACGAGACTCAATTTAAAGTAAGGTGGCTGTGATTACGGATCGATTCCCTGAAATCAATTTGAGGAGCGAAATGGGGGTCGAAAAAGGACCCAGGAAGTAAGTGGTCTGCTTCGATAATCCCCCATACATTAATAATACTCTACACAATGAAAATAAAAATAACGAACAAATTATATGTTTATGAAAAAAAGGGTCAGAACAGCTATATTTTTAAAAAAACATATTTACTAATTGTTCAAAGTGGGTTGGTTTAATCAAATGAACAAAAATAAAACTTTCTTTTGATAAATTTTCCACAAAATTTTGTTGAAAATACCGTTGCATTTTACTTTCAAAAAATGTTTGATATGCTCTTGAGCTCAATTAAATAATGTGCTTATCCGCTGGTAGTACAAGTTTTGCTGTATCCATAAAATATCAAAGTACATGGTTTGTTAAGTATCAAAAATTATATGGATCTAATGAAATGAACAGGAGTGTACCTACGCATCTGTTTCACTTACACATTTTAGCTCCATTGATGGCAGAATGATGTGTGTGGCCAGATTATCAAAATTTACAAATAGTCAATTATTCGAGTTTATGGTAAAAAACATAGATTTTATATCAGCGTTCAGTTAATTGTAATTTAAAGCCTTTTTTTTTTGTTTCGCAAGGATATATTTGCTGTTGAATAAAAGCTTAGGGCGAAAACGAAGAATTTTCCCCCTGCTCATAAGCGAAAGTGCGCTAAATTATTTCAATGCTAAAATACAAAGTTTACGGTGTGCTAAAAGTCGTAAGAAAATATATACCACTAGAAAAAAACAAGAGTTGTTCAGTTTGTTGAAGTTGTGTTTGTAGCTAAGACGTCTGTTATCTCATGCGCTGCGTCTTAAAGCCCATCAATTTACAATTGTTGCTAAAATTATGTTTATAATTTCCTTTCGTTTCATTTATTTCCTTTTTTTTTGTGAATCTGTTCTGTGTCTGTATTATTTTAAAATTTTTATTTTTTTTAGTTTTATTTTAAGCGAAAACGTTTTGTATATGAACTGCCTTGAATTGTGTATATTAAAATTAAAAAAAAAGAACATGAGAAATAAAAATATTTATGGAATTGTGTTTTTTGAATCAAGTTCGAGTTGATTTATAATGTTATTACTTTCGTTTCTATCCATATACTTTATATAAAAATGTTATAAATATAATATCGTTTCGTTTTACTATTGAAATTCTTTCCACCTTAGATGAAGAAGAGCGTTTGAAATTGTTTACAGTTTTTTTTTTTTTAATTACAAGTTACAGTTACCGTTTTAATTTAATTCCTTTTATTATCTTTACTTTGTGTTGCGTTCAAATTTTTAATTATAATTATTTTTCTTTTATATTTAATACATAAAAAAGCGTTACGTTTTTCTTACAGTTTATGGTTCATACTTACAATTAAAAAAAACAAAAAATTCGTTTTGATTTCCTTTCATTTTCTTAATTGTTTTAAGCTAAAATTTATAAAAAAAAATCTTTTTTTCTCCATTATCATAAACAGGCGGAATGTGTGGTGTTGAGGGACAGGAAATTAAATATTGCGCCAGCCATTAAGAAGCAGGTTGGTATAAAATAAAAACAAAATGAGTTTTTTTTATAGACTTTATTACTCTGTTAATTTTGTTTTTAGTCAATTGTGGCTGCAAACGGTGCTGTGTATTATACAACTTCACCACCAGCTCCCATTAGTAATATGCCTATCGATCAATTTGCCGCCGCTGTATACCCACCAGGTATTTATAATATTTTATGATTAAAGATTAGTTAAAACGTCGCAATGCGTACGAGGGCGTTCATAGAATTACTCCATCCAGAACACAGCAAACAATTGGGGGGACCAAGGTTGATTTGATAACTTCGTTACTTTTCGAACTTCCCTTGTAGTTAATTAAAAATCAGCACGGGTGCTGTCAATTACTATCTGCTAATAAATTTTGAGTAATCTGCATCATTAAGTTTGTGTTTGAGAGCTAATAAAGATATACAACATCGTGAATTTCGACGAAAATATCATCATCGAAACCAAGAAATGGCAGTAAGTTATTATTCTAAGTGATGGAAAAGTGCACAAGTGAAACCGAATGTTCACGCTTTCCAAAAGATGTTGTCATGCCACGATCAGAGAAATTGCATCAAATGCTGTAGGCATATCCATATGAATATTATGACATGAAAAAGCTTTTTCATGCTATCCGATGGATGCCGCAATTATTTACTCTGGACCATAAGCGTAAAGGAGTTTTTATCGATGTTCGAAGAAATTGTCTCGGCCTTTCGTAACCGTGGACGACACATGGATCCATAGGAACATTACAACTTTCCCGGATGAACGTGCACCAAAGAACGCCAAAATGGGACTAGCGGTCAATTAGCTGAGCTCGTCCGATTTTTGACATCCATGTGGTCTCATTCACATTGATTACCTTGAAAAAACATAAAATCAACACCGTCGAATATAACTCGAAACTTCTGAATAGATTCAACATTGGTTTAAAGCAAAAACAACAGAATGTGACGTGTCTGGACGTCATGATAAAAATCCATAAATTATGCTAAGACCTGCTACCACAAGCATGTGGTCCTTAGTGACTCGTTCCTGTTTCAAACGCTGAAGAAGTTGCAGAGATTTGAATCGATTGAAACAAACGCCTATTTGAATGAATTAAAAAGTCACGTACCAATCAATACTAGGTCCCCTTAATAGTAAGAGTCGCTAGCACGTTAAACTTTCAAATGCTAGAGTTTAAAATTGGCCCATCAGACACGCTACACTAACCAATTGTTTGTATTTAAGCAGTCACTTGTGATCGTTTTACAAACGCTAAACAACGTGGAAATCTCGAACTAAATACTTTGGTGACACTTCTGAGAATGCCCTCGTATAAAAACATACCCAATATGGTAATTAAATGCAAGTAGCGCGTGTTATAGAACTTTAAGTTGGCAATACTGCTTTATATGTATGTGCGCCATTACTTGTTACTTGTTTTGCGTTTATTTTAATTTTCCATTTCGTCATGAATAGAGTGAAAACTGAACAACGCCTGCAAAAAGTTATTCTATGAAAAACATGGTCCATTTCGAGAAACTCATCGCGATTTTCACAAGAAAATTTTGTTTAATTTATATGTCAATAAGCAAAACTGTCGCATGCGGAGCGAAGATAATTGACAAGCCATTAGCGAAAAACTATTACATCCATAAGAATTCACTGTTTCGTGTGGAATCATTGGCCCGTATTTCTTTAAAAATTATGCCGGACAGAACGTTACAGGGCCATTGTACCACAATTTAATACACAATTGATTTTATGAAAGAACCGTTCGGTGAGCGATTAATATCGTGTAATAGACTTGCAAATCGGCCTCCAAGATCATGCGATTTGACACCACCGGACTATTTGTTGTGAGATTAAGTGACGTCACTGGTATACGCCGTTCAGCCACAGATGATTGACGCCTTGAAAAACAGCATTCGCTATCTTATCACTGACATACGGTATCCATTGCTGAAAAATTTTTTTCGACAATTTGACTTTTTCCGAGCCAACCGAAATGAAAAAGAATTATGTTTCGAATGCAACCAAATTTCTGGCAATTAAACACTATTTATCCGTGTTTTTTTTTTTTTTTTTTAATTAAAGTTCTCTCTATACTACTAAAAAAGACACCCCGTGAAAACTTAATTTTTCGCTGTTAAAATCTCTGGGTTTGCCTGCCCTGACGGGCATATAAAATGCCATTTATCTTGTTACGGCCACAAATACGCGTATAATTTGGCAAATTTAGTTTAGAAAATCGTATAATTCTTTATTTAAAATTTATAATGATTTACTTTTATTTGCTTTTTTAGCCGCTGCAGCAGCTGGTGTGCCAACAATTTACCCACCTTCAATGCAATATCAACCATTCTATCAATACTACAGTGTGCCAATGGTGAGTTGTATTTGTCAATGTTGTTGTCTCGTTGAAAGACACGGGATAGTTAGTTTGTCTTCAAAATAGAATACTCTTGAATCGTATAACTTGTCATTTATTTAAATAGTTTTTCGTTTATAATCAAATCTAAACAAAATTTATTTTTTCTCTCTATTTTACAGAATGTACCCACCATTTGGCCCCAAAATTATCAAGGTAATTAAAAACTTTATATACTTTTGACTTGGTCTCTTTTATTATTTGTTGTTTTTTTTTCACTATCGTCTATTTACTACCGCAACCACCACTGCTTGTCTAACAAACACTAACATGTTACATGAATTTGTCTTTCTATTATACACTTGAACAAGAAAAATGCGATTTAGTTTTTCGCTTTTTTTTTATATGTATGTAAATATATATTTTTTTTGTTTATTTCAAATTATTTTTATATATTTTAATAGAGTGTATACCCGTCCCCCACACAAAAATACATTTTCATAACAGCCATCCATCCATCCATCGGCTTTCATGCACTTGCTTTATTTTAATTTATTCTTTTGCTTCTTTCATTCCTCATCATTGATTTTTAGTTGAAATTGTTGTTTTAGTTTGGAAATAAATAAATAAAAATGTTTATAAAATAACAGGCAAAATGAAATATAGTTACATTTTTTCAATTCCTACATCGTGTTATTTGATTTTTGATGAAATATTCCTCTTCAATTGAAACTTCCTTTATTGTTTGGTTGCTGCTCGACATGCCCAAAAATTCAATATTAGCTTTCAGTGGTTATTTTTTTTATTCCGCTTTGAAAATTGTGAAATTAATCATTTCACTTTTGGCAGCTCGACAAATTTTGTCCATTTATTTAATTTATTTCAAATTTGTCCCAACATTTTTTTTCAAATGTTTGTGGTAATAAAGTGTTTATTATGTAATTTATGTCTTTCTTTTGCAAATTTAATGTTCTTCGTTTTGTATAAAATGGCGAGTGGTACTTATTCTACAATATTCATTTGCGATCCACAAAGCTGTTGCTTAAGTAGTTACCGTGTTGACTATTCAACATTCGATGGCTGTAGTTGTTTGGGGTTCGAATCCCAATCCGCTGCCAATCAATAACATCAATTTTTCTGATTGTAGTATATATCACAGCGCCCTCCTTCGTCGGTATTTACTTTATAGCGAATAAAATAATCAGAAAAATGTAATATACTGGTCTAGCTAGCTTCAAGTAATGCACCTACATAACACCAGAGGTGCATAATTATTCTATGAACAATTGTAGGCATTAGTTGTCTGAATGTTGCTGGTCAAAGTTTTTGTAGACACCACCCACCCCTCTTACCGACCTTATTGTTTCAAGAGTTTGGCGTTTAACACGATATCTCGATATTTTAAGGGTTGTAAAATTTGGGGTTATAAAGTAAATCGGCCTAAAACGCCCTATTCATTTGAACAATTTCTTTTATTAATACCAATGTAAAGTCGAAATATTGAAGTTAATAATGGAATATGATATCGGGTATATGTCTACCTTTAGCCACATTTTGCAAACACGCTTCGCTTTTTCACGTAAACCCAGTCCTTCCAATGGCAATAATAAGTCAGAAGAACGAGTCGGCCAACTGACATCGACAAATTGAGAAATTACTCTACCGGGAAATTTCTCAAGTAGTTCAGTTTTTTAAAAAGCCAATTTACAAAGTTTAACCACACACAATTTTCAGTGGGCTTTAATTCTGGAAAGAATTTAACTTTTTCCCCCTGGAGATTGTTATGAATGTCGTCGTGTTGCTATTTCCACCTAATTCTCAACATACTGCGGTACAACCTCATTCTCCTCAACACTGTCTGTCTTCTTTCGAGCGTATTGTCTATTGTGAGCTACAGTATCGTGAACCTCGAATTAAAAAAACGTGCAGCTTCTCCTGAAGGCTTCCGATTATGCAGAAAAACTGCTCGAATTTATGAAGTAAAACAGTAAAGTTTGTACGATTTTTATAATAAACTAACACAACTTAAATTTGCTGTCACGAGTGCAACATTTTGTGGTTGAAATTTACCGTGTTTGTCTAAGGATGATTGTTTAATTCTTGAAATTCATCTTTTGACAGACAATTTACCTCATAACCTTAAATTTGTCAACCCCGTATTTTCAACTTCAATTTTAGTGAAAATTTATTTTATAGTATCTTCAGACATGCAATTAAATTTAAAATAGAGGTATAAAATTTGGTGTTCACACATTATGCAATTTAGCTGACTCAATCAGCATTCGATAGCTGAAAATATTTTCATAACACGTATCCAATTGCCACCATAATATGGAAGAGCTAGCTAAATTGCTAACAATAAGATTTGTTATCCCTTTTATCTAATCGTTTTAATATTATTGTACGTTGTCGGGTTTTGCACTGGTAGGTAGGAATACAGTTCGTACAATATCCTTTACATGGGTAAAATTTCATCGCTTTATCTAAATCTCTTCATAAACGAAATGAGAATTATATCTATAACAAATTTTTTTTATTTCTTAGAATCATCGCTACACATTGGCCCCTTATTATAGGTGAATTTAAAAAAAATTTTTGAACACGTGACAACCAAATTTATTTCCAGCGAGTGCTTTGAGTACTAACAACTATTTGATTCATCTTCGACTGCTATTTAGTTTTACGATCTTATATATTTGACGTATTTCTTCAGCATTTGCTTTAACTAACCTCCTCGGGGATATTGTTGAGCTTTTAAAAGTTGGGCTAGTATTTTCATGTATATACACATTTATTGCCCTTAGCCTTTGTTTCACTTAGATTAAAGTATATTTTTGAAGAAACAATTCCGCCAGAAAATGGCATGGATTTGTAAGCGCATATTTTTGGTGGCCCGTTTGAAAATTGTACACTTCTCATTCTGTTTAACGGTATTACACAAACTGGAACCATTTAAATTTGTTGAGTATATTTTATTCTCACTCGAACTTACAGTAGGCTGCCTTTGAAATTGCTACATACACGTATGTAGTGTTAACTGTAATTAACTCTCATGAGCAAACATTCGGAATGGAATAAGTTTATAATTATCAGAGGCATGACATTTTTCGGATGTGAAATACAGAACCACTAAACATTCGGATATGTCCACTTTCGAATGTTATATTTTGGCTTTAGAATACAGAACATTCTGAAAATGTTTTAATTGAATAAGTAACCATATATGTACTAAAAAATTTTAGATATTTTCATTTTTACTTCTTTTAATTTTGTAGAATATTCAGTCCTGCTTATAATTTGCGAATTCTTGGTTTTTTGTTGATTATTGTTGATTTTGGCTTTCAGCTTCATAAAATTTATTTTATATGAAAATGTTTAAATTTGTGTTTTTCTTACTAATTATTTTTAATTTCCTTTTGTAATATACATATGTACATATTCCATTAAATTATTATGCATTTTAATTGTTTCAACTAACCATTATTGTAATAAATTTAAAAAATATATATATTGCTTTAAAATAAAAATTTGGTTTAAAAATGTTGTTAGCGAATATAATTTTATTAGTTTGAAATGCTTTTTGTTTTTATATTTTTATTGTTTAAGGTTTGATTATTAAAGTTTGATCACACTTCCTTCAATGGCATCTTTCAATTATTAAAACTTCTTATATCCTGTATTTCTGGCCACAGGATCTACATGCATAACTCACTTTTCATATTTGTTGTACTGCAGTCAAAGTACTGTGCCGAGCATAAGGATTAAAATTTTCTGTAATTTTAAATATTCTGATTGCCAGCTCAGACAGGTATTTTTGTGATCATGGATTGCAAACCTTGTTTTATACAATTAGCTACTCAAGCGATTTTTAGCTTACAAACGGTAGAGTTAACTCTGCCTACCATTGACCGGAACTGTAATTTTATACTCGCTAAAAAAAATCGAAACCGTTTTTGTTTTTCTATTTTCATTAATATTATATATTCTTCTAATACCTAACTTTAGTTTTAAACGCACGCATTTTGTATTTTATTCATTTTGTTTTAATTTTTGTTAATACATATAATTTATTTTACAAATTGTTTTTTGTTTTTTAACTCTCAGTTGAGTCCACTTTACTGGCCTATGGAGGCACCAATGCAGCGCAACTTTAAACTCTCCACTTTGTTTAAAATTAGAAAATTATTTTTTAATTTGATTTAGTTATTAATTCAAAGATTTTTTTTGTATTAAAACAAAACAACAGCTACTTTCAACCCACAAACATCATAATACATATTTTGTATGTTATACAAAAAAAATTAATATAAACCACATTTTTTAAGTTGCTTTGTCTTGCGAGATAAAAACACAAGCGCAACATCTTTTTTTATTTAAGTATTATTTTTAATGCTGAAAAACAAACAACAAAACTTATTTTACAATAAAACTGCTTATTATTTTTAAGAATTTATTTGAAAAAAATCAACAAAGCAATAAGCAACTTATAAGCCATAAATAGTTTTTTTATTACATATATTCTAAATAATTTAGTTTTTGTTAAACAAAATAGAATTACCAGTGTAACTATGAATAAAAAAATTTATAAATTATTTTAGGTATTTATCCATGTTAATTTTGAGGATTAAAATTAAAATGTATAAACAACAAAATGAAAAAAAAAAAACAAACTTTAAACCACCATCCCATCATAATAAATAAAAAAAAACAACCAACAAGAAAAACCACAGCTACAAACTACAATAATTATAGAATGAAAAACAACAGCAAGCATTAACTCAATACTACAACATTTTTAGAAAGTAAATCAAATATTAAAAAAATAAGCCAACTAACTGCAACTACAACAGCAAAAGATAGAAAACAACAACAACGCACTTTAATAAAATATAGAAATAAAATGGTCAAACAACTAGAAACCAAATAAAAAACTTATTTTTTGAATAATTTGTAAGGATGATAGATAGACAACAGCTACTATGCAACATTAACAATAGCAGCAGCAGCAACAACAACAACAACACTACTGAGAGAACTACAGAAAATTGTGTTACCATAAAGCATAAATTACTCCAGTTTATATTAATCGTATGTACTTCTCTCTTGATTTTTTCCACTGTACTTAACATAACAACAACACATACCGTAAACTACTTGTACTACATGACACACTGCATCCATACATACAGCCAATGTTGAGAAAACTGTTTTCTTGTGTATTGTGTATTCTTGCAGATATGAATGAGACAACTTCGAATACATGTACACTTTAAAGAGAAGAATACTAATAAGAACAACTAATATTACTATTTACAATTATCAACTAAATAAATAAAACAGTAAACTATAACACATACATACATACATATACTGGCAGGCAAACAAACACAATACTTATTTTTAAAAATGGTTTAATTTTGCTCATCTTTTAAAACAACCGAGAGTAACAAATATGTACTACACACAAACAAATGCAAAAACTCCATTTGTATAGGATACGGCGATTCGAATAAAGTAATAAAAGACAAAAAATAAACGATATTTTGTTAGAGAAAGAAAACATACATGCAAATACAAAATGGAGTGTTTAAATCAAAAATAAAACAATAAGAAAAACAGAAAAGCTTACAATACAAAAATTTGAAAGAAATTCATATTTTTAATTGCTTGTATTTAAAAGACAATTTATTTTAAATTTTTGTACTATATTTAAAAAAAAGCAAACTTCAGGCAGGGATGGAACATTGGCGTTTTTTAATTTATAAATTTGGGTTATTTTGAAGTCAAGTTTACAATGAGAATCGACTTACATAAGTAATCAATTGTATAGCAGACATGGTAGTTTTGGATATTTATTAATAAGGCCAAGTTCATCTAGAGTTTACAGCTACACATTACGAATACTTCAAGAACTTGCCAATAATTGTCAAGTCGCAAATATAAAGAGATCAATTTCGCTAACTGCATCAATTATCGCTTGTATGTTGTTGAATTAAAATATCTACGGCTTGGTTCAACTATTATGTATTGGCTGCATGGTAATATTTAAAGTAGCCAAAAATATAACAAGCTTTTTTTAATATTCATAATATTTAATAACTTCGCCAAATTTCAAAAACGAAAAACAGTGTTCTATTAGTCGCACGATTAAGTGATGTGTATTTTTGGAGTTGCGTTCAAAGATTAAAATGTAACTTTTTTTAAAATGTAAATCTATCTCATGTTTAAAGATTTCTAATGGAAATTCGGTAGTAAAAATTTACATACTTTTGTCTTTCTTTACGATGTATATTATTACTTATACATATACTGGCGCTTGTACTTATACCTAAAAACTATAAAGTAAAAGTCTTCTAAATAGTTATTTAATTAAGATTTTATTTATGAGTAACATTTATTTATATGTATCTTTCATTAAGATTCTAAATTAATGAAAATTTATCTAATATTAAAAAACTTATATTTTCATAAACATATGTATGTATGTACATACTGCATATGTAGGTAATTTCTTTCAAATGTTTTGTAAGCTTTCTCTTTAACATTTTAATTTCTTGGAAGCATTCGAACTTATAGTAACAATAAAAAATAAATAACAAAATATAAATAAAATGGCAGTTTATCTCTTTATTGAATTGAATATTTTACTGATCAATTATTATATTATAAACATATACATATGTATATGATTATATACCACTACCCACAAAATACAACAAAAAATAAATAAATAAATTACAAACAAAGTACATATATATTATTCTATATACATTACATTAAAGTCAAGCAACAACAACATACATAACTATTTATAAAATATACATAAAATATATATTAATTATACTATATAAATATATTACTTAAATATATATAGACAAATAAATATATATATATAGTATATATAAAAAACTTAAGGTGCATCTCAAATAATTAGTAAAAAGAAGAAAGAAATAGCACAAAAAAATAAAAAATACAAAGACATAAATAAATATTTATACATGAAAAGTAAAAAAAAATCTTATACAAAAAAGAACACTAACTAAACAAAATAAAAAGTTATTAAAGAAAAACTAATTTATGAACTAAATAAATATAAAAATATATTTTAAGTTTAAATGAAAAATAGCTAAAAAAATAATAAAAATATATTAAACTAACAACAATAAATATATTAACGAGTAATGAAAATAAATAATTAAAAAAAAAAACAATACAACTAAAGAAAGTAATGAAATAAATATTTTAATATTTAAGTCCTAGACTTTTAAGTACTTGAATATCGATAAACAAACAAATCTATTATTTAACTACACACATACATACAACAAGAAAATAACTTATTTTTAAATTATACAATAATTATATAAAAAAAAAATACCTAAACATAAATATTCAAAAAAAGCATAAAAATATCTAATAATGAGTTGTTGGTCAAAATGATAAGGACACTTGGTTTTTTATTCTTCTTCTGCAAAAGTACAAAGAATGTTCAACTTCAACCCAAATTAGAATTTTTCTTGCTGAAGCTTAAGTCGTAAATACAGTATTTCCTTACCTACCGTCTTGTGTACGTTGATGTCAACAAATTTGAACTTCCGAAATTTCGGACTTAAGTTCGAATTTTTAAACTAAATATTATTGAACAATTTATAAGTTTTTGTACAAATTGAGTTTTGGTAAATTTAGGCATTACATTTTAATTGACTTTAAGAACTAATATTTTTCCATGAAAACAGTAGTTGTTTGTCAGCATGTAAATTTTCTAAAAATAGTTCTGTAAAAATGTTTCGATTTGGAAAATAAATTACAAACAAAGAAATTAACAAATATACTACTCGAAATGAAATTGGGAATCAAATTATTGTACTTGTGTTCAAAAGAGACGCCTTGATTGGCGTCGATTAAACTAAGTTGTTCGGTTTGGTAGAATAGTGGGGTTTAGATATGTTCGTCAGACTTTTGGTTTGGCTTGACTTATCTGACAAGATCGAGATTTGAATCACTGATGCGTGCGAACAACATTTAAGCCACAAGTCTAATAGCCAACGATAACGTTGCACACTCTTTGTATTTTTGCATAAACTGAAGAGTAAATGCTCTTAAGATTTTGACGCGCATCTACTATACAATTTAGTCTATATTAAAAAAACTAAAAAAAAAAATATTTTTTAAAATAAGACAACTTAAATTACACAACAAACAAAAATATACTAATTGTAGCTAAAGAAGAAAAAAAAACATTAAAAATATTGACTAAATATATTTCAAAACTAAGTAAAAGATAGAAATATAAAAATAACAAATTTTTAATTTAAGTCTTCAAACAAAATAACATTTTTTTGGTAATAACTGTTGTCTTTATTAATAATAAAGTAAATAAATATAAACTGAAATAAGCAATAAATTATATATTATATATATTTACAACAATGTGTATTTTGTTAGGAAAATTATATACATACATACATTATAAAATGATAAAAACCCCACAAAAGGAAAAACACATATTTTTTAAACAAGACAAAAAGACTTTTTTTGAAAAAAAAATCACTCCTTTTTCACAGAATTGCTTAAAGGGGGGTATTTTTTACATTGTTTGTGACGAAACTTATAAAATAAGAACTGAATGTAGGAGACCTGAATTATGTATGAAAATTAAATTATTTTATTGCTCATAAGCCGTAAAGTAGGCTATGAAATATTTA
Source organism: Phania funesta (assembly GCA_963932375.1). Lineage (NCBI taxonomy): Eukaryota > Metazoa > Arthropoda > Insecta > Diptera > Tachinidae > Phania > Phania funesta. The sequence continues at coordinate 65,491,317 of OZ010656.1, read as the reverse complement.
AAGAATTGAATTTAGTATCTTTTTTATTTCATAATGTTTATATTGCATTGGCTTCCCTTTCAAATCTATTTGAAAATATTTAAGCGGCCTTAAAATAAACCATTAAAGGTCTAAAAATCGGTCCCCCGTTTTTTTTTTTCAATTTGTTACTTGACTATCAATACTCCTTTTTAATCAAATATTTTTGTTTAACCTGGTCTGGAATTCTAGAGGACACTTTGAAAACCAAATTAATGCTTTTTACCAACTTTAGTTTCCTCAAAAATTTTACCGTTGGAGAGTTGTAAAATATAGCACTTCTGGGCATTTTTGTAAATAAATCTAGATGTCGATTTTTGTCATGTTAATAATCAATATTTGATTGAACAGATATTAAGTAAATTTATTTTTCTTAGTGAAGAGCGAATTGTAGAACTTATTTTTAAATAATGCCGATTTTCAAATAATGTAATAAAATATTTACAATATTTTGAGTTTCGGAAAACGTGTTTATACGATTGGAAATGAGATGAATGGTTGAGAATGTATTCAGTCAGCTTGAGTGTTTTGTCATTGTAAATTAAACTGAATTCAACGTTTGTTTCGCTTATTATTTGAGGCTACCCTAACCTTGCACTATAAAAACAGGCAGAATCACGTCAATACAAAATGAAGCCTGATAGCAATTAATCTACTAGTATAATTAAACTGTTGCACATGCCACAACATAGAAATATTTTATTTATTGCCCTGTCTTTGGTTTATGGTGTTTTCTTTTGTAGAAAAAATGTAAATTTTTTGTGTTCTTTTCTTATACTCGAAATAGGTTTACGTCCACAAAAGGTGTTTTTTTCTCTTAGATTTTACCCTTTTCTCTATATAAAATCTTAAATAAGGGTGTGTTAACCATGTACTCTTTAACAGGGCAACATTTTATTTAAGAAACGAAAAGCCCATTATTTTAATGCAGCCTGCATTATAGAATTATATGTTTTTAAATCCAAGGGATTTTGGAAACTTATGAATACCAAATTGTTATTCCTTTTGAATCGATATACTTTAGAATCATATTTTTTTTTTTGAAGTGTCAGGTAAAATTTAAAAACAAGTATTAAGGGCACATTCAATACGGTTTACATCAGATACGTGAGAGATCGTCGATAATTTTTTTATACAAAGTTTGACAACGGCATTCAATTTTGTTTAAACAGCTTAAGAATTTTGTCCCCATTTAAAGGCGCAGAGCAAAAAACCCAAGCAATTTATTTAATTAAGTCCCCCTCTAGAGATTCAAGATATTTATATATAAATCAATTCTTTCCAAAATATTTAAATTATAAAACTTTTATTTTTAAAACTTTACTAAAACAAAAAAAAACCTTAAAAGAAAAATCCAAATTCTATTAAATGTGACAATATTGTTTGCATTAATATTTGTGGCATAATCTGTTTTTTCTTTCTTTGATACTTTAAGTCACCAGCGAAAAACAATATGTATGAAAAAGCAATGGCAAAGGGACAAAAAGGAAATGCTGAAAGAGAAAAAACAAAATATTTTATAACAAATCCCTTTTGGGAGGGATTTGTGATTGATTACATAACGTATGCTCCCGGGTAAAATTTATTTGGCAGCTAGATTTTTATATTTTTCTAACAATTCCTCACACTTTATGAAACAGTTTTCTGATAAACATCAATAAATTAAGAGAAAGAGGGGAAAAAAGGCATGGTGTTGTTAGAGGGCTTGGGAGGGAAGAGAAGTGTGAGAGTATGTAGGGAATTGTACTAAAAAGTTTTTCTCTTGCAGTTTCTTTTTACATTTCTCATTTGCCAGCTTTAATGAAATGGTGGTAAAAGAAAATCAATCTATGGGGAGAAATGTCATCAAGGTGCATTAGTTAAATTGTGGGTAGTTTTTTTCGGCATCAGAGTTCTCACATTTGTTCAAGCCAATGTGAAAATTTACAAAATCTCCATAATTTCCCGCATATATTTATATCTGGGGATTAATCAACCGTAAAGCAACAAATTGCATTATTTTTTATTTCTCAATAAATAATATTCTTTTGAATTCCAAAATATGTACCAAATTAGAACAAAAAATTCTTAAGGTTAAGTTTGCGTTTGCTGTGATTGATTAAAGCCTTTACATAAGTCCGTCACGCCACACACTATAACCAATTTTGTCTAATTAGACCAAGGTTAAGAAGAGAGCTGACATTTGTTTTGCCTAGCCCAAATTGCACATGTTGAGGGGGGTTACCGCATATTTCGATTCGAAAGAAAACATCAACATCATAATATTTTTTTCGGACTTAAATCGAATTCTATTTGAAGTAATAAAATTACAGAAATTTCTAAAACGAATTTAATAAATATATAATAAAATGTTATTTCGAAATCCCCGGACATCCGCCCTAAAACAAAAAATATCCCAAACAAATTTTTCAATCCCCAAAACAATATTAATATCTCTAATTTGAATAAACCCCTTGAGGGGAAACCTCGCAATCTGACAACACTGTTTGGATAATAAATTAAATCCAAGGCAAAAATAACTTTGTAAAAAAAAATTTTACAGTTCGCCTAAAAGTACACTTAACATTTTTTAATTATGGAAGCCAAAAAAGTAGGCTAAAGTTTTCTTATGTAAAGTTTTTATCCACGTATGTGTGACATTATTTAAATACATATGTTGAAAAAAGAAAGAAAATAAATGTTTAGAACAGAGATGCGGGTTTGTTGTGAAAATCTATCGGCTTAAAAATTACATGACAGATTTATTTTAAATTCAGTACTGCTTCTGACTCACATCTTTTTAGTTTTTGTAGTAATATTTGGTACTGACTGCGTTTCCTTTATCGAATGTAACAAACGGACTACTTGATCTGTTAGCGAAATAGACTTCGAATTCAACTTCAGCGCAACATTCTGTAGTTTCTAACTGTTTCTGAACTCCACCTTTTATTTAGCTCTTGGGAATGTTGTAATGTTTTCCAGACGAAATCCAAATATTTTGCTTGGATGAAACAGAAAAAAGTTCATTTATTAATTGAAAGTGTTGTATGATTTCACCTAAAAATTAAGATTTTCAATTGATACAATCATTTATTTTCCGATTAAAAACTTATTAAAATTTCAAGCTAAAGCCCTGCAAAATCTCTCAGTTGGTATACAGATTTTTTCTGTGTAGCTGGTAGCTGTATAATTTAGAATAGAAGAACAGGGTATATGCTTTCGATCACTGGTTATGAGATTGACAACTGAAGATAAACGTAGACATAATCGCTTTAGCCATTTCGTGTTCTAAGGCAACGTAAGTGCTTTATATGAATCGGGCGATTATTTCATAATACATAATTCTACGTGTGCAGATTATCACTGCAAGGATACTGACAATCTTATTGCAAAAGACAGAAAATTTGTCTTAAGATAAATAATTTTACCAGGAAAAATGCGATCAATTATAGTAGGAAAAGTATCTCAAGGATAAGTTATTTCCAGATCACATTTACGATTAATATACCAGGTTTAAATTTGCTTAAATTGAAATGTTTAAATTCCTTAACCATCTTTTTAAATTAATCTGGTAATATTTTTCAGCAAGAAAAAAAGAAGCGCATTATGTCACAAGCTTTTCTTTGGGATTTAGCGATTAGATAAATTAATTTCTTCTGTTTTTAAGAATATGCACCACGAATTTTTTGAAAACTTATTCAAGGCTTAAAAATGTCAATAGGTGTATTCAGTGTTTGGTGCAACATGTCTAGCAAAAATGCAAATATCAAATTCAACACAAATTTTTGTATTTTGTTGTTGCATTTCATAAAAAAACTACAATATCTATCAAACTTTTGCAAAACCATTTGCACCACACACTGAATACCGCTAATGTAAAATTTATTTAAAAAACTCGCAACAATTCATCGATAAAATTTTAAATATACAAAGAAGATTTCATGAAAAACCGAATTTTAATTCGCTTTTTTGAATGCTTTCCACAGCTTTTAAAGGTTTTGAATTCAAAAGCACAATTCAATGTTTTGTTGTTGAATTCATTGCAATAAAATTGTTTAGTTCTCAACATTTAATTTTCATACATACGTACTTAATTAAAAGTTCGTTGAAGGAAACTTTTTTTTAAAAAAACAAAGACCTTATTTTCATAGAAAAATAAAAAAATAAAATATATATCAAAAAATGACAAAAAACAACGATACTTTTTTTGTTGAAAATATACAAAATTGTTAAACTCTTGTATACAAATATTAAAAAAATTAAACAAAAAAAAAAAAAAAAGATCATAAAAAATCTATTCTGTTGACATTGAAGTGTGTAGAAAGTAAAAAAAAATCAAACAAAATTGGTGCAAATTTCAGCTGAATTAAATTTTTGCCTTAAACAATAAAACTCCCCCAAACATTAAATACCAAAAAGACACTGATTTGAAGCCAAAAAAAATTAAGTGAAATTTTAAAAGAAATTGAAAATAAATTTGTTTACAAAAATTAATGAAAAAAGTTTTTTTGTTGTAGTAAAAAAAGAGGTTTCAAAAATACCTGTGAAACATAAAAAAAACACTTCAATGTTTTAATTATTATTTTTTAAATAATTGAATTTAATTAAAATTTATTTACAATACTACTTTTTTAATTTTTTATACATATTAAAAAAAACCATAAAAAACCTAAATTTTGGAACTGTTTTTTTAAACAAATAATTCTGTTATAAACGTAAAAAATATATTGTTGACTAGTTTAAAGTAAAACTAAATATTAAAATAATTATTAACAGAGAATTAATAATTAATTAATTAGTAAGCAAATAATAAAACTAAATCTAACAATAAATTATTTAAAAAATATATTAAAATATACAAACAGAGAAATATGTTGAAATAAAATATTGAGTAAATAAAAATATATTACAAAACTAGCTCTAAAAAATAATTATAAAATTCTAAATGAAAATAGTAAACATATTAATTATTTATATTAGACACTATTAATTAAAATAAAATATAAAAACAAAATCAACAAGAAACGAATAAAATGCAAAAAATAAGCAATAATAAATATATTTAAAAAATTGAAATTATTTAGTAATAATTGATATAATTTCAACTATTTAAAGCCACTTCTAGACTATATGTTTAATCAACACATGTATTTATGTTGAAAAGTGTGTCACTGTGCTGCCACCAGCATATTGTGTACAGACTACATATTTTCAGTATACGTATGTTTAACAGCTAACAATTTGTTAACGATGCTACAAAACATAAGTATGTGGAAGATTTCAGCATATCGTGTAAACACCACATAATTAGTGCTGACAAATGTGGGCATTTGTTGAAAAGCGTGTGCAAAAATTTTAGCACATGCTATTGCTATTTCCATTATATTTACTCCCTTTTTCTCTTTCTTTGTCGTCATCATTGAAATTAGAGATGGGCTCTGTTCACGTACAAAAAAGCTTGGCGTGATTAAAGAGTTTTGAGAAGTATTTTGAGGAAAGTTCTGAAATGGTGATTACGCGATGCTGCTTACGTATAATAAATACTGCCAGAATTTTTGGTGCTACCATTGCCGCATGAAATACATCAACAGCACCAATACGATTCGAAAATTGCCAATGCTTAAAATTATTTCTTCGCTTTATCAATAAATTTTTCAAGCGGGTTTTAAATTTGTCCGCTTTTATTCAGTTGTTGGCATCTATAACAGTGAGAAAATATAAATAAAGAAAAAAAAAAATGGGTTGGAAGAATGGATCACATATTTGTCATTATTGGCGGTGTTAAACGTGTTCGTTGTAACGGGGCAACAATAAACACAAACTAAAGCCTTCCATTATTCGTATTTGAAACCTGTGGCATCTTTGTTGTTCTTGTATGATTTTTTTTTATTTGACAAATCCAAAGTTTTGCCCTCCATTAATAATTTTAGTTTTAAAATTTGTTAACACATGGTTTTCTTGAATAATATGTATTGGCGAATTCATTTGACATTTACCAAATATTTTGACACAAATGAAATATGTTAGCATGCGCTCAGACGATACAAGTCTTATTGATAAGATGCTTGCATTTTAGACGCGTGAGATGAAGGGAAGAGAAACGAGTAAACTCTTTCATATACCTGAAATTAATTTTGCTTTCTTATTCGTAATGTCCAAAAATCCCACACATGACAGGCATTATGTAAACGTCAAAAAAGTTCAAAAAACAAAAAGTAAGAATGTCAGCATGCGTAGGCTAATTCAACATATCGTCTAAACCCAGCTTTATGAAAATTTGTTTACAGAAATTTCTATTCTTTTTTTTTCAAATGTGATCGATTTGTGAATCCTTTTTAGGAAAAAGATTTCATAAAAATATAAAACAGAGTAATTAAGCACTTTCGAGGGGATGTGACAAGCGAACATGTACGCGAGGGCTTTAATAGAATTTGTTAATAAAGACAAGGAAGCACAAACAATTTGGAGAAAAAAATCTCTAAAATTTGCAATATGGGATTTTTGCACCTAGACACTTCTCTAGCGATATTCGATAGCTTCAATGTCTAATTTACAATACGAGCTGTTCCTTAAAAAGAATTTTTGTCACTTACTACCTGTTTGGGAGGAGAAATTATACATACGACAGTGCCACAACAGGCGTAAGGATACCACCAAATGCGCCCTTTGTATTACTCTATGACCATTCTCCTTTTCAAGTAAACGAAAACATTTGGCTATATTACACTAAAATACTTTTTAAAGCTCAATTAGAACTTGAGCAATTCGTGAGTTATACGATGATTGAGTGACACTTTCTTAGATGTCTGATACACCTGATAACTCGACCTCAGCCAGAGATACACTCGACGACCTTTTTATTTAATTGATGTAAACGATAGAGCAAAGGAAGCTCTTACGGTAGAATTTCGCTCTACGTTTACATATTAAAAGTACTATGTCAGATAAAAATACTATCATGTTTAAAAGTTCTAACGTCTTTATCCAGACATTAATAAAATCTTTCAATGTTCCATAAAGTTTGGCTAGTGAGAAAATGAATACGGGTGGTTTTTTGCTAGGGCGTGCAGTCACGACTTTCGATATTGTCGCACAAGAACTTACAGACTTGAGAAAATACTCCGTATTAGAGGCAGAGGATATGTTCGTGTCCTTTCGCCATAGTTTGAGAAATTTCATTTCTATTAAACAAATTATACTTGTGATGAAATGAACTGAAATATAAATTTTCTACACAATGAAGCAATATAATTTAGACATAGCCTTTTTCAGTGTTTGCTGCAAATGGTCTGGCAAAAGTGTAAATGTAAAATATTTTAGCTTTTTTTATTAAATCCAACAACTAACTCACACAAAATTTGTGTTCATTTTCATAAAAATAGCAACGTTATTTTGCAAGACTTATTGCAGCAAACACTGAATATCGCTAACAAAAAGAATGAAGCTTAATCGATTGAATATCATTTATATACATATTTAATTTCTTTAAATCAATATCACAATTAAATATGTACACAGCCATACATACATACATAAATACAAACACGCCTACAAATACAAAAAATAAATCATTACATTGTAAAATTTACAATTTATGCCGCTACGAAAGATACAAGTAAGAAAATTAATTGAATTAAGAAAACGATGTTAACGAATAAAATAAAAACTAGCGATAATGGAGAAAAAAAATAACATCAACACGAATTTTATTTTACTTTTCAAAAGCGAAACTTTTTCATAGGTTCGTTTGTCAACTAACCAATTTTTATTTTGAAGACATTATCGAAATACAGTACGACCTCGATAATGGCAACTTTTTAAGAATACAGCCTCGATAAGTACAACCTTCTCTGTTTTATTAAATTTAAAGCAATTGTTTAGCAGCATAGTTTTACCAAGTGCTTAAGGTTTCATCAAAGAATCACTCCTAACGACGTTTTCCCTAAGTAAGAGGTAACACTTTTTATTTGTTTTAATCGCGGCGCTTAAAAAAACGTTTAAAATCACAATATTTTTTAATGAACTCTACGCCAATGAGTTAAGTAAGCTTATTGTAAAGTAAACGTCAGTTAAGTAGTGCTGGTTTACATTAAGTTTCCAATAGTTGGTTATTGCAACTTTTCCGTTCCTTTCGGTTGCATAAATCAAGCTCCTGCTGTAGTTGAAAAATATGCAATAAATTAATTTAATTCTTTGTTGACAATAAATATGACTCGTACGCTAGATATCGAAAGATTCTTTGTAAATCGGAGGTTTATTTTTACGGCGCGACAACAAAACAGAAGTAAAATGCACAAACAGGCAGACCAAATGACTGCTGGTCACCTGATTCTCACGAAAGGTTCTGCAGTTGTGATTGCAGAGCAGATCCAACCTATTGCCAATAGTTGCGCTGCGCTATCCCGGTCAAACTGCTTTGTTGAACATGTTGATTTATTTGTCCAATCTCATTTAAGGATGTTCAGCATTCCCGTATGCGCCACAAAACGCCTTGTTGCTGTTTGCCTGCCGGATATTCAAATTAGGAAATGCTTCAGCTTGACGGACGGACACTAAAGTGGCTTTATGATCTAGGGGGGTTACTGTGTATTTCCAATCAAATAGAACAGATTTAAAAAAAAACAAATTTTTGTTGAATACTCGCCTGTATAAATAATAAAAACTAGTTTTATTTCAAACTGGTGATGGAAATCTGAGTAACATTTCTATTATGATCATTTACACGATCACGTATGTACATACACAATCATGGTCACGGAAGTGAACAAAAATTTGCCAGTACTATGGAACCTTTCACAGCAATTTAAAATTTTCTAATTGCAAATAAATATTTCTCATAAATTATTTAATAAAATTTTGCTTGTTAGTTGTATTTTAATATTCCTTCTACTACTTTAATGCTTAAATTTAAAGTAAGAAACGCTCAGTTGAATTCCGCTTTTGCTAAAATATTCTTACAGTCATGCTCATGTGATTAAAAAGCAAAATTACTTACGAAAACCGTAATTCTAATCACCTGGGCGATTGGTATTTCTCACTCAGTCTTCGCTTACTATTATTATTTTTTATTTAATACGTCTTTTTGCTTCTTGCTTGCTTTATTTGTTTTCAGCTGGGTTACTGATCAAAACTAATACGTTCACTACTTGTTTTAATTCCTTGCAGATATTTAATAATACCTTAAGAAAAAAATCAATATTTGGGACTGTTTTCAAAACCTTTATGAAGAGAATTAAAAATGCGAACTATAACGAAAAAATTCAAGAACAAGTTTAAGATAAAATCAAGATTTTTATAGTTTTTTTTTAAGATACGATCCTTCTCACTCATTCTATACTATTGCAAGCACAACACATTGTAAATTAATAGGTATAACCTTAAGATGCTATTGACATTTATTTTATCTCTATTTAATTGATTTCTTTAACCTTTTCTTCCCTCCCACATTAAAATATATAGATTTTTTTTTATGAAAAGCATCAATTTTGTATTCAAATGATAATAATTGTTAATTGATTCTGTTGCCACTTCAACACTTGGCTCAATTCCTTTAACTTAATTTATTTATGTATAAGTTTTTCCCTAATTCAATATTTTATCAATGTCATCATTCAATTTCAATATCATCAATTCAATCAATTTAATTTTGTTCAATATATTTCCGCCACAATTACAACACCAAAACACACACACACACACGAACGAGTACACTTCATATGCACTCACTCACACACCAAGAAATACACATCGAAATAGAAGAAGAAAAAAGGGACTATTCATGTTTTCATTTTATTCCTCCCCATCAAACATGACTGACTGGCTGACTGACTGGGTGGCTGGCTGGCTGGCTGGCTGTTTCGTCTTTAGAGGGTCCTTCATAAATGATTTGTTTATCCCATTAAATTTTCTATTTGGCCCTTGTTGGCCATAACAAAAGAAAAGAACGAAAATAATTTGTCGTGGTTCCTGATGCTCGCTTATTCTTCATACTGTTGATGTTGCCATCTTTCATCGCCATCTTTATATTCTTTATCAGCTCCATCAATACCAGTCTGTCGGCCATTATACATTAACAAAAACAAACAAACAAAAAAAACAAAAAAATCATTGATGAATTGTATTTTGTTATAATTATTTCCCTCTTTTCGCTTGTTTTTTGTTTCTTTTGCTTTTCCTTATTTAATTCAATGTACGAGCAATTTTTCATAATTTACTTTATTACAAATTGTTTTAATTTTGTTTTTTTTTATGTCCTAATATATTTTATTAAATAATTGTATATTAAACTGAAATTGGGAAAAAATATCATGTAAAATAGCGTTCATTATGCTGCAAAAATAAATAAAATTGTTTAAAAAAATACATGTAAAAGACTTAGTTTTGCTTATCAAAAATGTTCTTGAGAGACTGAGATAACTTTGAATCTACTTTGAGTGTTGAGGAGCGGATGCAAAGTGGGATAGTTTCTCCCAAAATATTAAAAAATATTACTCGATTTTTCCTGAAATACAAATAAAAAAAAATGTTTTTTTAATATCACAAAATTTGTTCCCCCCAAAAGATTAGGCTAGATCCATGCAGAGATGGTTAAGGGGGGTTTTCAAATTAGACATCAAATTTCAGTTGCACTGTTAAAGTAGAAAATTATTGCAATCAGAGTCCACATTTTTCACAAGAAAATACATTTAAAAAAGCAACAATTTTACAAGCGTTTTTTTTTTGCATGCACTTTACTAATAAATTTGTAACCTGTAAACTTAAGAAATGAGCTCCAGGGAGCTACTTTGTACTTCGATATGAACACAATGATTTTATCATGTAAAGCCGAATGATTTTCTATTAGAATCTCATTACTCTGTATCTTCCCTGTAATACATAACTCTGATATACTCGTATTCAATTATAACATTCGCAGTTTGGATTAAACCAGATTGAGTTGGAATTTTCTGGAGAACTTTCCCTAATAGTAGTTCTACACTATTTCTTGTTTGTTCCAGTGATGTTGTGAAATCAATTAAACTGAACCCTTATTGGCACCTTAAATTCACAGCTCCGGTTGCCAGTTGCCATCTGTAATATTTTTTTTTGACAACTGGCCAAGCAAATGGATTTTTATTTTTAATTTGGGTCCTTGTAAAGCATTTACGGTTCGCATTATGATCGCAGAATTTTCGGCTGTGGTAACAGTCGTTTGGTGTAAAGAAAAGTCCATCCCTTTTAACACTACAGCCCATCACGTATATCCAATTGTGAATAATTCTAGAAACTGCTGACGGTAGTTATTGTTAAAAGTTCTTAATTATTGCATATTGGAAGTTCGAGGAACCAACTTTGCCATCCCTGTGCATGAGTAATCAATGGGAGAGATACAATTTTATCGAATCATATCGGCTTATATTCCCCTGTTAATATGTTTTGTGTAAACTTTCATAGACTTTATAATTGTGACCATCGCGATCTTTGAAAAAAAATAGTTTCGGATCGAACAAAGTCTACACAATTTTCAATATTAAGTTTTTTATGTTCATATGAGACATGCTCAACGACTACATACGCTGTTAATGAATGATCTTTCTTGAGGTTCCAATTTATTGTCAGGCAAAATTTAAAGCGACAAAAACCAGTAAATTCTGGTCATCTTAAAAAAATTTACTCAAGGTATCCAGGCGCACAATGTAGTTGCCCAATTCACCTTTGATAAGCATAAAATATATCGCCTGTTTAATTCATCTCTCAATATGCCCATTCCTTCACATATTTTGTTGTAGCAATGCCAGTGAGCAACAAAATGTATTAGATTCCGCGTTATAATTTGGCCAAAAAATGCAAAGCTTGATATCGAATGGTAGCGCGAAGAAATAATAAAACAAAATTAAATTTTCGCGTTACGTTAATATATGCTATGCTCAAACCAAATTTACAGAATTAGAATATAGAATGCAGTCTAGATTTTTCGGCTTTTGGAAAAGAAATGCAAATTTCGTATTAAAAAGTGTTTAGAAGAATTCCAAAAAATTTCTTTGCTTACACTAACTTGTGGTAACTTTTACATATTTTCGGTTTAAAAATATTTATGAGTGTCATTTTTGCTAAATGCCAAGTAAATACTCATACACTTTTTTTTTACAATAACATATCACTCGTTTACTTAACGTAACTAAAAAAAGGCAATTATTCGAGATAAACGCGGTTGAAGTTTTCTATTAGCTCATACTACCCAAAAAAGGCAAATTCTCTTCAAATGTGGACGTAGAAAAGATATTAAGATACAGTTTGAACACAAAACAAAGCATGACATAACGAACAATTCTACATCATTAACTCCGAAAGTACATTTTTTGAGTTATGACTTTGTTTGACTAAATGAGCGATATTAAAAAATTTTTAATATAGCTCAACACTTCGGTCATGGTTAAATTGTTTAATACAAAATCTTAAAAAGGCGGAAAAACCAACTGTCATAAGGGCTTAAGAAAGAGCTAGGGCGTATTGGATGTAATATAATTTCAGGCTAAAGGAGAGAAATTTTATGTGAAAAATTATAGACATTTTGAAGTTAACAAAATTTAACAAGTGGTTTTCGAAGACTGAAAAGCGGTCATATTTGTGTGATTGTTTCTGAACTTGCTTTTTGGGCAAAAAAGCGTTTTTTTAGAAAATAGATAGATTTTTTAATTGACTCATTTTGTTATTTGATTTTGTGAGCTTAGAATTTCTGAATATATGTATAAAAGTACTAAAATAAGTACTTTTTTACCTCTGTTGTAGTACAACAATATTAAATAGATGGGCTATGTTTTGGTATTATTTTTGCATCTTGGCCTCTTTCGGACAGAGGTTGTTTATACATAAATGCGCAAACCTGTGTAAAAAAATATTTGTGTGCCAGATTAGTATTTGGATTTAAAAATTTAAATACTTTAAAAAGATGGGCGGCGAAATTTCAACTTTAAAAAAAATATAACGAAAATTCTTATATTAAGGAAATTTTCGAACCCATATGGCCTCTACACCGGATTTCATTCCGATCGAAAGTGAAATTAGATCCATAGAATAAAATAATTGTTGGGCGCAAATTAGATTTTGTTATGCTGCAAGATTGTTAAATTTCCCTAATTAGAATGGAAATGCAATGGATTTTAAAGCGATCGTTTTGAAATGGTGAAATAACTGCCGATCGATAAGCATTTTGGAACCAATATCAAACCTCTGTAACTCGCATTGGAATAGAATTTAAATGGAAATGTCGGTCGATATCGGCTGCCGCAATTTGTCATCAGAAGATATATGTATCTACAGGAATTGAAACAAATAATTAAAAAAAAAAATTCAGGCCCTTATTTTTTATAACGCAAGGCAACGCCAGAATTTATATGGAAAACAAAAATAAATTTCAAATATTTTAAAATTTTTTTTATTGTTTGAAAAAATATATAAAATTTGTTTTTGTTTTCCATTAAAATTCTGGCGTAGCCTTGCGTTTTATAAAATAAGATCCCAAAACAAAATTATTAAAAACGGAATTGAAAATATTTACAAAATAGAAATAATGAGCACCGAACAAACCTTTTCGGTTTTAAATCATTTCAATTTCAAAATTGATTTTCATCACATGCCTGATAAGCCGATCTTTTCAATCTATTGGCAATGAAATCCAAAGAAGTTAAAATAAAATCGATTCTTAATTTAATATTCCGAAATCGATCTAAATTTTTGCAACGCAATTAAATCGTAAATATCTATGAATGTGCGCTTTCTTATTTAAAAATATTATCTATTTTACTTTCCATTTAAAGATTTATCATAAAAAATATGCTAATAATAAGAACAAGCATAAACGGTTGTGTCAAATTAGAAATTAATTAAATAAAAAAAAATTAAATCTTGCAAAAAATTAAAATTTAAATAAAAGATTTTCAAGATAATAATTAAATAATAAGATAGAAAATATTGCAATAAAAATTCCAATAGATAATTAAATTAAAAGTATAAAAAAATATTTAAAAAAAAATCATTTAGAGGCGCATACGAAATCACTTGCAAATACATAAGTTTAAGAAAAGATCTTTTTCCATTTAAATAAAATATAAAAAATATACATAAAATAAGTGAATGAATAAGTGTGCATTTTCTTCCTTTTCTTATATATCAAAATATAAATATAAAATCATTGTAATTGGTCTATAAAAAGATACAAATAAATATTTTTTTTTTAACAAATCTAAATGTGAACAAAAGAGAAAGTAATGAAATGGGTTTATTATACAAGAAGAAATTTAATCAAATTTATAAAATTATATAAAAATATACAATTAATTGTTATGCATAAACATTGTATTCCAATACGAGTACATGTGTGTTATGTAATTCATTTTTACACTTACAACAAATATTATAAATAAAAATAAATCATCATTAAAAGGACATGGGTATTTGGTTTATAAAAATACGAGTTCGGTATCAAAACTAATCGATCTAAAAAAAGGAAACTGAACATGAAAAATCTCGGGATTTTTTAACGTAGATCCCTCTTAAATCTTCAAGAAATGGTCAAGCTTCTCAGTGTAGGAAAATCCTTTAACATCGAGCATTTTCTTCTTTACGTTTAAAAGAAGAAACAACTCGAAGATCCGGCGAATCTGCTTATAGTGAAAATCATTAATTTGTGTCACTGCAATAGCCATGGTTTTAATTCCGGCATTCTAGCGCCGACCTCGTATGTTTCACCACTATATGATTATTATTTGTCCCCTTAAAAAAATTATTAATTATTCCTGTTTTTTATTAACAATTTGGCACATATCCTTTTTGTTCTGAAAATGTTTAGCCATAATTCAAAAATTTGCTGTAACCTACCTACTCGTATATGAAAAATTTAACAGAAAAATTCTTAAGAATTAAATAAGCTGTACTTGTGATGAACATTATAAATAAATATTTTTCATTTATAATAAAAAATATTTAAACGAAAATCTAAATGTTGTCTACAAAATTAAAATGAATAATTAAATATATAGAAAAAGTAAAAACCTAGTAGAATTTCTAGCCCACATAAGGCCATTGATGGTCAGAATATTTCATTACCAAAAACTACTCAAATGTATTTTAAGAATATATCCGTGTATCTAAAATAATAATGCAACGAAACATTTAAAATGATAAAATTAATAGTTAAATTTAATAAAATGAAAAAAAAAATATAAATGCAATAAAACGAAAATTTTGAAAAGTTTACTGAAGATATTGAACTTACCAAAATATTCCTCTTAATCTATTTATTTTGAATTGAAAATATAATAATATTCTTTAAATTTAAATTTGACAACCTAAAAGTAGGCCACACATTTTAACTGTTTCCCCCGTCTTTAATTTGATTGAATGAAATGTAGTAGCTTTTGTGTTTACTTTACAATTAAGGTTAATGAAGCATATTTTTATAATTTCCTTTATTTATTTCTGTCTTTAACGCGAAGATGTCTTGAAAAAAATTATAAAGTTTTTTCTCCTAACAGTCGCCCTTTTAGTGTAGAAATTCTGACGAATATAAATCAAGAATTTATGTTACAAAATAATTATTTTCTATGTTTACTATGTCCAACTTTTGTATTTTGTCTACCACGAACTCCCAAGTTCTCTACTGGGCCCACGCAACACCTATTTATTGATCTTTTCACTAAAAATATTTAATTTGAAGTCTTTGATTTCCTTTATCCCTCCCCTTTATTCAGGGCCTGTGGAAATTCTTCTTTACCTAATTAAAACAAAGCTGGCGATGCAAGCGATATGAAATCTATCGTTATCGTTTCCGTTATTAAAATAAAACAGTGTTTAAAAAATGCTTGCTGCGAAATAGCAATAGCACAGAAAAAATCCTGAACTTTGCTAGAAATTCTAGACGTTTTATTGTCATTAAAAATGGTTGTGTTGTTGAAATTAAATACAGTCTAGCAATAGCTAAATCAAAAATAATTTCTATCACAAAACAGCACTTCTATCTTATTTATTTATTTATGGTATTGCTATGCTCGTAATGCTACAGCAACTGTGCTTTGCACTACCAGGGAATATATAAATACACGTAGTTTGATTTATTAGTTTTTAAGTACCGGGAATTCCATCGTAATTATTGTTTATCCTGTAGTATTTAAGTAAGTAAAAAACAAATCCTTACCGTATAAGAAATTGTGATGGAACAAAATGTACAAATGACAAGAGCAAGAAATGTTGCAGCGCCTATTTTCCATTCCTGTGCTGTTTTCAACAACAGCACAAACACAGTTAAAGAAATATCGTAAATATTTTGCATTTGCTGCTCCTGTTTAGAAATGGATTTTTATATTTTTTTAATTTGCTTCCAGCAGGCTGCGGCATAGAACAGCAGCAGCAGTGTTTGCCGTCATAATTGAGCTCTTGCTGTTGTATTTTTAGTACAAGTTTCATAGCAGCAGTAATATCAATTTTACTTTTGCAATTTTCTAAACCTTGTAAAAAACCTTTATTTTCTCATGTCGCTTGCATTATTTTCAGAATTTCAGTTTTGGAATACTCCCATAGTAGATGTCTGTTATACCTAAAAATTCAATTGTTTTTTAGCTCTTAAAACTATTCATGAGTTTTGAGAAACTTTCCATTTCCTGACTTGATATTTATTAACGTTTCCTATAAGCTATTGAAAATTGAGAACTGCTAAATTGCTACGCACTTCCATATTACTCCGTCGGCTGCTAATATTCAAAATGTCTCAGATGTCTGCGTTCACATACTTGTCCCCAATAAACATGATAGCTGTGGTTAAAGCCTAGATTGTGGCAGGGTAGAGATAATACCACCGGAATCGATCGAAATCGAAGCGAGGCCCTCCGCATGATTACTGGCTGTGTGGCCTACCTTCAAATTACGTGAAGCCGCTTGCGCCGTTGTGGAGTTGCATAGCAACACAATACGTCAGCAGTACGGCAGCATTTCAGTTAATCTTCATTGACCATTGCTACTTAAATTGTGCTATAAGATGACCAGATAAGAACGATAGGAGGACAAATTTAAATAAATTAACAACAGTGTGAGACATAAAATTGATTACGGTTTAATTTTGAACCCACATATATGCCATTATCTAGGGAATAGAACATCATTCAAATGCTTTGGTAGCAGTGCATGAAAATGATTCTTTGGCCAAAATCTGGACCTGCGGCCAATATTTCTAGCACCCAGTTAGCGAACTCTAGGCGTTATCTATGCTCGTCCGGCTTTAATTCTTGCTTCAGCACAATCTTCTACGGATGTAGGTCCAAATCCAACCACAAAATAATCCGGTTCGACGCCCTGACGATGCGGAATTCAGCTGATCGGCGCCGATTCGACATTTCTGAGTTGTCTTCGATACCAATATCGCGCTGATGTTTGTCTGGTTAATGATTCAAGGCTTAATAGAGTGTACTCACGCTTAAGCTTTTCCATGGTTCGACGAATTGTCTGCGCCCTGCAGTCATGATGGCGGTTGATCACAAGACGAGGTTACCGTTACGTATATAAAACTGAGACGGAGTTTCGATATCATTTTTTAAAAATAATTTTTACACACGTTTGGCAGGCTTGATGGCATTGGTAACTTTAGCAGCTTGTAAAATATATCAATTGGAAAAACTATAATTACTATTTGATCATCCAATATAATGGGGGCCGTGGCAAAAGCATGTAATCAAATCGTAAGATCTCCGTCGGATCGCCCGTTGTGGTAGTTAAGTGCCGATACAACTTTTGACCTAATTTCTAGGTTTAACTTAGTTCCCAGTCTTTCTTTGCCACTCAAATAAAGTCGTTCAACCTTTGAATTTATTTAATCTATGATTAGTTAAACAACATGCCTACTGGTTGATAGATAGCGAATTTGATAGGAGAAAACAAAACGTAGACATATCATTTCTTAACAAACGTTTGTGTTATTTGGATTTTTATGATTTGTTTTAAACTGACAGCCTTAAGTTTATCTTCATTTACCTTAATTGTATTTTAACTAAAGAGGACTATTATTTCCTTAAAAAAAATGTTCAATATTATCCGTGCAATACAAGTCTCCTTAAAAACTTTTAATTTGTTTGAAAAATTCCAACAACTACTTTCGTTGGTTCTAAAATGCCTTGCAAAGAAATTAAAGGATCTTAATTACTCAAAATTAAAAAACCAAATGGTAAATTAAACACAAAGCCACCGAAACTACAACTAACAGTGAAAACAAAATGTTTTCCTAAAAAAAAAATAAATATCCTTAAAGAAATTTAAACAATTTTTTTCCTGAAAATGAGATCAAAATGTGCTGAATAAAATAAAAGAAATACAAACAACAACAAAAACCAATTGGATAAATAAAAAATTGCTACATATTGAATGGTTTCAACCAATTTAATTATAAAACAAAAAAAAGATTAAAAGAAATTGTTGAGTATTTTTAGTAAAAACCAAAAGACCTTTAAATACAAAATAATATATAAATTTTATAAATATATTCGAAAAAAATCTTGTTTGTTGAATTTTATACACGTAAATGAACAAATAATGAATTATTATTGAATTATATAAAGGAAATTGATTTTATACACTTGAGTTTTTAGAAGCCATATTGAATTTTTGAAGTAAACTAATGACTTTAGTTTTGAGGTAAAAAGAATTTTCAATGCGCTTTTCTAGTTAAATTTTTTTTTTCATATTAATTGCGAGGCTTTTATTGTACATTTGCATATTTTATTCCTAGCTTTTACTGAACAAGCTCTCTATGCTTGTAAATATTTTCGCATTTTTTTTATTAATTAAAGCCACATTTTTTTCAGTTTAGCCAGTGCGAGTGATTGAAGTATTAGTATTTAATCGTCCGTGTTCTGACAAACACAATTCACATAACATTTGCAAGAAGAAAATCGCTTGATAAGCGGCGCTCTGTAGTTTACAATCGCAAAAAGTTTGGTAATTTCAACTCGCTGGAGTAAACAGAAGTAAACTGATTTATTTTGCTTAAACTAACTAAAGTGACTATAACATGATACACGAAATAAATTGGAAATAATAGAACAACAAAAAATTAAAAATATATATTTGGATTTTATTGTTTGTGTTTATTATTCTCCTGAATACTGGTGATTCAAATAACCAGCTGGTCGAAATGATCTTCGTAAATGCAAATTAAGTCCGTAAAATACGTAAAAACAAATTTGGCGATTTAAAAATCGCTCGTAATTTTAAAATCGCGTGATTGTCAGAACATGGGGGCATATAAAACGTATTCACCACCCGCTCTAAAGCCATCTTCTGAGTCATTTGTACCTTGTTGAGTCGTTTTAAAATTGCTTGTTGTGTCTCTTCCAATAAGCAAGAATCTTCTTCTATTTGCCACCTTTATCACAGGGTAACCAGAGCTGACAGCTTTGAAGTATGATAAAAGCAAAAAAATCGTTTTCTAAATTTGATTTTATTGTTGAGTTGTTTCAGTGAATTGAGATATTATTTTAGATAGGTGGCAGCAATTTGACAACAATTAGAAAAACATCAAGCAATTTTCAATTCTAGTTTCTGTGTTGTTGTAATTGTTTTAACATGGTTACCACTTTTTAGATATGTTCTGTCAATTGAACGAACTAGTTCGTGACTGTAGGAACGAGTTATCAGCTTCTTTCAACACCCATGTGTACCCTGTGCCCCTATGGCGCTTCTTGAAGTGAAAAAGCCGCAACAATTCTTTTTCAAGCTGAAATAAATGATAGAGAATGTCTTTCAAGTGCAGGGATAATGCTTCTAATGTTTTCAACTACCACTCATCGCCGAAAGAAAAGTTTAAGCCCCTTCATTTCTGCTTTATGTTTAAAAGATTTATTTCAAATTTTACGAAAAAATAAACTTAATTTTCTAAAAGTAATAGTATTAATATTATTTCTAACAGAAGTAAAATCAATAATATTTCTAGAAACCTTCAACTTCTCTCTCTCTCTCTCTCTCTCTGTTTGCATCATCCCTTTTTTCCCGTTCTAACTAAACCTAAACATTACTAAGCCTAGACACTTTAATTGGTAGAAATCTCAGCTAAAACCAACTGCATACTTAAACTTGGCGATACAAAGAGATAAATATTTGTTAGAAAAAGAATATATAAATCTAAATCTTCCAATTAAACACATAAGAACTATTTAAATAATACACCAAACCTATTAGTTTTTCTCTAGAACATAAAGGAAAAACCTTCTAACCTTAAAATTCTAACCAACTTAGCTTAGTAGACCTTATTTATCAAAACCAAAAAGAATAAAATCAAAACTTTATTTCAAGCTCTAGCCCACAGATTGGAATTGTTCTTAAAATCAAACAGAAAACAATATTTTTTTATAATTTATAAACACTTTTTTTTAGCAAAATATTACAAATACTTAAAATGATAACTAAAAATTAACTAATAACCGAAAGAGAAGGAAAATTATTTAAAAAAAATATTTTTTAAAATTTAAAAAATAAAACTGGTAAAAAAAATATTATAATGAAATGAAAAAAAACACGAAGACAAACTGAAGAGAGTAAAATGATATAAATGCTGATCTCTACTGTGTTCTAAAACTACGAAATTATTTAAAATAAAAAAATTAAAACACATTTTGTCATAAAACAACAAAAACTAAATTTGAATATTAAATTATTAATTAAATAAATTATAAACAAAACCAAATATAATATTATACACAATAAAAAGTAATTTAAATAAAACAATTAACTATAATATTAAATATATATTTTTTTCTCTATTGAGATAAACATTAAAAAATGAAGTAAATAAAAAATATTAATAATAAAACAAAATATTAAAAAAAAAAACAATTGGTGCATGGATGAAATGGAAGAAAACATCGTACGTAAGGTCTGACATATTTTTGACAAAAATTCCATCAACCCATTACCGAATGGATAATCATGCTGTAGTTTGTTTAAATTATTTAAATACTGTATGAGTTTATCTAATACTTCTAATCGCTCGGTTAGCGAATCAAGAGCAATAAGTGTGCAGTGGCTTAAGTAGTTGGTGCATTGACTATTAAGCATTTGATAGCAGACATTTGCCTGTGTTCACCTTCAGCACCTTCCTTCCTCCGTACCATTCTAGAACACCAAATAGTCGTCGAAGTAATACGCCTACCTAACACCAGAGGTCCTGTAACACTGTTTCAAAAATAAACATAAGGCGCAATGCAAAGTTGTTAAAAACTGAAGCTTTTCTATTCCTTCTACTTTCTTACCGTTCTACTTTATTAGGTTAGATTAGGTCGAGGGGCATTCGTCCCTTGCACGTAGGCACACACCTGGGTCAGTACTTCGACCCGTTTCGCGTTCTCCAAAGTCCCGACAAACCTCCTAAGTAGTTGCCACTCAATGCCTCTTAGAGACGTCCGGTATGTCTTGCGCTCGTCACAATATGTAGATGTGCTGTACGGAGCCTCTTTGTCCAGTCTTTCAGCTCGACTTTTGTGGTCTCAAGCGGCTTGGGGGTACTTAAATCCATATCCTGGAGCTCTCTGATCTTAATTGCTAGACCATTTCGTTCGTTTATCGCTTTTTTTCATTCAAGAATCGTCCTGGATTTATCCTATCAGATTCTAGTGCCTTTATTGTTATTTGTTATTTAGACACTCCGTGAACCGCTTCGAGCACCGTGTTATGATCGGAAAGTCGAAGGTATATTTCGGTCACTGGTTGCTCAATAAATATCTCTAAACCCGTCATATGCCCTAGCTTAGAGCATAAAGGTTGTATCTTACTTTCCTTTTAAAAGCACTATGTTCAGACATGCACCTTAATTGCACAATTACTAAATTTACTCAATTAAATCCTTAATTCAGATCAATTTACTATACAAACACAGCAATAATAAATTGAGCTATTGGTACTTAGCGGCATCATAGATTGAGTATATGTTCACCTGTGAAACGCTAATTGGGTAAGCTAAATTGGATATGTGTGTCAACACCAAAGTCTATAACTCAATTTAAAATTTAATTGTATTAATTAAGGTGCATGTCTGTACATAGTATAAGAAAGTTTGATTGGCAAAGTTTTGCCGGACATAAATAGTATTGATGCTTGGTCAGGGTGTGCTTACTATACTCTACTATTCAGTGAGCATTCGACACTGATGTCAGCTTGCCTATGGGAATCGATATTGATAGCAGTTTAAACAAATTAATGACAACAGCCAAGAATCCTACATGGGTGTAAATTTCAAAAAAAAAAATTAACTTATCGTCAAACTTGCAAACGATGAATGACACTTAAGAAATATTAAAATAAATTGCGAAAAACCAAGACCTACAACAACTGGATTTTTTCAAAATATATTTTTATTTAAAAATAAAAGAAGGCATGATAATTAAAATTTAAACAATATTAAACGTCTGCCGGTCAACAAATAAAAATAATAGAAATAATAAATGAAAATGAACCCAAATTTAATTTGTCAATAAATTAAAGTAATAAAAACAAATATGCTATTGAATTAGTAAAATATTATTTAAAAATAATAAAATATAAAACTAAAACCACTAATTCCCTTTGTGGAACATAAATATAGGCAGACCTTCTACATAAGATTTAAGGAAAAATATTAAATAAAATAAAAAAAAAATATACATAACTAAAACTCCCCTTTTTGTAAACGAAATGCAAAGATATGTAGTACAATGAATAAAAATATAAAATTATTTAAATAAAAAATTTAGTAAAAAATTCATCAAGCAAAAAAGAAAATAAAATAGAAAAGTAAATAAGAAAAAAATTATACATATATTAAAATTATAAGTAATTATTAAAGGCTGTAATTTTAAGTAAAAAATATTTAAAAAAATATTCTAGCAATACATGATGAAAACATACAACTAGAAATGATCATACTTAAGATAACTAAAGAAAAAAACAAAAAACAAAAAAGAATTCAATAATTAAAATTAAAAATAAAAAGTCACCGATATATTTAGAAAAATATTAAGAAAATATTATACATTAAATACTATAAATAAATAACAACAAAATATATACATAAATAAATTATATTAACTAAACAAATTCTACTTATAAATAAATGTATGTATATGTAATAAATATGAACGTAAAAATAAAAAGTATAAAAAAATAATGGGAAAAAAGTTGTTTTCATTAATTATTTTTATACAATTTTTTAAAAGGGGGTAATTTTATCAGGTTGGCTAAAATGTCGCAATTTTCAGCAGGTAAGAATTAGGAGTACAGCTTTTTCAAAGTTTTTTCTCCAATAGGCGATCGATACTATTTCCCACGCGCAAAAAAAAACACGGTTGAGGTAACCGTAACATTATGATTGAATTATATGGTTGTTATCGAATCATATTATTATTGTTGGTAATAATAAAGGGACAGTTTTTAGAACCATAATGTGCTTTCCGCCGGGAAGGTATACTACTTTGTTTGTTTATAATTTTTTATTAAATGAGAGAATGGATCGTTTATTGATAAATTATGTATTGAATACAATATCAGATAAATGTCTGCCTCTGTTAGCCTCACGAATGCGAGCCTTTTTGAACAAATTTTTCATTACATTCTCACATATTTCACGCGGTATTTCCTTAATTTCATCACGAATATTTTGTTTCAGTTGCTCCATCGTTTCTGGTTTGTTTTACATAAACTTAGTTTTTCAGATATCCCCACAAAAAGAAGTCCGGAGCAGTCAAATCAGGCGACCGTGGAGGCCAATCAACATCACCATTCCTTGAAATAACTTGTTGTGGAAAGAGGTCTCGCAGTAATTCCATTGTCATCCTGGATGTATGCAATGTAGCACCGTCTTGTTGAAACCACATGTTAGTCAAGACTAAAGCATGCAGTTGTGGCATTAAAAAGTTTTCAATCATATCACGATATCGCTCCCCATTGACAGTTACCGTTACGCCGTTTTCGGTTTCAAAGAAGTAAAGTTCAATGATTCCTCCTGGCCAAATTGAGCACCATGCAAATGTGACTGATGAATAATTTGAGGGTTTTCCATTGCCCAGAACCGACTATTCTGTTCAAATCCATTCAAATGAAAATGTGCCTCGTCACTCATTTTTTCATAAAAATCGGGGTTGTCATGGGCGAGCTGTAGCGTCCTATGTACGGCGGCGTAAATGGTCTTCTGGAAGAAGCTCTTGTGTCAACGAATTCTTAAAGGGAAACAAATGCAAATCTTTGTGCAAAATTGTGGCCAAAGTTGTTCTCTGAAGAGAAAGCTCCTGAGCACGGTGCCGAATTGAGGTTGACGGATTGTTTTGAATACTTTTTGGAACAGCAGTAATGTTTTCAGCCGATCTTTCAGAACGTTGTGGTCCATGCTTGGGTCTATCATATACATAAATAGTGTCTCTTGTTGGCACGTTGTTTCGCCCAAAATTTTCATGTAACTTTCTCATAGTCACAGTAATCGATGATTGAATTTGATAAAATATTTTAACGATTAAAACACGTTGGTTTACCGAATATTTTTCCATAATAAATTTGCCTCGTCTCTGCTTCACGACTGCCAAATATGTTTAACAAAATGGCGGCAAAACAAAGTAGTAGACCTTCCCGGAGGACACCCTGTAATCAAATCATTTACATTATAATCATGTTATAAATAATATAATCATAATATTGTATATTTCAAATAACCATGCAATGATATTCGGTGCTGTTCTGTATTTCGAATTAGCAATACGAGTATTCGAAAGTGGAAATTTCAGAATGAAGGAATTAGAATAAGTTTCTCTTACGTAAAACTTTATTAAAATGTTAAAATAACAATTTTGTATTAAAATTCTAAAGATTTTCTTATAATTTTCATTTATTTTTCAAAATGAATTATAAATCGAACGTGGAACTTCTGCAGAGACTTTGCTTATTAACGTAACCGACAACATCATGAGTTTTCATAAAAATTGTCTAAGAATTTCAGAAAAAGGAAAAATATTTCTGGAATACAGAACAGCTAAAGTCCAAATTATTTAATTCCGAGGGTTTTCACAATTCCACACATTTTCGTTCCACTCGAATTACTGGGACGATTTAATACACTTGAAACACAAATACAGTGTAACCTCCCTTTAAGCAATTACTAGAAATTTGGGATGTTATGAACCCTGATGTTGTGGGGGAAACCGATTAAAAAATTACCATGCCTAATTTTCTTTTGAAACTTCTCCAACAATGGATATACTTTGATATCTTTTCACCACAAATTTTAAGCAACATTTAAATGGTGTCGACTCCTAAAATTTGCAAACCAGCTTCTTCGCGACTGGGACATTTCTTTTTCAGGATATTCAGAAACTCTTAAAACTCTCGCGTTTACCCGCCCCAGATTTGCAACAAATTTCTTAAATGATTGTTAATTTTTTTTAATTCAACAGACTTTTGATTTATGCACTTTGTATTCATTGCAAATCATTTTCACAGGTACCCCACTTTTAAAATGCTTAAGATTATCGCTTTTTCGCTTTATTGTAACTTTAAAAAATTTTGTCATACAAATAGAATAAACTTTCGGGAAGAATTTTTTTAACTGAGCTTTTTTCGAAAACAAAAACAACATGGAAATTTTTTTTTGATTTCGAGAATGGCGGCAACTTAAATTAATTTTGTAGTAGAGTTTTTTCAGTAGCACGAACTAGTTCGTTCAATTGAGAGATTATTTCAAACATGTGGTCGCAAAACAAGCAATTGTGTATAAAATCAAAATAAATTGTATGTTGTTGTGAAATTTCTACCTTTTTAAAATAATCTCTCACGAACTAGTTTGTTACCGACATAACTCTATTTTGTACGTAAACATAAGATTGTATGTAACCAAATTATTAGCACTGAACCTACACAACTGAACCAATCGATGCTTAACTGACAGAAAAGCATTCAACCAAGTTCAAGAACAACATTTTTTCGAACGCAAGCATAGTATTGAGTGCTTACTAGTCTCACTTTGATTAAACACACGAAAAACAATTCATATTATGTTTATTCATAATATATTATGGTCAATATAACCTTGTTACAATTTTTATAAATTGTTATCACTTAATGATCGAATGTAGACAAAAACAAAAGTTTCGATTGAATGTAACAAAAGTATGGTTAAAAATATTATAAGAATAACTATAATCTGTTTCCCGCAACCATTTTATATTATATTGTGTTATTTATCCAACTAAATTTTATCGCGAGAATGAAAGTTAGCATTATTTTTCCCAAACTTTGCGTTCATTTGTTTTCTGTAGTGAGCCTTAAAGTCTTGATTTGTACAATTAATTCGTTTTTAATGTAAATTGAAAGAGAATAATCTACATTTTATAAGTCGTGCCATTGTCCGCAACTAGGTGTGTAATTACGGTCCCAGTACAAAAAAATGTTGAGCCAGTCAAAGATTGAAAGAAAAAATTCAGGAAAAAAATCTTTGCCACGACCCTGGATACCTACCGCCTTTTTAGTTCTTTTTTGTACACCACGTCCCTAGCCGATCACAACATATCTCATATCGTTGTTAATGGTTTGAAAACGACTTCAATTTCGTATTTGGTGGTTCTTCAATTGGGTGACAAATTCTAGATAAAAATTCTTGATATCACTTCTGATATCTCAACTAATTTTTGATCCTAGGGGATGACTGGCTCAACGTTTTTTTCACGATCCTACTGGCGATACAAGCAGGTA
The DNA here is from genome assembly GCA_963932375.1 of Phania funesta. NCBI lineage: Eukaryota > Metazoa > Arthropoda > Insecta > Diptera > Tachinidae > Phania > Phania funesta. Next base: position 65,464,599 of record OZ010656.1, on the reverse strand, counting down.
TCTAAGCTGTGTGCACTGCGTTTTCTTTTCTAAAGAAAAATGCTACATGAAATTGAGTAACACTTTCTACATGTTGCCCACATTTTCGCTGATGAAAGGAATTTAACCATGACAGACCGTCGGAGGGCTTTAATTACTAATTGCATGATTTAAGAAAAAAAAAGTTCTTTAATCGCCTGCTGAGATGACTAAAAAGAATGCTACAAAATTCAGCTTTTCGAGAAGTAAATGATATTTCAGAACCATTTCGATGGATTCTACAATAGAGTGATGATCCTGCAGATAATGCCAGAGCCGTAAAATAATTTATTTCGACCCAAAATGGTCGCCTTTTCTAACCCCAACTGAAATTGCAATTTTGACTTGAACTTATAAAATTTTACCATTTGCTCATATCAGTTCATATAACTTCTACAAAACATTGAAATCCAAATGCGAAGCAAAATTTTTATAATGCACTAGAAAATTCTGCTTTGAATCATGCCGCAAACAGTTCAAAGATATTGTGAAATAATTGTTTGTATTTCATTTTTATACTATGTGTAGACATGCACCTTGATTACGCAATTTAAGGCCTTAATTGAGCTCAATTACCCAAATAATAAATAAATGGAGCAATTAGTAATTAATTACATGACAGTTGTCAAACTCAGTATAGAAAAATGAAAATGTCAGCTGAAATTGACGATTAGCAAATTGTCATCAAAAATACGGTTTTAAATATTTGATTTCGGTTAAAAAGATTTAACATCTAATTTATTTTAAAGCCAACCTTTTTCCATTTTTCCAAAATGACAAACACAAGTTTTCACGAAAAAAATTAATACATTTGTAACGGTAACATGCTAATTGCTTATGCTAAATTGGGTAGGTGTTATCGACACCAAAGCCGATAACTCAATTTAAAATTTAATTGCCTCAATTAAAATTAAATAGCGAGAACGTGTATGTTTTCAAAATGATGCCTTAATATACTTTAAGGTTATATCGTTTTGTGCAACATTGGCCGACAATTATTTTAATAAAATTTACTTCGTATCGATTCGCTTTACTACCTTCAGATTAACAATGAAACTATTGAATTTTTACACTTTTTATAAATTTATTTTATTTATAAATATTCTTATCAACTATTTAGTACAATATTTCTATACAAAAAGAAAAAATTATTTGTTCGCAAAATTCACGTATCACAAACGTGATCGAGTAAAGTTAAGTGCGCTTGGAATGTAAGGCAAAGTCCATGAGTGAACTTTTCACCCCTCTACGTGGGTTATGAACAATAATTTTCTTTACAACAATAAAAATTTACACGAAAACACACATATACACACACAAACTTCCTTCAATCGCATTATTAATATCACACAAAATTAGTAATTTAACAGAAACCCTTGCGACTTTTGCGTCTTAGTCGTCATGTTTTATTCTTTGGAAATCTTGATTGAAACGTTGATTTTTCATCTCCGAGGGCATTTGATGCGAACGATCAAACTCACAAGTTCTATTGTATTTGACCATTCTACCACTAGAACCGGGAGCGGCGCGCCAGTAAGAAGTTTGCATTGCATGACGTCCTGCTATGTAACGGGTGGTGGCTCCCACTAAGGCGTTGACATTGTTGGCTGGCATTTTGAAGGTTTTACAAGTAGATAAAAATTTCGGAACACAAAACAAATTGTTGCTTTAAATTAAATTAAATTAATTTTATATTTTTAGTTCTAATTCACGTTATAGTTGATTTGTTTCTGTTGCCTGATCCAAAGAATCGTTTTCATTTATAAGTGCATGTTGTTTTTTATTTAATCTTTAACGTTTTTGCTTTTATATTTTATTGTTTTCTGTGTTTTTTCTTTTTGTTTTTTGTTTTCTCACAATATTTTCACAAGTTGTTATCATTTTAAACGATCGTTTGATTTACTTCTCCATACACTAACTACTTCTCTTTATTACACTACGTGAGACATTATTTCATTGTTGTCTTTTTTATTTGTTGTTACTCGTATCTGATTATTTAATTATTTATATTTTTGTTTTGGTTATTACAAGAAAATACCAGGTTTCCTTGGTGGGATGTGTAATAGAGATTATGTTTTATTTGTACGACTGCAGTGTTAATTTAGTAAAAGAATGTTGCGTTTTTTTTAACCTCACTTAACAGAAGCTTGCTTATGGTTCTCGTTGCTTTCTGATTTGCATTCTTTTGACTAATAAAAACCAGTTGGGCTAGGGACGGCCACTATGCATTGTGTTTTAACTGGGCAATTCGGTTTAAATGTTTCTACACAAAAAGAAAAAAACATTGTGGCATGGTGAAGACAACCATATTATGTTCCCTGCAAAAATGTTTTGGAGCAAACATATAATGGTTATTTGAAAACATTATAAACATTACTTCAGTTGTGATAAACCAGTTATTGCTTAATTTAATCATTAAATGATTTTCCTCAATTAAAATTGCATCAGGGTTGAGTTGAACAATGCAATTTTTTGTCAAAACTCTAACCACAAAAAAAATATATATAAACTATACAAAAATAATATAATATCTTTAACCATAAAATGGTCTTTTAGTGTTTCATCTTACTATGAGAGTGCTTTGGCTTTAGCGTGTTGACTATTAAACATTCTATAGCTTTCATCAGCTGTTCGTACCTCAAACGCAGCTAATTAGTTACACGATTTTTTTACGTTTCTATCGTTCTTAGGGGATCATATTATTATTATCAATTATCATAATATGTTGATCTTAGATTGTAGTTACCTCAACCCAGCTTTATTCAAAGTAAAGTTGTCCGATGCTCTGGACTGCTATTTCCCTAATTTCCTTACAGTACATTCTCTTCTATGCGCGGTTGTTGTCCATTATCGGTTAGAAGCCGAATTTCTTGAGTGCTTCTGTTGAGGCTTGAACATGCATTGTTTATGCAAAATTATACTATATTGGTTCCTCGTGAATATCACAGCCACTTCTAGAAGAGATTCCTCCTATCGCTTGCATTGATTTAAATTTTAAAATAACATAAATAATAATTAAGTATATTCGAATAATTTTGTTCTTTGCATTTTGCAATATGCAGCCTAATTCGAGTCAAAAGGTATCGAGTAGTTCGAACTAAAATGGTCTTAAAAATAGTTCATCCAGTACTATGAGTATTTTAAGCATATCTTATTTAGTCTGAAGAGTATAAGAGAAACTGAAGAGATTTTGAGCAAAAGTCAGTGTTGCTAACTCTTAAAGAAAACCAAAGCACCGTAAGTAGTTCTTAAACGGATTAAAGAAGTAAAAGGTCACCAAAAATAGCAACAGAGAGGTGAAAATAGAAGTATTTTTTTAATTTTTGAAAACTTGCTAGTTCAAAATAAAGAAGAGAGTTAGAGACCATAAGACAGTTTTATTAGAATATTTTTGCTACCGTGCCGTAAAAATTTGTTATACAGTAGAAACGCTATAATTAGTACCCCGTTAATTTAAAAATCGAAGTGTATCATAAGAAACCTTTACAACATCCCTTTAATTCGTATTAATCGATATATTTTTTGTCTAATCGCTGAATCGTATTTTTTTTATTTTTTATTTTTTGTAAAGCAAGATCTGCGTAACTCCTTGTAGAGTAAGGCGTTCGTATTTCCGTGCTGTTTTTTGTTATTTTAGCCTCGATATATCGAAATCACGTTATTTGTGAAACCCCTGGAATTCTTGAAAAATTATTGGTCCCTTGTAATTACGAATTAACAGGATTATACTGTATTACGAATACTTTCCCCGGCTAATAAGAACTAAAAAGCACAAATAAAATATCCAAAAAGCACCGACACTGCAACACTGGTAAGTATCTTCTACCTATATTTGTTGAATATAAAATTTTGATAAAATGTGATGAAAGGACTTTAAAAAATTTAAAAAAAAAAAAACATTTTCTCAGCATTAAAAAATGTTTGCCGAAATTTTGGTGAATGGGAAATTCCTCTTCGTTCTTTTAAACCGAAGATTTCAAAAGTGTTTCAACAGAATGAAAGATTAAATCGTTTGGTCTTAATAAAAAAAAACAATCTACTACTAGCGACATAAAGGAATGACATTTAAGTCAATTGAAATTATTTATTTAAATAAGTTCTTCGTTCAGTGACTATTTGCACACTTTTTCTTTGGTTCGTAATTATGAATGTATGTATGTATGTATGCATGTATGTATATATGCCTGTATGTATGTAAGAATGTTAAAAACCATTAATTATAAAACATCTATTAGATGATCCCGTTTAAATTCATTTCCGCCTTCTCAAACTAGTAATTTCTAATAACAACTGTATTATTTCTTGTCTATTACATCATTTTACATATCGCACATTTGCAGCAATAACGTCATAAGTCAATAAATGTCAACTTAAATATATCATCACTAGTACATTCAGGTTTGTTCAAAAGAAGTGGTGAATAGCGGGCAGTGTACATTCGATTATCGAAAGTATCGTATATCCGAAGTTTTAAGATTTTATTCTGAAACCAGGAGCGTCATAAGTAGAATTCAGAATACTTTTGAAGCTATAGAGAATTGTTCAAGCTTTAATTGACATGGACATCTTCAGCACATGTTACTTAACTAAACTAAATATTAAGGCCATCTAAATGTAAAAAAAATTTAGTACAAATTTGAAAATTTTAAAACTGATCTCCTGAACAATCCATAATTTTGAGTTATGACAATGTTGCAGAAAACAAATACACATGTATGACGTAAATTTTTAGAAGTCAATTGTAAAATGAAAATATTTTAAAATTCAAATTGATAAAGTTTGTATATTCGCAATGGCTTTTGTTCTCGAACAAAAAGCAAACGTAAAAATAGGATCAAAATCCATTTATTGTGGAAAATCTCATACATTGCGATTGGAAAATTTCAAGTCCATAATGATTAAATTTAACAACGTAAATATATAACAGGATTTGATCAGAGGGTTTATATTGTGAAATCTTAGGCCTGGGAAATACTTAACAATTGTGGGACACTGGCGTTCAAGTTCGAAATCCGTTGTTGTACCAGAAAATATTTGGCGCTGTGTAAAAATTTATAATATTAGATCGTCTTCAGGCAATCGAACTCTTAGTTTAAGGATACACCCAAAGAAAAACATAGGTCGTGGCAAACATATAATAGTTGTTCGAAAACAATAATATTATATGTTGCTCTTAGATCATGGTTACTACAACTAAATTATTCCCTGCCGGTAATTATACATCTGACGAATTATTGAATTATGCTGGTGATATGGGGATATCATGTGGGACGTTGTTCGCGTACACAGCACTAGGAAGTAAATATTTTTTTTGTGAGAGGGCCAGTCAACTTGCAATGGTGCAACATCATTTGTTTCTTAGTAGTGTTCGGAAAAAAACGACTTAAAATGGTAAATTTTTTTCCAGATTAGCTCGAGCAACTTGGCCCAAAAGTTTGATTTAAATGTTAATCTAACGTAGAACCCTGACTTGGCATGAAATGAGTTTTTTGCTCTATAGACATACTCAGAAATAGACAAGTGCTTAAGGTCCTTGAGAAGTCTAGTTCCTAACATCAAAGTTTGCTTCACTAGCAAAATGCAGATCCAACTTCACATAGATATTGTGATGGATATAACCGATCTTCTGAGGTCACGAATTCGGTCTAGAAGTTCCAACAACCTGAATCAGCTTATAACATGAAAACACAATACCAATCTTCAAGACACATTTGTCACCAAACGTAGCGATAAAAAATGCTGTAAATTTAGAAATTGTGATTTACGATTTGCTTGGTGATATTTAAAGACCTTGGCGATTTTCGGCTTTAGTTTTTGTTATTCCCCCTACGCTTGAATTACATTAAAAAAAAAATACGTGTATTTTTCTTATGTTTATGATTTTTCGCCGCAACTTTGCGTTTCGTTTCACATTAACTTATTGCTTTGGTAGCTTTATTACAAGGTTGATTAGCAAGGTATGTATAGCGGCGAATTAAAGCAACTTCGTTTTGACTCCCATATTTGTACATACCTTAATAGTCTTCCTAGCATATACAAATTACTATCGACTAGTAATGGCGCTAAAAGAAGAAGGGCAGTGTAGGAAAAAAATTATGTTATATATACAAATGTATTCAAAAATACACTATAATTGTTGAAATTAAATAAATATCGACAATAAAGCAAATGAAAGTGCCATACGACCGAGTGGAGACATGAACTTTGGACAAAAGCTAAAACTTTTTCAACATTCCTTTAAATTATATACCAACTTTTTTGAAATTGTTATAAAAAATGTAATTATTGAATTTTTAATACTAAAATATTTGCAATGATGCCATAAAAATATTTATTATAACTTAAACTAGGAAATTTTATACATAGACGACAATTGGGCAATTTTGGCGATATTCGACAAGACATTTGAGATGGAACCAAAAAAAATGAGAACACTGGACACATCGATTCGTTACCGATCGCAGCAACTTTCGTAGTTCACTACGCAATGAAGGACTGGTGTTGGTAATTCGACCACTCTACAATCCTCTAATAGGAATGTTGGAATATTAAGTAAACAATTAAAAACAAAGAAAGAATCTAACTGCGCCAGACTTAGCTACGCCAACAACCACTTGTGAAACATACACATGCATGTTTTTTTTTTTTTAATTTAACTAAAAGTGTATTGTTTGTGCAAGTATTAGGAGCAACTTTAAACCATTAAAGCTCCGATTTGATATATAGACTGTGCAAATCTGCAAATAAATACATTTAAAATGGTCTACTTATTTTAAAACTTGGCCGTACAATGAGCTTAAAAGGGACAGCAAAAAATTGTCTTAACGATTAATTATATAGATTGAAGGAAACTCTCAGCAGAGTCTTTTGTTTGTCAAATAGATGTGCCAAGAAGAAGTTTGTTTTTTTGGTTTTTTCTTTTAGGACTATTTCAAGAATAGAGTCTATATCATTAAAGTATTCTATACACGTAAGCAAAAAACATGGCTTAGGCAACCATAATCTAAGAGCAAAATATTATGATGGAATTATGTATATGGTGGTAAACAAATCTAGCTATAACATTAATACGATAGAAAAGCCAAAAGCTGATGTCACTAATGGCCAGCGACTGAGGCACGAAAGCCAACGAATGCTTAATAGTCAACGCGCTTACAATTTTTAGTTTACATATTATGTCTATTAAAACGATTTTATGGTTGCAGAATTTTCGTAAACATTGTATTGTTCGACTCAACCATATTGTAATTTCTATAGATGAAAATAATTTAAGATTAAATCTAAGCAGGGACTTGTTTTAAATAAACATTATATCTTTCCCCTACCAATAATTGTTGTAAAGAACATAAAATGGTTGTTGTGACCATGCCACATTCATGTTTTTTTTTGGGTGTACACAATTTGTAATTGTATAAAATGTCTGCAAAATTTGTGAAAATGTATTTCTTTGTTCAACTTTAAAAGCATAAAATTTATAATTATATCAATTATAAGCAAAATTTAAATAAAATTTAAATTTGTGTGTTTCAATAATACAAAATGCCAAGATAATGTGTTTTGAAATGAAAAAAATTACTGTTTCTCACAGCTGCTCCCGCTTGTATGTAGAAAGTAATTTTTCATTGATTTCCAAACGAATGTTCAAGTTGTCTGCAAATTAATAACCACCTGTTTTGATTTTTTATATCGACTACGAGTATTTTCCGACTTATCTTTATATTAAAAGATTACCACAGTTGACTAAAGGTCCAAAGACCAGAAAAATAAATTTGTTTATCAATGACCCCATTTGACAACAAATTAATTAACATCATAAGCGGGCGAGGTTGTTCATTTCAGAAACGAAGGTTTTCATTCACTTCAGATTCTAAAAACTCAACACTAACGATTATTTAATTTCTTTTAAGGACCAAAATTATTCAAACACGTCTGGGCTTAGTGTCACAGGCAGACCCAGAAAAAGCGAAAATAAGATATTCCTTTCTCTAAAACGATTAAAAATTTCTATAGTTTTGTTAGCAAAAGATCAAAATTTCTTGATTCTTGATTTGATATTCCGACAGGGTGTTTTGATGTAGAATTTTGGAACGAATTTCCGTCATCCCTTGTCAAGTTTGGTTTGGAGACAAACCGGTTTCGGCTATGTGCCATCTTCAGTGTCATTTTTCGTTTCCTCAGTGTCATTTTTCGTTTCCTCAGAACGAAAAATGACACTGAAGATGGCACATAGCCGAAACCGGTTTGTCTCCAAACCAAACTTGACAAGGAATGACGGAAATTCGTTCCAAAATTCTACATCAAAATTTCTTCTCCAAAAAAATACACGCTGGATCCACGCCTGCCTAATGCTGCTAATGTTGCGTTATTTACAAACATTTCTCTTGACAACAAAATAATTTTTCGTTTCTTTAAATATTGAAACTTGTGTTGTTTACACAGAAATAAATTAATCATATTTTAAACCAGACACTATCCAAAGATTAATAAAGCAAAGTTGTAAAAGTTTTATTTCATTCACTTTGGTCTCATATATGATTCGATATCTGTTGTTATCTGGAAAAAAAAACACTTGTAAGTTTGTTATTACCCACTGTGCTTGTACTACTGATTCTTGTTGCTTTATTCGCATTACGAATTCATAATAAGCACTTCTACTAATATCTAGTCTATTATTTATATTCATTCGATAGATTTTGTTATGTATTTAGGAATACTCATATACATATTTTAAATTTATTTATACAGTGTGTGTCAAAATTAACTGCTTTCCCTCGCTATTCCAAATTCTATTGCAATTAATTAAATACAGAGCGAATTAGTGTTTAGGCAAAATATATGACGAACGTATGACAAAATATATTGAAAAACGCTGCTCTTAACACTCGTCTCCTTAAGTGGTGGAGTCCATAACTGACGTCTCATTTGCCTATGCGCCACTATTCCTGTGGTTTGTATAGACGTTTGATATTCTCCGTTCAACGAGTACCTGTCTTCAAGCCAATAACTTTTCTTAGAAAATTATTTAGCAATCACGCTGGATAATTACGACTTCAGAAAATGTCGCAACAATTCAATCTTACGACTGAAATTTGTTTAATCTCTCATACATTCATGTATTCAATATTCCTTTCAAAATTTTTGTAAGAACTTTAAAAGCGTGTCATTTTATGAAATGTTGCACTACATTAAAAAATAAATATAACTTTCCACAATTCTTGGATGTAGGGTGAATACCCCAAAATTTGGTAAGTTTCACCAGCCCTGAACTTTTGTCCAAAAATATGAAAACTTTTTCAACAACTTGCAAAACAATCTAAATTAATTAATTGTTCTAAACATCTCTGACTTATTTTATTGAAAACCCTAAAAAAAACAATATTTATTTTTTATATTTGAAGTTAAATACCTCTTAGAGCACAATAGGTAATATAGGGTGTCTCAATAAGAATGCATTATTTAAATTTTGTGGCAATTTCTTCGTATACGTGTCAACTCTCATATTTAACATCTTCTACCACCTAAGATTGTTTCGATTATTTTAAAAAATATGGGGCACTACATAAAAAAAGAACGCGTTATCATTAAGAAAACCAAATTCGCTGAGACCGTTCAGTGCATCTAATGTGACAAAAAATATGGCTGTAGTATGGTCACTGCTACCATATTATGTTATCTACAACAATATATTGATGTGGCAAACATATTTTGATTGTTTGAAAACATTTTAAACATAACTTTATTTGCGACAAACAAGTTATTGCTTACAATTTATCATCAAAAGATTTGATATTCCGATAGGGTGATTTGATGTAGATTTTTGACACTGAAATGTGACACCGGAGATTGCACATAGCCGAAACCGGTTTGTCTCCGTATTTCCTTGACAAGGAAATACGGAAATTCGTTGCAAAATTCTACACAAAAACCAGAGTTCGTATGTGCTTGAGTGTGTAGCGCATGGGCACTTAAATTTGTACGCATGCGTAAGGGGTTTTTTATATTAATACTAATGCGCATTAGTGCTCTCCAACTGTAGAAACACATGCGTATTTCCTCATGCGTCAAAAGAAAAATTTGTGCACTCATCAATTTCCATATTTTTTTATTTACGTTACATACAGTGTTGCCAGAAGTGCAGATTTATTTTCATTTTGTAGATTTAAAATCTCCAAAATGTCAGTATGAAAATTTTTCTAATCGAAAAATCGGGTTTTTGAAAACTGAAAAATTTCGGTCATACCAAGTAATTTTCATTTTTAGGCATAAGTTCGTTCTTTCTACTCAGAAAGAAAATTTATTTTGATATGATAACTTTGAATAAAAGTTAAAAGTTAAAATTTTATTAGACAACTAGCTGAATGGAATGCATTTTCTATGCAGCTACTCACGTTATCAACATTCTTCGTGACTTTTCTACTAATTTTGTGTTGACAAAGTTGGGTCAAACAATAACTTTACTAACCGCCGGGCGCGGCCAAAAATTTGTCAAGAGGGATTCATTAAAACTATTATTGCTTTTCGTTTAATCTGTTAGCGGTTGCATTAAATCTTTCCGATTATAGTGGTCAACAAAATTATGCATTTTAAATTTGGTTACATTTGATCAAATATTATTTTTTTTATTTCAAGCAACACTGTACGCAACAGCGTAATAGTAAAGAAATATGGGCTGATTAAAAAACTGCCAGTAAAAGTTGTTGTCAAATTGATTTTATTGTTTTTATTGCCACATAGGCAGACGTTGAACACATGTATTGCTTTAACCCACGTCATTTAATTTGGCTTCCGGATATTAAAGTTATGCTATGTGTAGGTTTTTTTCTTGCTTCAATTTTGAGTAGAGTAGCTCTGAGCTCTCTCACTAGCGGACGAGAAAGGAGCCGGATGTTATTTGCATGCTGCCGCTACTCATAGCTCGTAAAACCACTAGACGCGTCTATGAACTTTAAAACGTTATATGCTACAAATAGAAAAGGCGGGTCGATGCTTACAGTCTGTGGCGGCCATGTTGTATTTGCGACCTTTGCCATATCTGCCACTTATTATTTAATCACTAATGCGAAATCATCATGGCAAATTACGCGATTAAGTCAAACCTCCAAGTGAGCCCTTGACAGACAGGTCAGAAATAACCTTAACCGACGATAGGCAGTTTGATGAATGGCTATGTTAGCAAGCAAAATTCCCGCAGTTATCGGAGCCTCCTAACTCACACGAGAATCTCCAAGTGGAAATGCATTCACAAACCGTAACTGTTTAATGCGGATCACTTGTTTGTACTCTATCGAAACTAACATATGTGAGGCCATCACCGTGGCGACCGGCACGGATTAAAACTTGCCAATTTTTTTAGTCAGAATTGAACCACGTTGACATAATCGATCCATAATCCATCTGGACAGCGCTACATGCCACATAGAGAAGACTGCAACGAACATGCTGCATGAAATATTTGACAGTATTTTTATACCTCGATCTTCAGAGCGATTATGGCAGCATAATTTTTTTAGGGGGTTTCTAAAGTCCCAAATATGTATGTGCTAATGAGCCGCTATCGACTGATGTTCTCAAAGTCTATATAAACTGGGCCATCTATGCGGTAGGATCATTGTAAATAGGTACCCTCCGCTCCGTGCCACCGTGTACAGCTGGAGGGAATATTTGATAAATTTCGTACTCCTTATGACTTTTCAAATAGAAAAGAAATATCATGCTATATCGAGTTTCACATCTTATTTAGGTGGTGATTCGTACATATGACTCGCCAATACCGAATATAGTCGTCCTCTTAGTCGTTTTTTGCTATTTCCCTTTTCCGTATTCGTGGTTCTCAAGCACATCGCCATTCACGATTAGCACACGTAGTTATTCAGAATTATTTAATTTCATTACAAACGCAATAAATATTTTGCGTTTTACAATCGAATGGCGATGTGCCTAAATGTGTCTAAATAAGTACAAGCTCTTAATATTAAACGCTTAATAGAGCTGTAGTTGCATAAGGGTTGGTTTTTTCAAAACGTGTGCTATTCATTTTAAAGCAGATAATGGCAGTTCAAACATTGTAGTTAAATATTTGATTAAAGAGTTTGATTATTTTTATTCAATTTCAAGGTTGTAGCAAGTTATCGCATATGTAGAACTATAAAAAAAAATTATGAACAAGGTGACCCAAACTAAATTACTCAATATTTGTTGTCTATATCTTTTGATTGACGCTCGTAGAAATATAAAACTTATCGCTCAAAGTGATGCAAAAAACCATTGAAAATGTCAAACAATGGGCCCAAATGCCAATTAATAATGGCGCTGGCCACTGATATCATCTTCAATATATTCTAAAGCTTTAAATAAATATTTCAAAGAGAACATTGAATCATTTATTATGGGCCACCCAATACATAGGCTTTGTGACTTCACTTCTGTAGTCACAAAGCCTATGTATTAGATGTCCTATCCGGAAAAAATACTGGGTTTTATATATTTTTCGATATATCAGGTGAACATTGCATATCCTTTGCAAGAGAAATATTGATCATCATGCAGCTAGAGAACTGAGAAATGGGAAAAATGTGTGATTAACTTCACTATAAAGGTGCGCAGCTCCGATAGTAGGCCCTTGCGCTTTTCATGAAGTTTTCGATGGCTATTACTGTAGCCCAGCGATAACACGTTACATCTCGGTCTTGAGCTCAGGAATCCTTTCGATTTTCTTCGCATAGACCTAAATTCAGGTTCACCTGGAGAATCCCATTGTTTAGATTGCTGCTTGGTCTCCGGAGTACACTAATGGATCCATGTTTCATCCACAGTTACAAAACGCCGCAAAAACTCATCTTGCAGACAACCCATCTTGCAGACAACTTTCTTAAGCCCAGCTGATCATATATCGACATTTTCGGGTGTACTGACCTCAATTGGCCGTCCAGAACGTTCAGCGTCATTTGTACTTGTGCGACCACAACGGAAGTTAGTAAACCACTTTTTTACCATTGAGATCGATGGTGCGCAGTCCCATAGTATGTATCGAGCTTTTTCTTGGTTTGATTGACGGTTTTTTTTCGCTAAAAATAATGTTTAACGAGGACTCGAAATTCACTTTTTAGACAAATACACGAGGTTATATGTTTTGAACAGCTGTTAAACGCAAAGTAAATGACGACACTTGCTCAAAATTTGACAGTAGTCTATTAACAGGTGTTACTTGATGGGAACAGTGTTGCACTTAATATAACTACGAGGGAAGTTCGAGAAGTCACGGACTTATTGATCTGCCCTCGTATCACCAAACCTCAAAAAAAATTGGACGGCAGCCAATCGCATAATCTCGGGGAGAAGTTGACATCAGAATTTCTTGATATGATTTGATTTGAAAATCGTTGCTGCAATTAATTGATTGTTTCATGCGAGGTGTAGAATGCAACACCCTGCTGCTAAAATCACATGTCGTCCAGTTAAGGCCGCAAGAACTTTGTTATCATATTCCAGTAAAGATTGTGGTTCACAGGCACTGCGATTCCGGCCACATAATCAAAAGTAAAGCTGCCCGTTGTAAATGCATTTCTTTTTGATGAATCAACGGGATTTTCTGAGCTCAAAATTCGAAAATTTTGCTCCTTTACGAAGCCATTGAGATGTTATTGCGCTGTGTGATGATGATTTTTTTTAGGAAACATCGGCATTCACTTTACTTTGCCACATTACCAATGGACAAAGCGTTAGTTTTTGTATAACGCCCCATTTTTAATAGTCAGAATAGCCATAGGTGACAGCTGTTAAAACCGGAGTTGGCACTTGCATGATAATATGCCACAAAATTTGAATGGTGCGTTATTATTGAGGTACCCTATAGTATAGCTACGATCGCCAAAGTGTGATTCGCTAACTTTATTGCTGAAGTGTGTAGTCGACAAAAAACGAGGGATTGGATTACAGTCTGTAATTAGTTGCTAAGATAAATTTCTTAAACCAGAAATAAGCTTGAATGAAGGGTGGGCGTGGCAAATTCCATACAAAGTAAGTATTTGTATTATTTTGTTTTTGAAGTTATAATGTAGACACTGCCTACACTTGGTCTTAGTAAACTTACTAAGAATGTTGTGACGGGAATCGCAACAGTGGGCGTGACTGCTTACATGCAAATTATTTATTTAACTGCTATGGAGGCAGTGACCGCTGTGAGTTCTACTTTATAATCAGAATTTTTCTAATGCAAGTGATTATGACACAAGCAACTTTTTCCATTATTTTGGCTTATAAATTTCAAACGTTGTATGGTTTAAGTGAGTTTTTGGAAATTATAAAATAATTTGTAAAATTAGCGATTTTCGGTGAAAAAAAATTTTCTATCACAGCGAAGCATTTTGAATATATCATTATTTTGATTTTCTTTTAATTTCTTTTTCTTGGGAATGTCCTAATTGTGCTGCTAAATTTTTAAAAACTTTAGCCCTTGCTGAGCAGTTGAAATCCATCTAAAGAACTGCTGTACTGTGTTACACATCGCACCTCGACCATGTGTTCGTAACTTCGCAACCCGAAAGGCAGCTCTCCATGAGCTAGTAGGGTAGTAAATTTTAAGGGCAACATAATTTACGAAAAAGATTCTAAATATGGAATTCATCAATTTTTTACTATTTATAAAGAAGGGGCAATTATAGGACATTAAACTTTTACTCCCTAAGAAGGAAATAAATACAAGATTATTTAAATCTAAGATCTTGCAGCGAAACGTTTTTAAAGATTACAAAATTTACTTTCTATTCATTTTTCTCTCTTATAAATATTTAAGTGCTTTTCAAAGCATGAATGGAATATTTTTCAAACTAAATAACGTATTCTTGATTTGATATTCCGACAGGATTCGAACGAAAAATGACACTGAAGATGGCACATAGCCGAAACCGGTTTGTCTCCAAACCAAACTTGACAAGGGATGACGGAAATTCGTTCCAAAATTCTACTAAATAACGTAAATTAATTCGTTGTAAAAGTAAAAGAATATTTTTTGTGAATTACTGTGGGATGGTGTGGCTCGATGACTTTAAACAAAAGAAATTGGTCGAAAAAAAAATGTTGGGGAAAACTGTAGTCAGCCAATACAACTCATTTTACGTAAAATAGATTTGTATTTAAATAAGCAAAATTTGCCTATCTGGTCTGAGAAAGGAGACGTGCTAACAGGTGTATACCATTTGGAATGAAATATTTATTTTATAAAAAACCGACCTCGACGATTTCGCATTGTAGAACGAATCCGAGAGGAATAATTTTCTGCCATATAGATCCCGCTGAACTTAAACGGCGACTTTAAGATCTACTATGTTACTTCACCAACTCCAGCAAGAAAAACTCTAGCGGGGTTAAATCGCACGATGTAGGTAACGAATTCTCGTCCAATCCGCCAGATATAACCAAACCCCTAACATCTTTTATTTATAAATTCCATTGCACGAAACACCATCCTGCTGGAATGTTGCCATATAGTTATAAGCGCGCCAAATAAAATAGGTAATCATTGCTCTCTAGCGCTCGCAGTTAAGAGAAAATGGACCTCATGTTGGACCGCATTATCCCCTCTAAGGCAATTTCACTTGTTACCATAGCCATTCATCAAAAAAAAAAGTGCGCTTCGTCGCCAAAGATGATTGTTCTAAACGTTACGATCAAGCGACGTTGTCATTGGTTAGTTTAACCTTGTGCTCGTGCAGGCCCAAGTACCGAACCAAAATTTTCCTAATTTGCAGTTGCGGATATCTGAGTTTTTATAAACGGCGAGAAATCGCGTGCCCAGAATTCTGCTCCATACTTTTACAGAGTGTGTCGATGTTCTCGGCCAATTCAGCGTTCGTATGAGTGTTGACTGGATGTTTTTCTGATTGGTCGTATTGAATTTTGCCTTCGAACCTTGATGAGTCATGTTTAAAGGGCATTTGCTGTCTGCACTACCGAACACTAATTTTTATAATAAAGTGTTATCCTGTGAGCGTAGTGATTTGGCTTTAGTAGCTGAATAATAAAAACAGATGCTACAAAAATAGCATGAATGCCACAAATCGGTGAAACGATGTGTATCGTTTTTAGCCCCTTATGAACTCACTTTACATATTTTCAAGAGCAATTTCTGGAATAACTTTATGAAAGACATTCTCATTTTATTTGAGGTCTCTCCTACCTACGCTAAAATTCCAGGCGCACAGGTTCAGTTTCACATTTTTTTTTCAACATTATCGAAAATACAGATCAAAACAACGAAAACAAACGAAAAAAAACAAACAATGATCATGTTTCTTGGAAATTATCGGTCTTTTCAAGTTCAAGCATTTTGAGTGAAATAAAAGTATAAGTTCTTATTTATGTTTATTGATAAGTCTTTATCAGTCATTAGACCTATATTAGTATAAAAATTAGATTAAAAGGCTACACGAATAGATCATTGACATTTAAAGAAAATGTATTTACATTTTGCTATTATTAAGAAAGAAAGTCACCCAGTAAAATTTGGGTTTCGAATTACGGATCTGTATATAAATTTAAATGAGATTCAAAAATATTATTTTTTTACATACAAAGAAATCAGTACTTTTAAACTCAAAACATACTATTTTACTTGATAAAAAGCACCAATCTTAAATTTAAGTTTTCTATGACTGGTTGATCCTAGAAAAGAAATTTTAAAATATCCATGTATAGATTTGTTTCAGCAGAGTGGTTTGTTAGCCGTGGGTCCGCTACTCCGGTACATTTGTGTCACCTGAATAAAAAAACACAAGAAAAATAAAGAAATTAAAGAACATTAAAGGACAGTAAAAAACTGGAGAGTGTAGATTGATAAACTAGTGATAAGTATAGAGAGAGAGAGAGAAAGAGAGAGTAATGGTTACTATATTTCTGCCGCTGTGGAGTCATTGGCATGATATCTCCTAATTATGTCTTCTGAATCTTAACAGACCTCTGGTTCGAGCCCTGTCTAAACTAGAACAATTTTACTTGGTATTCCCACGTGTAAGTTCCTCCCATCACCTGGCCGAGAGGGGAATGCACATCATAAATATGTGAGCCTTGCAGCCTTGCTTCTCTCTTTGCCAGCTAATGGCCATACAATTGGCTATATTGGCCATATGTACATATACGCACCCATTCGATACAAGGAAGTCTGGCATTCCTGAACCAGTTTTAATGTCGAAAAGATACCTGTCAGGGAGCTAATTGCGGCTTTCAGTTAAAACCCGAATATTTCTTTTTAGTATATCAGTACGTCACTTTTAATATCGTTGATATTTTAGCCGGTAGGGCACTACATTAATTTCGAATTCTTAAAGACATGTTAACCACAATTTCTCATATGTAGACACCTCTGCATACTCTGTTATCTGTCTGAGTGGAGGTTCCATGCCCTCGGATGTCCCAGGGTTCCCGAGGTCAAAGTCAATGTGTCTCGAGAAGCAAGGTTTCGGAGTGGTGTAGTCCATGAGGTCGGTGATAATAAATCCGAACACAATGGAATGTTCCCAGGGTCTGTGGGTTCATTCATTGGTCGCCATTAATCGAACCGCTGTCCTAAAGGCTAGCTTTTTTGTCAGTAGATCTACCGGTAGCAAGAATGGCAAACAATGCCTTTGTTGACGACGGGCGTCTGGCTCCCATAATTAGGATCGCCATTCTGTGAAACACTTTATCAATGAGAGATCGGTGGGAAAGTAAAAGCTTTTAAAATTTCGTAAAAAGTTTCAAAAATTGTAGTTTGAAAAAGATTGAAATAAAAATATCTATGTAATATAGAGACGGTAGCTGGACATTACCTCAATAAACCTTTATGTATGTCAAAGTGCTTATCTGGGGGGAGAAAATATATTTTTCACTACGATTTAGTGAGAATTTGGATGAAAGTGTTCTACTCTAAATTTAAATTAAATTATGAAGTTTTGAGACGTTCTTTCATAACTTTGCTCACATCCGGAGTTATTATTTGAATATTTTAGAATATAAAGTTGTTTCTCTGCTTGAAGATTTTTGTGAACTTTCACAGTATCTAACTTCGCGACGTACTTGCCACTGTAAATCTAGAAAAAAATATATTAATTAAAGACTGCTTCCTACACTTTTTGTAGATCTCACACGAAAATTAATTGTATCTTAAAAAAAAACAACAACAATAATTGATATAAATTAAAGAAAAATCAAGAGAAATAAACAACAAACAACTGTAATTAAATAAAAAAAGAAACAATTTTATTTTGTCATTTTATACAAATTGTAACGGATTGTTAGCTGAATTAGACATGACGATAGAAAAGGGAGTGAATACTCTTATAGTTACACTTAGGGTAAAATAGAAAAAAAAAATACGAGAATAAAAAACGCCAGTAAAAAACGTTACTTTGATTCAAATTATTGCATCATTTCCATCCGGTATCTATCTCTTCAATACAATAATTTCTTGATAATGCAAATCAGTGCTAGAAGCGATAGAGCGGTGCTTAACGATGATCGTTGTGTGAAGGCGGATGATTTCGAACAGACTTGTCGTATGGATTCAGTGTAAAGACCACGTCTTGAGAGTAAATTTCTTATGCTGCGTATGATCTGCAATTGATACAAAAACAAATTATAATTAGTTTGGAGAAGAGAACAATTATAATACATGTCTAGTGTTCTTTCATAAAATGTTAAGCTGCACATAGAGAAAATATTAGTTGGACATCGGTTTCCGTAATGATTATTTTAATAGGCAAACGGAAAATTTTTTCCGTACAAAAGGACTTATGGAGGGATATGTGGACTTAAACTGTGCATGGTATATTTGATCTACACGGCGGTGATCAGTCATATTCTTACCCATGAAGCATTTGTCTGATTAAAAGTGATGCACAAAAAAGTACCCCTCTCTTTTCTAGACAAAGTGCAAAAGTTAGCGAGTCTTGCAGTCACTGGTGGAAATAGGTTAACTCCTAAGATCAGTTTAGAGACAATGTTTGATCAGACCCCCCTCGATGTCTACATCAAATACGTATCTGCCAGGTCGGCGTTAAGACTCAGGGAGTCTGGCGAATTAGGGCATTTTTTTACCCCTGCTATGGACGTCGACAAATATTTTGTTAATATATTGAGCAGGGATCAGTAATTCGAAACAACGCGGTTACAACATTTACTGATGGCTCCAACGCAGACACGGGAACTGGATCGGGTATCTTCTCTAAGGGTCTTGACTTTTTACTCTCACTTAGGATACCCGAGACCTTCACTATGTTCCAGGTGTAAATATATGCTATATTGGTAGCAACAAATCCAATTGGGAACTTATACCGAAGGCGACGACGGTTGATATTTTTGTGGACAGTCTAGCCGCCATTAAGGAATTTGGTTCGAAAGTGGTGAAGTAGAGATGTATAGTGACGAGTATTCAATCTCTAGGTCTACTTGGACGAAACCATGTAGGATTGTTCGGGTTTCGGGGCATGAGAGCATTCATGGAAACGAAGTGGCCAATCAGTGTGCGAGAAACACTAGGAGCTGGGTAAATGTACAGGAGGACATTAATACTTCCCGGTCGATCTCTTAAGCACTTTACGGGAATGGTCGGTAAAAGAAACGGCCCTCAGGTGGTCTATGATAACCTCTTACATATTGTCAAAAATTCTTTGTCCCTCAATCGATAAGGAAAGGACGGCACTACTGGCTCTCGAGTCTAGTTTCGCTCCAAATATGAAAGTTTATTAAAGTTACCCAAAATATGTTTCATAAGTGAACAACGAAACTTATTTGACACAAAACTCTCTGTTCGAAAATGCGTTAATATCATGCAACACTAATGCAATTTCGTTGCAACTTTTTTTCAAAGCTTCCCTTTGTCAAACTTTATTTGTCCCCGCCAAAATGGTTTTCTTTTTTTCTATAAGTTATATTTTTTCGCTTTGTGATTGATCGCGTTTTTTCATTACATCTTAAAACCATAAAAATCTTTAATTAACCAATCAATTAATTGACCTAAATGTAACAATAACACATACCCCTCGTATCTTATTACTTACGTCTTGACTTAAACCTTGTTTCTCTCGACTCAACACAATCGTATAAATGCTGTGATGTAAATCACTAGAACAAAACGTCAGCACCAAATGATCACTGACAGCTTTCACCACCTGTACAGTACCGGTGAATTGACTATATTTATTTAGCGCCACCATAGAACCACGCTGTTCGGCAATATTTGTCCAGAGGCCCGGATGATTCATGGTATAATTGAAATTATACTCAATGTTGTCGTCTTTCTCGCTCCAAATTAAACGTAAATATCTGGTGTTTAAATGTGAGTGTTTAAAGTTGGCCATACCATCGTAACTCTCTTCGTTCGATGGCGATGATGAAGTTAATGAGGATGCTGCTGCTGCCAATGTGTCTACTCTTCTATAACTAGTCGAATGGTAGTAATCACGCAGCTGAGTATTTGAAATAGAAAAAAGAAAACCAATTTGGTAAATTTAATTTTTTAACAGACATAAGAAATTTCTAGTTTTAATTTTATTATTATTTTTTTAGTCGATTTAATTAATTAAGTTACGAGTGACTTGACAGATTGACTGTACTACTATTTACTGTACGAGTACTGTTTAATATTGTTACTCACTTGATCTGTGACATCATTTAAATTTATCATCACACAGCTATCGTACTGATATACGCCCGGTATGTCTTGGGTATGCATTATTATTTCATTACCGTACCAGTTGCCAGTTATCTGTGGGAAAGGAAGATATGGAAAATGTTATTTTAAATTATTTTTAGATTTTTATTAATTCGAAATATACGAATAAATACTGGTTTCATTTTACTTCAAACTCCCTTATTCAATTATCGATAACTTATTTGTACTCACACCATGCGATTTGCGGTTAACACCCTGTTATATGTTAAGAGCTCATTCTAAGAGCTTTTTAATATCAATTTTCACCGTTCCACGCCGATAACTCAATGTGGACTGAATTATTATCTCGCTTATACGATTTAGGGCCGTTAAATTTTTTATGCGGTTACCTCAAAGTGTTGATTTATGCCAAAACCGTCTGCTCAGCGACAATATAACACGTAAAATTAATAATGACGTTGATTTTGCAGTTTCAAACGAAATAAAAGTGACAATTGAGCATTACTGTTGGCGTCAATGACATTTATCGGAAATATATCGGTATTCTCCATTTTTAAACGAATATGGTAACGTCAAAGCAAATTCGTACTCTGTCGTCGTCATTGTGAGCACTGAAGTTGTAAGGAGTTTAAGAAAATAAATTAAAATTGAAAATATCACCATTACCGTCATATGAAATTTTGTTTTCCGAAATGCAAAATATGGGTTCCGTCTGCATTACGAATAGCAGTGTGTTCTGCTATCCGTGGTGGACCCAAGGCCAAATTTAAGTCATTCCCAACGCAAATTTTTTTCTCCTTTATCGTAGGTGGGATATCGAAGCAGACCACTAACTTTATGGATACCTTTTCCACCCCCTTCGTTGCTCGAATTGATTTCAGGCAACCGATTTTTAATTTACTCTAGTAGAGACAGTTGTACTACACACCCTACCTCTTCGTTCCATCTCCTACAAACTTCGTCTGTCTTTGCAAAGTAAAATTAGGCATTTGTTTGGCCAATATTTTCATCGTTGGAGCTAAATCTCTTTCCACCGAGCCATTTCTTTAGGTTTGGAAATAGGAAGTAGTCACTAAGGGCTAAATCCGGATAATATGGCGGATGGGGTATCAATTCGTAGTCCAATTCATAGAGTTTTGCCATTGAGACTGCACACGTGTGCACTCGTTCATTTCTTGGCCATATGGTATCGTTTTCTTTTTAAATCCTGATTAAATCGGTCTAATAAGTTGGCATAATATTCGCCGTTTATTGTTTTCCCCTTTTGAAGGTAATCGATGTGGATTATCCCGCGTGCATCTCAAAAAACTGTCGCCATCACCTTATTGTCCAACAAACTTAACTTGGCCTTCTTCGGAGCAGGTGCACCCGGAGAAACCCATTGTTTAGACTGCTGCTTGGTCTCCGGAGTACAGTAATGGAACCATGTTTCATCCACAGTTACAAAACGCCGCAAAACATCATTCGGATTGCGGTTAAACAACTCCAAACAATCCTTTGAAGTTGTCACACGTTTACGTTTATGGTCAATTGAGAGCAAACGCGGCACCCATCTTGCAGACAACTTTCTTAAGCCCAGCTGATCATTTAAAATCAAAACCACTCTGCCATATGAAATGTCTATGGCATCAACAATCTCACGCACTTTTACTCTTCAATCGGCCAACACCATATCGTGGATTTTATCGACATTTTCGGGTGTACTGACCTCAATTGACCGTCCAGAACGTTCAGCGTCATTTGTACTTGCGCGACCACAATGAAAGTTAGTAAACTACTTTTTTACCATTGAGATCGATGGTGCGGAGTCCCCATAGTGTTTATCGAGCCTTTCCTTGGTTTGATTGACGGTTTTTTTTCGCAAAAAATAATGTTTAACGAGCACTCGAAATTCACTTTTTTCCATTTTAAGACAAATACACGAGGTTGTATGTTTTGAACAGCTGTTAAACGCAGAGTAAATGACGACACTGGCTCAAAATATAACAGTAGTATATTAACAGGTGGTACTTGATGGGAACAGAGTTGCATTTAATATAACTACGAGGAAAGTTCGAAAAGTCACGTACTTATTGACCCGCCCTTGTATAAACACAACTGGACAAACGACGAATTTGTTGTCGAAAATAAAATCAAACTTGACAGGGGATGACGGAAATTCGTTCCAAAAATCTACATCAAATCACCCTGTGGGAATATCAAATCAAGAATCAAGCAAACTATTCTTAAAGTAAAAAAAAGATACTTTAGTGACGAAAAAAACTTGAAAAATTTGAACACTTGTTCCTCGTTTATCGGCGAAAGAAAAAGAAATAAATATATTGCAGAGTTCGTTACCTACAACGTATTTCGCCAGACAAACTGATGGTGTTTATTTTCATGTACTCAAATGTATTTCATTTTCAGTGATGGATAGCGGTTCCTAAAAATTCGGCCTTCGTCCTCGTTGTGTTTATGTCATAATTTCAATTTTTTTTAAACAAATTTCAAAGGGAAAACAATAGAGGAACGTTATTAAGCGAAGATTAAAAGACTGTAGTGTTGTTAAACACTATTCCAGAATATTCATCCCCACTATTTGCCATTCAACAATGAGTCAGTCAACCTTCATTATTTACCCTGGATAGAACATTAAAAAGTTCAATTTAATCCAAACATTTTATTTGGTTTTTTTATACGCTGGAATATTATTTGAAAAATCGCAGAACAACCACAAATAACCAACCACAACACACTGCATAATTGTGTAATTTAATTAATCAATTTAGCTGCTGAGGAAGCATTGTTTACTCTGAAATTATGCAGACGAGTATGATGAATGTGAATGATTATGTGAGTCTTCCTTTTACATGTAACAGATCGCCATATCATTCACACTGAAATCCAGCAAGTTCACATGGAGCGATGGGAATGACTTGTGCTTGTAAAAGGTCATTTGAAGCAAAAAAAGTTATTCTTTTCCTTTTTTGTGACAACATTCTTGTGCAACACAAATTATGTGGGTTAAATTTTATCTCGAAAATTGCCGTTTTGTTTTAATTGTTCCCACTTACAGAGTTCAGAAGGTTAAGGCAAAATGTTAAATCTATTTGTAATTGCCAAACTGAACTTTGTTGTTTCTAAAGAATTTTTTTTTAATTTTCTTAAACTTTCTTTTAACCCTTAACCGGCGCTGTGTTCATATTGAGTTTTATTTATTGAAAATACAAAGCAAAATTTTGAAACGTTTGAAGATTTTTCGAAGTTAAATAAACATTGCATATAGGCTGATTCAGCCATTTTGCTGGTCTCAGAAATCGTAAATGGGTTATTAATTTCCACGATACAAAAATCATCTTTTCGTAAGAATAATCAGTCCTACATTACAATTACCAACTACATTACATGTACTAATCAATTGCCTTGCAAGTAATAGGTAATTGAAAAATTACCCATTAGTAAATGTTATTAAAATTGACCCAAATACAAATGCATTTTACAAATTACATTTTGTAATAGATATGTAAATATAATTTGTATCTGGCTTTTAGCAATTTCCATTTGGATTTTACCATATTGGTGAATGCCAATTACCAATTACGCGTAAGTGATAAAGTAATTAATTACTATTGCAATTGATAACAAAGCAATTCTAATTACATAAATGGTAATTGTATTTTAATTAATTTTTTAATTTCCTTAAGGATCCGTTTTGGCGAATTATTAATGAATTTTTTGTAATCAATTTTGTTTGTGTATAAAGTTAAAGCAGAGAGTGATAGAGAGAGAGAGAGAGATTTGACTGTTTATTTCTAAACTTTCTAATTACAAAACGAGGTGGGTATATAACGCATTACCTATAATACATAATTTTAACGCCCTCTGGTTAAGGTTTGTGCACAATTTAACTTCTTTAATCAAATTTAAGGCTATAATGTAATTTTCTATTGTTTGTAACTTCACTTTAAAATTATTATTTAAGTACAAATTGTGATTTAAGACCTTTATGAAAAGACATTTCTTTAAGTTGTGGCAAAAAATAGGCACTGAATGTCTACTATATTTAGTTTTTATTTTAATTCCATCTTATGGAATTTTTTAATTATTTTGGAAAAAATTTATTATTTTAACTTCAGTTGAAATATTTAATAAAAATTTTATTACGGCCATATTCTTAATATACTGACGAACTAAAAGAAACTGAACTTTAACTCTGTTAAAAAAATTAAGGATTATTTTCTTGAAGCAATTTAGTAAAGTTTTTTATTCACTAATTTTTGGCCTAAATTTGACCGGCTTTAGTGGTTTCTGGTAAAGTCTAGGAGAGTCCAACTAACCTAGCGTTTACACATGCCACTAGGAGTTCGAAAAACTCAATACACTCACACATTTTCACTAATACATTTACATTTTTCGCAATGGCAGCTCCAGTGGCAGCTAAAATTGCATGCGAGTGAAAATTTGGCATTTGCATGCCACTAAATGTCAAAACGATAGACAAAGTTACCCTGTTCAATATTAAATGTAAATTTACTGGATTGCGGTTAAATTGTAATTAAAGTTTTACCTTTTTAAATGCATTGCTATGATTTATTTCTTATATTGCGCATACAAAAATTCAAGTTTGTTAATTAAAGAGCAATAACATTAGTAATAATAATAAAATATTACTATTAATAATAAATGTAAATCGTTTCCCCAAAAATATGCCTATATGGTGAACTCGGTAACTCTATTTTAAAAAGAAAACAAAAAGTTAAAATGGAATAAAAATTGAGCCAACAGATTATTCAACAAATTATTTAAATCTTTGGCATTGTCCTCCCAAATTGTTCTTTCTCATTTCCTGATAAAATTTTTTAAAAAGTAAAAAAATGTTCTGAAGTTTACGCTTCGACGACATTTTAAAAATGAACTTACACTTGCATGTGTAAACACAAAAACGAATGGCATGAGATTCGACTATTTCGAAGAATTTTTGTAGACAATACGTACACAACAATTGCATGCCACTACTTGCATTTGTAAATCCAGCGTAAACCAGTGCTTTAAAATTTATTTGAGTTGTGTTGGCTATCTATCGATTAATATATCTTTTATCATGTTTTGAGACTAAAATATATATATTTTTTTGGTTATTGTCTATGAGCCAAAGCAGCCTATGTCGCAGTGCCGTTTGATAGACCAGAGATCATGCGCTTCTAACAACTACACCAACGAGTTTATATAGGATGGCTCATTAAGAAAGCACTATTTAAATTTTGTTTGCGTGCAACTGTGATTTTTAACAGCTGTCAATTATGATTGTTCCGAATATATATGATTAATTCGAAAAGTGGTCAACAAATTTCAAGAAACTGAGTCGATTATGAAAAGAAAGCCTTCTTTGCATCTACCGGTCCGGTACCGGTTGGTTTCTTGAAAACATTGTTGATATAAACCAGATTATCGCCGAAAATATGCAAATATTAATTCGGCAGTGACTGTAAACGGCGTTCATTGCAGGAACGTGATAACGTAGTAACGATGTTTTTTATGCCTCAACAAAAGAAAATTAGTTTCTAAATTGCTAGGAATTCAAGTTTCTTTATACAGGGTGTCCGCCGGGACATTTATAATTTTTGATTAAATGAATGAAAATGGATCGTATGTTGATAAATGTCTTATTTAACGTCGGCAATTATGTATGGAATACAATATCAGATAAATGTCCCCCACTGTTAGCCTCACGAAAGAGAGCCCTTTTGAACACATTTTCACGCGGTATTTCATTAATTTCATCACAAATATTTTGTTTGAGTTGCTCCAGCGTTTCTTTGCATAAACCTTGAGTTTTAGGTATCCCCACAAAACGAAGTCCGAAGCAGTCAAATCAGGCGACCGTGGAGACCAATCAACATCACCATTCCTTGAAATAACTTGTTGTGGAAAGAGGTCTCGCAGTAATAAGGAAAATATTGAGTCAATTCAATTTTAAATATTTCATGTTCACACATATGCAATTTATCTTACTCAATTAGCATTTGATAGCCCAAAACATTTAATGTGTTCATTTTACAGAATTTTCTGCTCGTAATGAAATTACTAGCGTCAAGGATATTAAAGAAAGAAACAGTTTACGTATTTAAAACAACAAATTTTGGTAAAACGATTAGTTTTTAAATATTTATTACAAAAAAGTCGCCCAGGCAGACTTTGTCCTGCCGCTGGCCGGATTTTACGTAGGCTGCATTTTATATAGACTTCCGTTTTTCTTGTAGCGCTGCTACCAGATATTTGATTGATTTGACATACATAGAAACCGATCACAGCGCCACCTACGAGTTATAGTTGTAAATCTAAGCCTTTCATGGCCCTACTCAAACCAGCCCAAAAGTGTTTTACTCGAAGTAAAAATTTTTTTTCTAGAACCCGATTGTAGCGCCATCTACCGGGTTCAATTTTGAATCTAAACTATTTAAGAATCCAGTCAACACACAAACAAGATTTCATCAAAATCGGTTCATCCCTTTAGAAAGAATTAAATTACATTCACACATACAGAAGAATTATACACACACAAAATTAAAAAAAAAAGCAATTTCAGACTACCTTTGGGTCTCGGATTAAGTAAACAAACCGTTAACTTACGAGTATAAACTACTAAAAGTTTTTTTTATACAATTAATTTAACACAGTTTCTATTATTATCTTCGGCATTTACGCACTTGTTTTATATCCACAGAATGTTGAGGTTTAATATTCAAACACAACATTGATGGAGGATGATGTTGCCTATTATCAGCCATGTCACCACCGTTTCGGGGCGGAACATATGTCTCGTATATAGAATCACCGCTTGAGCGGGTAATGGTCACTAAGAGGAGAACTGCGGTAAGACGATGTAACATTTTATTATTATTTTAGTGTTTCCTTTTGTTTTTGTTTTTATCAATTTCTTATCAAATTTTTCACTACGATTCTATATAATTCGCAATGTTTTTTTTTTCTATCGAACAAATTATCTGATTTGTCTTATTTTTTTTCTTTTACTTTTCTTTCGATTCTATTCCACTTTTGCAAACGTGCGATCTGTTTGAACTACAATGAGATAATAATTTTTTGAACCCAATGGAAAAAAGTGGAAACTAATTGACTCAAAGTTTTAATTCCTTTTTATTTATTTTGTTCATCTAGAAGATGATTTAAATTTTTTGTTTTGTTTTTTTTTATTTTCAATTGTTTGTAGCGAATGAATAAGGGAAAATCAACTATGTACATGATACATAATCATGCCACAACAACATCAACAAAATGTGACAACAACAAAAAATAATAATAATTGAACTTAAACGATCTTGTTGTACTTACTGTGTTTGTTGTTGTTGTTGTTTCTTTATTAAGCTCAAATTGTGGGGGTTACTTTCATTGTAGTTGTGTGAGTATTTACCACGTACTCAGTCATTCATATGTTTAACTTCAGGTTCAGTACGCACGTTTACCGTTATTAGTTTGAAATAATTGCATCCATAGAGTGAATATGAGTGAGACTTAGCACACACACACACACACACACACACACACAATCATTCTCTTTGAAATGAGTGAAATTTTCTTGAAATATTTTTTATATCATTTTAATTAAATTCTTGCCGCTTGTGTTAATTATTTTTACTCAAATAAATTTAAGATTTTTCAAGAATTATCGAATATGTTGATATACCCTACATTAGATATTTTTCGTTATACAACTATGTATGTATATTTTATCTGTGAATTATTTTTGCCTAATAGAGTTCTACTCACAAACTGGTCTGAAAAATGAATTAAATTTTGTTTGGGGTGAATTAAGTTTAATCATGCATGATCACGATCAGGATTACCGTTCGTCAACTAAAGTTGTGTTATGCCACTTTTTTGATAGCCTCGGACTTATTGTGCTACTTTTTCAAAATAATCTAATTTGGCCACTTTTAATCACTTTTTGGGACTTTTTGCAACTTTTTTGCTTTTTGCCAAGCCTGTAATGTGAAAAGACTTATTTTACATATATAAGTATATGTATAGGTACGTTGCAAGTTTAATCATATTTGTATTCTTTTAGGACCTTTATATAACCATAGGCGGTTAATCGGCTATTTTTTCCACTGTACATTTACTAAAAAAAAATTAATTATAAATAGTAAGTTCTGGATATATATTTCTTTCGCTGTGATATGTGAAAAGATTTGCAGTTCAGCAAGAGAATAAGAGCCAGTGCAATGCCGGCTATACATGAAGGAAGTTTAGAGAAAATATAGACATGTTGCCTTTAATGTTGCAGCGTCTGTAGCTGTGTTTTCTGTTGAAATTCAAGTTTCATTGTTGGTTCCCAAAATATCAACTTATTTACGTACGTTTAGGTTTCTAAATACATTATTGTATCGACTGTAGCCATGTTTACTGGTTTTGATGGCTCATATCATTGAAAGCAGTCGTCCTGTGATGCCCATTTGCACAGATTACTATTAACATCCGCATATACAAGTTATTGCTTAAATGCATGTCTAATATTTACACAGAGCTAATGTTTCGTTTATGGTTTCCGCAGCAGTTGCATCGTGTGAATCGTAAAAAATTAAACTATATTTCTAAAACATGTTTCCTGTAAAGTTCCGCCTTATGTAGCGATAACCTTGATCGTGGTTTTTCATGAACCCAAGGTAAAAAATATGTATGATGGGTAGTCCATGTATATTTGTGAATGTTTTTTTATTTCATTCTTGTTTAAAATTTTTTAATTTAGCGTATTTTTATTTTAGCAGTAATAAAGCAACCAGACTACTACAAACCACATCGTGGTTTACACGGGACTTACTGATTATATTGTTGTTACAGCCGCGCACCGCTTAGGCGATTTGTTGATCATGCGTGATCACTCGTAATGCGGCCAAAAGCTGAAATTTTTTCAAAACCCTACATATCGAAATCTCTTCTATTACTCGCTGTTTATTGTAAACTTTATTGTTTTTTTTTAATTGCCTTACGTTTTTTTCGTTTGTATTAAAAACCACTACAAATTAAACTACTAAATTTAAATATTTTTCAAGATTTCATATAAAAAAAAATAACATTCGAGCTTTGAACCAAAAACTATTCTACAGCTTTCCTTGCTGTATCATTAGATTGATTTTATCGTATATCCAGTCAATATATTTTTCAACGCGTACATATACACCTGGATGATTGGCATAACCACAGTGTTGACCCCATGAAATTATGCCATATAAAGTTTCAGAGCCTGCAAAAAAAGAAGAAAAAAATTGCGAGTCTTTAAAAAGAAATGAATTAATTTCAATATCGTACCCTCATCAGTACAAACTAAAGGTCCGCCCGAATCACCATCACAAGCATCGGCGGTTTCATCAAGAAAACCAGCACAAAACATGCCTTCTGTCATGGCATTCGCATAGACATTTTTCTGCCTGCAAACTTCATCAGCCAAAATGGGTACTTGAGCAGAACGCAAGATATTTGAGGGAGCTACAGCAAGACCAGATTACTATTTATATCTTACTCATAACTAAAACAAGTTTTAATAACTTACTGGACGTTCCGGATTTAATAGAACCCCATCCTGATATTGTACACAAACGATTTGTTGCCAAAGTAGCTCCTTTCTCGGGCAAGCAAATAGGTTGCACGTAATCATTAAAACGTACTGGTGTCTTCAGCAATATCAAGGCTATATCATTGTTCATATGCTTTTGATCGCGGAACTTTTCATGAATATACCAATTTTCTATATTTGAGTCGACCTCTGACGATTCAGCTATATTCGCATAATGATCACCCATGCGTACGAAATATGAACCCTTAGGATAGCCAGCTAAACAATGAGCTGCTGTTAGAATTAGTTTTCGGGAAATAATGACAGCACCACACCAATGACTCGTTATGCCCCCACGTCCCCGAGTACGTACAGTAGCCTGCCAGGGATGACGTCCCCGTTTAGCTATAGTACCATTGACCACTCTTTCCTCTGGATGTTCGTATTCATCAAACAAGTTTGATTTGAAATGTCCACATTTCTTCTGGCTATGAATCGCCTTGCTAGAACGTTGCCACAGTCCTTGATATAAACCCAGATCATCAAGTTCAGACTGTTCGAATTGCAAAGTGGCTTCTAAATCTTTATCTTGTGTCAATGAATCATCTGTTAAGGGTTTGTTTGCTTTGGCAGGATTTGGTTTGGGGCCTGCTGTACATTTTATACCCACATCCTCTGTGTGATTACAATTGTTT
Organism: Phania funesta; assembly: GCA_963932375.1. Taxonomy (NCBI): domain Eukaryota; kingdom Metazoa; phylum Arthropoda; class Insecta; order Diptera; family Tachinidae; genus Phania; species Phania funesta. The sequence goes on along the minus strand of OZ010656.1, from coordinate 65,433,695 downwards.
TCTCCCCACGACCAGTGATTGCATTCATCAATCTTCGTTTCATTGCCCAAACAAGATACCTGATCTAACCAAATTGGTCCACTGCCAGGACCGTAAATATTTTTAACGATTTCCTATAACAATTTTTTTTGTTTTTTGTTTTTTGTTATAGGAAATCTAAATTGTGCCTGATTTACTTACCGGCTTGCCATATAAACCAAGAGAATTGCAGAATACCTGAGCTTCCTTTAAGCTGAAGTCATCATCACAAACCGTACCCCACTCTCCACGATAAAATACCTCTAAACGTCCTTCATTAGAGCTACGACCTCCTTCTAAACGATATTTAATAGGAGCCTAGAACCAAAGTGTTTCATAACAAACTACCTGAAGTTTGCAAAACTAGCTTTACTTACATTACAAACTTCTTCACTTTCATCCGAACCATCTTCACAGTCGGGTGTTACATCACATAGGAATGCTGTTGGTATACATTCCTTAGTGGTGCTACACAACCAATAATTATCGGGACACTTAAGTTTTGGTACTTTACACACTACACCCACAACTTCGTCGGGTCCACAGTTATTAACGCCCCATCCTTTGAACTCACATTCTCTCAACGAAGACTCTTCGCCCTCACATTGTACTTCATCCATGGCAAAGTACACGTTTACATCACTAGGGGCATAGTACGAGCTTCCACGCACTTCCATGGCACCCATTTTAAAGCCCAATTCGCGGCACACAACATCAGCATCACGTAAACCAAATTTGTCATCACAAACGTAACCCCATTTACCCAGAACTGGGAAAAGTAAATATTAATGTAGCATGAAAAAAGCATAATAGGCACAAATATTTAAAAACTTACTTTTGACTTCCACTCGACCCATGTTGGAACTTTCTCCTCCCGTTAAACGTAGTTCATAACCCAAATGTTCACACTCGTGTTCATCTCTGCGATTGCCGCAGTTGTTGACACCATCACAGACCTAGAAATCAATGAAAATTTTAGTTAAAAAGATCGTAACTTTACCAGACGGCTGTGAGCAAACACTTTAAATGGGGAACTAGTTTAAATCCTTCAAAAAAGAGCAAATAAGCTTTTATCACTTATCTACAGGGTGTTTACCGGGAATCGCATGCTTTTGTATTGTGTAAAGGGGAGTTGGAAGTTTTAGTTACACTCAAGATGTAGAAGCTTGGGTACCGCACTTTTGTTAATCACGTGTTTACACCATCAAATTACAAAGTCAAGCCATTCCACGAGAAACTTTACATTCAATGCGCAACTTTAAGGATTGCCTGGAAACATGTGTTCAAGCGGAAAGACGCTATCTACGTGATGTTAATTTGTTGGTTAGATTTTCGAAAAATACTGAGCTTGTAAATCACGTTGTTAAAAAAAATAAATGTTTGGTTCAAAATTTAATAATTTGTGGCTTTCTTCACACCATGCGATATCCAGTACACACCCTCCCTGTATTATATACATATGTGGGACCAAGGAGACTTGACAAATATTCTCTACTTGATAAAACAATATCTCGCTACACTCTCAATTGCAGTCAACTTGGAAAACATCCCACCTGATTAATTCGACCGGCCTTTGATAAGTTCTCGGATAAACTCTCCTTTGAACTACGAATGCATATGAGAACATTTTCGTCAACATTTGAATTTCATTCGAATGCCATTTTTCTTACGGAAACACATGAAATATTCAATCGTTAATTGACTTTTTTATTGCACCACAATATTGAGAAAGTCGTACAGCAACTCTATGTTGATTGGCAATTCGCGCTTGTTTGTCATTTTGAAGACAACCAGACTATTTTTATTTTTCGGCCTGCAGAAGTTTTGGATCTCAATTAATGATCAATCCTTGGCTAACTTTACCGTAAAGAGATTTCGCGCATTATTGTGCGCGATTTATTTGTTGTCCCCTTCTCAAAGCAATTTCGCCCACGAGGTATGACCGGAGACTTAATTCTGGTACCAAGGGAGTCAGAAGCTAATCTAACCTCGGTCCATACTGATTATAATGCGATCCTTCGGGCAGTTTCGTGGTGGTTTTGTTTAAAACCCAATTCGTGGGTAGGGCATGAGCTTGATGTAGAGTTGCATTACAACCGGATGCCGCGACAACGTACAACGATCTCCCCACTAAGGGGGAGACCATGTTCAAATGCATGCTTTTAAATTGATACACTTGCGTAACAAATTGCATTGGGGGACGCTTTGATTTTACCCTATGCCGAGAACAGTGTGGGATTGGCCCTTAGCGCAAATACCCACAATAAACTGTGTGTGATTTAGAGCTGGCATTTTTGAAATATATCACCAAGTAGCAACCCAAACCCGCTAAAATCTAATTGTTCAAGTGACTATTTGCTCGGACAGCGATAGAGTATTTAATGGAATTAAACACAAATTGCACTTTTCGGAATTCTTTTTTAAACACAAATTTTTAATTCTTATCAAATTCCTTTGAGACATATCGGGAAAGATGTTATCGTCTTCATCACTTTCCCCCAATATATTTTAAATATTTTTTTAAGTGTTCTTTCTAACCTTATTTTAACCTTACTTTATAAACCAATTTGACACATATATTTAAATACAACTCTGTAGATCTGTCTTAAATGCTTGTGAAATTCCATTGATTTTTCCTCTTTTTTCGAGCGGCCTTTCCAATTGAATTCTGTCATAACCTTCTTGATCTGCTTTTACTTTCGTTTTGGTCTCTTTCCCAACTTCAATACTTTTCTTCTCACGCCTTACTTACCTGGTGTTGTTCAACGCACTTGCCATTGCCACATTCAAATGGACACCTGCCGCCAGTTCTTAAATCAAAATCATATGTTCTTGGTGTTGTACCCTCTGCACGTGAATCGTGGGAACTTACAGGGTCTTCATAAGGATTTGGTAGGTTGGGATGTTTTTCATGGAATTCACGATTGTGTTGTAATTTAAAATGATGCGGATCATGGGAATGATGTTTACGCCAATCGCTATTATGATCATGAGAGTACGTTGATGGTTTTACACTTGAACGTTCAGGTTGCAAGGGAGTCTGATATAAATTGTAAGACGTTGAGGTTTCATGATTACCCGTTTTTGTTGTGGTAATCCCCTCGAGACTATGTTGTTCACCTGCAAGTATAAGTTCAACATCTTCTTGATGCGGTTTTGGGGTAGGTACAATAGTATTCTTATTAAATAATGGTTTATGAGGAGGAGTCGTGTTGGAGATTTCCTTATCAGAATTTGAAACTAAATTCATTATATGAGATTGAGCCTTTTCGGCTATATCTTCGTCCACTTTACTTTTAGAATCAATATAGGGTTTAAGTAAAAGTTTTAAAGCTGCTTTCATGGTAGCTTCTTCGTCTTCTGGGCTAGGGTTATTCTCCCCCTCTTCCCGTTCATTATTAGAATAAGGTTGAGGGTTAAGTCCATAGTACTGGGGTAAAGCGGTACTTGTTATTTTTACTTTTGTATTTTCAGAAATAAAGGGATCCCTATAAGTGGGTTTAGAAGCAGAATGTTGAGGTATTTTCCTGCCCACCCATGTAGCGTTACGAGAATGAGCTACTTCTGAGTAGGGCGGACTGTAATGAGGTTGATGGGGAAATGTTTGTATAGTGGCATTCGATAGTTGGGGATAACCTGCTATGCGGTGTGTAGGCGTGGTAGTTTTTGGAGGTAATGGTATTTGTGTAGTTTGTTCGTAGGGATCTAATAAGTTATTCGTCGTAGTTGTGGTTAAAGATTCGGCTAAAGGGGGCTGAAGACCACCATATAAATTAGAAGAACTTGATGGTAACTGATCAAAATCATTTAGATTGTAAGATACTTGACCCCCCGGAAATTGATCAATATTAATTGACGAATCATAAGGATATTGTGAAGAAGGTCGTGAACTTTGATCTGGAGGCGTAAACTGGGATGAAATTGGTATTTGTGCACGAGTATTAGTATAAACGGTACTTTGGCCCTGATGTGGAGGCATCAAAACATGATTGGGTATATCAACAGGTCGAATGGGAGTCCAAGTGTTGAAGTGGCTTGTGTGATTTTGGCGAGTTAAAGTGGGAAAATGTTGGGAATTAAGGGTATTTGTAAGTTTAGTGGGTGGTGAGTGAGGAAAAATTTCTTTAGAATCTTCTTGCGAACCAACTGGTTGGGCATAAACCGTACTTGATGCAGAGGTAGTTGTTGTTGTTGTCGTTGGTTTTAATGGAGCTAATGGTGTGTTATACATAGGCCTATTATAATTACGATTCGGTTCAAAAGAGCCTTCCTCATAAATGACGGTGTGTGTAGGACTATGTTGATCTACATGTACAGCTGTGCCAAACCAAGCGGGTGTCAGCTGAGGTTTGTCTGGAGAACTTTGATGAGCTGTATTAGCAGATTGCTGCCAGGTTGTTGGGTGATCATATGCAGAGCCCTGAGGTCGAGGTGCATTCATATTTGTCCAACGATTTGTGTTAACTTGCGCTGTGGGCTGAGTTTGAGTTGTTGCCGCATAAGACCATTGTGTATTAACAACACCGTTCTCCTGTGGCTTTGCGCCCTGATTATTATAGTCTGTTTAAAAAAAAATTATACAAAAAAGTTGTAAGAACTGTAAAAATGGAGTGGGAACAAACATTCATGCAATGTAAAACATGCCCCCATAAAACTAAAAAGTTTTTTTATAATTGATATGAATAACAAAACTTTATTCTCACTCGGACTGTATGTATAATCATAATCACTGCTATAAACTCCATTGTTACAACGGTCAGTGTTCAAAACATTGGCATCTATGTCGCAAGATTTACGAGACAAACTGAACACTGTACCGGGAGCACAATCCATTACAGTAGTTTGGCCATGACTGCATACCAAATATTTATGCCAGTCATAGGGATGCTGATGGAGTCCTTCCACTCCGGCTGGGCAGTGATATTGAGCTTTAGCAACAAAGAAGCCCAAAATTCATATTACCTTCAGTTTACATCAAATTCTACAAAAGACTTACATTCGGAACTTTTCGTCTGAGTTTTAAAACTATTTCCACTCTGGTCACAATCAACTTTTTCTTTGAAATCACACACTTCCATTACCTTATTCCAAGCAGTACCAGGACCACAATCTTGAACAACAGCTTGACCATTGGAACACATTAAAAACTTAGTGCAATCTACAGGATGTGGATAACGTCCACTGGCACCGTGAGGGCAACTAACATTATCAATTGTCATAGCATTCGTAGGAGCTGGTAAAGGTGGACTTAAAACTGCAGATGGCGGATTCACAGCTGAAGTGGTTGGAGTACTTAATGATGGATCAGGTATATTAACAGGGTTATATGAGCCACCTTGGTAAGCTTAAGACAAAACCCATCAATTTCATAAATGTTTAATTATGTCAGGAAATTTAAAAAGCCCTACCTGTATTTGACGTTGTGGGAACTGGTTTTGTATTATGGCTTTCAGTTACACTGAAAGCCCTATTGTATGAACTGCGATCTTTGTGGTCAACCTCGTTTTCATTATAACAAGCACTTCTTGTCACACTAAATACTTGACCAGCTGCACAACTTTCCACCGAAATGCGACCATTTGCACAACGTATATATTTGCGGAAATCATGGGGATGCGGATAAATTCCAAAAGTGCCTGGATTACAACTTACACCAAGATCATTATCTAAAGAGATGAAAAATATTGATCGGAAGCGTAACAAATTCGTTTCTTTGATCTTTTATCTTTTTAATTGATTTTTATTAGACTTATGGTTTTCATTTCAACTAAAATATATAAATGTCATCCGGTTTATAACTTAAAAGCGGTACTACTCAATATTTGATAGAAATATTCGGATCTTTAGCCGCGTCGCAATTAGGTCTCGACATCTGAGCTGGTCCCGGAATGCCTGGCGTCTTTAAATTGAATGGCTAGACATTTAACAATCCATCCAAAAAAGAGTGCATGGACACGGAAACAATAGAGGAAATTCCTTGGCCGAAACGCTGGCGAAGAGGGAAGCAAGGCTGCAGAACACACACTCACACTGACGAATTTTGTGGCATTCGCCTCTCCGCTTGTACAAGGATAGATGTTAGGAAGATCTGCTCAGACTTTCAAAGACACAATTAAGAGATATCGATTACAGATTTGGCAATCATGCCAAGAGAATGGAGTTGCCAGCAAATGACTACTGTAGTAGCTGTCACAATGAGGACGAAAATGAGACGGTATATTATCACATGTGTTTCTGTCCTGCCCTAGAAAATCAACGTCAGATTCATATATGTATAAAAATTTTTTTATTGTTCAAAAATGTATAAAATTGGCAAAAATATTTAATCAATAATACATTTTTTTGTGCAGTTTTATTATTTATACTCGATATTTCACTTCGCCTTTCTGTAGCATCATCAGGAACCAAATTATATTACAAAAATTTTTTATTAACAATCAATAAAATATTATTTGAATGAAGTTTTTATAATGTAATTTATTTCCTTATGATGCTACACAAAAGCGTAGCGAAATATCGAGTATAAATAATAGGTCTGTTCCAGGTGCATAACAAAACAGTCCGAACTAGTCCGACTTAGTCCAAACGCGTTCCAGATAACAATTTTTGTGCAATTTTGAGAGAAAATGAGAGATTCTAATTTTTCATTTCCTGTACAAAGTCGTACGAACATTTCTTTGGGTAAGTTCGGACTAGAATTAAATTATCAGCTGTTTTTTGTTTATATTTAAAAATCAAAAAAATTTTAAATAAAGGAAGAAAGTTTTTATTTTTACTTGAAGTTGTAAGTACATATATTTGTGCATATTTATCACTTTATTTAATAAAAAAAAATGCTTTTATCGATCAGTTAAGAAGTTATGGACAGCTGCTGACAATGATGCAAAGGTTTTGCTTTTAAAATATTATGCATTTTAAGCGTATAAAATTACTAAAATAAAATTTATTTGAGAAAGTAGGCACCATTAGTATTTAAAGATGTTCAATTGTGGTTTTTTGCGTTCCAGCAATTTCGGACAACTTTGGCACTTTCAGTGAGTAATTTTCTTTTTACTCTCAATAGTCCGGACTATTTAGTTATGCACCTGGAACAGACCTAATAAAATTGTGTTACAAAGAATTTTATTAAAGACCTGAAGTTTGTGAATTAATTGAGTAGATATATTTTTTTATCGAAAACAATTTTTTTTAAAATTGTTACATATTTAGTTAGAAAACCAAAAAAATTATTCATTGATTTTCTATAAGTCCACAATAGGCTGAATAAAAATTGGCACTTCAAATTATGAGAACTATTATTTTGACATCAACAAGCAACACGACTACAGGTTGTTGTCCATGCTGCTTTTGTCGTTGCAGTCAAATCAAACTAATTTCTATTTGTGTTGGCTACAAAACAAAAACAATGTAGCCAATTTAGCAAAATATGCAAAGCGATTTAGTGCTAAGAAATAATTTTTATTGTAACACGGCGTCTTGACTAGCCATAAATCTGTTCAGCCATCGCACATTTAACTCCTCGCACAGAAAAATGGCTAGCTAAGACCGCCGCTGTTCATGGTCGCTTCATGTTTAAACAGAGTTGTCCGAAGAATAGTTCGCACAACACTGTCATACCATTACACAAACAAAATACACAGAGAAAATAAAAAGTATGTGTGTGTGTGTGCGCTCGTCTTTAAACACCCGTCATAAGCTCTGCTAAAATCATCCATACAATCTCGATGAGAGGCAACAGATTGTCGGTTGCCTGAAATCAATTCGTTTATAAAAATATTGTTAATATTTTTGGAAATTTATTTTACAAATCAAAAATATTTCTTGCCAATATAATTCCTTAATTTTGCGTAAATGCAGGGAACACGCGAACATCTGAAAACATTCAGACATTGACGTTGAATATTAAATAACACGAAAAATTTTATTAAGATTTTTCCAAGTCTATCAGATTTTGCAAATATTCGAATAGCAGTGTTGCCTCTGTTAGTTTTCCTGCAATAGTTGCACTTAAAACGTCGTCTTTTGATGATGAAAAAGAGCGTTACAGTTAAAGGTGACAGCTACAGAGCCATAATCACAGAATGGACTGTCGAGCTATGTGAAGGCTCTGGTCTACTCCGATAAACCACAGACGAATAACGCCTTGGCAGACTATATTCGCCACATTATCTCTGGTATACGGCCTCTATTTCTACTAAAAGTACTTGAAAATTAGACTTCCCGGTAAGACTTTCTACCCGCCAGTCGTGGTGGCCATATGACACAGACCATTTATCTGTCTCTTACTTCATTATATCGCAAACAAAATTAGAATAAAAGAATTATCCTTGCAAAAAATCAATTAAATAACTTATGTGTTTTACAAAAAACAAATAAAAATTGTTTTAATACGTAAGGGGGGTTTACATTATCACACAGGTTATGTTGTAAGAACTGTAACATTTACGATTAGTATAGCTGGAATGGCATCGTCTAAACATAATATGAAAATACGACAGTCGCCTTGACTCTTTATTTTTTGAAATTTTCCGTTAATCCCTTACATTTGATTAGAACAGGGATGATTTTTATGTAAACAACTAAAAACAGCTAATAATATAACGAATCTTTCTTCATCGTTATCTTTTCTCCGTTATGTTTAGCAATATTTTATGTTACAAATTGATTTCTATATATGTATGTGCATGTTTACGTAATTATTTTCCTTGTACTATTTGGTACTTTTTTCACAACAGCTGGCTTCATTTTACTACATATGTTTTACTTTACACTTAACGTGTCAACGAAAAAAGTCAGTCGTAAGATTTGAACCCTAATTTAGGGAAAAAATCTAATGAATTTTGATATTATTTTTTGTTGAATTTTACGTACGTAAAGTCGTATCGTCTAAACCATCCTTTAATCGTATAAATCATTTTTCTCACTTGTTTAAATTGAACTTCTAAAAATATAACTTTTCTATAAGCTAAAATGTTGAACCAACGGCAACTCTTAACCCTTAGTTACCCTTGCACCTTCCAACTACTACGAAAAAAGAATCCTACTTACGATTTTGGTTCGTTGCTTCATTTGAAAACTCATTTTTAGTTGTTGTCATATACTCCACACGATCGTATGCATCCACTTTATCTCTGGGAATACATTCTTTACGGGATATGCTGAAAACGGCGCCATTTAAACAGCTGCCAACAACGGTTACACCTTGAGGAGAACATTCAATATACTTGGTGCAGTCAAAAGGATGCAAGTAATAGCCATCCAAACCGGGAGGACACATGAGATAAGTCAAACCATCAACTGTGTAAAAAATTAATGTGTAAAAAGGATTTGTTCTCAACGATTTATAAAAGCTTATTGACTTACTAGAACCGTGAGTTGTTTCCATATCAGTTACTCTCCAGTCGTGGCCATATGTGGACTTGGCAGGGGGCACATAATCATCAGGATTGATTTCTTCTTTGAAACTACAAATCTTGCGAGACAAACTAAAAGCTTGACCCGAGGCACACGATTCACTCATCAAACGTCCCCGCACACAATTTAAATATTTTGCCGAATCGAAAGGATATGGATAAGAGCCCGTCAAAGTGTTCGGGCAATATATCATATTCTTCATACTACTCGTATATTGTTCATCGTTGACACGATAATTGTTGGTCGGTTCCAGTTCACTTACCAAACGAACGCGTTCGTGCTTTAACACCTGCGTAGCGGGCAGACAAGTACGACGGGTTACACTAAACAAGTGAGCATTGTTACAGGGTACAATCTCCATTTGACTTTTTATACACTTAACAAATAATTCAGCATTGAAGGGATACAAATGTATGCCCTCGGTGCCGGGTGGGCAAGTGATAAGAGTTTGAGCTGCAAATAAATAAAATGACTAAAGCTCTAAAAGATTTTTAATTCTCAAATTACTCATACTTACAATATTCATAGCTAACTTGGGACACAATATACATGACGTGATCACTTTTAGCAATATGATCCAGGGACTCACAGTAACCTTTCGATATACTAAAAGCCGTACCGGGCACACAGTTCTGTATGGCCGTATTGCCATTTTTACAATTAATAAATTTCGTATAGTCGAAAGGGTATGCGAAGAGACCGGTTAAGCCATTAAGACACAAGATGTCAGCAGTGTGAGGCAAATCTTCATGTTGTGTATTACTTGGGGCAAACACTGATGTTGATGTTGATGTTGATGTTGCTGTGGCTTGTGTATCTAGGATGTTAGGGAAATGGAGATAGTTTAAGTATTTTGCATTCGTCATGGATGAAATTGATGTAAACTAAATGGATAAAGCAGTGTGATGGATAAGCGTTAGGGAACTTCAGGCGGTTTCAGGCAGCAATGAAATAATATACAGCATCTTAATATTAAATGTAGCATCTTAATATTTATATCTGTATCTAATGAAATCATTTAGGTTGTCGTTTAAAGCAGGGTTTGAATAGTAGTAGATTAAAATTGCTATGACTGTTGGTATGGAGCTTGTATTAAATATTGAACAGCGATAGCAACAGTTCGAATATGACAGTAAACAGTGTGCTGTGCTATGCTGAAATTATTATTTAATATCACATTTAAAGCAAAGCTAAAAATATAACAATTAATTTATAAGCAACAACAACAAAAGCAAAATATTATTGCTCTTGCTTTTGCTATTTTTGGGCTGTTGAAAAAGGAAATCAGCGCATCACTACCATGTAGTTGCTGCCATATTTCTTACTCTCGCTATTTGTTCATTTTGTCCTGTCATAAATTCTTGTAATATTTTACTTACTTGTATACTTAGAAAAGAAAACTAAAGAATCAGAAAAATTACAATGGGATGCTCGGTACTTAAAAATTAAAAAAATCAAATGATGCGTATATAAAAATTCCATATTGTTAAAAAGCAATGTTGCCGTCCCATTTCACAATGCTGTCGTATTTGTGCTAGAGAAGTTTTCGTTGATATCGTATTTTCAACAGTACGAACATAGCGAAAGCATAAATAAATTAATGAAACAAAAGTGCTGTTTTGTGAGCAAATGGTGTTTTAAAGCACTGTAACAGCAAAATTTTTGGTAATAAAACTTGTAAAATTTGTAGAAAAGTACAGTAGGTTTTGTGTGCTATTGCTATTTTGCAGCTAGCATTTTCAAGACTGATTTAAAGCCCTTGAACTAAAGTGAAGCAATGTAAAGTAAAGGATAAGTAAGGTAAAATAATATAAACATAAAGAAATTAAAGCAAAATAAAGTAGGGTAACTTAGAGTAAAGTGAAGTAAAGTAATGTAGAGTAAAATAAATTGAAGTAAAGTAAAATAATGTCAAGTAGGGTAAATTGGGGTAGAGTAGAGTAGAGTAGAGTAGAGTAGAGTAAAGGAAAGTAAAGTAGAATAAAGTAAAGTAGAATAGAGTAAAGTAAAGTAGAGTAAAATAAAGTAAAGTAAAATAAAGAAGGATAAAGTAGAATAAAGTAGGGTAAAGTAGAACAAAGTAAATTTAAGTACAGAAAAGTAAAGTAAAGTAAAGTAAGATTAGGTAAGGTAAAGTAAAGTAAATTAAATTAAAGTAAAGTAAAATAATGTAAAGTAAAGCAATATAAAGTAGAATAAGATAAGGTATGATAAAGTAAATTAAATTAAAGCAACGTAAAGCAGGGTAAAGTAGAGTAAAGTAAAACAAACTTAAGTCAATTAAATTAAAGTAAATTAAATTAAATAACGAAAATTAATTAAATAAGAGCAAAGTAAAATATAATAAAGTAAGGTAAGGTAAAGTAAATTAAAGAAAACAATCGAGATATTGTAACTTGACAAAATCGTGAATTGACCACTGTTCGCTATTAACTCCGAATACTAAGAGTATTTAAACAATGAAAGCGATGCGAAAATCTTATTTTAATATGGTTGGATGAGAGCAAAACGAAAACTATGAAATGCATCCCAAAGCACGAAATTTAAAATTTGAAAAGCCAATTATAAAACTGTGCAAACTCACGAATTTTTTCAGCCGTAGAAACTAATGACTCTTTGTCAGACCAAGTACAGCCTGGGCAACATTTAACTTTATATTTGTAATCGCAAAGCAAACGAACACTATCGAAAGCAGTACCAGGACCACAATCTTGAATAAATGTCTCACCGAGCGAACACAAAAAAAATTTGGAACAATCAGAAGTATGAGGATACAAACCAGAAGCATCCGAAGGACAGGATATTTTATTACGAGCTTTTTTTCGATAGTTAACAATTAATAAAACTTTCTTTAATTACTTACGTTTTAATAAAACTTACCCTGTCGGGGTGCAGCAGGTACTTCCTCTTCTCCTGCCCTACCGGTGCAATCAACTTTGTTCTTAAAATCGCACACTTTCATGGGAATGCTATACGCCGTTCCGGGACCACATTGTTGTATATGCATATTGCCATTAGCACAGTTTATAAAACGAGTACAGTCTGAGGGATGTGGTTGCAGGCCCTCGGCTCCAGCAGGACATAAAACCTCTACATTATCATTTGATTTGTCCGTATAACGACCAGCTCTATAATTTGGTTGCTTAAAACTGCCATGGCTGGATGGTGATGCTGATGATTTTACCTCAGATTGCATTGCCAATACACCCAAAGCTGCCTCACATTTTACCTTATCAGGTCGATCACATTCTAGTGTTTCCGGATTGAACACCGTACCCACCGAACACGTTTGAATATGACCTCTGCCATGCCAACAATTTAAGAAGCGTCGGCAGTCATAAGCATAGGGCAGTTGACCCGTATGCCCCGAGGGGCATCCAGTATAATATTCAGTGATAGAATTTTCAGAATTTTGCCAATTTCCTGCTGTTTGTGTTTGGGAATTTTCTTTGCGTTCGTAGATGGGTTGAGGCTGTTGTTGGGGATTGTGATGATGGTGGTGCGGCTGGTGATTTAGTGTAGGATGTCGGCTTTGGGTCTGCTCTACTGCTGTCGACTGCTGGTGACTATAATCACCTTCACGTTGTTGCTGCTGCTGATACGAATTATCAGTGTTCACATAATGATGTGTTATTGAGGTTTTGTAATCTTGGTTACTATTGCCGCCGCTTTGTTGATTGTTATGTTCATGTGTTGGTGTATACAATTGGTGATGATGATGATGATGATAGACATGAGTTATCGGTTTTTGTTCATAAACTCTGGTTTTAATTCCTGTAGTATAAGTCTAAAAATAATGACAAAAAACGATTGTGTTATTCTCAATGATGTAAAGGTTAAAAGATACGCATTTTAAATTAAGTTTATAAATATAACAATTTTTCGAATTATAATAGAACGGGAGAGTCTATTGATAGTTCAAATAACCGATGCCCTTCCCTGTTCAGTTATATTACGAAAACAATAATAAGAGATATATTTTAATTAAATTCTTATTAAAGTTGACGATATTATAGCGGTTTGAATTGAACGCTTCTAACCTTTAGGCAATTCTAAAGAGTAGTTTTCTCTTCAAGGAAATAGGGAACAAAATATGGAGAGATAATCTTCTCTGATCCAACCTATTATCGCATGCAATGTGTTATCGTATGTGTGTGCTTTTGTAATACAAATCTGAATTAGTGAATTTTTCTCGTTTTTCTCGTGAATTTTTCTCGTTTACTGTTATGTCGTGAGCGCTAAGTTGAGAGGCACAACGCTCACTGGAATATAGTAATCATACGTAAGAAAGAATTCACTTACGATTTCAATTTTAGTATTAGGTAATACATAGCAATAAGTACAGGGTGTCTGCCGGAAAGGTTTGCTTGTTTATAATTTTTGAATAAATGAAAGAGAATGGGTCGTATATTGATAAATGTTTTATTTAACGCCTCACAACTGCGAGCCCTTTTGAGCACATTTTCCATTACATTCTCACACATTTCACGCGGTTTTTCATTAATTTCATCACGAATATTTTGTTTGAGTTGCTCCAGCGTTTCTGATTTGTTTGCATAAACCTTGCGTTTCAGGTATCCCCACAAAAAGAAGTCCGGAGCAGTCAAGTCAGGCGACCGTGGAGGCCAATCAACATCACCATTCCTTGAAATGACTTGTTGTGCAAAGAGGTCTCGCAGTAATTCCATTGTAATCCTGGCTGTATGCGATGTGGCACCGTGTTGTTGAAACCACATGTTAGTCAAGCCCAAAGCATGCAGTTGTGGCATTAAAAAGTTTTCAATCATATCACGATATCGCTCCCCATTGACAGTTACCGTTACGCCGTTTTCAGTTTCAAAGAAGTAAGGTTCAATGATTCCTCCTGACTAAATTGAGCACCATGCAAAGGTGACTGCTGAATAATTTGAGGGTTTTCCATTGCCCAGAACCGACTATTCTGTTTATTCACATATGTACGGCGGCGTAAGTGGTCTTCTGGAAGAAGCTCTTGTGTCAACTGAATCTTAAATGGAAACAAATGCAAATCTTTGTGCAAAATTGTGGCCAAAGTTGTTCTTTGAAGTCAAAGCTCCTAAGCACGGTGTAGAATTGAGGTTGGAGGATTGATTTGAACACTTTCTTGAACAGCAGTTATATTTTCAGCCGATCGTGCAGTACGTTGTGGTCCATGCTTGGGCCTATCATATAAATTGTGTCTCTTGTTGGCACGTTGTTTCTCCCAAAAATTTCACGTAACTTCCTCATCGTCACAGTAATCGATGATTGATTTTTATAAAATGTTTTAACGGTTAAAACATTTAGTAGTTTTTTTTTATAAATCTTGTAATAATTGTTGGCTTTATTTAAACTAGGTTGTCTGGACCTAATATCCTGCTGCCTAGGTAATTAGAGTTGCGTCTTGACAGGTTCTGTAGGAGTCACTTTCTACCGCACCTATTTTATTCATGTGATAAATAAGTCTACAATCTCTTGTTTTCGGTTCAGTGTAGAGTTTAATATCATTTCTGCTGAGATTTAGAATAGCCTCTACGTTAATACTTTCAGAGATTTTTTCGACTTTTATGCTATTTTTGTAATTTAAAACTTTTGAACTATAGTTTGGTTTTGTGGTGAATTTTGAAGAACTCCCAAATTATGATAAAATTTTGTTTTTTACCAATTTAGTTTTTTGGTAAAATTTTTAATTTTTTAAATTTTTTGGTGAATTTTTTAATTTTATGGTAAATTTCACATTTGCGATGAAATATGATTATTATTTTTTTGTTTAACATCGGTTTTATTCAAAAGTAGACGTTTTTCATAAAATATTACTTTTTGTTACTTTCCGGCTTTTTGGTGAATTTACAAAATTTTGGTGAAATTAAAGATTTTGTTGTGAAATTTCAAAATTTGGTGAATTTTATTTTTTGGCATTTTTTTCTAAAATTTCGGTTTTTTATTGTAAATTTGTGGTGAATTGTAAATTTTGCCAAAATTGCGATTTTTGTTTACATTTCGGTTATTTGGAGGAATTCCTTTTTTTAACAGTTTTTTAATTCAGTCCAGCAGTTAGGACCATAAGTTATCTGGTTGCCACGGGTTGATAATTTCCGTAGGTGGACCTTCTATTTTATAACTATTCAAAATTTGAAAACATAATGGCCTTGTGTATAAGCATTTCCCAAAAGATTGAAAAGAACTTGTGGACCGATATGGCTGATTTCAAATATTGAAAAACGCTGATGAAAGGGTACAAGTTTCAAGATCCTAGGTTAACGTTGGCCGTCAGAAAGTTCAATGTGAATGCCATGGGGGACCTAATTTAGTAATTACAAGAGACTCTATGTTAAGGAAGAAGGCCGACAGTTACTTGTCGACTGGTTAAAAAAACTGCAATCAAGAGTAAAGGCTAAAGTGTTAGCTCGAGACCCAATGAAAGAAAAGGGTTGAAAAGGGACCCATAAATAAAGCGTCCTGCTTGGAATTAATAAATAAATACAGTAGCAATATAGCTTGTAAAATCAAATGTTCAATTAAAATTCAGTCTTTTAATTTTAATAAGCATTCGGAAATAGGAATTTAGATAAGCGACAGCCGTAGGAAGTACCATTTAAAGTATTTGACCTGATATTACGGCCTGTAATTATACTTTAAGAAACGATTGATATTCCAAAAACAATATAAACCAAAAATATTTAATTAATTTGATTGAAGGCCTATGTGCTTCACATATAAATGTGAAAATGTAAGGAGAGAATCGAAAAGAAATTTCAATAACATTTAATTTGCACTTTCTTTTTGCCTTCCAACCCACTGTACAGCGTAAATTCTGTTAATTAAGAAGTAATTTACAGCATCATTTGTTGTGTGCCTTTTTACTATTTTTTTTTTTTTTTACTTCAAATTCATGGCATCACAATCAATTAAGGCCCACCATCGCAACTAATTGTAGTATTTCTTACAAACAACAACTCATTAAAAGAATTAATTTAAAGGCATTCATTCAGGAAAAACAGAAACTTATTTATTTACTCACTTCATTTTTATTTTATTTCAAACAAAATTAATTATATTTGTATTCTAAAGAAATTATTTAAAAATATTAATACAAAAAAAATGTATGACAAATGTTATCACCTACTGGCTGATCTTTATTATCATTATTTATATTTACATAATTCGTACACAAAAACACATTTGAACAATTAAAATTAAATTCTTAGGAATTTGTTGGGGAAAACCACAGTAAATTATTCACATTTTTATTTTCCTCATAAATTTAAATAATTTTCTTATTTGCGTGTTAATAATTTGCTTTTATTTTAGTAATTAAGCTGATAATTTAAGGAGTTCTATTTAATCTGTTCTCTTTGATCTTTTACGAAATACTAACCGCCTGCACATAATTTGTGTAAAATAACCACACAAATAATATTAATATTTTCCACATTTTATTTCATTTGTTGCTTTTCTTTTATTTGAATTTTGAAAATTTTTTAATTTTGTTTTCACGAAAAATCCTTTTTTTTTTGTAGAAGTCACTTTCTTCCGTTACTTTTGCAATGATCCGTATTTCTCGACATGCAAATGAGTTTTGAATTCTGAACGAAAAAAGTCACTAATTAAAAGTCTTTCATTTCTGTTTTTTTTTATTTTATGAGAGCAATTGCTTACTTTAAGTACCCTCTATGATCAGTATTATCAGTTTACATCTTTAGGATTGCTTTAAACTGATGACTTGTTTGACGGCATAGAATTATTTATGCAAAGTAAAGTTACAAGAGAATCTTATGATTTCCTTTTCTTTAATTTTAAAATATACATAAGTATCATCGTCACCCTGAACTTGAAAGCATCAAATTCTTTGGAATCATTGCGAAACAAAATGCTTATATGCTGCATTTTAGGTTTTTATAATATTTTAATAAATGGTATGCTAATAAAGGCGGGTCGATGTTGAAATAGAATAAGACATACATACGTCCACGATGACTTCGGACGGTGGATCCGAGACGTACAATTTTCAATGACTACGCCTTATGGATTGGGCTGCAATTTTTCCGATGGCCTAAGTTATGGTGACTTTGAGGGCATCAGGTGACTGCGGATTATAATTATAGAGCAGCGATTTTAGAAGCACCTACAAAGAAAATTCTAGCGGGTTCAGATCGCAAGAACTTGGTGGCCAGGAAATATAACCATACTCTCATATCGTTCCTGCAGAATATTCATTGTGGCATGCACTATAGGGCATAGGAAAACGCATAGGAAAAACATGCTTGAGGTAACCATAATCTAAGAGCACCATAATATAATTTTACTATATGGTTGTAAACATGTCGCTATTATTGTAAATAATAACAATATTCATCCTCTCAGAACGATACAACAGCAAAAAAAAAATATTTTACTGTTTGGCAGCAGCTGTGGTACGAACACAGGCAACTAAAGCAGTCAACGCGGTAAACACATACGCCCCAGCACCCTCATACTCTGATTAAACCCGAAAAGAGTTTATATAATTAAAATACTTTGTTTATGTTTAGAATTTTAGCAAAAATTTATTTTTCAACTCAACCACATTATAAGTTATATGGTTGAAAATCATTTAATGATAAAATAAACTTATAACCATTATATGTTTACCAAAACAATACTTAGTTTTAAAAAATATTATGTCGTTGTCGTGACCATGCCACAACCATCTTTCTTTTTTGCGTGTAGCAGCGCTATCCTGCCGGAAGTACATATCGTACAGATTACGCGGATGCATTGCTACCTGAGTAGGTTGACACCGTTCCATATGCGGCAATATCGCTAGTTACCATTTATAAATGAAAAGTTACTGTGTAAATAATATGTATGTACAAGATTTACGTAGCGTAAATGTCTACTAAAAATAGTGCAAACTTTGTCTTATTCCAAAGTCAAACAGCTTACTGGTGTGTTGGCGGTGTTACGATTTGAATAATGTGTAGTTAACGCTAATAAAATTTCTAGACTAGAACGATTCGAAACTGTAATTGAGAACTATTATAAGTAATATACAGCAGTTCTCAAGTCCACCTTAAAAAGTATTTTCGAATACAACACAGCCCCAATTCATGAACGCTAGATGTTGTTGAATAGTGCTAAATCTATGGATATAGTTAAAAATATGAATCGATTCTGATTCCGATTAGTTCTTAAACTAATTATTTTAGACCAAATTTTAATAATTTTGGAAAGTAGTTTACTTCTATTCCATAAAGTTGTATCGTATTGAACTTAAATTCTGCTGAAACTACGATTTCGTATATCGAATATTACGCCAGAAGATAGGTTATATAAAATTTCTCCGATTGGCTGGTACGAGTACTTGAAAGCATTATTTGTGGGACAAATATTTTGGTGAATAAAATATATCACATATTTTTAAGCTATTAGAGATCCCGGAATGATTCATAGTTGAAATCAAAAAGTTTGAGAGAATATTTGCATACTTCTCTTACGTACTTGTCAAACATAAGTTTTAAAATAATTTTCATATTAATTTATGATATCTTAGTAGTGGCTTCAAATCGTGGCTAGAGCAGGATGGCAACAATTAAGACTGGCGACAGCTAATCAAAAAAATTCTCGGCGGCAGGTAATAGTCGACTACAGTTAATCACTTTTTGGCAGCGAAAAGAAAACCAGAAAAGGCTTTGCTGATGAATTCGGCCAAAAGTCTTAGCCGTATTAAGATGCACAAATCGCCCTGCGCAATATGGCACAGCGGCTCGTGGCGTCAGCTGTAACCCGACTTTTAGCCAACCGGCTTTGCGCTCGAATCAGACCGATCAACTTTTGGATCCCATTCCCTTAATCGATTTCTGGCAACCGATTTGTAATTTACGAATACCTTACTCTCAATCAAGGTTCGTGCCTTTACTCTCGACTATAGTGATTTAAGACTGTCGACAAGTGACTGTCGAACTTCTTCTTCATCACGGAGTCTCTTCTAATTGCTAGCATTTGTCTAAGATTTAGGTCCACCATGGCATTTACACTTAACAAGTGTCTGCCTTTAGTCCTAAGTCTTATGCTAGCCAGTGCTGGACGTTCACACACAATGTGTGCTACCGTCTCAGCCTCTTTCTCAGGAGTATCCTTAGAACCTGTCCCGTCCACCTCATGGTAGGTTTTCTTGTTCAACTCTTCAGAATCCATTGTCGGAATCACACGGTCTAACGCCTTACACATACATTTAAAGATTGAGTGACCCGTCTACCCCTCGCGAGACATTCTTGTCCATTCCTCTTTTGGCCAATTAAAACCATAGTTTCTTCAGCGGTTAACATCTCCGCCTCTTGCGAGGGTTTCTGATTCATTTCTTTACTGAAGGAAAATATGTCCACCCACACAGAGCTCCATATGCACGGGTTAATCTGTATTAAAACTGGAGATCGACTGGTATCCAGAGTTCGCATACATAAGACCTGGCGTATACTGTTCCACAGTGGATTAGGGATTTTTTCTACGAGAGTGTTAACTTCCTTACGCTCAACTTATTTAGCCAGACTCCTTGCCGAGACAGGAACCTGTTATTGGCCGCCATCACGTGGAGATATAAGTCATAGCTTCTGACAATGCACTCAGTGACGGCAAGCCATATCTCTGTGCCTGCCAGCTAACGACCCTGATCTTTCGTTAATTGTCACAGATTAGTTTTTATGAATTAATTATATTTTTCCATATGGATAGAACGCAATTTTTCAAAAGCTACGAGTATTACTCGTACAACTAGTAGGATTGAAACTGCAATAGTTTATTTTTATTACTTTCTCCATCCACCGTTAAACGAGTAACAAGTGTAAAATGTATGTTTATGGGAGAGCATTTTTTCTTATCACTATCACTTTCATACATACAAACATACTTACATATACATATGTATGTAGGCACACATTTATTTATTTGTATGATTTTTTGTTTAATTTATTTATTTTCGGTGGCGCAAGTAAATACGTTGTAAACCAACCTTATAAACTAATTGTTGATAAGAAAGATGCACTTCAGTTATAATTTTTATGTATGTGTGTGTGTGTATATATTTGTTTATAAGTGTTTTTTACTATGCCTTGGGTATATGTAGTACTTTATTTATTTACTTTTTTAATTATTTGTCAAATAAATAATCACTCGGAATGTCAACTATGATCATAATTACTCAAACGCATTATAACTGAACTTTAGAAGTAATTAAATAAAAAATATAAAGACAAGAAGTCTTACATTACAGAAATATCATAAGAAGATCTTAATATAATCGATTAAGTTATAAACCATTAATTTCTGTTGCCATTGCTATAGACTCATCAAGACATTTTCGAGCATCCAAACTGAAAATCTCATTTCTTGGGCACCGTTTCACCTGTACTTTACCATTATTGCAGTGAACATATTTATGCCAGGTTTGAGGATGTGGATAATTCATGGATCCTTTAGGTGAACAAAATACACCTAACGAAGGTGCAAATGATTCTGCAAATTAAAAAAATGATTTTAAATATTTATTTGAACAAATTTATTGAACTAAAATTTGAATTGATTGAGCGGTCAAGTTGGTCTTTCGATAAAGAAAAAAAATTCTTTATGATTGATACGATCATTTTTCATTGATAGATGAGAATTAAAAAAGAGTAGGATCAAAATTAGAATTTCCTATTCAAACAAGAATAATTCGAATATACGAATAATTTTCTTAACTTATATTCGGACGAGAAACATTTCTCAATTTAAAATAAAAAAAATTATTTGAACGATTTTTGTCGAATATTCGAATAATTTTTTAAAACTACTTAATAATATCTTCTTAAATAAAAGTTATCAAGATTGCGTTTTAAAATTGATTCTCGATTTTATGTAGATTTTTGAAACGAATTTCCGTCATCTCTTTTAGAGTTTGATCTCGATAAAAACCGGTTTCGGCTATATGCGATCTTCAATGTCATTCTTCGTTCTGAGTGGTACGTAATCAGTATCTATCTATAGGGTAACGGAAAAGTGATGTAAAGTTTGAAATAGCTGTGATTTTGTTACAAATGAAAAAAGTCGGTTTTCATAAAAAGATTAATCGAGTCTAAAATTGAGGCCATTAATTGACAACGAATTCTCTATATATATTTACATCATAAATCTCAAGGCACAGTAAAATTTGGTGGGATCTGAAAAAGTGACAGGCAATACAAATTATGGCATTAATTTTGCGCCATCCTTGTTTTTTGTTTTTTTATAAAATTAATTGTTATTCTTTTGTAATGAATTACTTTTGTTTTTAATAAAAAAATATAAACTAATATGCTTTTCATTTCTTTAAACTTATTCGAATAATTTTTTTTTATTCATTCGAATATTCAAATATTAATATGCGACACTAATAAGAATACAATGAGTATAATAACAGTGGGATAGGCTGCGTTCTAACCAGTGTCTAAAATATTAGCAGCAATCAAAAAAAAAAAAATATTCTTCCGTGCTGTTGAAAATAAGTATAGTCCTGCAATAGCAAAAGCAAACATCAGAAACATTTGCTGTCACAAAACAGCACTTCATTCCCGTTACTTAATTTATGCTTTTGCTATGCTCGTACAGCACAAATACGGCAGTACTCACGTTGACAGCATCCATGCTTTGCACTAATAGGGAATTTTCAAATACACATATGTAACATAATTTATTAAGTTTTAAGTACCGGCAACTCCATTGTGATTTTTATTTATCCACTAGTTTTCTTCCGTAACTTATAAGAATTTAGGGCAGGACAAAATGAACAAACAGCGAGTGGAAAAATGTGATAGCAGACATTTCGTATTGCTTTGCTATTATCATTTTTCAATAGCACAAGAACAACAGAAGCAATAACGTAAAAATTGTGCTTTTGCTACTGCTGTTTATAAATAAATATTTTAACTTCCTTTCAGCGTGCTGTATGAAAATGGTTGCTGTCATATTCGAACTGTTGCTAATGCTGTTTTATTTATATAATAAATAAAATTTATAATAAATGTTTCTATTAAATTGTTGGACCTAAGACTCCATATTCTGGATCTTTTTGCTTTACTGACATCCTAGATAAAATTGATAAGCATATGTGTACTATATATATACACTAATACCACGTTTAGAGTCACCCCGCTTGAAGTATATTCGCTTTTCGTCATCAAAAACAATTTAAAGTGGCTTGGGGCTACGTCGCTAGCCGTTTTACTTGTGTCGTCATATAAAAATTTTGCCTTCAAATTACATCGTCAATGCTTCGCCCCAAGTCTGGTTGAAAGGTGATTTTCATTTTGAATCTTTTTCGAAAACTCTTTAGTCAACCTTTGAGGCCAAAAAGAGCAGTGTATGAAAAACTAGACTAGAATTAGCAGCAGCAATAATTAAACATAAAAAGTTTTAAAAACTCGGAGTAGTTCATTTACTACCTTGATTATTTTTTAGCAGTAGTTTTAGTACAAGCTTATAAAGAAAAAAAATAGCATAGTTTTTAATTTTCTGTTGGTCTTGCTGACTTTAAGCTTTTGTAGCAATAAAATTAGTTTCACAAGCTTGGTTGACAATTAACGATCAAGGACATAGTGTATTCTATGCATTTCATACTTGCTGCGCATTCCACATTTTTCTGCATTTGAAGTTACGTGCGCCGCTTTTAATGCATTGAAACTAATATTATTAACTTGTCATCTCTGGTATTCAAACACAGCTGACTTGTTCGCACGCCGCTTATGACGGTTACAAAAGAATAAAGTCGGCCTACATCTCTGCGCTTTATTGCTCTATAATTTGTTGTATGCAACTACACTGATTCCACTTATTATACAGATGCGTAGGATGTGATAAAGCGTAGAAAGCGTGGTGTGGAATTTCAGCTTTAGGTAGAATTTCAGCTTTAGGTAGTCGTTGAAATAGCAGTCGAAGTAGTCAAAAATTAAAATAAAAGCTTATGCTAAATATTTTATTTCTTGATTACTTTGACTGCTATTTCAATGTTATTCTAAGGCTACAAGAATGGTTATTTACATTTATAAAACAAGACATTATAAAACTATATTATTTTATAAGCTACTTCCTTTAATTTTTTTATTTCTGCTGCTGCATTTTAACTTTCAAATTTGGCATATACCAGTAGTATAAAGTATGACAATATTAAATAACACGACAGATGCTGTTGCTGCCGCTACTTGCTATTGTTTGGAGTCGTAGTTTTAGCAGTAGTTAAGAAATTTGTAGTTTTTCGAATAAAAGTATCATGATAGATGCAAAAGTAACGAAAACTCTGTTCAAGTTAATTAAAGTGTTTTTTTCATGGCATCTACAGCCATGAAATCAGACCCCCCAATTTTCTAAATACAAATTTATTAAAATAAATTGTTTGCGTTTTTGTAGTTTATCTACAGTTTTCTTAATTTGCCAATATTTGGCAAATATTTGCCCCATTTTAGTTCAGGATAGTGAATATAATAAGTACCTTGTGGATCTATATTTTGAACATTCTGCTTGCACTTGACATGATCATACTCATCTAGCTTACTCTCGGCCTCACATTTTTCTTTGCGAAAACTAAAAATTTCACCATTACAACAGCTTCCTATACTGGTGCCAGCAGGGGAGCAATTTATGTAGCTTTCACAATGAAAAGGATGTACAAAAGTACCAAGCAAATCTCTAGGGCATTTGAGGAAAGTCAAACTGTCATCTAAGCAAGAAGAGAATTTTTAAATATATTATAAGTTGAAACAAAAGAAAACTCACTTGAACGTGTTTCTATTAACGATTCGTCCTTGTATCGATGCTGAATTGGCGGCAAAGTTTTAAATAAATGTGGAACTTTTCTTTCACAAAATTTACTCGAAAAGTTAAATACAAACCCTGGCCTACAGGATTTGCTGTACAAATGGCCATCAACACATTTCAAATATTTCTCATTACTAAAGGGATGAGGATAAAGGCCAAATAAATCCATTGGACAGTAAATTTTGTCATCCTGAACAGCGGCGTTAATAGAATGAATTTTGACGTTTGATGTTGTTATATGAACATGATCATTTGATAAAACATGTGTTTCAGGAAGACAGCGTCGTTGGCTAATACTGAATAATTCCAAAGCTACACAGTCTAATACCATTAACTGGCCATTGGAACATTGTATATATTTCCTTGCATCATATGGGTAAAAATATCGTTGTTGATCATTAAAAGGACATTTGAGTAAGTGGTCATGGTTTCTAGAATTTTCCGTTTGCTGTGTTTCAACTGGTATACATTTTCTTGTGCTGTTGGGGCAACTTGTTATTAAAGTTGTATGCTCCAAGCATGTCTTGTAGTCTGGCGGGCATAAAATATTAGTTGTTTCCTTTGAAAGTTTACGGAATGTATCTGAAAAAATCATAGTTTTTAAAAGACTTTTAATAATTGTAATTTGTATTAGTGTAATTACTAGTACTCCTAACTACTAGTCTATATAATGTGCAACTCTTAAGTCTCATGCGAAATATCATCGATTTCCGTTTGGAGTCCCCAGCAGTAATTTGCAAGCAGTCTTTTATGGTTTTTTCCCCCCCTTAAACTGCTAAATAGCAATAGCAAAGTGCTGTTGAAAATAAATGCAGTCCAGAAATAGTATAAGTAAAACATAAAAATAATATGCCATCCCAAGACAGCACTTCTTACTTCGTAATTTATTTATGCTTTTCCTATATTCGAACTTTAAAAATACGACAGCAATGAAAACAGCACAATCACAAATATGACAGCATTGTGAAGTGATACAGCAACATCGCCTTGCTCTACTAGGGAATTTTTCAATACAAATAAATTGATTTATACGTTTTTAAGTATCTGGAATTCCATTACCGATTTTCTAAGTATTCAAAAAGGCAAACAAATACGATCTTACCGTATAGGAATATAGAGTATGACTAGACAAAATGAACAAACAGCAATAGCAAAAAATGTGAGAACAAACATTTGGTATTGCTGTTCTGATTTCTTTTTTCAACAGCACAAAAACAGCAAAGCTCGTAAATTTGCTGCTGCTGTTTAGAAATACTCTTTTATATTTTTGAATTTGCTGTTACAAAATGAATAAAGTCTTGTAGCAACAGTAATTGCAATTTTAACCTAGATTTTTTAAGTAGAATTTTGGAACGAATTTCCGTCATCCCTTGTCAAGTTTGGTTTGGAGACAAACCGGTTTCGGCTATGTGCCATCTTCAGTGTCATTTTTCGTTCAGATTTTTTAACTTTGGTCTGAAACTTCTTAATAGAATTTTTTAGCTGGCTCATAGCAAAATTGTTCAAGATTTACTGGGCTAAAAATTTAGTGATGCACGTAAAATATTAATTTTTATGTACATATTATTACTTATTTATGTGTCCAAAAATTTCTTTAAAAAAAAAACTTTGTAAAAAAAATGTTTCAACCATCAATAAAAATCGCACTAAAGAATTTAAATTTATTTATTGTTTAACAGGGATTTTGCTCGTTGTATAAGAGCAGAGTCTTTGATGAGATTAGAACCAACTACCCCCAGGCTTTTCGTTTCGCAATTTCACAATTTATTTCATGTAGCAAAACTTCACGCGCAATGGTGGCAATTTAATTTTATTCGCAAAATAGAAATGCACCAAAAATCCACACTATACTACAAAAATTTTAAATTACAAAAATTAAAAGAATTTTTTAAAATCCGGAATTGCTACAAAAAATTAGGAATAATATAAAATTCAGCAAAATTGTATATTCACCAAAACTTCGAGAATTCTCCACAACATTTTAACAAAATCGATGTTACACAAGTTCCAAAAGGCCTACATATACTTAGAAAAAACTTAATTTTCGCAAATAATTCACCAAAAATAAATTTCATCATATTTTGAATTTTGAAATTTAACGAAAAAATTGATCCAAATGCAGCGTAAAGAATTTTAAAAAATATATTATCTACAATTCACATAAAAATCTAGAATTTATTAAAAATGTAGAAGCATTCTGGGAAAAGAAAAACAAACCGATCGAAAATGCTTATAGTAAAATGAAAGGAGAGTTTAAATGTAAAATAATACGACTAAACCGGAGGCCAAAATTAAACATCTCAAACAAACCTTTGCACCGGGTAAAATCTGTTCATTTTTAGTAGTTCACACATTGGTGAAGGGTACTTGTTCATTCTAAATTGAAAAATTTGATTCATTCGAACAAAAGTGGAAAAGAAATTATTCGAATATTCGAATTATTCTTATTCGAATGGCAACTCTAGTACATACGAATCAGCTAAGTAATTGGATTCCCTTTCATTGGCCTAAATAGAATTCTCTTCAGCAGAACAATTTTGATATTTTTCCAGAATGCGCACTAATTTCAAGACTTACTTATTCCTAAATATTAATTGTTTTAAAAAGCAGCGTGTTAGTTGCCACCTGACGCCCACTTTTGTTTGCCAAACATTTCAATGTCACAGAACAAACACACATAGTTTAAGAACATACATACAATATTCATCGCTATACTCAAATATTAAATTATTTTGGAAGTGGGCATAACCTTTGTTGTATAGGGTGGTCCAAGCAAAACGCACGATGTTCACTGTAAATAAAATAAAAAGTTTTCAGAGAATTATCTTAATATTTTTTAGAGGATCTACCACAATTATGTGTGACACAAAATATCGGCCAAATGCTCGCCACGGCTTCGGTGGCATACCTCTATCCGATGGTAGATATTTTCAATGTCTCTGAGACATAATTGAGTTCAATGTCGTTAATGTGCCGTATTATTTCATCCCTTCGCTCTTCAAATACTTTTGGCTTATTGAGGTACACTTTTTCGTTTAAATATCCCCAAAGAAGGAAGTCCAACGGTGTCTAATCACATGATTAATATCGCCGCGACGTGAGATAACTCGGACATTGAATTTTTCGCGCAAAAAGAGCCATTGGATGTGTGGCAAGTGGCAGCATCCTGGTCCATATCCTTAATCTCTGGCCACCAGAATACTATGCGCACTTTTTTGCCAGTGTTCCTTTTCTGTGAAGCATCAGTAATCTGATTTTTGAAACTATATTTTTTAAATTGAGCTCTATATCACTAAATTAAGATTGATTATACGAAGTGGGCGTGGCAGTTTTTTAAGCGCTCCCCCATTTTTTGCGGTATTTTTTCAATTGGCTAGGTTGGCCGAATGTGAGAATGTATACTGGATCAGTCTACATTTTTTTTGGCGTCAGTGATGGTCGTAAAAATTTTATTTCGAAATAAATACTACGAATAGTGGTGGAAATTTGTAATGGTGAGCATTAGCTCCAGTCCATTGAGTTTTGTATTTTTTTTATTAAAATAAGAAGGATTTTTTTAAATTAAAAAAAATTCGAGGAAAAATATATTCAAAACGAAAAATCACACTGAAGATGGCACATAACCGTAGCCGGTTTGTCTCCAACCCAAACTTGACAAGGGATGACGGAAATTCGTTTCAAAAAATCCACAAAAATATATTCCATATAAAAAAAATTGGCCAAATTGTTGTTACTCGTATATGAATTTAAAGTTGATATTGTTACGTTTATTACCACAATAAACGTTATTTGAAGGGTTCGTTTAATTGCAAATATGAAAATACACACTTTTTTATGATTTTATCAGTACACAGTTTTATTCGGTACTTAACACTCTTATATACAACTCTTTAGTACTAATTGACACTGTACACTTAACACTTTTTTTGTACAAACAGATGTTCACTCTATGAAATCTCAAAGTCAACTATGTCTTCTGCGGTGGACGGCGCCTTTATATACAGATCACGGCCGAACATACGCGAAATTGCGCATCAGTTATTTCAGTTGCTGGCTTAGTAGTCTTGTATATGTGTTTGTGTGTGTGTGTATCTTTTGTTTACTTTTGCTTGCTGTAGAAATTGTTTTTCTTTCTACGCTGAATCGCGGTTCGGGGAATTTTTGCTTTAGTTTTATGATATTGCGTATTTGTACATTTGTATAATAGGTCGTTTCACACATCTTTGACTGTTACTTTGTAACAATATATTGCTTTACACTTAAATAAAAATATTTAGAAGGTTCAGTTTTAAGCTACTTTATCCTTATAACTATTACGTTTTCAAATAGTGTGTGTTACTTTATTTTTTCGATTTTTGTCAAGCTATTTTGGTCAAATGTGGCACTGTGCTTGTATCATTTTTTTAAAGAAGAACAGATACATTTTTTTAAAATTATTTTAACACGCATTTGAAATAAGTAATATTAAAAAATTTCGTTAAAACTGTGTACGGGCTTGAATAAAGTTATTTTATTTATGCAAAGTAACATTTAAATCTTTTTGGGTTACTCTGCATGTACAAAGGAGAGTACTTTCATGAAATTTCTGTGCAAATAAAAATTTCAAAGAAATCTTCAACTTTCATGAAAATTTCTTGTTCACTTTCAGAGGAAAGTGAAAGTTCATTTGTAAAATGTTTTCGAAGAGAAAAGTTGTTGCAATAATTCTACACATGAAAAGACTAGAATTGGAAAATGATAACAAAACAAGAGTGATGTTTTGTTTATTACTGAAGTAGAGTTGCCAAACCATTCGCACACACAAATTTATAGGGCAACAATACTTTTGAATGATTATTATAGTTAATTTTTTTTCGTAATATCATTATAGACAATCAACAGTTGAGTTCTTTACGCATATTTAATGAAAAACTGATCAAAAAATTTTCGTATGTGTACAAAACAATTATTATTTTACCACAATCCCGCAAATTTGTATATCTCTCTTAGTGGGCAACATTGTTAAGCCCTTGTCATTTTACTTTCAAGAAAACGTCGCTTTCATCTAAATTTTTTTGAAAACTGACTGGAAAGTAAAAAAAGTTTGAGTGTGTTGGTGAAAAAGTGTGAGTGTTTTGCGACTTTCTTGCAATTACTTTCCTTTGTAAACAGTAGGTTAGTGAATATAAGCAACCAAACAAATTCCAAAATAAAAGGATACGAAACCACTGTGCGGCATATATACATATATATATATATATATATATATATTTTTTAATTGAAATTGTTTCCTATAAAAATAAAAAGCCACAATGAATTCTATGACAAATGGCTTATAAATAACTAACCAAGTTCTGCAATAATTTGTTGTACAAATTGTAATTTTTAAGAGACTTGTGTCATGTAACACCCAACTTGGTTTTGCGATTGGTAAAAAGAATTCTTAATTATTTTTACAATTTTTCTGTTTGATATCAAATTTGAATAAAATTAAATTCATTTAACAAATTTTTAATGAAAACCTAACTGTATTCGTACACAGGAAAAATATTTAAACCTATTAAAGGTATCTTTTTGGTTTCGTCTTTAACTTTATGTAAGTTGTTTTTTAATCCAATTACACTGGTCTGCAAGGAAATTTTCCTTTAACTAAAAATAGAGTGGCTATGAAGCGCTTAACCAACTTAACAGAAACCTGTTCTCTCTTCTTTTTTTTGTGTCACGTAGAGATTTTTTAATGGTTGTGGTTAATTAGAGCCCCTTAATAGGGCTGTTATATTAGTTTGTTTCACCATATCTCGAGAACAGTTGTTTCGATTTGAACAAGCAAGACACCGAAGGATGTCGCTTGAAATACCTTCCAATTATCTGAATACAATTGTTTACATTCTCAAAAGTATTCGATTTATTCTTTCAGACAAAATCAAAAATATTTATGCCTTTTAAAAATTTACAAAACGTTTAAAACCGCTAAAATCGGTTTTGTCACAAAATTACTCCGAAACAGTTGACAATAAATAAAAAAATAATTCTGAAGCAGCTTAAAGGTATCCATATTTATCCCGCAAAGTCTGGTGTTTTATTTATCAAAATCGGACTAAACGTGCGCAAGTTATGGTGAAATATATAAGCGCGACAGCGCCTTATTTTTGGCGATCTATTTGACACATCCAATAAAAAAAGTCTACGTGAGAGACAAAAACTGATTTTAATTTAGCGCATTAAATCTATGTTTCTCTTACTATTATTTAAAGGCCCCAAAAAATGTTTCTTGCAGGCCCGTGTTATTTACTTAATTACAAATATATATGAAATCGAATTTAACTAAATAAGACATGCAACGAATTAAACACTTGATCAAATTCCAAGCTGAACTGAATTAAGACCCTCTAATAGGTAAAAATATTTTTTCGGTGTAAAAGTATAAAATATTATCGATTTATTATGAAAGTCTGTATTACCAAAGATATTAGCATAATTTTTTCTATGTTTTTGTAATTTACCATATTGTGGTGAAATTTTTCTTATCTGATTTTCGTGCTGTAGGCGAATGTGACTGCCAGAAGTTATTTGCTGAAAACGGAAATAAAAAAAACGTTATTAAGTCGCATTGTCAAAAAAAAAATACGATTAAAAAATCTTGAGTAAAATAAATTATATGATCCGAACAACAGTTCCACAATATTAGTTTCGTGCCAAACGTCAGCTTTAATTAATTTGCAGATTTGCAATAAAATTATCTAAAGGAGGGAGGGCAATTCGGAAACATTTTACATTTTAAATCTTTATGTAAACATTTCTTTTTGCTCACTGTCTTTCTTAATTGGAAAAATACCGTTATGTCTGCGTTTTATGTTACTTGCGTCACTTTAACTAATGGGACAGTCTTATTTTTAGTTTGACGCTGCTGCGTGATTCATTTAGAGTTAGTTGAAAAGCAACCATTAATGTTGTTGCCTCCCCTGAACTCTTAGAATTTATTGATTTGTGACTGGTGTGAACGATTTTTCAACATATTCCATAAACCGGTTTTTGATGAGTTCGAATATTGGAAATTTAAAGAAACCCGGTTTTGTGTTTTAAAGTCATGAAAAAACCGCTTAATCGTTTTTAAAAATACTTCAAAATACTACTGTGGGCAAAAAAAAAGTAAGACTTTTTAATTTAAATTTCGCGAGGAAATCCATTTGTCGATTTTTTTTCTACGTTGGTATGACTGTCAGTGAAATCTGTGCCAAGTATCACATCAAAGTAATCATTAGTGTTTAGTATACGCTTGTCTTTCTGAAGTACAACAAGTGCATTCGGTGATTTTTGCAATGAGTGAAATTATTCAACAAAGAAGTTCCATTAAATTTTGAGTGCGAAATGAAATTTCTGGTGGCGAAATGTTCAGAATGTTGCAAAAAGCCTTCGGTGATAATAGCAGGTCGCGAGTAAGTGTTTTTGATTGGTACAAATTATTCAAAGAGGATCGAGAACGTGCTGACGACGAACCACATTCAGAACGGCCATCAACATCAACTGATGATCAACACGGCAATAAAATCAAGGAATTGATGTTCGAGAATCGATGATTATCCGTCAGAGACCGTACTGATATCGTTGGAATATCGGAGGGATCAGTGAAAACCATTTTAAAAGATCATTTGGGCCTAAGAAAAGTGAAATCAGGATTGGTTCCGCATAGTGCATTGATTCTTCGTGAGTTTTTCGCCAAAAATTCAATCAATATCGTTCCATAACCGCCGTATTCGCCTGATTTAGCTCCGTGTGACTTTTGGCTGTTCAGCAAACTCAAGCGACCGCTCCGGGGAAACCGAGTCAATTGAAGACATTACACGTGAATCGCTACGCGCTTTGAAGGCTATTCCGGAAATTGTCTTTAACAACTGTTACGACGATTACAAAAAACGTTGGCATAAGTGTATTGCAGCTGGGAGTGGATTACTTTGAGGGAAACGAAATAGATTTGGCAGAATAAATAAAGAAATTTAAAATTATGAACAAAGTCTTACTATTTTTTGCCCACAGTAGTATGTGTCAAAAAATGATTTTTACATTAATAAAGAGTAATAAATTTAATTCCTCGCCGCTTTATCTTGAGTATGGGCACCTTTGGCATGTATAGGGTGATCCAACCAAAATGAACGATATTAATTTTGAGTCACACCCGCCAGATGATAACGGACTTTTTGTGGCCAGAACAATTCAAGAGCTAAAGGATTAGATAATTCGGCATATTAACGACATTGAACCTCAATTATGTCTCAGCGTCATTGAAAATATCGACTATCGGATAGAGGTATTCCACCGAAGAATTGGCGAGTATTTGGCCAATATTTGTTTCACACAGAATTTTCATAGATCCTTCTATCACAATAAAAAAAATGCTAAAATAATTCTTTGAAAACTTTTTGTTTCACATACAATTAACATCTGGACTTGGCGATGGCGTATCTAATACTTTTCTACAATTATTCAATTTGCTCCTTGTGTTCAGGGTCATTATCCTGGTAAAGCTTAAATATTGGTTTATTGTCCCAATTAACCTTAATTTGTTTGCACTTTGTATTAAGCGCTCTTTAAAAATATTCAAATATTATTGTGCATCAATTGTATTTTTTACAAAAACTTAATCTCTGATGCCTTTGCTCGAAATACAGCGCCACACCATAACCGAAATTTTTCCAAATTCTATGGTGGGAATAATGTTGCGATTCTCTAAGGTTTTTAAAGGCTCTCTCCATACTTTGTTGCGAGCTTCACTATAGTACAACATAATTTCACTCTCATCCGGCAAGACGCAGTGTACAATCACTTTAATTAATATGGCTCGATAATAACGAGTTTGTGTTTTGATGTCAGTACTTTGTCTTGCCACAAATGTAAAAATAATATAATGAAATCAGATGCATAAATATTTTAATTTGTTTATTATTTAAACTCGCGTTCACTACTAACCGATTTTGAGTTGCCCTTTATTAAAATTATGTGAAATATAAATAACTTGTAAAAATCCGATGAATATTTCATGATTATTTACTTTTTTCTTAAAAAGAATTCAACAAATTAAAAGCGGTGTGCATAGATTCCGCAAAACTTCTCAATTGATCGTTTCATAAAGAAAGAATATAAAACAAGTGTAAGGTTATGGTCACATACATACATACATGTGTATGTACATACATCTTTGCATGTATGCACACTTGCATTAATTTATATAATCTTTTTTATTAGTAATTATGATTTCTTTCTCTTCCAGTTCAAAGTATATTCGAGAGAACTGAATAAACTTTTTGATCATTTTAAGTGCAAGACTCTTTATCTCACAAATTTGTGTGTTGGAAGTAAGTAGAGCTTTTTGCAGGGAAGAATGTTTTTACTTTCACCGTTTCCTTGTTTATCTAATTTGAAATAATAAGACATTTTTATTCTACAATTTTCTTCAATATTCATTACCGACCCAACATATACATTGGATCCTTATAGGCAGGGAAGAAGTTCAATTAACGCTGGTCCATTGTTAAAGTGAACTTTCTGAGGGCACTAGGACCCTTTGATCAGCGCGTTAGGCTGAATTTAAATTAGTATTTGAAATCTGCAATAACGATCCTCAAATTCTTGAGATATGGACAAAAAAAAACACTTTTCTATGTTTTGTTTATAAATATTTACTCTTATGGGGAAACGCTTAAAATCAAGCCCATAAAATGTTCATATTCTAAATTCTTATCATTTTTCCCCCTACAGAAATGATCATTAAACAATTTAAAAAAACCTTAAAATTTAAAAAAAAACAACAAACAAAACCAAATTCCATACAGATGCACAAAATTTCAACATTTTAAATTCACCCCAAATGCAAAAATTCGCCATAACATCGAATAACTGGAATCAAAAAATGTTTTTCCAAAAAATCAAAATTCAAAGAAAAAAACAGATTTTACAAAAAAAAAACACAAAATACACCAAATTTTAAAATTTCACCAAAATGTTGTAAGATCATCAGTATTTTATGAAAAACGTCGGTATTTTAACAAGTTGAACATTAAGCCAATATATAAAAAATCTAAATTCACCGCATATAGGGAATTCACAAAAAAATTTTAAAATTCACCAAAATCAAAAAAACATATTTTTCCATAATTTGGGAAATCTCCAAAATTTGAACATTCACCACAAAACTAAACCCCGGTTCAAAAGTTTTAAATAACTAAACAGCATAATATTTCAAAAAAAAAAAAACTAAATTTAAAAAAAATTTAAACTGCATAAAAAAATTTACCAAAGAACCGACAACATGTCTCTGAACAAATAACCAAATATCGATTTTACACCAAAAATTTTAATTTCACCAAATTTTGTAATTTCACCAGCCGACAATACAAATATCTTATGATAACCTTAAAATAGAATATACATACTTATGTTAAAAAATTATAAAAAAAATCTAATTTTATTAAAATTATAGCTGTTCTTGACTTTTTTTTTAATTTATTAAAATTGTCCAAGGTCTTTTGTTAATATATAATTGGTTGTTATTTTTATTTCCTGATGATGCTACACAAGGGAGTAGCGAAATATCGAAAAATAAAAATATAATTTTTAAAAAAAGACCTTCAGGTTTGGACAATTTTAATAAATTATAATCCAATTTTATTACAAATCGGGAATTCACCAAAAAATTTAAAAGCTCCACAAAAAATTAAAAAAACATAAGAATTACATTATTCACCAAAAATCTAAACTAAACATGAAAATACAAGATATCGATATTTCAACACAATTTAAAAATTCGCCATAATTTAAAAATTCCTTACAAATCAAAATATAGTCTAAAAAATTTTAAATTACCAAAATGACAACATTTCCCAAAAAAAACACTTTTAAGAAAACCGAAATTGCACCAAAAAATTTACCAAAAATTTTAAATTTGCTAAATTTTAAATTCACCAAAAGTTTGAAAATTCTCCATAAAATCGAAAAACTGGATTAAAAGAAAATGTTTGCAAAAGTACCACAAAAATCCAAATTCTCGATTTTTTAACATTTCAAAACTAAATTTTTAACTTTACTAAAACTTTGCAGTTTCGCCAACATTCAATAAATCAATATTTTATGAAAAACGTTGCAATTTTAAGAAAAAAAGATGTTACACAAGACGTATATCTTAAAAAAAAAACTTAATTTTCACAAACAAGTAACCAAAATCAAACTTCACCATATTTTAAAATTTAGCGACAAAATTTCCCAAAAGCTAAACTTGCGCCGAAAACACAAAATTTTGTAAAATATTGAAAATTTCACTAATCCAACTCAGCTATTATATATAATTCACCAAAAAATCGATAATTTGTCCAAAATATATAAGCAATCAGAGAAAAGCAAAAGACAAATTAAAAGAGCAGCAATTAAGAAAAAACATTTTATCTATAACCGATCGAAAATGCTTATATTAAAATGAAAGGAAAGTCAAAATGAAAAAAAATCAGTACATTTTTAGTAGTTCATAATGTTGTGAAGGGTATTTAAGATTCGGCAATCTTACTTGTTTCAATTGAATCTTATGTTTAGGAACATATGTACCTGGAGTGTGGCGTTTATATATTCGAATAGAATTTGGAGACATACTGGTTATACCGCAACTAATGATCTCATCCAATCATTACTCTGTGAAGTAAAAATGAAGTTTCCTGCTGAATAAAATTGTCTTCGGTTGGACCCATTAAGTGAATGTAGCCATTTGTCATGCTATCGTGCTTCTTACTTACAAAGATTATCACGACATATATCTTTAGACCCTGTTATTTCTTAGTCAATCATTAAAAAAAAATTTGTAACAGAATATACTCACTAGGTCTACATTACTTCCAGTCATACAAATATGAGGTTGAAATCTCAAAATTTTTAAGAATCACACGTTGTGTTTTATATGTTACTCCACCAAACTAATTCCTTAAAAAAAATTAAAACAAAATTGTTGATTGGTAGAAAGTAAAGCTTCGTATATATTTCCAATAATCTTAAAAATACAAAAAACAATTAAAAAACTATTAATCGTATTATTTTATTATTACATGCACAATATGTGGTTTAAAGAAAGTAGTGAATTTCATTTGGTTCTTTTTGAAGGAGTAGATTTGTTATCATAAAGTTTTCCTACAATTTTAATTTCATCTACTGCAACTTTCTCTAAGCCAGTGCGTTGTTTCAGTTTTGACCACATATATTCATAGGGATTTTCCAACTCACTTTGAGTTTTTGGTATGCCAAAGGCTCTTTTAACTTGTGGAGATGCTAACAAAAAATTTTGCATTAAACCATATGAACTTGAAGCCACCCAATAGACCGTAAGGGCCGAGGGGACAGAGCATGCAATCGGTACAATTAAAATTACCACGCCTCGAAAAACGTTGGTTACTACATTGTGAAAACGTGTAGTAGGACTAGTGCGCATCATTGATTGCATCTATAACATATATAGAAAATAAATAACAAGTACATACAAATATTTTTAATAATAGAAATTTACCTCTATAATACCTAAATTGATAAGACCTAAAGCAACAGGTAATATATAAGAACTATCGACTTGCGTCAAATTAGGTATCCACAAAAATCCACCGACAGTCATTTCGGTAGCCACAATTTGAGCTTGCAAGGATGTGGGGTCTGGCATCATGTGCACCAAATTTCGTAAAGCCATAGATTGAAAAAGCCACAAAGGTATTTGGCCCCATAAAACAATTATAGTTTTCGCTGGGTGACAATTATCTCTTACAATGAGTTTACTCCACTGTTTGCGAATCTGCCAATTGAAATATTATATAAATTGGATTTTTACGGCCTAAACGATAACATACAGATCTTTGGAAAACCAGTTTAGTTTGTTTTTCGGACCACTTAAACTTTCTCATAGCGATAACAGCCTCCTTTTTTAATTCTTTTACTAGATCCGGCATTTCTAAAGATATTTTTTCTATTCTTGCTGTTATTTTATTTTGATATATCGTCAGCGGTAGAGTAACTATTGTGCGAAAGAGAAAAGTTGTTACAATTATTGACGCCCACCATGGTAAACCAGTGAAGTCATGTATTTCAACTAGACTTTGTTGAACATATGCCACCGGTGTGCTGTTGGACAAGGTCTGATAGAAACTTCCAATGAAACCAAGATCAACAACTGAAGATGACGTTGCAGTCGCAGCAGTTGAATTAAAACGTATAGTTGTGTTAAGGTATCCTGCAATTTCATCTTGTTCGTTGTTTCTGTGATGTTGTGTCACACAGCTAAAATTAAGCTTTAGCACTGAATTCGTGTAATTTTTGGCCACTAGTCTGTTACGTACCGAATTCGAATTTTTTATTGAAGCTTTTATTAAATGATTCATTTTTCTATGAGCTTATAGCAAATAGAGTAAATGTTTAATTCATTTTTGTTTAGAAATAAGTTTAAATAAGTTTCGATAGTTTAAAAAATATGTATTGCACAGTTCAAAACAAAAATCAGCTGTTGGTAGAATTGCCGTTATTACATTTTTATATTTAACAGGGCGACCTAATTTACAATACGTCTTGATTAGCCGCAACTATGTTCGCACATTGACAGAGCCTCTCAAAAATAACAAGAAAATGTGTTCGTGGTCTTCTGTTTAAGGAAAACGTATGGATGTTCACGTTGAGTTTCAACATAATTTTTTTGTCTCCCATCGAGATTGTTTGGATACTTTTGCGGACGGGCGCACACACCCATATATACTTTTTTATTATTTGTGTATTTCGTTTGGGTTGTTGAAGTATTCTTCGGACAACTCTGTTTGCACAAGAACCGACCTTGTACAGCTGCGGTCTTCTCGTTATTTTGCAGACGCTCTCTAAATGTGCCAACAAATTTATGGGTTTTCAAGACGTAGTGTAACATGACGTCTTGACTAGTTAAAACTGTTTAGCCATTGCACTTTTGCTGCTCGCAGGGAAATTTGGCTATTCACAACCGCCACTGTACATGGTCGTTTCATGTGAAAACAGATTTGTCCGAACAATAGTTCGCACAACTCTGTTATGACATTACACAAATAAAATACACAACCAAAATAAAAAGTATGTATGTGTGAGATGAGAGACAAAAACTATGCTCAAACTGAATAGGATCATGTACACGTATTCTACGAACAGAAGATTACAAACACATTTTCTCTCGTTAGTTTGCAGACGCTTTCTCAATGTTCGAACAAGTCTATGGTTAGTCAAGACGTAGTGTAAAGTACAAATAATAATTTTAAGCTTCCATGCCTGGTTCTGTACATATGTACATACATAGTATATGTATAAAAGACAAGAGAAAACGAACAGTGAAATAATACATTTTCTTTCAATTCGGTAATTAAACAGTAAATAAATAACTGCAATTAATTATATTTTACTAGAAAAATTATATATCCAATAAGTATAGAAATAAGAACGTGCAACGGAAATATTTTGTTGGTAAAATATTCAACATTAAATGTAATATGAAAGGTGAGGCAAAGCATTTTTGACAACAGAAAGAAATTAAAGGAATAAAATTTATTTTTCGTCTTGTGAGCGAGATACAAAATTTTTAGTGATTTTTTTTTAAATAATTGATTGGTAATTTGGAAATTTTTTTTTTAATATTTCTCAAAGCAAAAAAAAATATTTTATTACACTACGAAACGAATTTGCTTTGTGGTCGGTTGTGTATATATGTATGTACTATATATTCGATTCTATAATTTTGTTGATCTTTTATTTCTCTTACCAACACAACAAAAATACTAACTGTGACGTTTAATAATTGTTGGAAAATTGCTTGGCTATTGCCTGCTGTTTGTCTATTTTGTTTTTTTTTTTAATTTTTTCAACCTGACGACTTGTTGAAAAAACAAAACATAATTGCGCATTTAAACATTTATGCATCGGACTCCTCTTAAAAAATTATTGAGCTATAGATTAAATCTGTATACAAGGAAAAAATAGTGTTCGAAGACGGAATTTGCTTTGTGCAGCTGCTATAAATTGATTATTTACATAAATGTATACATACATACATACTTATATGTATGTTGCCAATATTTAAATAACATAATTTTCATCAAGACGGGATTATTGCAAAAATTAAGAATCAAGTGCGAGAAAAAGAAAGTGAAAAATATACGGAATTATTATAGAGTATAATCGTACTCTTTTATACACGCCATCACCGCTGTGTGAATTGGTTGGTGTTGACTAGTAAAGTGTTTTGCTGCACCATTTAAAATCTTTGGCCTTTTCCCATCACACCTATTAGACGTGTAACCTGTATGCATAGTGTGGATATGAATTGTGTATTGACAAGATGGGGAGAGTTACCATCATTGGTATTGGGCCAGATATACGAATATTTAGAACCTCATGATCGCCTCAATGCCAGTCAAACGTGTAAACATTGGCGCAGTGTTTTATTCCAAAAGAGGTAAGTTAATGCATTTGTGTAATATTTAAAAGTAAAAAAACTATCGCGCAGGTTTAGTTTACTTTAGTTTTCAAGCTAGTACACAATTTAGTAAAAATATTTAGGTAGTTACAAAGCAAATGTTCAATACTAATATATGTATGTTTTATAATATATGTACATACATAGGTTTATATAAACAAAATCCTTACTAATATTATAAATGCAATAATAACTTTGTTACAGTTATTGACTAAACGGCTAAAGACACTTAAAACATTTCAGGAATTTTGTATAGGAAATAAGTTTTACGGTTTGTTTTTTCGAATGCCAGTAGGTACCTATAACAATATCATAAGTTAAGAATTTAGTTTATGATACTTCGTTAGTAATATGCGAAGATGAATTAAAAATGAGACACCTATATATGGAAAAATGGACGTGACACCTCTAATGCAAACTAAACACATACCGTATACCTAAAAAACTAAATTATCTAGTCTTCAAACTTTGTGTAACTTTGTTACTAAGGCTAGTACTATAAATCGTATATATGAGACCATTTAAAATGCGTGTTATTAGTGTTATTAGTAATGGGCATAGTCAGCGAAAACTCGTAGAAGTCACATTATTTGACGGGCACTTTCAGTACAATATACCTATATCATTGGGACGAAGGTATCTCATCAAACCACGTTTCGATTAGCATTTTCTTTATTTATTAATGCTAGACATAGAATAGTTTGTCAAATGCATGGCTGTGATCTTTTAAAGCAAGGTGTGTGTGAATCCGAATTTAACTAGCAGAGACACAAACCGAGTTTTTTAACATGACTGATTTTGCATTCAACAGAGCTCTGTTGGCAATTTAACAGTGGGAGAAATTTTCTCCTTATTTTCAGTAGCCTACAATAGGAAGCAGGAACCAGATCCATAAAAAACCCCTTTTGTACAAATTTTTCCAAGGGTTAGTTTAATTGACCCATAATAGTAAAACATCTAAAATATTTAAGAAACAAAAGTAAATCGCATTAATCTTGAACTTATTTCCAGTGACCATTATGGAAATTTGATAATGGGCTGACCCAAGCCACTATATAGTTTGGTGCTCCAGGGAGTACTTAATACATCCATAAAGGTGGGAAATCTGAAATAATTCCAAACTTTTTTAAATTAGTTTTAAGCATAGTTTTGTACTAGATTTTTGGACCAAATTTACTTTATCCCTTATCAAGATCAGTTTGAAGGCAAATCGGTTTCGGTCTACGGTGTAATTATTCGTTATGCAGAACGGAATAGTAATTGTATCCATCTGTGGTCCTTTAAGTTTGAACTTCTCATCAATGAAAACTACAACTTCCTATTTATTAAAGTGTTTCCTTTCTTGTAGTCTCCACGTCCTACTCCCTGTCAGATTGAAATAGATTTTCTTGCATGCCTCATTCAATGCGGGCTTTTTCTTCAATTTTCGCAATTCCATGTGCACATGTTGACATACCTGCTTGTATGTCATGTACTGTCCGAAATTTTTCATAATGAAAGGCTTCAGTTCGACGCAATTAGGCAAACTTTTCTCGTTTCTGCCGGAGTCAGGCTGTTACAACTCTTCCTTTGCAGTTTGGTACATACATTTATTTAATCTTCATTTATGTAAAATTTTTGTTCTACCTGTAAAGTATCTAAATATATGGCCTGCTAAGTAACAAAAATTATGTTCGTCTAATCAATTGAACAGGGTTGTGCATACATACATACATTTACCTATGCATATATAAAGTTCTGCAGCCATGTCTTATAGATTTTATAGGCATATTATATTAGAAACAATAAACTAATTAAAAAATAATATTCGCAGAGCATTTTTTTTATGAATTTCACTTGAACACACTTGGGCTAAAATTTTTTCTTAAAATAAACAAACTTACTAGAAACCTTCTCGAATATCACGTATTTAAAAAAAAATATATGTTTGCATTTAATATACAATAAAGTTAAATAATTGCCAAGACTAAAGTATATTGTAGGGTGATCGATTATTTGGATTTTGAAAGGAACATGCCCGTAAATTTATCCAAACATAAAGTTAAGAATTGCCAATGAGTATGTAAGATATTTATTTATTTTAATTCTAAAAACACTTACTTCAGATTAACTTGCTTTAAAATTAATAAGAAAAACCAAAAGAGTTCGTTAGGCGACTGCTAGACAAATCTATATTCAACTTCCATAATTGAGTTTGTGTTTGTTTACAAAAATTAGTCAGGCACACATACGTTTGTGTGTAATATTGAAGAATATTAAAATGGGTTTGATTTTATTTTTTTCAATATTGAAGCAGCTTGGCGTTGTATATCGTCCATATCGACAATTTTTATTTTGCTTTCAAGTGAACATGTCGAATGTTTTAAAATAAAAGATATTGTATATAAAATTTAAATATTGGTCGTTGGCAGCGTTCTGTAATGCGGAATCCAAAGATGTATAGACAACAATATGAAAAATGTAATATACGATTAGTGAGATCTCAAGTAAAATATCCAGACGCTGGGAATGCAATATATAACCTCTTGTAGATATTTTCATCCTAATGAGCTAGTTAATCAAGTCCACATGCATATATTCATTTCTTTTTGTCAACCGCCCTTCTTCCAGAATCGTTGCTTCACTAATTCAGTAGTAATACAACAATTTTTTATTATCCACCACTTTGTTTTTGTTGTCGCTCGGATTATTAACATTAGAAAAGACTCCAACTTATTTGCATAATGTTTATTTTTTATAGATCTATTCGCTCACCACAGATCATATACTCAAAACTGCTACGTTCCTTCTTAGTTAGAATATCTAGGACTTGGAATACGCTTCCTATCAATTTGAGATTTACTTTGATTGCTGCAAAAAGAATATTTTTCAATCATTTTCTGTCTCCATTTTTAATAAGGATCCTTGATTGAATTATTAATTGTATATTTGTATATATATTTCTGTTTATAAACTTTGCACATTATATTGTTTTGTTAAATATATACGGCCCATTATAGGCTCGGTAATTTGAATAAGTAAAAAATTAATATTGATACGTTACATTGATATAGTCTGTTACAGCCTTAATTAGTTTTACTAACACAAACCCAAATATTGAAAATGAATATTGATGTGTCTAGAAGTAAATGAAAAATATTTAACACTACATATTTGACTACATGGGTTGACATTATTGCTTTGTTTTATTTTGCACTTAAGAAGTTATTATAATCGGTTCTGCCATTAAATTTTTAATAACTTTTACACTTTCGATTCAATTTTGGCTTAATTTTCTGTGGTAAGATCTTTTAGATTCAATAATGGCATAAATGGTGAATAATATTAAGATCCGTCCATTGAGAGTTGTAGATGTGTTAGATAAATAGTGTTGTTCAGTAAGCTAACAATTTCTGCTGTATGTGTAATAGTCAGAGACCTGCAGAATGTACGTGCATTTGCTTAAACATTTTCCTGTAATATGTTTATAAATGCGTTCGTGTATATTATGTTTTATATATTTACGAGTTCGCCAATATCGGCAGTCGAGAAAGAATGTAGTTTCGTATTTTAATTCACTTTTTAATATTTCTAATGAGCACTACGAAAAAGATACTAAAATGTTGGTTTTTAGTTACTTTAAATATTACCTAAAGCGACGTGTTAAAGTAACGCCATAAGTCGAATTTTTGTCTTTTTCCATTATTTATAAAACGTCGAAAAGGTGACTTAGAGGTCAATGATTGCAAAGTAAAAAGTATGAGAGCCGAAGCTTACCTATCTATTTTGCTCTGTGCTTTGTTTACATATTTCACACAAACAAAAAGTAAATGAAATAAAGAGATTATTATTTTTGGTCGTGTCAGAATTTTGTGGAGAAATGTAAAATTTTAAAATTTTAAAAAATGCTAAAAAAAAAGGATAAGTTTGGTGATATATGTATGTATGGTAACGGTCATGATTCAATAACAGAATTAGCCGGTTGATGCGTCCAAATCGTATATGTGAAAGAAAAGTAAATGTGTGTAACTGTTTTTTTTTTATTTATAACAATTTTTTTTGACATTCGTTATCAAACGTTACGTTTAGTTGATATTCGCACAAATTTATAAATGTATAAGTGAAGCCAAGTTCCTAATCGAAAATTTTGGCCGTTAAAAGTACTGAGATCAAAATGAGCACCAAGTTCTTGATATGTATAATACCATCTCATTTCTAGGCAACCTGCTAGTTTGGTAACATTCCCAACATGCATTCCCATATTGGAAAGTTAATCAAAAATATTGCCAAGATGGCAGTACTTTCAACTGGCGATTTTTTTGGATAGGAACTTTGCCTTATTTTAAATTTTTTTATGTGGATCTGACTTCTTTCCAAGTTATTTGTTTTCGTAAATGTGTATATTTGTAATATATGTACAAAAGATCTTTTAAAATAAAGTTTACAAACGGTTCGCCTCTGTAGCTTTAGTGGAAGTGGGTTAATACACATAAGTGGGCACCTACTCCCCTTAGATAAAAAAAAATACCCGTTTTCAGATTTTCTGTGTATTTATTCTTAATGTTTAGTGACAATTGTAATAAAAAATGTTTGCATGCATACATATATGTCCATAGACCAAGTGAATATTTAGTCAATCAAAATTCTGCTATTGTATTAGTCTAACTTGAGTCGGAATTAAAACAGAAAATTTATTAGGACTTATGAATTAAACATCAAATTTAATATTTTTAATAAAACAATTGTTGTTAGTTTACAATTCCAATTAATTCATTATATTAGTGGCATAATTTCAAAGGTTCTTGATTGTAAAACAAAGGCAAAATTATTTATTCTATTAATTTTTTTTTTGTCAGCAAAACAAAAAAAGAAAAACTAAATTTTTATGCTGTGATAGCTCTTTGTGTTGAAAATATTTGCATAATATAAGAATCTTTGTAGTGTTTTGTTTATTTACAATTTCTTTTTGTTTTAAGTATTCCTAGAACAAATTACTTTTTATTGTTGCGCGTCATTCTGAGTTAACCCGCTTCTCGTTGTGCCAAATATAACCAGAATGGCCTTAAAATTTTTTTATACCTGTACTGTCCCTAAATAAGTATAAATAAACACCTCAGGTGTTGATCGATATGCAAACTATCAAACTTTTCTTTTAATAAACTCTCCAATAAAGCTGAAAACGTTTTAGATTTACTTTTTAAGAGTACATACTGCTATTAACTAACGATATATTTTTTATGTTAGCATAGCACTTGTAAAAAGTTAACTTTTTTGTAATCCTGTAGCCATTGTTTTCAAACTATATAT
Organism: Phania funesta; assembly: GCA_963932375.1. Taxonomy (NCBI): domain Eukaryota; kingdom Metazoa; phylum Arthropoda; class Insecta; order Diptera; family Tachinidae; genus Phania; species Phania funesta. The sequence goes on along the minus strand of OZ010656.1, from coordinate 65,388,703 downwards.
GAAAGACAATTTCAATATTTCTTTATAACCTTATTATTTCTAATTTCAGATTTTTTATTGATTCTAAATTTAAACTACATGTTGACAACGATCGTCAGTGTAAATTTTTTCGCCATACTTTATATAATCTGACAAAAGAGCTTACTATTATCTTCGATTTTATAAATGTTTTCCATATTGAAAAAATACGTCGCATCTTATACAAGTGAGTTGATTCGCATTTTATTTATACACATTCTTTATGATTATATTGCTTTTTGATTATATTTTTTTTCAGAGTTGCACGATGCGATAGTTTGCAAGGTCTACGTTTTCAAACAAACAACGTGGGCCTAACGCCACCTGGTGATATAAGTGAAGAGAGTCTAGTCGATATTGAACAGTAAGTAGGAGTAGAAGCTGTTAAAAGCAAGAAAGAAAACTTTTAATATATCAACTAACTTCTCTAATTCATTTATGATAAACTTATAATTGTAAACAAGGCGAATTAATTATAAGGTGAAAGCAAAGCGAATTCATTGTTTGGCAAATTCAAACCAATGTCGAAATTTTTTTCGCGTCAAGTAAATTTATGTGCAGCAAGTTGAATTAATTATTTAACGCAAGATTTTGACGAGCAAATCCTCATCATCAGCTTGCTCATGAGGCTACCGTATATTAATTCGCCTTGACTCTAAAAAAATATTAACGTTATTGCTTGAATTTATAAAAATATTTTTTATTTATTAAAGGTTATTAAACAAATTTTTTGTTATGGTTAATACAATTTTATCGTCCTAAAAATGTTCTATATATATTTTAAATGTATTAAGTAATATAATTCCTAGGCATAAGTTTGCCTTCTTTATTCTTTCTATTCAGAAAGACAATTTATTTGACAAGATAACTTTGAATACAGTAAAAGTTATAATTTTATTAGACAACTAGCTGAATGGAATGCAGCTACGCACATTATCAATTTTCAAGATACTATTAAAATTGTATCATTTCTGAAAACGTCGCAAATAGAATTAAAATCATTTCCAAAAACACATTTTGAATTTATTTTAACAAATTCTTCCAAAAGGTTTTATATTATTTATTATAAATTGTTTGCAGTTTGTGTATTTTTTATTTTAGTGTATTACATCTATTACAGCTTCTACTTTAGAAATGCTAGTTTTTTAATTACAAAGCATTCATTACAAATACGAAATTATAAAACTCTTTTCAGACTCTTTATTGAACCATTAAAACAATTTTTAAATCGCAAAAAAATTTCCTGTAAAGTGTTGGACTTAGGTGCAATTGAAGCTTTAACTTACTATGGTTTAGATTTCCTAAAATCTTTGAGTCGGCCTCAAGAACTAAACGAATTAACATTGGCCTCAATCAAATATGATCCTAGTCATTATCCCATGTTTGCCATGGAAAATGCCCTATTGCATAAATGTTCATCCTTGCAAGTACTTTCTCTAGATTACGATACGCTAAACGAAGAACTATTGCATACATTAAAAATTTTGCCACTTAAGAAATTTTTAATATGTGTTCACGGCTTGGATCGTCATCATACAGGCATTTCGGAGCAAGCATGGTCAGAATTTTCTGTAAATTTTAGTAATATCGAACTGATTGTCACACTAATTTATGCCTTCGAAGCAGTTGAAGTATTGCAAATGCGTATATTAAAGCAAAACATGCCCATAACACATTTGCGTGTGTTATTCTGTGATTATGTAAGTTTTGTTTTTGTATTTTATTAGTTTTGATTATTATTATTGCTATTTTATTATTTTACTTATCAGATGAATGTGGATGCTTTGGAATGGATATCTTTAAATAATAACCGCACTTTGAAAAGTATACAATGGATTGATTCCGTAAGTATAACGTAATATATATTTTGTGTATTTAATCAAAATAATTCGTAATAACAACTATCATGTGTAATGATAATGAGAGTTTTTTGTTAAAAATAATCAAGATTTTGATTTTCTAATTTAGGCTTACAAGCATTCCGATAAAAATATTATGGATTTATTTTTACGCTCTGGACAAGATCCATTTATAATGATGTCGTGGCGTTGCAAGAATTTAGAAGAAATTGTCATACATGGTTATGTTTTGGATCCCCATAATATTGTTGGTATTTCTCGTTTACGTGGACGTACCTTAAAACATTTAGAGGTATCAATGATTGACAATGCACCCACTGAGGCAAACATAGATTCCTTTATTGAAGTAAGTATTATTCTTCAATACTTTTTAAATTAACGTCTATGGGCTGCAATAACTAATGTCCGGATTCAAGACGATTTTAATTTTTAAGTAGAAATTCATATAAAATTTAACTCACTTCATATTCGGAAAAATTACAAATGGCATACCGATCAAAAACATTTCGTAAACTTTGTTTCGTAAAAAAAACTTCATGCTAATTTATTTAAAAGAATTTTTTCCAGGAACTATTTTTTACATTATTAATTTACTTTTATGAAAACTTTTTTAAAACAACTTTTGAATAGTAATTTTTATGTTAAAAATTGTTTTATTGCATAATTGCAATTTATTTGTTGGGGGTAAGCTGCTAGTCACTGCGCATTTCGTTTGTTGCTTAATATAATCTAAGAAATTTTAATTTAAAAGCAACACAATTAGGTTTTGTCTTTGCAACAAAACAAATAATAGTCTTATTTTACATTATAGGAATTGAATTGAAGAACAGAAATTTTTTGAACTCTCTTTGAACTTTGTCAAAACTTTCACATATTAGAAATTATAAGACAGACGGAAATTTGTTGATATCTTTTTTTTTTTACTCAAAGCCAACAATACTAAAATGACAGTGGCCGTGGGGAAAATGTTATAAAGCAACAATATGAAATTCGCGTAAAGGAGAAAAGAGAAACCAAGAGGGTATAATACAGGCAGACGTGTACTACACACTCTGTTTCTTCGCCCTCTCTCTTCTTTGTCATTCAATATCCATGCCAAAGAACTTTACACAGGGCTGTAAAGCACTGTTAAGCAAAACTGTAAGCAGTTACAAATCTGTGTCAATAAGGAAAAATGCTTAGGTGTGACTTTATCGTTTTACAAGAGAGCAATTTTAAACTCCTAAAGTTGATTTCTAAAGACATGATCACTTTTTAAGACTAGGAATTTATTTAAATAAGTGAAATTTCGCTGAGGGGTACTTTTAAATTGGGAAATCACATTGAAGCTATTAACTCATTATCATCTTAAGTCGACTTAATTTCTTTTTTATGCTTATTGCCACAGAAATATCGAAGTATTTTAAAGTAGAAAGGCACCTACAATAAACCTACTTTAAAAAGACATAATAATTCTTTTTTTTTTGGAAACGATTGTTTTAGAAGCAATAATATTCAGAAACTTAAAAAAAAAACCCAGTATATATTCTGCTTCTATATATTTTTAATTTTTTTATTGATTTGTAATAAAATTCATAAAAATTCAATGTAAATGTAAAAATTGTTCTGGAGACATATTTATGTATGTATATGCGCCCCTACGGCGACTCTCGCACTAATCTCTATTTGATTGATGACTAACATCAAGCCCAGAGTCATGTTGCGTATTTAAACCACTGTAGATTTAATACGATGATGATCAAATGGCGAAATTTCATTGGTTACTTTAACAGCTTCTAAAATATAAAGGTTTTATTTTCGTTTAAAACCACAAAAATTGATTACCCAGACATATAAAGTGCAATATTTTTATGCATCTTCCAAAGAAACTCTAATTTCGTTTGAATAAGTTTTGAGCGCAAAACATTTTTAGCAGCGTTGTCCGTGTTATAAAAGTGCATGTGGACTAGCTTATACTTCTACAAATAAATTGTAGTATTATCGAATGAATTCAGATAATTACAATAATTTAAATGCAATGAAAAATTATTTTTGAACAACTCGTCGAACTGAAATGAAAAATGTATATTCAGGCTTCAGTTTTGTTTATTCTTTCGGTAAATAAAGAATATTTTTGTTTTTATTTTCTATGGAACACTGAAAAAGTTAACTTATTACACACTAGCAGAATGGAATGCATTTTCTGTTCCCCTACCCCCTTCCAAATAAAGAGCATTTTTAGACAGTCAAATGTTTTCTAAATCTTTTTAAGTATTTTTTACACAACGACAAATATAATTCTCCTAAAATTACATTTGCTCTACTCTTAGGAAATCAACAACTTGTTAGGCCAAAAATGGGAACCATCAAATCTCAATTACATGCATCCAGCACTTGGCTTTGTGCCCGTTGCAGATGATGTACGTGATGAATATGTCTTCGATCTCATACGACGTGATATTTCCAATTAGAACTGGAAACAAACAAAACTCAAAATCCAAAACAAATTTTCTAGAATTTTAAAGAAAATTTTGTTTGTCAATCATTTCACACAAAAAGCAAATACAGCTACTATCATTAAATAATATGCAATATTTAATACTAAGCGAAAATTCCTTAACAACTTCACAACAAACTAGAAAAATAACGAAACACAAAAACAAAAATAAAAAGTCATGCCAAGTAAATCGACAGATCGACCAACAAATCAATCAACAATTTTATTGTCATCATCATCTTGAATTCCCAGCATTTGAAGTAGTCGGAATATTTTGTAATAATGTTGGGTAAATATACATATGTGTAGTTTATTAAGTAAAATTGCATGACAGTGATATATTTTATAAATGAAAACTATTTTCATAATTTAACGATTTATGTTTTGTTTTATATGTGTTAAAACTATATATCTTTTTTAAATGTCCTTTATACATCTTAAAACTATAAAAAATATTATATAATTTTAATCAAGAAAATGCTTTGAAATTTAATTTTATTAATGGCCACTATAAACAAATATTACTTTGGAAAGAAAGTGTAGTGAGGAATAAAATGCACTAAATCATTTTATTCAAATAAATAGATTTTAAATATATTTTGTTGACCATTTTATGTTTGTTTTTACGTAAACATTACAAGTGCTAATTATGCGTTTGGAAAAGTTATTGAGAATCTAAATTTGAATATATAATAAAAACGAGTTTCATTGAATTGTTACTTATATCAAGAGTACATTCCAAAGATTATAAAATTAGAAGTTCCTGGACATTGAGTTAATTTTATTTTTAAACTTCTGGCAACGAAGTACAAGACGTACTAAAGGTTATTAGAGTAATAAAAAGATATCAATAGTAATGATAGTTCATTTGGATAATTGGATTTTGTTTTCCGATAGTTATAAATTTTATTGTTTGACGTAACATTGTCGAACTACCATTATTAATAGTAATTTAATTGTTAGGCTTAATTTCGTTTTATTTATATATTCTTCTTTCTGTCAATAAAATCAATTTTTGTTTGATATGATAACTTTGAGTACAATAAAAATTATAATTTTTTATTAGACAACTAGATGAATGGAAAGCCTTTTCTATTCTACTACGCGCGTTATCAACATTCTTTGTGGCCACTGTAAACATCAACTATTTAATCCAATACTCAAGCCAAATGAAAACATATTCAGCCCAACAATTAAATTACTTAATATTCCAAATACATTTTATAATTTCAATGTAAAGTTTTTAAATACTATAACCGAGTTTAATATTAGAATTTAAATATAGAGATGCTCAACTACGTGAATACCTTTACTATAAAATCATATAAAGTAAATTTAGACACTGTTCAAACGTACAAATGAATAATTTCTATCCCTTGCACTTCTTCTGACTTAACTTTTCCATCCATAATTCAGACACTTTTAAGTATATTTTCAAAAATCAATTTCTTTAATTAATTATAGAAAAAAAAAAACAATTTAATAGTTAAACAAAATTTTAGATTAAAACAAATTAACAGAGAACAGTAAGAGTTTATCCCTTAAATATAAATAAGCCAATCCATTGTCAAAATCATAATTGAAACAATGCCAGCAAACGTATTACAACATAAATCATATAAGAGACTTAAGCACTTCACATACTAAGACGTACAACGGCGAAATTGTGAAACCTGCTACAAAAAAAAGAAAAGAAAAAATCACTACAAACATAAATTTGTATTAACAACTTAAAATAAACGAACTTAAACAAACTAGTTTTACAACAACTAAAACAACACATCAAACTGTGATTAAATATGAAAGCCATCTCAAAAATATTTACAAAACAAACAAAAAGTGAGAAAAATTTGTTAAAATAACATGTGCAACAATTATTTTATTGGAATGAAACTAAAATGTTTAACATCTTAAAAAACGATTAATTTTAATTTATAGGAATTAAGGCAGATGCCAAACAAATTATTTAATTTAATACACCAATTTCAGTATAATTTTCGAAATTCTATTGACCTAATTCTAGTTTTAATAAGATCGGGAAATCGTTTCAAATTGTTTAAATCTTTCTAGATAAATATTCAAGTTTAGTTCAGTGTAGTGATCGCTTATTTTAGTTCATGAAATAAAAATGAACTAGTTCTTTTAGTCCAATCGGTATTTTTGCTTTTGAGCTATGTTTTGTGTTTTTAATCACTTTATATAAGCATCAAGGCGAATTAATTAAAAGGATGGCCTTATGTTCGCGAGTGATGAATTCGCTTAGTTCAAAGCAACAACTTTTCACATTGGATGATCGAATTTGCTTTATAATTAATTCTCCTTGTATACAATATCAAAAATATTAGGGCGGTTCCACAATGAGTTTTATTTATGTTTAATAGGATGGTTAAAAAAAAAACATTAAACTGTATGGTATGCGTACAAAGAATGATCCACATACATTTTAAGGGTCGTTTATGTATAGCAACCGATCTTCAATTGAGCTGTCTAAGGGCAACTAAAAATGTTCGGTTTCCAGAAATTAACAGCTGTCGGTTGCCAGTTGCGATTTGTAGAATATTTTGGGATATATGGCATCGCAAGCTTAGTTGCTATCTACATATATCGGACCTATTATTTGGTTCACTTTGTTTCACAGTCTATTTAAATTGAACTAGTGAGAGTATAGCTTGAACTAGTTTATTTAGTTTAATCAACTGGTTCGTTCAATTAAACTAGTTAGTTCATGAGCTACTTGCAATTATTAAATCAAAAATAAAAAGACAGATTTTTAGTATATTAAAAGTTTTTCTAGTGTTAAAAGTGAATAATTTCTATAGGTTGTTTTCGAAGTTTATATTGTTATATGGTGCATTATAATGAAGAATTTAAGTTTTGTTATTTAATGCCTGATAACTGACAGGTGTTTCTCATTTACTATCATTTTGTAAACATTTTTAAATAAAACATAAAATATGTATATTAAAAAATCTTTATTAATTTCATTTGAAGCTCAATGTTAAAACAATACGAAGTTATTACAAAATAATTTGTATTTTTAGAAAAAATAAGCTCAAAACTATTAAAATCCGAAATTATTCGTTGTGATTTTATTTATTTATATATTTTTTTTCTTTTCGACACATTAGCAACAATACAAAACAAAAATCTTAACATTGAGATAAATACAATGAATAATAAACACAAAAGGTAAAAATACTTCTTTCGAACAAGCCACAAAAATGTTGTTTTATGTAGTTGTTAGAAGTCATTAACTTAAAGAAGAGTGCGTATGTGTTATTGTGATATTACACAAAAATAATTAAAACTTATAAAAAAAGGATACAATATGAAAGACATTGTCTTAGGGAAAGTTAATTAAAAAACATCAATTTGAGTTTTACGCTCCTTTAAACCATCCCGCAGGTAATATTTGAAAATACAATTTTTTAATTACTGATAAGCCATCCCATAAGAGAATTTCGTATTTATAAATTTTATATATAATTATGATTTATAAAATAAATTAGAATGGCGTTTTAATATCAGCTCTTAAACCCCAATTAAATTTTCCTTTAATGCAATTCTAATAGTGGAAGCCTCAATTTTGGTATCGATTTTGTGTGTCGAGTTTTCGAATCATACCTAGCAAGCTGATAAAACCCGTTTGAAAGCGACTTAAAAAAACCTAAAAATTAATTAAAACCTATCGCACACGCTCGCTCCATCGGCTGTTATAATGTTTTTTAAAAGTTCCAAAGAGTAACGTAAGAAATAACGTCCGTTCGAAACATAAAAATAATATTGTTATATCTAAAATGCGTCAAATGAAGAACACATTTTTAAATATCCTTGTTATTATTCTAACTTCGTTTTTATTTCCTTCATGTATGCAATTATTAATTTCTATAAGTATTTTTAATGAATACTCAGTCTGTCTGCAAAAAAAAAAAACTAAGACAATGTTTTTCAGACGTCCCTTTTTCGAAGAACAACATATTTAAACAGATCTCAAATCGAAAAAAAAACATCTTTATATATTTAAATATCTTGTATAAATATCAACGTTATTTGTTGTGCGAATTATAGGGAATTTAATGCAATATTTATATAAAAAATACATCTATAAGAACAACAACAAAAGAATATGTACCTGAACAACTAAAAGTATTTCTTTCTTAATTAAAAAAAAAAAACACATTAAACGAACAACAAACAACCGATCAGTTCTTCGTAACAAATGCATGAATAAACACGTAACAACTCTCAGTTGTACTTAAAAAAAATTTAAAACAATATCTTTGAAACCAGAATTAAAATGAACCAAATCTTTATTGAAAATCACATATGAAAATATGATGAATAGGAATTATACAAATTTAATGAATGAAAGCAATTAAGTTATTTAATATGCAAAATCAAAGACTGATAAAGCACAACAACTTTAAAGAAAACAAATAACGTTGTCAACAATCTTATCGATCAAGCAAACAAACAAACAAAAAAAAAAAAAGAATGCAAAGTTTTATTAAAACCATGAAGTTTGCTAAAGAGAACCTAACAAGTAAAAAAGGAATAATTAATTTGATGAATTTCAAAAACGAAAAACAATGGAAATGATTTAAAACAATTGAAAATTTTTATGCCTGCTTTATTTATAAACCCCACAGCATGAACAATTCTTTGGCACAAATATTTCGCAGCAAAAACATTCTCCCTTAGATACAAAATTTATTGCAGTGATTGTTAAATGCTCAAAATCGTTTAAATTAATAATTAGATTAAATTAATTTTATCATTAATGTCATTGTTCGTGTATAATGCGAAAGGCACAGTTTTTATTTAATAAATACAGTGTAACCTCGAGTAACGCAACCAATAGAAATGTTTGCTGTAGAACAAACTGAAGTTGTTGCAGAAACCGAGTGAACAATTTCTAGGCGTTTTCTTCCCTTGAAACCTTTCTTTAAATGAATTTACAGCTGTCACTTTATTTGAGAGCTTCTCGGCACAAATTTTGAGCAATTCGCAAACTAGCTGTTGCTTACATTGGATCCTCCAAGTTCTTTCGCAATATTCCTAATAAACTGGCTCGCTTTGAGTTTCAAAATTTCAGCACTTTTTTTTCACTGTTTAATAAACCACAACCAAAGCGAGATATTCGTGATAATTAGATATTCTTATTTAAATGTGTTTATCCGCTCCCAATTCAGCCTTTGCAGTGAATTATCTTAATGATTGTTCATTTTAATTTATGCACAAAGTATGCCACTTTTAAGTTTCTTAGGAATTCCAATTTATTGTAAGTTTAACAAAATTTTATCATTTCAGGTATAAAAAACCGAAAGAAAAACACAAAAGTTTATTTGAAAAGTTGCGTTGAGGTTTTATTTTTTGAAAAGTTGCCTTAATAGAGTCACCAATATTAAAAAATTACGTGTTGCAATTTTCAAGCAGTTGCGTTAACCGAGGTACCACTGTCTTAGAGTTGTTTAAACAAGGAATTTTTTGTGTCTTTCTAATTTTAAATTAAAATTACGTACTGTTTAATCACCGAAACTTTTATTCAGCCGGTTAATTTTTATAACAATTTATAAAATATGACAAAAGTTATCAAAATTGTGTGTCATCTGTAACCCACCCTTGAATTCAAATTATTTATCTGTGAATAAAGATTTTCAATTGTTTTAAATACTTTTAATTTTAAAAACATTCTTATATCATCCAACATGTAAAAAAAAACAAACATAGTTTAGTAATAATTATAAAAAAGAAAGTTTAACCAACCAATTAAGAAATGTTATAGGGAAATTAAAATAAAGTAACAACCAGAAAATGTAAGAATATCGAAAACAAATATTGTATGTATGTATGTAAAACAACAAAACTTAAAAATATTAAAAAAGCGTTTTTTGTGATAATAAAAAAAGTGTCAGTTAATGAAACACCAGAAAATTGACACTTTTTTTAAATTTTTATGTAAGATATTTAAATCAACCAGAACAACCAACACAACAAAAAAGAACTAACGATATGTGATTTAACACCATTTAATTAACAAATATTTTAAAGAAACAACTTGTATTTTAATAAAGTAAGAGAACTGAAGAGAAGAGGAATAAAACGGAACCATCATCGTTAATACGTTTTACACAAAATCACCAACATTTATGAAAATTCTTTTAAATTAAAACACTAAATGACATTTATTTTATTCATTCCACCAACCAAATGTAACAAACCTACAATAAACCTATACGAGTATATCATTTGTTAAACTATTTTTAATTGTTTAGAAAATATAATTTTAGAAAACAAAAACTATGAAACTTGCTTAATAAGCTAAAACTAAAGGCCTAAATTAACCACAAACTAAAAAAAAAGAATTAACAAAAAAATACAAAAATATAAGTTAAAAGTGTTTAAATAAACTAAAGAATTATTATGTATATTTATGTAAACAAAATTAAAAGAACTATGTTCCTACCGCTTCTGATTCAACGCCACTATTGAATTCCGTAGGTTTTCAATTCTACCGTTTGGGTTTGAAATAATAATCGTTACAATTTTAAAATCGATTTCTCCTTTTTATGAATTTTTTTCTCCGATTTTTACACACGAGAACGATGGAGAGTTAGTTGTCTGAAAATGTTTATTACTATTTTCAAAGAGGCGACAAAGGGTGTTTTTTGGAAAGTATATATAGACAAATGTTGTTAGCAGAGAAATGTTGTTAGTTGCCAGGAATTTGGCTTTATTCGAGAGATAATTTTTTGCCATTTTTATTTGAATATAATTTCCGGCAAATAGCCACATCGGGTGGCTTCGTCTAATCAAACGATTTTTGCAGCAATGGAAGCCTTATATCAGTGGCGAATGTTGACTTCTAATGTATCAATCGTCTGCGACTTATCGGCGTAGACCAGATACTTCACATAGCCCCACAAAAAATAATCCATCGGTGTAAAAACACATGATCTTGGAGGCCAATTTACTGGTCCATTACGGGAAATTAATTGGCCTGCGAAAGCTTTTAATAATTCAGTAGTGGCACGCACTGTGTGGCATGTTACACCCTCTTGTTGGAACCGGCACGTTAAGTCCTGTAGCGGCCACCAGTAATTGCAACCGTTTTTAAGGAAATACGAACCACCGATTCCACCGGCCCATATAGCACATCAAACATTCATTTTCTCTGAATGTAGTGGTATTTTATAACGGCTTATGGGTTATCTTCCCTTCAAATTCCGCAATTATGCTTTTTGACAAGCCCAGTGAGCCAAAACTGAGCCTTATGACTGACTAGGGGTAACATTCCCAAACTGAACCACGATTTTCAAAATATTAAATTTGCACAATTTGCAATTTGAAATGGCAAAACAAACTATATACGAAACAAATAACAGCTGTCAAAATGTCGCATATATCAAGCAGTGTTATGACAACTTCAACAACTTCAAACTCAATATTTTAAAGCAATATTTTAAAGGAAATTATGTGTTTCCCTTCTTTAGCACAAAAACTGAATATTCGGGCTTTAAAAAAACGACTAACTCCTAATAAAGTAGTATTTGCAAAAGTTCCTAGAAGAAGGCTATTTCTTTAGAAGTTTTCTTCTCAAAAAGTGTTCTTTGTCAAAAATGTATTTAAAAAAAGTTACTTGTCCAACTAGATACTTTTTTAAAATTATACTTTTCAGAAAAGCCCTGCTCTATAAAATATTTTCAAGACCTTTTTTGTATGTGTGAAAGAGATACGGCCATGTTCCGACACTCGCAATTTGCGATGGTGATTTCAATTCGCATGCGAGGTGTTCTCTAACTCGCATTCGCAAGAGTTTTGGCGAGTTCAAGTCGCAAGAGTATACTGAAGTGAACTGCTGTATTTAAACTTCAGTATACTCTTGCGACTTAAACTCGCCAAAACTCTTGCGAATGCGAGTTACAGAACACCTCACATGCGAGTTGAAATCACAATCGCATATTGCGAGTGTCGGAACAATGCCGATAGCTAAATTTGAAATAATTAAATCTTTTATTTCTTTGAAATAGTCGAGGTAATGCTGATGTAAGTTGTCGCATCTAGTTAGTACCTAGTCTATGCTTAAAACGAGCTTTAGCAAAGGTAGCCTTTTAAAAATGTCAGCAAGTTTTTCTTTTATAAATCAGATTTTTAGCGTTTAAGTTTTTTTTTATTAAAAAAGTAGCATTGGGAAAGTTTTTAAAGAAACAATTACTTTCTGTTTGTTAAATAAGTTGCTTGTTAAGAAAGTATAATTTTTCATTACACGGGTGCATTACTTCATATTTTGCGGCGTAATTTTGACTTTTAGAAATCACGAGGAGACAGGTGATAAATTTATTTTGCTTGTTTTGTTTTCACAACTTTTTTTTAACTAAGTAAAAATAAATTTAAATGTCTGACGTCATATTATTATTTTGAATTGGACAAACAAATGAAAATTTATTCAACAGCAATAAAGATGCCACAGTTTGCAAATACGTGTTATGAAAGGCAAAATCATGAAATGTCAAACAAATTTGAAAATTGTTTAAAAAATAAGTGTCCAAAAATTTGTAGGTCGATTACGGATAACAGTTACCCAGTTACATATAGCATCTGGCAGCTGTTGATTTCACTTCCCAAACCGGTTCTATTTCTGGCAATCGATCAATTTTGGTTGCCAGTGAAGGGCAGCTCAACTGAAGTGCGATTGCTATACATATTAATAAAGAAAGAACATTTTAAGTTATATACTTAAACAATTATTTTACAAATCACAGCAAAGTATTCGCAATAATAAGCAAGTGATTTGATATCGGCAGTCAATGAGCTGACCGACCGTGATTTCAGTAGTGTGTGCACAGAACACTTTTTCAGTTACTTGATATAAAGTAAATTGGAAGAGGCCTAATAATATGAGGTTTCCAAAAAAAAGTCTCTACAAAAATTTGTTTTTTAAATAAAGGTGCTTATCCTGAAACTGTATTTGTTTAAATAAAAAAAATTTTAATTCACTGTTTAATTTCACCAATGCCAACTTTTCCCTACCTTTTCACAAGTCTATTCATGAAACACAAATTAAAATATTAAACCTGTAAACATTTTTAACTTATATTTTTTTTTTTGTTGTACAATTAAAGATTAGAAAAACTATAAACAAATTAATGAACTGCAAAACAAAAAAAATATTTTGCGTATTTTCTTAAAGAACAACAAATGTAAAACACAAAAAACACCTTCGAATACAAATTGGGATTATCTTTACTAATATCTAAGAAATCCTCTACTAAACTGTGATATTAAACAACAAACAAAAACCAACAAAATGTGAACATCAATCACAACAAACAAAGTTTATGTATGTATGTATGTATTTAAAATTAACAAATAAAACAACAAACAAAATTTATGAAACATCTCATATAAATTTAAACAATCTTATTGAAAGCATAAAGAATAAAATGTTATTAAATCATAGCAGGGAATTATAAAAAGCAAAAATAAAAACTAAAATTTAAACAAAAAAATCAAATGGCTGAAATGTATGTTTGTAAAAAATGAAAACCACTTATGTATATTTTATTAAAACAAATAACATATTAATTTATTAAATAAATAAAGTGTTCAAAATAAGAACTATTCAATTTAATCTGAACACAAAAAACAACAACCGAAAAATGCCTAAATAATTTTAAAACGTTGAAAGAATACTGCAAAATCATAGTTTATATAACAAAGGCCTAAATTTGAAGTACAGAAAAAAAATAAACTTGGTTTCATCAAAAGAAACAGATTTTGAGACAGTCTCACTTTTTTTTTTTTTTTTTGTTTTAGGGGCACAAATAAATAGTGTGTGTGATTAGCGGATTTATTTTTAAAGAAAAGTTGTGTAAAAAATGTTTTAAAAACTTTGTGAATATATAATAAATGAAAAAATATTCCACTATTTGCCATTCCTAAAGCCTCCAAAAAAAACAATAAAGTTTCAACTACTGATGCAGTGTTTTGGAAATGAAATTTAAAGAATTAAAATTGTTCTTTTTCTCCAAACAAAAAAAAAGCTGGATACATAATAACTAAAAAATGTGCTGCAACAAAAATAAAATCTTCAACTATTTATAAACGTGTCAGAAGCTCAGCTAATTTGAAACATTTACTTTTGACAAGAAACGACTTAATTAATATAAAATTTACTTCATATTTTCACTTGAAAAAATTCAATGGAAAAAACTTTTTGGTTTTTTTGCTACGGCCGCACTACTAGGGCCCTTTAAGACGATTTATTCAAACGTCCAGAGATCTGTTCAATTTTTAGGTCTTTATCCATTCTTTCTTTAAACTATGATTGAAATAGGAATTATGAAGTGTTTAAGAAACATGTTTAAGTAAAACAGATTTAAAGACAAAGAAAAATAACAAAACAACTAAAACAAAAAGTTATTTAATCTAAATTAAATCATTAATGTTTCTAAAGTAATATTAATATAAATAAAATTTATAACTTAGAATAATAGTTATTAAATAACCCCTTTTTTTGCCATATACGTTGTAAAACTCCTACAAATAAAAAATTCAATGTTTTTACTTTTTTTTGCTTAAAGTTTTCTAATAATAAACTTTATTTTTTAAATCGCTTAGTTTTCTTATGATTAAAACTTTTAATTTCAAATTAATGTTACTTAGTGTTTATGACAAGCATAATTATAATTAATAATTAATCAAATGCAATATCATTATTAAACTTTAATAATTACGTAATTAATAAGTTACAAAAAAAAAATGAGCCCAAAATCTACTTGAGTAAATTGTAGTAAAGAAACACACATTTTAATAAAATTAAAAGGTAAAACACAATAATTTGTTTATTATTATTGAAAAGAAATAGTTTTTAAAATAATGAGTAAGTATTTTTGTTAAAAATTATAGAACAATGCGAAAAATGCTCTAACTTTTTATACTTATCGCTAAATTACTCAAATGACGTCATAACTCAGAAAAAGTAATTTCGAGATAAACGCGGTTGAAGTTTTCTATTCGGGAACAAAAAATGACGGCATATTCCCTTCAAACGTGAAAAATAGAAGAGATACATATAAAGATTAATTTTATACACTATATAATCTCAGAATAAATAAATTATGCTGAAGATGGCGCAGGTCCGAAAACCAAACTTGACAAGGGATGACGGAAATTCGTTGCAAAGATCTATTATATATACATATATAGCATGACAACGAACAATTTTGCATCATTAACTACAAAAATGCATATTCTGGAGTTATGACGTTGTTTGAGTAAATGAGCGATATATTTTCAAAAGTATGCCAGCTATAAAGTTGTTTAAAACCAAAAGGGATTCAACAAAAAAATCTACTGGAACTTCAATATCATGCTTAGAGAATTGCTAAAGAAAAATAAGCAAGAAAGAAACAAAACCAAAGGAAAACTTTTAAAATCAAGCATTTTGAAAAACAATAATGAATTTAAAAATGGACTTCTAGTTAAAAGAAAAAATTAAAAATCCAACCAGTTACAATTCAAAAAATCCAAATTGTTCGGAAGAAGCAAGAAACTCTTTATACAAAAGTGGTTGATTTGTAAAAAAAGCTCTAAATGATGCACCAGCCTCAAAACTGGAAATAGCAATGTTTAGGTGAATCAAAACTACGGTCGTTAGATATTTGTTCTGTTGGTTTGGATTAAGGGTGCGGTATGTAGATTTGTCATGTCGAAATCGTATATATACTAGAGTCGATGGATCGATTATTGGACATTTTCTTCAAACCGGTTTTCGAATAGTTCAAATTTAAATTTTTGTTTTAATTTTTGAAATCATGAGAGAAACGGGTTTAGAAATGACAAAAGACAACAACAATTAGCTTCCCTTGTTTCTTCAACGTTTGAAAAACTGCCATGACCACAAATCACATAATTTATTCATTTAATTTTAGTTGTAAAAAGACTTCAAATTACCTTGTTTAAAATTTAATAATAAAAATAATAATAGTTCGATATTTCATCTAGACAAAAGTGTTCGCTACTATAGTGAATGAAAATTATTTAAAATTGTATTTGTATACATGGGTTGGTTTCCTTTAGACTTAAGAACCTTTCACAATCGGTTTTGGCTAGAATTACTTTGTCACTGTTCATCCAATATCTTCTTTCACTATCATTTTTTTTTAACTTTTTATAGTATTCTCTTAGCTTTTTGTTTCAATAATAGCATCAATGATTAATTAAAATAAGATCCGGTCATTTAGGAGGAGTTGTAAAGGTGTGAGTTGAATAGTGAAGAACATAAAGCAAACAATTTCTGCTGTATGTTAAAAATCAGAGAAAGACCTACTGAACATACTTACTTGCTGATAAATTATATTTTATAATGCTTAGGAATACGTTCATGTATATTATGTTTTATATATCTACGACTTCGCCGATATCCCTGACTCCAGCAGTACCATGTTAGTTACTTTAGCTAAAGACCGATTAAATACGGCAACAACTTTTGGGGACGTAGTCGGCCGTAGTCTACATTTCAATTCGAATTAAAACTTTCCCCGTTGGGCAACTTTGTCATTCTGCGTTTCAATTGCAATTTTTACGATTGTGCATTAAGAGCGTACCTACGTATTTTCGTAAGTTGTTAATTCAGTTGCAGAGAGTCTTTCGAATTTGGATTCTTTAACTTTAAAAAGTCTGTAATTAAAAAAAATGTATGTGAAGGTTTCATTAATGAACCTAAATATTTTTTATTTGTTTGTTTTTTTTTTACGAATATGTGAAAGTTTTATAAATTTATTGCAAAACGTTGTTCTTCTCTTCCAACAATAACGCCGCTGTTATCGATTTCACATTTCCTTCAAATTAAAACAAAACATCTTTATTTTTGTGCTACAATGTATGAAAAAATTAAAATATCACCTCCGGCGCAACAAAATTATTTAAACCGAAACCGTTTCGACACAAATACCTCTTTCGTGTGGCTTTTTTTTTCTTTCTTCCTACGAATCTGTTATTGTTGGAATATCTTTTTTCGATTCTTGCGTAACTGAAGACAAAAACGTAATCGAAATGCAGAATAGGGGTGAGTGTTATTCTGTAATGAGAACTAATTCTGTATACATATATCGTTCGGTGTGTCGTATTTACTTTTAAAGGCTTTTAGAATTTACTGTAAAAAAATTATTGCAGCATAGACCAGCGCAGGATTAGCTGTCACTATTGAACTGTTGCTTCACAACAAAATAGCAATTTTAACTTAGCATTTTTTACCCCGGATTTTTACACAGTGAGGCGTAAAAGAAATCTCTAAATTATAATATAAAGATCATAATTTTGCGATAATAAAGCGACATCTAAAAAAAATGCACGTTTGAGTAAATCTGGATTTTATTGAAAAGTTAGATATATCTTTTGTTTTGGAAAATTCAAAGAATGTATGTAGAACAGAGTGTGGCAGCATAACTTCCGTTTTTAAAAGGCGTGTCCATTCCGGCGAGTTAATGTCGTAGCGGCGCACTAGTCATCTCGATCGAGAGGTGGGACTATAAAGTTTTGTCACGACATAGTTCAATTGGTATCATACGTTGGAACAATGAAGAGTTGTGCCCTTTCCAGCGTATGTTCTGTCATCGTAACCCAGCGCGCCTTTCGCAATCACTTTGATTTAGACCTGTTGGTTTCTGTACCGGGCCGGAATACAATTTTTACGTGAGTAGTTACGATTAAGTAAACTGCAAGGGTGACAAGGCGAAGAGCTGGGATCACTCGTCTCATTAGATCATCCTACAATATTAAGGCAGTGAGAGCTCTAGTGCTGTGATCACCATGGCATTCTGCACGCAAGCAAGCGTCCCGTGTTTATTTGAAGCGTCCAACGACCCTACAAGACTTCAAGACCAACATCTACGAAGAAATTGCCAACATAATGCCTACTATGCTGGCAAGGGCCATGCCAAACACCAGAAATCGGTTTACTTATGAAGAACCGAGGACGCCACATGCCTGACTTGATTTTCAAAACTATGTAAAACAAAATTTTATAACAAATATATATTTTATGATTATGATTCATCCAAAATCCCGATATTTCAAGTTGTGACAGACTTGCTGCAAAAAAAAAAAAATAATGTATTTGAATTATTTGAAGCGCTGAATACAAATCTGCTCTTATTTTTTTCCATCACGTACAAATTTTTCAAGAACAGCTAATCCGATTTCAATGAACGAAGCACCAAAAGATGCGGTATGAAATAGCCTTTTAGGCATTTTGAAACTTTTTTTGTATGCTGAACAGTTTCAAAATTATTCTAAAATTAGTATCGAAAAAAATAGTTTTGCTAAAATCTATAAAATGCATGTGTTAAATGCTGATAAATGTATTACGCAACTTTTGTCAAACTGAGATACCTAGGCTTAATTGTGAAAAAATACAAGATTTGTGGCTCGATTTTTTTGACATATGGCTTATTTTATTCGTAATATACTTAGTCTTATAATTAATTATAAAAACCGAACATTTTTGCTCTTACAAATTTTTTATGAGTTTTTGAAGAGCAAAATTTACTTATTTCAAAATAACTTTGAAACTGTTCAGCATACAAAAAATTTTAAAATGCCTAAAAGGCTATTTTTTTATTAGTTATTCACGAGTTATAGTGAAATGAACTATGGTAGCCGCCCTATTAAGGGTGTCATATTTGCCACGCCCATTTAAACAAATTTGTGCGTGATAGAAAAAAACTGACACTAGATTTTGATTAAGCATGTCAAGCCTTTCTAATTCATAATTTTTTTTCAAAGGAGGCACAACAGAGTTATTTTTATGAACTGTTTGAAACAGTTAAGTTGTACATTTACTAAAAGGATATTTATAAATATTCTTATTGTTTCACAAATCGCCCTTGCTAAAGGGAAAAAGTATTTAAATAATAATGGTTACGACATGTGCTTATTATTCGTTTATATTTAAGTAGTTTCCCATTCACAGTATGTAATTTTTTAATTTTCCATTACATAACATCTGTGTGGGAAGCTTTATAGAATTTTTTTTTATTTTTTAAAACAAGGTCAAAGGTTCAAGGATTTGTATAAAGGAAAAGCTCCTATAAAATTGTATTTGCATAAGCCTGTAGGGTAAGAAATGAAAGAGTACAAATTCAAACTCTCTCTCTCTCTCTGTTTCTCTTCTGGTTCTGTATCAGATATTTTTACGTAACATAACGCATAAATACAACCAAAGAACTTGCGTTGTTATTTAATATTGTTCTTCATAAGTAACTGTGTGTGTGTGTGTGTGTGTGAGAACTGTCTTTTTGTTTTATTATGTAACAGTACAGACATTTTGTCGCCAGGTGTTCGTACTTCTTTTAAGGTTTAATTTAAGTGGTTATATTAGAAAACAATTTAAATTACGCCAAAATAATGGGGGTTTTCTAACCTACAGCTTTAAAAGTGTTATTAAAATATATTGGGCCGCAACAAAGTTGTTCCAAACGTGTAGAAAAAAAACTTGGCAAATTGGTGATCTTCGATTTTATGCCTAGACGGGCAATACACAGATGAGTGTGCAATTTTAAAATAAGTAAGATTTATAGACGTAGTTTGTAAAAAATACTCGGTGAATACAGGTAGTGGAAAATGCCTTAGGCTTTTTCGGACTATAATGGCAGTGCCACCATATGCCACTACTTGGTTATTTGATGTCATATGTGAAAACCCCCATTAATTCCAAAGAAGTTTTTTGTAGTGGAATGTGTTCCAGAGAATAAAAGTATGTCTGAAATGCAATATTCTATTTAAAATTTATAATGGAAGAGCCCATCAGCGTTCCAGAAACATATTTTCAACTGTAAACTTTTGAAACGAATTTCCGTCATCCCTTGTCATTCTGACGAGAACGAAAAATGACACTGAAGATGACACATAGCCAAAAACCGGTTTGTCTCCAAACCAAACTTGACAAGGGATGATGGAAATTCGTTCAAAAAATCTACATCAAAACACCCTGTCGGAATATCAAATCAAGAATATTTTCAACTGGCTTATTTTTTACTTAGAAAAATCTGCTAGAGCAGGTTTTCGCTTCGCATTATTTTTTGAAATATACCCTGCATAGACGTCAGAAAATTGTTCATTGTTTGCAAAAGATTTTCGATTGAGTTCGAATTATTCATAAATGGTAGATCTGCACCCTGAAAAATCTAAAAAAACTGAAAATATCTTTCCATTGATTCCATTTGTAAAGTATTGCATCATGGCCCTGTTCACATATGCATTATTACAATAATTTTTTGTTAAAACATGCAGTATGAGTAATTTTTCTAATAATAAATAATTTATATAAATCATACGCTTCATCTAACATTAAGCTAATGCCGGCTTTGAAAAATAAAGTCATAAAAAAATAAGCTTTAAATTAAACACGAACACACACACACTCAAGTACATTAACAATAGTAACGGTCTAGAATTAATAACAAAAAATATAAAAATCTCAAACAAATATATAAAAAATAAACTGCCAAAGAGCAAAATAAACAACTCGTACATACAAAGAGAAATATGATGACAAACCACAGTATTAACAACAAGATTCAAAGAGAATCCAAAGAGAAGCCAAGAACAGCCAAACATGTGAGACGAAATGATGAGCAATAACTAAAAACAGAAATACACAGAGTACTTCATACACAAGCTGCACAATTGCCAGTTGTGTGAAGAGAACGAAGTTCGTTGGATGACGAAATTACATTTTTGTTAGTTGTATCAGTAATAAACTAAATTTAACTGAAAAAAGTGTCAAATAAAACAAAATTAATTGGTAATTGCACAACTTACAATAATTAACAAATAAATATTTTGGAATAAAATCAATAACCACCTCTAAAGAGACTAATTTTCTCATTATTATTCTTATTTGTATTTTTATATAACTGAAGTTGAAATATTTTTGTTTTAATTAAATAGAACAACAACCAAAGTTATCTACCTAATAAACTTTAAACCAAAAGTGCGATAAACTAAAGTTAACCTTTTGAAAATAGGAAGAAGAAACAAACAAAATAGACTAAAACCTACAAGAACTATTTTAAGCCTTTGACGCCTTACAAAACGACAAATACTGTCATATAAATAAACCCCCCCGAAAACAACAACAAAACCAACCACTTGAGGTGAGTGAGTGCATTCACATGTTAAAACGGATAGAAAAGAAACAAAAGTGAAATGGTTATACTGCACGAGATTAAATAAAAATGCAACTTATTTACATGCAGGCACGCACACGCACACACACCCACACACACGCAAATACTCATGCAAATTTACATGAATGAGCATGTTTTGCATATGTCATGCATTTGTTATTTTTAAACACACAAATATTCATCCATTAATGTTTACGAATTTGTATGAACAAAACGTGTTATTCTGCTGAGTTTTTATGATACAAACTTTTACATTGTTATCTAAGAAACAACAACAACAATAGCAAGCAAAAGAAATGATATAAAGAACGTTATGACGTAACTATGGCAATGTACGTCATACGTGCTGTGGTGTCTGACTGACTACAGTGGTTATAAATTCAAAAACTGTTTTGGAAACATTTTTATTGATTTCTTTTATTTTCTTGCCTTATTTAACACCAAAAACTTATATTCTTTTTAACGAAATATCACAAAGTTTATTTTAATAATCGTTATTTCCATCCTTGTATGGCTTAACTGTACGATATATGGATTAAATAATTTTATTTTTATCTACTTAAACCAGACATGTTTCTTTTGAGAGTGAAAACAGCTTTCAAAGTATGTGATATATGTGTGTGTGTGTATGTGTCTAAGTATATTTTCTATTTGTAATCTATTTTTAAGCTAATGTGAAATGTATCATTCTCTTGACATTTTGCCTGCTTTCACAATGTGTAGAGTAGTACTCGTAGTATGAGTAATAATTATGAGTATGGGAAAAAAATTGCACATGTTAGGTTATTTTTTTATTTTAATGCTAGTCCCTTTTCGATCCCCTTTTTGCCTCGAATGGATTTCAGTTAACCGATTTGTAGCTTCCGACTACCTAACTTTCATTTAGCCTCGTGCTAACATAAGCCTTTACTCTTGACTGTAGTGATTTCAAACTGTCGAATGGTGCGGGAGAGTCTCTTGTAATTGCTAGCATTTGTCTAAGGCTTAGGTCCCTCATGGCTTCACACTTTTAACAAGGGTCTGCCCGTGGTCCTATGTGTTATGCTAGCCAGTGTTGGACATTTAGACACGATGAGCGCTGCCCTGTCAGCATCTTCCTCAAGAATTACTTTGGACGCCAACTCGCCCACCACTTGTGAGGTTTTCTTGTCCATCTGTTCAGAATTCCTCCAATGCACTAGGATTAGATTTAGAGATTAACCCGTCCACCCCACGCGAGGCCTTCATATCCACCGTGGCCAATTAAAACCGAAGTTTCTTAAGAGAATTCCTATAATATAGCATCCTCTTGGCATTATCACTGGGGTATGCTGTTCTACCGTGGATTAGGCATTTTGATAAGAGAGTTCTATCTTCTCACCGCTCGGCTTATTTTTCCAAACTAGTAACACAGACAGGAACCACCACAAACTATCAATCGATAACATAGTCATAGCGTTATTAGCAAGAAATTATAAACTACAATTAATCTGAAAAAATTCGATTAATCGACTAATTAAACTAAGGTTGAAAAGTAATGCAAATAACTTACACTCCTGTTCAATCGATTGGATATATATTTTGACCTTTTTTGGGTAGAACAAAAGTTCTACTACCAGCGTATAGAGCACTTGATTGAGCTCAAAAGCATGTCAAAAATTTGAATATGAAGTGCATTGATTTGCACAGCTTTCACTCCTACAGAAACGGTATCAAAAATTAGAACGAAAGCGGATATACAAGCAAGTATGTCAACCAAACGTGAAACCATCATAAGCTGTGAACACTTGAAGAAAAAGCCCGCATTTAGTGAGACACGCAAACAAAATCGATTGCAATTAGCCAAGGAGCATATGACGTGGGGTGTACAAAAAAGGAACCACTTTAATGATTGGAAAGTTATGGTTTTCACTGATGAAAAGTAGTTCGACCTGAATAGGTCAGATGGATATAATTCCATGGTTCGAAAAAATAACCGCCACCACAGCAGAGAGAGAGAGAGAGAGAGAGAGAGCAGTATTATGGTGTAGGGTGCTGTAACTTAGTACCAAACAATATAATTAAAATTTCCAAGCGCCATGGGGCTAGAGAAATCTAGAAAACTATGCTTTAGTCGGCTTTTACAAAATCAAATGATAATTCTGGGCCGATTCTATGGATTTTATAACAGAATAATGCTCCTATACAAAACTCCAGAGCTGTAAAAAAATTATTTTAAGGCAAAATATCCGCCTCGTCTCCTCTGTTGGCAGCATTATTTTTTGGACCTAAACATAATTGAAAATGGCTTAGCCGAAAGATATATGAAGGAAGAAGACAATTAAATGACAAGCAATCATTAAAAAATGTTGGAAAGAAATATCATTGGAATACTTAAAGTCGCTTTATGACTCACTAAAATATCGTACGAGTATATTTCAAGTTATTGAAACCCGTGGAGGACGTAGCCGCTATTAAAATGTTTAAAATAAAATTATTAAAAATAAATTTGTTAAGAAATAAGCTTTCAGTTAAATTTAGTTTAATGGGTATATAATTAGTATTTAGTTTAATGGATAGTAATTAAATGAACAAAAAAAATAAAACTTTCTTTATTTTATTAAACTACCCTCGCACTTCATTTTCAAAAAAAAACTTTTGACATGCTTTTGAGCTCAATTTAGTACGCTATCCGCTGGTGGTATATTTTTATTCTACCCATATTATATCAATATAGTTGGCCTGTTAAGTAACAAAAATTATGTGCGCCTAATCAATTGAACAGGAGTGTATATGTTTTAGACAAGGAATTTTCAGTATTAAATTTTATATGATGATTAAATTATATGGTTCTAACGAAATCATATTATAATTGTAGATAATAACATGCACCTCTTGAAACAATAGAAAAGCAAACAATTTATTTTACTGATAGGCAGCAGCTGAGGTATGAAACCAGGCGACTAAAGCCATCGAATGCTTAATAGGCAACGCGCCAAGCACTAAAAAGAATTTTAACTGTTATGTCTTTTAAGAACATTTTATGGTTGAGAATATTATAATTTTTTTTTTGTATAGAAAAAATACTTTGTTTGGGGTTGGAATTTTAATGAAATTATATTGTTCAACTCAACTATGTTACAATAACTAAAGTATTGTTTTTAATGTTTTCCAAATAACTATTATATCATGACCATGCCACAACCATATTTTTGCTTTGTGAGCATGCATCAGATGCAGCAATGTGATGTATTTTTGACCAGACCCTGCATATTTTTTATTATACAGATTGCTCCGATGGACTACTTATTAGTAGAAGGTTGCAGGTTCGATTTCCACCAAAGACTCCGGTCTTTTTTCTATGACGGGTAATAGTCTTCGTTACTCTGCTCTGCTAATACTGTTGAAATACAATTTGTAACTGTTTTGTAACTAGTGATGGCAAAAACATATTAATCGATTAATTAATCATATGATTAATCCAACCAAGAAAATATTAATTGCAATTAATCGGACCGAATAATCGAATAATTTAGCTACTGTTGAAAATGATCACACATAACATAAAAAAAATTCAGTATTGCAAAAAACATAACAAAGTTTCTTATAATACTTTGTTTTGGAAAAGGGTCGTCTGATGTTTTAACCAACAAACAAAATTTTATTATTTTTTATTTTTACAATTTTTTTTTGTTTAGCTCTCTATTCATTCCATCCCTGCGTTTATCACAATCGTTTTAATTCGATAAATGCAGAGTTTAAAAAGAAGTTTAGCGCATCTTGAGGATTTGTAGAGCCTTTGTCGTTTTTTGCGCTCGCGAGCCAAAGAGTTGTAGTGAGACTATAAATCGAATTAAATATCAACAGAAGGCATGTCGCATGCCCTTTTTTATACTGTAGTTAGAACTTGCATTATCAAGCATTTCGATTCTCACGTCTCTCATAAGCACAGATAGCGTTAATGGAGCTTGGAAATTAATTTTGGTGAAATCTGCTGCCAGCAGTTATTTTTACTTGATTTGTCACCAAATATTATAGGCCTTTATTATTATTATATTATTTTTAGATTATTTTGGTAATAATCAATTAATTCTCAATTAATTGAAAGAGACATTTTTGATACAACCAAATTGTTAATCGTAGCAAAATAATCGATTATTAATAATTTTTCAATTTATCTTATCGTTACTAAATGTAACTTTTAATAAAAAAATGGATATATAACAAAAAATATTTATTGCACCTGCCGAATACATTTTCAGACCACTGTATATTAAACAAAAATTAATTCAAATCAAACTTCGCTATAAAGTTGTTAGCAATTTTAGTTTAGAAAAATTTTGCAACATTGCTTCGACTAAGGTTTTGATAAATTATACAAAACGAATGAATTTCAAATCTATTTTTCAAACATTTCTGAAAAGAAAAAGCTCTTTAATCGGCCTGGTTATTTTAACTTACTGCTAATTATGATTTGATTGCTTAAATGATTTTATTATTGTGATGAAGCAAATAAAATAATTAAATTGTAGTAGATACAAAATTCTTAATATATCTTGCAAAAAATTCTCTGCATCATGAGTCGAACATATTATTACCGGCAATAAAATGAACATTTCGCTCTCCCAAGAACACAAACAAGAATAAATACGGCACACATGCATGTACATACATGCATACTCACATACATACATACGAGTACATACATATGTCTATCGTTTAATGATCGCTTGTTTGGTTAAAAGTAAAATCTAAAAAGAGCCGCTCGTAGCATGTGTATTTATTTTTAATTAACTTTAAAGCAAAAACAAAAAGTCAACAATTTTTTTAGAATTGTACAAACCATTTTGAGTCAAATAAAATAAAATAACTTTGGTATTTTACATTTGCCAAATGGCGAAATCTTATGTAAAAAAAAAACTTGTACATTTTATTGGCATAGGTTTTTTATAGTTAGCCTTTTTTGTCTGAATCTGCTTGAACCTCAGCAGCTACGAATGATAGACGCCAGTCAACACGAGAAAAATAAATTAAATAAATACATTTCAATTCAGTCGATTTCTTTATTTGGCATTAATTGTTGTACAAACTTTGCTTTGTCATGTTTATATGCATATGCTCATACATACGCATGTATGTGTGCATGTACATATGTGTGTGTGTGTGTGTGTGTGTGTGTGTGTGTGTGTATGCACAAATGCCATTTAACGCTTATACATAAATGTTAAATACTCTATATATGAAATCAAATGTTTAAGACATGTCGTTATGTAAGAAGTTTACAGTGAGGCTAAAATTTAAATCAAATACTGGCGGAGTAGGACCATTAACATTCCCACCTTGTTCACACATATTTTTGTTAATAATTGCAACTACAATTTTCCAGTAATTAAAAGCTACGATTGCAATTACGTTATAAAGAATTACTGACAAATAGAGATTGATGTGGAATAAAATAAGCTGTGAGCGAATTATTAAAGACATTTTGTAATTGAAATCCACATGTATGACATCATGTATGAGAATAATGTGACAAGAATCGAATATTCGATTAAAGGATTTTAGAAAACCACATAAGAAAAAGTCTAACGTTTTTAAATCGCACGATTTTTGTAGCCGATTCACGTCACTTTCACTATAGATAATCATAATCTTCATTGTAGCGTGTATTGGTTTTGCACCTGCATTTTTCATAGTTTTTCAGACAAACGTCACATTTTAAGTGGAAGCAAAAATTCTGCTATGAATTGATGTTGTGTTTGACAGAAATATTTAAAATTATATTCAGTTGTTTGTTACACTGCTGTGTGAATTTATTAAAAAAAAAAATAAGGGGATAGAAAGCCAATAAATTTTTATGACTTATTGTTAGTAACATCCCGAAATATTCTAAAAGATCCCGGATAATGGTAATGTAGTTTCTGTATAGTTTCTATGTAATACACCCACCTACCAAAAACTTAAGTTGGATCTGTGCCTGTATTATCTGATATTGTATTGTCGCATACAAATAATAATTAAATTGTGAGAACCAGATAATTTGTTATGTTCGATATTTCAATTATCTCTTATCGTTCGATTATGGTTTTTTATAGAGAGGTTTTCGACACATTCCAGAGTACATCATACCGGTGACGCTTTGGTCTGATTTTTGCATTTATGTCCTACCTGTATACCAAATTGCAGTCATTTAGCTATAGTTGATGCGCCCCATATTATTGTTGAGTGAGTCAGTGAATAGGTACTAGAATATGTACTTTTTATACCGTGAGGTTAGCTATATGTAGAGTCCTTATGTTTCAAGTTTCGAATGGTTTCGTATAAAATACGCAGTGTGGGCAATAGGCCTGAACTGGCCTGGCGCATTACCGTACGCCTTAATGTAGCTGGCAATTTAAGTTAAAAGCTGCCACGAAACTTTCAAAATGTTTAATCATTTCAATCTAGCTAACATTCAAATCTAAAGTCGGTTACCATCAACACAATAAGGAGATATCACATAACTGAAGGCGTGCTAATACCGCTCTACCCAGCTTTTTTCCCGCTAAAGAATTTGGCGATCAAGTCAAATTAATTATAGTGCATTATTTAGAGATGAATTCGTTGTCATTATTATTAATATGTGTTAAGTGGTAAGTTCATTGCCCATGTAGCCATAATACGAAAACAGTTACTCACATACATCCAATATGTGCCAACTTTTTGCGATAAACTGTGTTAGAATTTTTGGAATCATATTCCTTTAGTTGTATTTTTATACCTTTTTCAATTAAATAAAATTAATATTGTTTAACTTTCTCAAAGATGTTTAATTTTCCTTTAAATAATACCCGACACTCTTTTATTTTTACACACTGCCACTTAAACACAACGGTTACACCTTTATGACGATGTCCGCAGTTTAGCGTTTCACTCAATACTCACTTTTAGTTTGACCACCTAAGTCTTTTTACAGTAGTCATCTATTTTTCTCGAAACTTGTAGAACAATCAAGAATCTACTAGATAGTTCTTTAGATATAAACATATTTTTTGTTGTTTTTTTTATTATGATTTTTGTTTTTTTTTTACGTTGTTTTGTTAATTTACGTTGTTATTGTTTCCCCACCATATTCAATTCCTGGAGTTCGTCTATACGTTTTACCGTTATTTTTGTTTTGTGTGTATTTAATTTCCTGGTAACTTGTATGAGTATATGGCACAGTGCTTTCTGTACAGTGGGCGCCACAAGTATCCGTACCATTCAATTCTTATAGGCAAAAATACTTGTTTACAATTACCTTCGTAACAATATAATAATTTTGGCTTGTTGTCTTTAGAACAAACGCGTCGGCGAGATAGTATTTCTTCTACATGAAATACTCAAATGGAGTAACAACTATTTTTAAAAGCCCACAAGCTATCTACCAAATATGAGTTTTTATAGACAATACATAAGTATTTTATTTGAATAAAGCCAGATTTAGTAAAGATCTATATAGAGATTTGGAATAAATTTCCGTCATACCTTGTCAAGTTTGGCTTGGAGACAAACCGGTTTCGGCTATTTATTATCTTTAATGACATTTTCGAAATTAGAAAATACTACTAGTAATACAAGCAAACTCTATAAATGTGTATTACGAAGAATTTCTACTTTACTAAATTTATAAACCAGTGGCAAAATCGTTGCACTAGTGATCGAATGACTTTGTTCGAAATTTTACTTTTTGCGATCGCCGCATTCGTTATCGACGAAGTAGTAGCTAAAGTTGCCTACGATAACGGGTAGTCAATAGAATGCCTTCTCTCGAAATGTCATTCGATAAGTTTTGAGTTATCGAAAACATTCTTTTTGTTCATATTTTTATCATCAAACATAACAAAACATTCATAACCGTATTCATCCAATTAAAGGAGACAGTGGTGAAAAGAAACTGTTTGCAGTCGTTTGCGATATGCTCATTACTAGATGGTCTCTCTATAACACAATGTGTGTCATCTGTACAACCTATAAATATAAATAGGAAAATTAATTTTATTTTAACATTAATCACTATTACTAAAGTCCGGTGGTTCTGTAATTTCACACGAATGTATTTATATATAAATATTCATAAATTCGGAGGATCAAATCGGGCACAGTTCGGCCTTCAATTCGCTTAGGCAGCTATTTACATATATGTATACAGTGCCTTGATACATGGCCACCAAACAATCAAAGAATAATTTCCGCCGCCTAGAAGCGACAGTGTAGTCGCTAGTTGACGTTTTGATGGCACTGCTATTGAGATGCCGGTTGCTAGATCGTGTTTGGATTACACAAAGTTAAATGTTTCTTTTGTCTATCTAAACCGATTTTGAAACCTAAAAAATACCTTATTAATACAAATTTATTAAATAATTTATTACATCCTTACGCTGTATCAGGCAGCGATAGAAGATCTCTTTGGCTTCGCATATGTTGCCTCGTACGCTTCGCAAAATTTTCTTCTTCTTCAGGTGAAGATAAATAAAATGATAACACGAGATTCATCTTCTATATAATCTAAGAAACTTTTGGATTAATTTTATGTTTGCTTTTTAATGTTATTCTTTTGTTCAAGTTTACTGGGAAAATATATTTGAATTGTACTACGAGTCAAGAAAATATTTTAAATTTTTAAACAAATTTTAATTCGAAAGGTATTGAATGACACAATCTGGTTATTCGATACGAAAGACTATTCCATCACATGTATCACGATTTGACCCCCGTATTTCAAATATGTAAAATAAAAATTGACTGCCTTTAATAAAAAAAAAAGGTTACCTTCCCTTCAGTGCACATGACCCTGAATCACTATTTTTGTTTTTGTTAATATGTTCTAACTATTTGTTTTGATGTGAGAACATGAAATATAAAATATAGCAAACAATGAGATCATTTTTATTACAAGCTTTAAAATTCAACAATAATATAATTTAAATTCTCCCTACTGTCATACTTGTTGTTAAAGACAAAATAACGGCGGTAACTAAAGTACACACACACACACACATACATACATACACTCTCTTACTCATCAATAGAATATATGAATTTCGGAAAAAGAGTAGAAAAAATAAGTTTTAATTTTATGCAAAAAAAAAACAGTAAACATAAAAATGTGCGTATGTAAGTGTGTATATAACATTATTTCTAGAAATTAATGTGAAACATTATAAGAGAGTTAGGAGTGTCTTTTAAACTTTGTCTAAATAGTGTTTAATTAAATTTTTATTTATTTTTTAGCAAAATGTTCGCTTTGTGGTATTTATCATTGGCCCTCGATGAGCTGCGGTAAGTTATTTAATGTAATTTGAAATAAATTAAACAAAGGCCATATATTAGACATTAGACACATTGATCACAGCAGGTTGTACGGCTACACGGCTACAAATGCCTCTGCCTACAAATGTCGCTCTGTAGCCAGCTACCTAATTATTTTGAAAACGACAGCTAACATAGTAATTTTAATGTTCTGAACTATGACGAGCACAGTAATGAACTATTAATTAAATTAAAGCTCTTTCCAACGATACATCAACCTCTTCGAAGTGTGGACCCAAAATAGGTCATTTAGGCTGAACAAGAATTTTATGACCGACTTTTTTCAATTTATCTGCGAGTTTATTCCAAAAGCAAAGACAATAAACTTTCATTTGATGTACAATAGGCTAGAGTAAGTAAAAAATAAAGAAATTAAGGTGCACAAATATAGGGGCGAACAGCTTTCAAGTTTTGTGCCCCGCTCGCTCTACTACTGTAGGCGTTGCCGACAAACAATACTATCAGTTTTGTAATCAGAATTGAATTATTTTTAAATGCTACAACTTTAAATATGATCGGTGAGGTGCACATAAATGAGGCTAAAGCCGTAAAACATACATACATAATTCCAGACATTGCTTGCTAAAAGCTCAGTAAATATCGTGATACTGAATTGTACGTATAGCAGTGTCCTTGCATTTTTTCCCATTCGATTCCCGTGTTTTTAACAAATCTATTTCTAGTGAAATAGATTGATTGCCTGCGCCTTATTAAAATTTAGTGCTATTTTTCACTCTGGAGGTTTGATAATATTTCAGAAGATAGAGTACCTGAACACAACACTGCTGTATCGTCCGCGAACATGGATACTAATAGTAAATACTTCAATCATTTTTATTTGTAAACAACCCAGTTTTTAAAGTGTTTTCGAATTATAGGCATCATTTTTATAAAATTTTTCTAGAGGACCGCTATTGTTTGAATTAAGGAGAAATAACTTACAGACATATTCCCGCCAAAGTGACAGGCGCATTTCCTATGCGGAATATCTATTATAATTTAATTTTTATAAAAAAAAATTTTGCTGAACACAGAGGAATGCTTGTCTTGGCTAATTTGAATGATTTCTGTGGACGAAAGCTATTCAAAAGCTTTTATAATTCTAACGCAAATTAACTATTGCATACCCTTAGGGAGCAAAAAATTTTAAATCTTAACAGACCTTTTTTATTACATGTAAACATATTAAACATTTGAACATATTTCGATAACATTTAGTTTTATTCTGTTAAAATCAAGTAACATGAGTGAAAGGAACCAGCAGATAATATTCAGATATGTACAACCTTTACTCATATATAAATTATCACAACAAAAAAGTTATTTTTGATTGAACATAAACTTATACATAGACACACACACACCCATGACCAAATATTTTAAATCCAACAATAACACGAGCATGAAATAATGTGCAAAAATATTCATTGGAATGTAATCTGACGCATCAATTAGTTGTTTGCATATGGGATTTCCAAAATCGCCTTTAATACTTACACAACGGCAAGGCGGAAGAAGTTGAATAACAAACGAAATGACAAACTTATGAAGGGCTTTTCAATAAGTCCTGGTCAATGTTTAAATTGTATAAAAAATGAATCTGGATGTGAATATCTCACCGAATTTCTTTTTAATTTGAAATATGCATGGAATATGATTTCATTAAAATGTCCGCCGCGGCTTTGTTTAATACGTCTTCGAGACGACCAATTTTCTATGACTGCCTCAGGGGTTATATTGACATCGATGGATTGGAATTTTATGAGCATATCGTTCAATTCCAGCTACAAGAAATTGGTTATTTTTGATCTTTAGCCCTTGCTGTTTGCAAAAAAAGGACGGATAACTGATGCCGCCATCCAAAAATCCGCAAAAACATATGGATACCAATATACCAATTCTGCTTGATAATCTGGAAATTCAAGGAAAAATTCGTTTTTAGCCAAAATTGGAATACTCTTCCAAACATACTACTGAAACGTGTAGCTTGTCATGGTAATTTCACACCAGTGTTGATAGTTATAAAAATACTCGTACATGTGTTCAAACACTAAGCGCAAAGTATTTAGAATTCAGTCTAAAAGATCTCATTTTTATGAATTGCGTAAAGAGTTTGTTAAACTAATATTTTTCTCACTTTTTCGTAAGCCCCACCTATTTTAACAAATAGTAATTAGAAACTACCTCAAAGTTAATATTGCCATATACATACATGTATGTACTTTACATATATTTTTGTTTCTTTGGTGAAAAAAATGTTTTTAGGATCTTTAAATTTTATAAAAACAAAAAAATTTCGCACTATAGTATATTTTAGAGTGGGTAAAATGCGCATTGACATTTTGATGTAATGCCGCTAAATACAGTTACTATAGTCTATAACGAAGATGTTTAATTAAATCATAAAAAAAAATAATTGTCAGCAAAAAATTTGTGTGAAACGACCTATTGTACAAATACGCAATGTTATAAACATTAAGCAAAAACAAGAACCTAGATTAAAGTTCCCCGAACCGCGATATAAACTAGAAACAAAAACAACTAATGCGGAACGAAAAAGTAAACAGAAGATACACACACGATTACATATACAAGACTCCTAAGCCAGCAAATAAAATAAATGATGCGCGATATCACGTATGTTCGGGAAATTTCAAGAACCACGTGATCACTATATAAAGGCGCCGTCCACCGAAGACTTTAAGATTTCATCGCGTGAACAGCTGTGTGTACATAAGAGCGTTAGGTTTACAGTGTAAATCAGAACTGAAGAGTTGTAAATAAGAGTAGTAATTGCCGAATAAAGTTGTGTATTGATAAAGTCTCTAAGAACTAACGTTTGTTGTGGTAATAAAGGCTACAATAAAGTACATCGTTGTTGTGCTTCAATTTCGTCCTTGGTGGTATTTCAATCGGACGTCAAGTTCTATATACGACCTCTGATATCTCCGATCTTTCCCCCCTAATGAGCAATTTTTTGCAAACCATCTAAAAATGCCACCACATTTGTTTTTTCTATGAACGACCTCTGATATATCGGGCCCTTCTCTCCTAATATGCAATTTATAAAACAATAAAAAGCTTTTCATAAGGCTTCATTAATTACACTTCTAATGTATTGAGTTAAAATAATTGGAATTGGATTGTGGAATTCTATAGAGACTCCACTTGTAGGTAAAACTTAAATTTTAAACTAGTGAACAAAAAATTGCATTAGGAGAAAAGGAGCTGAGATAGCAGAAGTGAAAACAAAATTTGATCCAAAAAAAAAAAAGGGGCGAGAAATTAATATTTGAAAGGGCTGTCCAATGGTTTGTAAAAAGTTGGTTAATAGTGGGGAAGAAGCCGAGATATCAGAGGTCGTGTCTAGTATTTGATATTGACCCACCAAAGGCGAAATCAAAGCTGTTTTAAAATAATTAATAACAATATGCTACATGTTGTGATCGGAAAAAAACTAAATGGGTTGTATGTATGGGCGTGGCAAACAAATTTTCATCGTCATTGAAATATCTTTCATCCCTGGGGGTGACTAGTGCAATTTTCTTGTATCGACCCGGTCTACACTACTATCGAATTTTATTAAAATATTAAAAAAAATCTTCAACTTAAAAGAATTAACAATAAATTCTGAACATTTTTCAACAATGCTGTCATTATTTTGTAATCTAATTTTATTAACAAAAATGATATATTTTTTTCAATTTCTACTCTACAATAAATTTGTTAATTTAATTATAATCGCTAAAAGGCAACAAAAATATATTCACCATCATCACAAGTTAATTCTTATACTCTTCTATAAAAAATTGAATAAACGCCTGACTGATTTTGTAAAACGTGCCAATTATCATTCATCAATATTGAGGCAGCAGTAAGAAGTGGACTTCGTTACCTTTTATACAAATAAAATATTTTTTATCTTGTATCCCGAGTTTAGTTTTTTATTAATATTTATAATTACGTTAAAACTCACTACGTTGCGAACAGAGGACATAATACTTTCCGTAGGTATGCAATATTTACTTTCTATAAAAATTGTTAACAGAGTAAGGTCCATACAAAATACACATATAGTAAAAGGGTATGCGCATAACGTGGGCGTTATAACGTCCTCCACATTTATCTCCTAGCTTAATATTGGCAACACGGCCACATATTAATGGACCAAACTAGTTTTTACGACTTTCTTGATAAACACAAAGTTTGAAAAAGTTTATATCTTGGCAATCTTTAGATATCGATAATAAACTTTTTTTATGTTAAGTGTCGTGTAAAGTGACATGTTTCACTCTGACTTTGAGTTCACTCGAAAATTGAATTGGAAAATCGCCTCTAGTACCCTGAATTTTCTAATTTACCATGTCAATTTATTAATTGAAAGAAAAAAAAGACCGATTAAAGTCAAGTTGTAGTTATTTTGCCACTGAAGATGAACTAGTATGGCAAGTTACACGATTCGCTGAGTGAATTTCAGGCGCCAGCATCATAAGGATCATAGATCGGGCGATTAAACTCCCCAAGACTTTTCTGTGAGTTTTTCGAAAGCCCCACTACTATGCCAATAAGCCCCGATGGATCGATGCCCTCAAACTCCCCGTTAGATAGGCCATGGGGAAGAGTCAATGAACATTTAATTTCTCGGATCTGTGACACCGTGCGTGTCTTAAGATTACAAAAACAACAATATTACATTTTAACTCAGCAGTATTCTAAATGTACTTAAAAAAAACAAATAAAATTAAAAAAAATCGGTCATATGATTATAATCACACTTTGTATTTCGACATTTTTTGCAACTAGTAAAAAAGAACAAAAAATGTAGCCGAAGGTACCAAAATCTATTTTTATCGATCACAATTTCTTGTCAATGCGCGGGAAAGTGAACTAAGTCGAATACTGGAAAATACTGAAAACGATGGAAAGAATTACAACGAACACAGAAAATTTTTTTGAGAATTGAGTCAATCTCTGCTAATTCAGGGCCAAAAAGCAGGGCTTAGGCAGGTATCCAGGCAATTATCTCAAAGATGAAAAGCGCCATTGCAAGCCGTAAATAACTGAAATTTAAAAAAAAATCAAAATTGAGGAAAAACTTGCCGCTGAATAATATCCTCACAGAAAATCGATTACAATTTGCTAGAGAACATATGACATGGGGCACTCAAGCAAGAGGTGACGTTTATGGTTAACGTACTGTGGTTTTTAGTGACGAAAAGAAGTTTAATTTGGACGGCACATTCAAAGTGCAATAATGATTGAAGAAACTTACAAGACACTATTACAATCAACTTTATCTATGTAAATAATATTTTTGGACTAATTTCACGCATTCTGCAACAAGGTGATCGTTGCAGAATGCTCATCTTCTTAATGAATAGGGAAAACAATTCGGTCATAAGGAATCACTAATTGAAGCCATTAAGAACTCCTGATCACTTGATGATTGAATAAAAAAAACCATATATTTGAATTTATTTAAAACAAGGGAGGCACCATTGAAATGTGTCAAATATCATCAAGAAACTTAAAATCATAGACTACTTATTAGACGCGACAACTCACAACAACATTACATCGATTATATAAGAGAGATAAAAAAACTTATCGTTTCTAATTAAGCTATCTCTTTCATGTAATCGGGTTAATTTAAAATTTTGTACGTAAAAACGCATGACACCTGATTACACGCTTTTTCAAATGTCATTGTTGGGTATTGTGTTTATATTCTGTGCTTAAAATCAATTGGTTTTATTATTAAATTATAAAATAATGTATTTTTTATTAAAATTAGTTAAATGGTTTTAATCATATTAACAAAAAAGAATTTAATTTTCTAGAAAACAAAAAAACAAATTTATTTTTTGAAGTTGCTATTTTTGTAATCTTAAAAAAGTGCCCTTTCCAAGGATAGGAAAACTTTAAATGTCGACAGAAAATTCAGGAAGATATGTGGCCTACTAAAAACAGATATTTAAAGGGTGCTAATCATTTGGTCTCGACTGTATGACTTATACTTGTTTGTACTTTAATATTTAATAAATAAATACAATTCATTTCCTAAATTATTCCACAAAACCTATTTGCCTAAAGGATAGATGACTTTAAATTAATATTGGTAAAATATGATTTAATTAAATTGTCTAAACAAACCATCTTGCTCATAAACAAATTTAATTTTTTTTTGTTTTTCACACAAATAAATTATGGAAAATCTCCTAATGGTTTGATTTTAAAAATTTGCAATAAAGCAAATGGATTTTTTCCAATATACGGTACCGTGTATGAAATGCCGACTGATGAGAGCAAATATTAGCTGTATAAAATAATTTATGGCCTGCTTTTCTAACATAAGCGAGTCCACAAATTTTATATAAAATCACTGTAATTTTGTATACAAAATCTCTAGAGGCTTGTATTACAGAAACAGGGCATGAAACTTCGCATTAGGGTTTCCAATGTGTTAATAAAATTTGTAAAAAAAAAAATTGAGACAGAAAGCATAATTTATTTTAGTTAAGCGCCTGCAGTGCGTTACAGAGCACCATCGATCCTTCAAGTATAAAGACTTTTTCTTTTATTAATTTCACTCATAACTTAAGCCTTGTTAAAATGAAGTTTGATTTGGCCCATTACGTGCTGCTAGATTTTAATGACAAATTCCCAATTATTATCAAGTAAATGTGTTCTAGAACTGCACGCACACAGAAGAGAAAATATAATGAGCGAAACAGTGATTGGAGGGAAGTTGTACGTCATATGCCAACAAACCGAAATAAATATTATTCATTCTCTATAAACGTTCAAGTATCATGTGATTGAATCATAAAACATTCACAACTGAATATTTTTGATTTGAATTTAACGACTGCTGGCAACAAGAAACAACAACAAAAATCAACAAAAAATATATATTTACCGGCTTTTTGCACCAGTGTTAAAAAATTAACTCTCATTGTATATATGTACCTACTTGATTTGTTGAAAAAAATATATTTACACCGACAGATTATTAGTGTATTTTTTTCTTTTTAACCAAGCAAATGTATATTTGTATACAACAATAAATATTAATTTAAACAAGTTATTTTTGGCAAATTATCTATGACTTAGAAAAACAAAGTTCATTTTCAAGGTTATTAATAAGTACCTATTTACACATTTTACACATGATATAAAATATACTGCAAATCAGTGATGCCAACTGTACCACTTTTATGCTAGATCTACCTTCTTTGGCTATCTTACTCAACCCTACTTTTCGAAAAACATTGACCACGGCTTTAGATTTTCAAAAATAATGGTAAAGTGTTGTTACCCACCCGAAATTATTTTAACTAATCCAGTCTAGAAGTGTAACTAAAATACAGTTTTTTATAATGCTCAACGCTCAAAACGCTACACTAATTAAAAACCGTTAATTTTTTTAACAATTCGTATACACAACGTTTTTAAAATATGATTTGTTGGAAACTTCCTCCTTTTCAAACCATATCTACCTCTGTGACATACTTTGGGTTGGCATCACTGCTGTAAATATTAAAAAAGGGTCAAAAAGAGTAGTATTGTTAGTAGGGAGATCAGTTTGATTTTTCCCAAAAGTAGGAGAAATTTACAAAAGAGTACAATTTAGCGGATTTTTTAAAGCTCACGCTGAACAAATGAAACAATTCAAATAGTTGAAGTTCTGAAATTGTTGAGGCGTAAAAATTAGAACCCCATTGTTCATAGGGTGGTTCTGATAACAATTCGAATTATTCGATTCGAAATATTTGTGTATTAATACGTGAAGTTTTTGGAAAAATGACTCAAAATAATAAGTTTTGTTAATAATATGATACCACCTAACTGGTATTGCTATGTCAAAAATTTGATTATTCACTCTACTGTATGAGTTATTGTGCATACAATGTACATATGACATACATATGTACATATCGTGCTTTTATAATAAACTCTACTTGAATGGGATCCAAAAAATATTTCACATTTTGATCTATTTTGACATTTTTGACTATTTTGTTTCGTTTATTATTTCTTTTTTTTAATTAAATTTTATAAATAAAATAAATTTTAAATTTATACTTATTGACGAATTATGCACAAAATTACCATATTGGTAATAAGCTTTATTTTTCTTAATTATAATTCGAGCTAATTTTGATTTGAGGGTGCTTTATTAATATTTAATCTTTAAAAAGTTTTCGACTTCCATTGCACAACGACTACATACATACATACTACTGTGGGCAAACAATAGTAAGACTTTTTAATTTGAATTTCTTGCGGAAATCCAATCGTCAAAATTTTTTTCTACGTTGGTATGACTGTCAGTGACATCTGTGCAAATATCACATCAAATGAATCATTAGTGTTTATTATACGCTTGTCTTTCTAAAGTACATTCGGCGATTTTTACAATGAGTGAAATTATTCAACAAAGTATTTAAAGAGAGTCGAGAACGCGTTGACGACGAACCACGTCCAGGACGGCCATAAACATCAACTGATGATCAACACGTCAATAAAATGAAGGAATTGGTGTTCGAGAATCGACGATTAACAGTCCTTACTGATATCGTTGGAATATCGGAGCGATCAGTGAAAACCATTTTAAAAGATCATTTGGGCCTAAGAAAAGTGAAATCACGATTGGTTCCAAAATCACTAAATTTTCTTGAAAAACAGCGTCGCGTTGACGTCTGTCAAACAATGCTTTCCGACTACCAGGATGTCATTAAACGTATTATAACTGGCGACGAGTCTTGGATCTACGTTTGCGACCCGGAAACATACGATCAATCGGCAGAATATCGTGCCAAAGGTGAGCCGAACCCGAAAAAAGCAAGTCAAAATTCAAGGTCTTGTTGACAGTGTTCTTCGATCATCGAGGTGTGGTGCACTCCCAATTCCTTCCGACCGGCCAAACTGTCAACAAGGAATACTATTTGAGTGTTATGCGTCGTTTGCGTGAAGCTATTCGTAAAAAGAGGCCGGAATTATGGGCCGACAACTCTTGGTTTTTGCACCACGATAATGCACCGTCGCATACCGCATTGATTCTTCGTGAGTTTTTCGCCAAAAATTCATTCAATATCGTTCCACAACCACCGTATTCGTCTGATTTAGCTCCATGTGACTTCTGGCTGTTCAGCAAACTCAAGCGACCGCTCCGGGGAAACCGTTTTGAGTCAATTGAAGACATTAAACGTGAATCGCTACGCGCATTGAAGGCTATTCCGGAAATTGTCTTTAACAACTGTTACGAGGATTGGAAAGAACGTTGGCATAAGTGTATTGCAGCTGGGGGGATTACTTTGAGAGGGACGAAATAGATTTGCAAAATAATTAAAAAAATTCAAAATTATGAACCAAGTCTTACTATTTTATGCCCACAGTAGTATGTAAAACAATCAATAGAATACATTGAGAAAAATAGTTGATAACCTTAAATCTAAAATAATTTAATTGATATTTATATAATACCAATAAAATGTTCAAAACAGTAATATTTCAACAATTAAATTTGACCTGTCAATTCTGAAGTAAAAAAGATATTTTTGTCCTAAAAAAGTTAAAATTAATTTAACTTTTTTAATATAATGCTACGAGTATATACACAGATACCTAGATGCACACGTTTAAATATATATTTTTCTTTATATCTGGCTGTTGGGTTTTCTTTTAATTAAATTTTACTGCACCTCTTTTATTTTTGTATTTATGCATCAGTGGATCTTAATTAAATTAAAAGTTCACTTTTGAATACAATTGCAATAGATAAAAGAAATTGCAAATCTATAAATAAATTTAGACTATCGTAGGTGCAGTAAATGACATTTGATTAATAGGATTGTTTGCTAACTTATTTTAGTGGGAATGATACAATTAGTAATTTATGAGAAATAAAAATTACTATTATTGAAATTCAATTGTCTCAGTAAATTTTAATATAAACAGAATAAGCCAGTCTTGGAAATAATAGTGCTAAATATGTATGTATGTGTTCTTAAATTTTAAAAATATGTACATATGTGCACAATTAAGCAGGGTTCCCGCATACACCGTAATCGACGGCGAAAATAAATTACGAAACCAGGAACGTAACTAAGCCAAACAGCTTCAACAAATTATCTATTTGGAGACGAAACAAAAACAACATCGCGTAGGTTGTTTTCGGAGCTGTAGTAACGACATGACATATTTCATTGTGTTCAGGTTGTTCCGCTGTTAAAACATTTTAAATCCTTTTTTTACTCCAAATTTCAAGAATATAGTTCCAAAATTAAGAATACAAAGGCGAGGAGTTATTTTTTCCTTTAGTTTGTCAAAAATAATGAAATTTGGTTAAATGTTTGACATCCGAAATTCCGCGACAGTGAAGGAAAGAATGAATTGTAATTAAAATTTACCGACGAATCTACCGCAATAAATATACCTTATATTTATTTAATTTTTTTCTTAAAATAATACATGGTGAAACATATAATCAAATAACAATCAATCAAGATATTGTGTGCACCTTCTCTGGGCCGCGGTTTGTACATCACGTTAATATTTTTTTTTTTTTTTTTGCTTTAAATAATAGCGGGAATAACACATCTTCTTCACAGTTTTCCACTTCACAATGACAACGGAAAAATAATGCGCAATAATTCCGTTTCAGTTTCTGTATTATGCCGCAACGCTCCCAACTGAAACGAAAAAGATTTACAAACGAGACAGTGACAAACAGCAACATTTTTCAGTTTTCGGCTCGGAAACCCGACTTTTAAAAAAAAAATTGATTATCCGAGTACAAGGCGATTTAATAAACGTAAACTCACCAGCGCAGATGTTGCATTGTTTTAAACTGACTGGATGTCAAATCGCCACTTTCTTATATGCCGTTCGACATCCTATGAGTCTACCTTTTATCAATTTGAAATATTGAATCCATTTATAGAGTAAAAAAATGAGACAATTGCTCAGTAACATGCCGTCTTGACGAGTCATAGATCTTTTCTGCCAACGGTCCGATTACTGTTTGCACGGCAATTCGGCTCGCGTAGACCTTCGCTGTTGTTGATCTGTTCGTGTTCAAACAACGTTGTTCGAATATGTGCTCGCGCAACGCTGTTCTGCTAACGGACATATAAAATACACACATGAAAGATAATAAAATATGTATGTATGCGGCTGTCTGTAGGCACCCTTACTTAAACTATGCTTAGAGCCTGGAATCTCGATAAGAGGCAAATAATTATGCACAAACTGAACAGGAACATTTACACGTATTCTCCACACAAAAGACCATGACCACATTTTCCCTCGTGGTATGTCAAGACTTAGTGTAAGATTTGTCATTTCGCCATGATTAGAATAACAAACGAACAACACTTTCAAAGCATTGAATTTTATAATCAAAATTTGAGTTCATTTTTGGCTCACGTCAACAAACAAAATTGCCGAATTCGGTGTAAAGAGCAGTCAAGAGCTATGACTGCACCTTGAAAGATGCACTGTTTGGTGCAGTTTGTGGGTCGGGGACATTATTAGACCGTACTTTTTCAAGCTCGGTGAAAGTTGCAACGTTACAGTTAATGAAGCAAGGTACCGTCCGATGATTACCGATTTTTGTTTTGCCCAAAATGGGCAAATTGGACTTGGTCGACAGTTGGTTTCAACAAGACCATGCCCCACGGCACGCGATACCATGAACCTGTTGAGAGGCAATTTTGCTTAACTCACGTTATGGACCAGTCCATTGGCCGCCAAGATCATGCGATTTGACTCCACTAGACTACTTTTTGTGGGGATACGTGAAGCCTCGCGTGTACAGAGATAAGCTAGCAACAATTTCAGCCCAGGAAGACAACATTACAGCTACCACTGGTAGTATAGCGGCCAAAATGATAGCAAAAGTATGCGAAAATTGGAGCTCACGGATGGACCACCTACGGCGTAGCCGCGGACAACATTAACTTGGGAAAATCTTTAAAAAGTAAATGGCTGGCATTCATTTATCAGCAAGTTTTCTTTTTTTTCAATTTTCAAAACCCGTACGGATGAAAAATTACCCTATATTCTATTAAAAACAATTTGACAAGGCCAATTTTTAAATTTCCCTTCTCAATATGGAACTTATTTTCTTTCAAGCAGAATTTAAATCAAATTTATTTATTTCATTTATGTATTAAATGTTACTCATTGTCTTTTGATGGAAATCAAACTCACGACCCCCCCAGACTCACTACTAACTAGACTACCGTGGCACACGAAATTCCAATTTTTTTTTTATTTTTGGAAAATTGGAATATGGTTTTAAAGTTTGTCATTTTCATAAATTTTGTTTTTAGGTTTAAATAATAATTTTTATTTTTTAAATTCATCATTTAATCATATTACTAATTTTAATTTTACTTTAGTTTAATACATTCTTATTTTACATATTTTGTTTTTTAATTTCTTTATTTATTTTTATTTTGATCTGTAGCAAACATTTTGGTTGGACATTCTTTGATAATTTCTTTAAGACAAACAAGACTGCTAATACCACCAACGCTTTAGAAAATAAATCCGCTAATGTAGCAACACCGAAGCCAGCAGATCCAGCTCAGCCTACTGCGTCCAAGACAATTCCTATGGTAACACCGGAACCTGCTGCCAAACCAGCCCAAACACCTTCCCCCGCCCCTGTTTCTGCTACTGCTCCGGTTTTAAAGAACCAAACCCCACCTGCTCCTAAACCAACCCCAGTTGTAGAGCCACCTGCTCCTAAGCCAACCACAGTTGTAGAGCCACCTGCTCCTAAGCCAACCCCAGTTGTGGAGCCACCCGCTCCTAAGCCAACCCCAGTTGTAGAGCCACCCAAACCTACTGTTGTACCTCTTTCTCCAAAGCCAGCACCAGAAAGTGTTGCCAAGCCAGAGGCTAAGTCAGTCATACCAAATCCAAAAAAATCTCTTGAAAAGAATGTTAACGATCCCATGGATAAAAAATTAAAGGATATGTCAAAGGCTAAGGAAAATGGTGACCGTTTTAAGAACAATCACAAAAATGCTACAATGGATTTCTTGAGCGGTGAGGCCAATGGTCATAAACCTTTTAAGAGGTAAGACAAGTAAACTTTGAATTCTATGCTTTTTTATTTATTAAATTTTATTTTCAATAATTAAATTTAAACCGAGCTTTTTTTTTAAGTGCAGTTGACTTTATTTTTTTTGTAAACTGATGGACTCTTTATCTGGAGTCTGTTTATTTGTATAACAGTTTTCTATTTGACACGAAATGCAACTCTAAAAAACAAAACAACAAAATGACTGGCAGATATGAGAAAAGTAACTGTTTAAGAAAATACTAATTAGTACGTTCTTGATTAAATCTCAAACTCAGTTTATTAACATTTGTGCTC
Source organism: Phania funesta (assembly GCA_963932375.1). Classification (NCBI taxonomy): domain Eukaryota; kingdom Metazoa; phylum Arthropoda; class Insecta; order Diptera; family Tachinidae; genus Phania; species Phania funesta. Next base: position 65,344,477 of record OZ010656.1, on the reverse strand, counting down.
CCAAATTATTGTGTATTATTAAATCAAGGTAAATGGAAAGAACCAGCAAGTTATTTATAATTCGAATTAACTTTTTTAACAATAACATATTGAGTAGCAAAAGTTCTAAGTCTAAAAAGGTGAAATAAATAAATATTTTAAATTAATAAAACTTTATATCGAAGTGTTTTGGAGAGTTTTTGTGGTAGATCTGTTCACATGTTAATTGAAAATGCACTCAAACTTGTGTTCAGCCGGTTTTCTTGTTAGAGTCTGAATTTTTTAGAAAATATAAGATATATGAAAAACCATTTTGTAAGCAAACAAGAAGCAATTTCATCAAAGTTTGTTGTTTTTGATTTAGCATTTTGAAAAATTTGTCAAATGTGTCAAACACTATGGTAATTATACATACATGGATATTAAAAAAGTTTAATTATATTAATTTATTGGAAAAAAATGTTACATAACCCCTTCAATTGCAGATAATGTTGCGCTTCGATAACCACGGAAAGCAGTCGTGCTGTGATTATCACTTGCACAGATTACTAACATACTTTGCTTTTCTTACACACACAACAAATGTTTCGTTTATTGTTTACTCTATGGTGGGATCGTCTGTATCCAAAACTGAAACTAGGTTTCTAAAACATGTTTCCTCTAATGTTCCTTCCTTCGCATGTGTATACCATTACATAGGAATAGTCCAATTCCGTCGAAAACCACACCAAACCACAAAATGACGATTAATAATTAATTGACTGTTGGCGCTATTTAGTAGCCATTTAACCGTTTAATTTTGAACATAAGTCGATGGTACTTCTTGATACAGGCGAGGTTTCCCTTCACACAATTTTTTGCTTCGCATACAATTCCTCGCCCAAAATCAGAAGCCAGCTGGTTACTATGTTTAAAATGTGAAGATCGCCAGAGAATGTTGGGGAAAAAATAAATAAAGAGAATTGTGACAGGTGGAGCTGGTAAACAATCGATATTACTATCGACAGTTCTGTTTCCATTGAACTATCGATGGTTTTTATATGATAGCGATACTGGTTTTTTAAAGCAAAGTTTCAATAAATTCGATGAAAAGTATAAAAAGATAAAAGTATACGGCCATGTTCCGGCGCTCTGTAACTCGCATTCGCAAGAGTTGTGGCTAGTTCAAGTCGAGGGAGTATACTGAAGTTTAAATACAGCAGTTCACTTCAGTATACTCTGGGGACTTGAACTCGCCAAAACTGTTGCGAATGCGAGTTACAGAACACCTCACATGCGAGTTGAAATCACAGTCGCAAATTGCGAGTGTCGGAACATCGCCGATAAATTTAAATTCTGCCTGGCAATGACGACTAAGTGGCGGCTGCTATTCAATTGGTTGTTGACGAAACACCAAAATAAACAAAAGTGATACATATTTCTACTATCAAAAATATCGAATGTGGTGACCATCGATAATTTGCCAGCTCTAGCGTGGTCAGCAAACTGAAGATATTTTGCGTTGCATACAAAATGTACTTATGTAAACTAATTGTTAACTTTGGTTGTGGTGGCAATTGTAATTGAGCTTCAACAAGGAAATCTCTTTAACAGCTTTAAATGGGAATTTTTATATTTCAGCTGAAGTCATTTTTGTCATGTTTGTTTGACTTACAGAGAACAAACTCATGGTATTTAGCGAAGCAATATCAACACGACGCAAATCAATGCGAACAAAATTAAAAAAAGCAACGCAAATGGAGGCCTCAGTGTAGTTAGAAAATGTCGTTGTCATCGTTCCAAAACAAACAATTGCGCTTCTCTTTAGGGAACATAATTTTATTTTTGAAAGAATCGTATGAATTCACTTTCTCCACTCTTTTGAACACATATCAGTTTTAATGCATTAAAGTTTATTTAATGTTTAAAAGAAAACTATGGAATTAAATTTAGCGCAAAAGTGAATAATGAGTTGCAGGAATACACATTTTCATAAGCGAGAAGGAAAGAATATGTGTCCGTTTAAATTTTGTCTTGGAGCCAGGCATGACAGACAGCGATGTCTCATCCATAAATTTTTTGAAAAATTTAAATTAATTTTAGAAAAGTGATTTTTATAAAGCTAATAAAATGAAACACACACATACACACGCAAAACTACGAAACGCAGAATGGCTTATGCATGTAAAATGCGCCGGTTGCCGGTGGTGTTATATTTGCTGTCAACCGGCTGCAGGTTGATGCACTCAAAACTGCAAAAATATTTCAATATACGAGCAAACTGCATCGCAAAGGTTATTGTACTCAAAGTGGTGGCGACGCATTTTACACTCACTTAGATGCAGCAAGTTGCAGCATCAGACACATTATTTAAGTATTTTTAGTTTTACCGAAATATTTTTGATCTTTTGGGGGCAGAATCGTCGGCCACATCGTACTGTGGGTTGTGTATAAGATGCTGTTGATGTAAAAAATTAAAATGAATTTTAAATACAAAGATGCAGCAGAAAATATCATTTAAAAATAACATTGTTTCATTAAATGTCTTTTATTTTGTTTGCTTTGTTTTGTTACTTGGCTTTAATAACATTTTCTTGGCATGAGGTCTGAATTCTTTGAAGAGTAGCCAACAGGTTGAGGACCTTATCTGAACGGACCTGCGGTATACAAATTTGTGTTGAGTTAGTACAACAAATTATCATCGGAGTGTAAAATATGTATATTCAGGTATGTTGTAATGAAATTGAATTTTGAAAAGTAAACTTTTCATTTTTGATGTTCTGCAAAAGTAGATTCATATTTTTATTAAAAACTGAAATTCAAATGTAAAAAAAAGAATGCAGAACATTAAAAATTTAAACTGAAGTGAACATACCTGATTATGAAACTTTTTACGATATTTTTTTTCCTTACTCTAAATTAGCTTGGCCAAATCCCTAATCATGACAATATAAGTTACACGAGTTGAACTTTCGGCTATAAATATAACATGAAACTGTAGATTTTTGGAACGAATTTCCGTTATCCCTTTTGCCAAGTTTGGTTTGGAGACAAACCGGTTTCGGCTATGTGCCATCTTCAGTGTCATTTTCCCCAAAAAATAATGCTGAGCATTAACCATCCCCAAGGCAAATTGATGGCAGGTAGACTCACGAACGAATTCATTGCCGGCTCAGTTGCGGATGTAAAAATCTATGTAAGAGTGGCGGAAATGTGTCGCCATTTTTATCGCATTTTTATGACGGCATAAAATGCAAAAATCATTTCTGCCAGGCTGTGAATTTGATTATAAAATGCAATTATTTTCTTGGCTGATATTCTTATTTTGATATTCATATCTGAATGCTAAAACTTCTCAACAAACACATTAAACAACAAAGAATTACTTGGAAATAGCTTTTTTGAAATGAAATATTATAGCAAAATAATGCACAGGGTAGCCCAAAATTAATGTCCCAATGTTCTCTTTCTATATCAGTTAAACGATCGCTGCCATTTATAATTTCCAATTGGGCCAATTTCATAGCAACTCCCATGGTGTTTTGCAACACCTCTGGCGATAAAATCCGAATTTCTTGACGGATATTCACTTTATGGTATTCCAGAGTCTCTGAAGCTTATTCATATAAGCCCGCGACTAAAAAAACACCTCGCAGGAAGAAATCTGGTGGTGATCTAGCAGGCTAGTTAAGGGCGACATCAAACAGCCTGGCAAAGCCAGCTTTATACTATGTTCAAGCATGCACCTTAATTAAGGCAATTAAATTTTAAATTGACTTATAGACTTTGGTGTATGTGTAATTTAGCTCCCTCAGTTAGTATTTAATAGCTGAAAATGTTTTCATTTTTCTCGCGAACACTTGTGTTTGTGAATTTGAAAAAATTAAAGGAAATTCCGCTTTGATAGAATTTTTATAGGGAAATTAATTATTTTTAAGAGAAATGAATTATTTTTAAATGAAACAATTTATTTAAAATGTATTTTTAGTAAACATTTCATTAAATTTATTAGTCTTCAATTTTTCTTGCCGTTTATATTAATTCACTGAAAAGACTTCATGGGAGTTGCATGAGAAATTTTGCTCAACTTATAGTGCAATTAATTTATAAATTGCGTTCAATTTATAAATTGCGTTCTTGTTTAGTAAATTGTGCTTACTTAAGGCCTTAAGTGCGTAATCTTTCTAATTGCCCAATTGAGGTAAACGTCCTAGTATTAGGATACGCCTTGTATCACGTGCTTTAGGTGCAGTTGAAAACTCTCACTGGAAGCACAAGTCCTAATTTCTCTAACTGTGGCATAAAGATTTCATTGATAACGCCAGTATACCGCTTGGCAGTCAAAAGCAATATTCTGGGCAGAACAAGCACTATGAGGTCTTTCACTGTGTAATAAATTTCCTGCAGCTATAGAGCATTATTCTTTGGATTACTGATGCATGTTTACCTTACAAAAGTAAGAAATGACGCCATTTAAAAAAAATTATTCCATCTTCCAATGGGGGCTTTTATTTTACAAAGCTTTCCCAATATATTATCGTCGTGTCGTTGCTTTTGCTATTAAAGCGTTAGCTGAAATAACTATTGGAAAGCAAGATCCTAACAATTGCAATATCTCGAAACTGATCTCTCACAGAATACATTGACACTAAAATTAATGTTATTCTATCTATTGAAAATGTATTTATTTCAAAAGACTCGTCGTCTCTTACAAATATTATCTATTCAAAAAGCCTTTAAATATTAATTAAGATAAATTTGTTCGTATGTAAAATTAGCGAAAATTCTTGAATATGCAAACTTTTACGAAACCTTTTTGTTTTTATTATTATCTTTCAAATGTTGTCTCTATGTTCAATTTAATGCCCGGCTATAATTGCAAATACATATTAAGAAAATTGACGTGTGGCCAAAAATATACCACTTGTTTAACTAACAAACAAATTTTATATTCCTGGCAAACTTTCAAAATCTTGGCAAGATTTACTTACCAGCAAAATAATTCATTTCTTTAAAGTATTTCATAAAGAAATTAAATAAACAAATACATACGAGTATGTACAAGAAAATATTTATATGCAAACGACATAAATTAGCAAAATCTTTTCAAATAAAAAACCATCTTATAAACAAACAACAAATTCTTATGCATGTAATTATTATGAAGCAATAAAACCAATTTAAATTTTTAACTTTTAACATGATAACAACATCCAAAGTGTCTCGTATCGGTCAGAGCTGAACTAGAAGAGTAAATATATGTATATGTTATTGTTTGTACGTTAAAATTTCCTAGAAATTTTATTTTCTTAAACGAATATGATAAAATTTAATTCAGAGTATTTAATTATGTCTTTGGTACTAATGGAGTGACAGCTACTCCTAGCACTCGTTATAGGAAAAGGTATTAATTGTTCTCGTAATTTACACTGGATCCTTAAAAGTAGAGGAGTCGATTTAACATTTTACTTCGTAAATAACTGAAATAACAAGAATTTCGCTATTGAAAATCAACATAATCGAGCCATAAATGATTGGAGACAAAAAGGGCGAAACAAATAAGAGCGCTACAATCGGCTGTGCCGAATCTTATATACCCTTCGCCCAAGTGTGAAGTAATAATAATGCACACATACAATAATTTTATGCATTTCGAAAAAAATGCATGAGCTAAAAAATCGGCAAGGTGGGATGAGAGTAAATGACTACTCATCGGGGTCAAAAGAGTGAGTAAAATTTAGAAAAAAGCCACACAACTGCTCCGAAGTCGACCCTAGAGGGGTGAAATGTTAGACGGACCCCCGCTCATTTTCCCCTTCTAACATTGTTTCTGAACATACCACTCTCTAGGGAGGCTCCAATGCAAAGATTACTTTTTTTTATAAAATTTTCTTCCACCGCTCTAACTGTACCGAGAGCGTCTTTAGATGACTCAAATATATGACCGGTGCCCAATAATTTGCAACGCTACAATTTGCTCTGAAAATACTTTCCCTCCTTAATGTTGTCCCCATACCTGGCAAACAATGGGCGTTTGCGAAAACACACTTTTTGTGAAATATTGGGAAAGCAGCTACGATTTTAGCAAATTTTGCCGATGTCTCTAATGCGGGACCAGGGACCTGGCAGTCTCTGTCCTAATTTTCTACCTATTGGATGTGCATGAGTGCTATTCCGGCGGTGTTTATGCGATCGCAAAGAGGCGCTGGTTTGGCCGCTTAATGGTGCACCCGTGGTTGGACCACCATGAGATTAAGTCAATGTTGGCAGATGCTCACGCAAATCTAATCATATCATGTCTCTAATGCGCAAAATGCTGCTAACATATTGGAGAGTTAGAATTAAGCTGCAAGTATTGTTTATGAAAAAAAAATATTGAATCTAATATTCTTATAAGAAGTGTTTTTGTGATTTTATTCTTTTTATCTAAGAAATTATTTCGCTGGTTGCTTAGGGCCAGCTCATGGGGAAACCTTGATCCAACTTTTTAAAAAAACTTAAACGTCTTAAAGGGATTTGAAATGATTGTAGACGAGGAGTCTACTTTTACAAATCATGTCTTGTGAACCTTTGTGCGGCTTGTAAACTTTTTAAGTACCGAGAGATTTTTAAGTCAGCGTTTTGGATTCCGCTTGACAAGACAAAAATAAAATAAACAATAAGTATTTTTATACCTCTTATAGTTTAAGAGATATTTCACTTCGAAAACGAAATTTTTTTACTGACTTGAATTTATTTCTTAAAAAATTTTAGTTGCATTTTTTAATAACATTTTTTGTTTTTTTTTTTTAAATTTGCAGAAACTAATATTCTTCGTACTTTTCGGTTAAGTTTTGGTTCGTACAAAAATATTTTTTTTTCTTTTTTTTTGTGTAGAAATCGTTCGTTTTTTCAATGAAATTCAAATTTATTTCCTTTTTGTGTGAAATTTCCATTTGTTGTAAAATTTCAGTTTTTTATGAAATATTCATTTTTTTGGAAAAATTTGCATATTCCATTATTTTTTGGTCGAATTTCGGTTGTTTTAAACTTTTTTTTATTGATTTTTATCATTGTTGCGAATTTTAATTCTTTTCAAAAATTACGCACTGGATATACAAAGCCATACCCCACTGAAGCATTTTAACTATTTACATTGACATTAATCCCTACATCTGAAAATAAACAGATGTTATTGTTCTGCCAATGTTTTCGTTATAGCAATGCTGCAATGCGTCTGCACACAGAATTTTGAGTAAAATTCCGCGTTACGTATTGTGTCTTGTGCAAAGACGAGCGCGGAATTAGATTCGAAAAGCTGATTTAAGTAGCCGAGCTGTACATATTTATATAATTTATCGGTTCCCTAGTGAATATTTTCCCGTGCAGATGAGAAAACGCACAACACTGCGAAAAATCGTTTTTGTTTCAGGAAAGAAGTCTGTAAATTATCTTGGCCCTTTATAAAACTGACTGAAACGCCGGTCAAACGGACATCAATAAATAAACTCGCATACTTATGAATATTTTCTAAGCCATTCAAGCAACGAATTGATTGTAAAACAAGTTGCAGAACTGCTGTTAAATAGTTGTGCGGGTTATACTCGTATATAAAAGTTATTGGATGCCCTTGTTAAGTAAATCTTGGAACTAAAATTTTAATAATTTAAAATTTTCAAAAGTTATAAAAAAATTTAAAACTATTTTTATTTAATAACATAAAAAGTTTTGATTTATTTTGAAAATTAAATTTCTTAAGTAAAAAATATTTTTTTTTGGCAATGTTTCAAAATATTTTGTGGCAACACAAATCTGTATTCAGTTTTGTTGCTTCTAGTAAAATAATTTACGTATTTTTTCCATTTGTTGTTTAATTTTTCCTATTCATTACTCAACAACGTTACTCAAACAACGTCATAACTCGAAAAATGCCATTTCGAGATAAACTGTTTGCTCGTACTACAAAAAAAAACAAAAACGGCATATTCTCTATGAAATTTATACGCAATAAAAGCATAACGAACAGTTCTGCATCATTAATTCCAAAAATTCATTTTTTACGACGTTACAACGTTGTTTAAGTAAATGAGCGATACATAAAATGAATGAAATGGAAAGGTTAACCGCTGGACCGTTTTCCTATTGATCCCGAATGATTGAAATAAAATCCTGGAGAAGGGTATCCCTACTTCAAAATAAATATTAATTTTCCTACACTACTGTGGGCAAAAAAAGTAAGACTTTTTAATTTAAATTTCGCGCGGAAATCCATTCGCCAAAATTTTTTTTCTACGTTGGTATGACTGTCAGTGACATCTGTGCCAAGTATCACATCAAAGTAATGATTAGTGTTTAATATACGCTTGTCTTTCTGAAGTGCAACAAGTGCGTTCTGCGATTTTTACAATGAGTGAAATTATTCAACAAAGAAGTTCCATTAAATTTTGTGTGCGGAATGAAATTTCTGATGCCGAAATGTTCAGAATGTTGCAAAAGGCATTCGGTGATAATTGTATGTAGCGAGCAAGTGTTTTTGATTGGTACAAATTATTCAAAGAGGGTCGAGAATGCGTTGACGACGAGCCACGTCCAGGGCGGCCATCAACATCAACTGATGATCAACACGTCAATAAAATCAAGGAATTGGTCTTCGAGAATCGACGATTAGCAGTCAGAGACCTTGCTGATATCGTTGGAATATCGGAGGGATCAGTGAAGCCATTTTAAAAGATCATTTGGGCCTAAGAAAAGTGAAATCACGATTGGTTCCAAAATCACTAATTTTTCTTGAAAAACAAAGTCGTGTTTACGTCTGTCAAACAATGCTTTCCGACTACCAGGATGTCATTAAATGTATTATAACTGGCGACGAGTCTTGGAACTACGCTTACGACCAGGAAACATACGATCAATCGGCCGAATATCGTGCCAAAGGCGAGCCGGAATTATGGGCCGACAACTCTTGGTTTTTGCACCACGATAATGCACCGTCGCATACCGCATTGATTCTTCGTGAGTTTTTCGCCAAAAATACAATCAATATCGTTCCATAACCACCGTACTCCGAGGAAACCGTTTTGAATCAATTGAAGACATTAAATGTGAATCGCCACGCGCATTGAAGGCTATTCCGGTAATTCATTTTAACAACTGTTACGAGGATTGGAAAGAACGTTGGCATAAATGTATTGCAGCTGGGGGGATTACTTCGAGGGGGACGAAATAGATTTGGCAGAATAAATAAAAAAATTTAAAATTATGAACAAAGTCTTACTATTTTTTGCCTTTTACAACCTTATAATTCATTCATAATATGTGGCTCTTGGATTATGGTTGCCTCAATCATGTTTTTTTTTTCTTTGCGTGAATGCTACTTTAAAATTTTTAATACACAGAATACTGTTTGAAACCAAATCCAAGGAGTGGCTTTAGGCGGGTGGAGGTGAAAAATTTAAATTTGCCACTCCAAAACGATTGAAATTAGAAAAGTCGAAAAATTGTTTGTTGGCGTTAATACTATACCATCCAAAAAATTAAGCTGGATCCACGCCTGTATGTGGCAATCAAAGTACATATCGCCCATTTGTTGCAACGTCAAATATTTAGAGGAAAGCAATATTATGGTAAAATTTATTTAATCTGATTAATTCTAAGTGAAAAGCTTAAATATATACTGAACCTTTTTCAATAGTTTAGGAGTACTCTGAGCTTTAGTCATAAAGTTCTTGCTGTATCGATACAGCACTCTGTCAGCTGATAAAACATATTTGCTTCGGTGGTACTATGTGATGCTTTCTCGAATATTGAGATTATTGACTTATTGTTAACACTTACAGGACATATGTATGTCCTGGTCACTAATTTAGGTTTACAAAAAGATTATATAAACAATTTCAATATGGACTTTGTGTTAACAACCTTTTTATAAATCTGTTGCGAGTGGTATAGGTCACATAAATGTTTATTTTATTTTTGTCTACACATTCCTTTTATTTATGAAAGCCGACGGTTATTATTTTTCGTGCCGCCGCTACCAAAAATATTGCCGACTTCGTAGTTTTCCGATGATATTGGCATTTTTTTTATTATTATTAACCAAATCCTAATTGCCGTCAAGAATAATTGACTAGCAATGTTCATGATACCTATAAATGAAAATATAGAGTGTTATATTGACATTTAATGGGTAAATCCACATACCAAATTAGGCGCACACCGTTCAACCGCACACGAAGTTGGGGACCAGGGCGAGTCCATGATGACTTATTCCATCCACGCATTACATATCATTCTCCCTTCTATCCATTTGCAACCATATATCGTAATAGTAACAATCGTAATAGTGATAATAGTTGGCAAAATTTGGTTCTTTTCGAACAGAAAAAAAAGTAGAAAAATGAAAGCGTGTTCTGTTCGCCTTGTGTATAGTTCGTGTGTGCGTAGATTTATGTAGGTATTGTTTGTTTTATTCATGCATGTCAAGTTGTTTTTATTAGTACCAAAATAATATACCTATGTATAGTGGCATTGCCAATGGGGGACGCAAATAAAAATTAAAGTGTAAGAGCAAAAGTGTCCCAGGTTGGGAGGGCAAAGGAGAACCCCATCAACTAGTTCTCCAAAAGTGTTTCGGTGTAAGTGTAGTTTTTTTGTGTGTAATGTGTATCTTATTTTATTGTACTAGTCATGGGTTGGAACCTACCCTGGTGATGTGATATCAGAGCTGGCTACTACGTGCAAACGGACGCGTAACAAAGCAACATGTTTTTTATGAACGCTAAAGTAAAATTTAATATAATTTTCCTATGAATATGACGCACATTATCTTATATAAATTTTAAAACTCATAGATATAAAAAAACAAACATAATTTCAAGAAACACAGAATCGCTTATTAATATCTCGACAAGTGTCTGTTGTCAATGAACAAAATTTTAATGAAAATTTGTTTTTCAAGAGGGACAACATTTCGGAATATCTAAACGATTATCTAAATATAAATTTAAAATTTACATACAATGGCTTGCGTCCAAGTATTATTACTAGTACACAGTTAAATAAGAACGAGTGTAATTGACGACACATGAAAAATAAATTAGAAAAAATGAAATCGCTAAAACTGGAGACCATTTTTTATAATTCTAGAAAACGATTGATACCTGTCATACGTCTGCATAACCTCATATTCTAAAAACCTTAAAACCCTTAATGGTTTATTAAGATTTTTTATAATTAAAGCCGACTGGAAAGCAGGCTCATGTGATTTCGCTGATCCGGTTACTTTGTGATACCTGAGTAAGAGAAGGTTAAAGGAAAAAAGTAGAGAAAGATAAGTCAAAAAACTGAAGAGTGGAGATTGTAAGATTTATACAGGTAGATTATTGTAGAGAAGAAGGGCTAAGTGATCAAGCGCGGATCAAGCTTAAGCTTTTGAGGGGGAACTATTAAAGACAACAAATAATTTTTATAATTGAGTAAACTTAATTTTTAATAGTTTTGGAGGAATTTCCCTTTTTACCCCTCCCCCCTCCCCCTTCGCGATATACACCTGGAGTGGTGACTATAACCGATATAGAGTCAACCTTAAACCTTTTACAGCTCCTTATTAAGGAATATATTCCTTATTTTTATGTCCTATACTTCGAAGAGGCTCACGAAGGACCTGCGGGCAGGACAGAGGCACCGGAGATAAAAAAATGTCTCCTCTTCCATTTCATTGTGGCAATTTTTACATAAGTGATTTCCAGGCAATCCCATTCTCTGCAAATGGTTGTCAAATCAGCAACATCAACATGACTTCCAGAATACTGCAGCGTTTTTGAGGGAAAATGGGATGCATCCCCAAAAGAAAGTTTTTTTAATAAAAAGAATTTTTGGCACTTTATTCTTTTTAATTCAAAAATTATTTCTAGCTAATTTTATCCCAACTCATTTTATTATAAAAATAAAATGAGTTTTTATTTTTTTACCGTTTACGCTACACTTAAAGTTGGCAAACAACCAACCAAACCTATTTAGGCAAGTGATAAATATAATACAGGGTGTCCGCCGGAAAGGTATACTATTTTGTTTTGCCGCCATTTTGGTAAACATTAGTCTTGACAGTTCATATTTGGCAGATTTAATATGGAAAAATATTCGGTAAACCAACGTGTTTAATCGTTAAAACATTTTATCAAAATCAATCATCGATTACTGTGACGATGAGAAAGTAACGTGAAATTTTTGGGAGAAACAACGTGCCAACAAGACACACTATTTATCGTGAAGTGAACGATTTCGAAGAAAGAGGGACTGTAGCATGGACCACAACGTACTGCAAGATCGGCTGAAAACATTACTGCTGTTCAAGAAAGTGTTCAAAACAATCCATCAACCTCAATTCGACAACGTGCTCAGGAGCTTGGTCTTCAAAGAACAACTTTGGCCACAATTTTGTACAAAGATTTGCATTTGTTTCCATTTAAGATTTCGTTGACACAAGAGCTTCTTCCAGAAGACCATTTACGCCGCCGTACATATGCCAATAGGACGCTACAGCTCGCCCATGACAACCCCGATTTTCATGAAAAAATTAGTGACGAGGCACATTTTCATTTGAATGGATTTGTGAAAAAAACAGAATAGTCGGTTCTGGGCAAAAACCCTAAAATTATTCATCAGTCACATTTGCATGGTGCTCAATTTGGCCAGGAGGAATCATTGAACTTTACTTCTTTGAAACTGAAAACGGCGTAACGGTAACTGTCAATGGGGAGCGATATCGTGATATGATTGAAAACTTTTTAATGCCAATAACTGCATGCTTTGGGCTTGTCCAACATGTGGTTTCAACAAGACGGGGCCACATTGCATACAGCCAGGATTACAATGGAATTACTGCGAGAATTACTCTTTCCACAACAAGTTATTTCAAGGAATGGTAATGTTGATTGGCCTCCACGGTCGCCTAATATGACTGCTCCGGACTTCTTTTTGTGGGGATATCTGAAAAGCAAGGTTTATGCAGACAACCCAGAAACGCTGGAGCAACTCAAACAAAATATTCGTGATGAAATTAATGAAATACCGCGTGAAATGTGTGCGAATGTAATGAAAAATGTGTGCAAAAGGGCTTGCATTTGTGAGGCTAACAGAGGCGGACATTTATCTGATATTGTATTCCATACATATTTGCCGACATTAAATAAAATATTTATCAATATACGATCCATTCTCTTTCATTTAATCAAAAATTATAAACAAGCAGAGTTGTATACATTCCGGGCGGATGCCCTGTATAACAATTTGCTTTTGGTGGAGGCTTTTTTTAACTTTTACTGCTTTTGTGTTCAAATGCTTTCTAAATCTCATTTGGTCAAAGGAATTTCTAGCATAAGACGTTTAAGTTTTTCAAAAAAGATCGCTAAAGGTCTCCTCATGAACTGGCTCATTAAGAAACCAGCGAAATGCCAATAAATTGTATTTTTATTCTAAATTGAAATAAATTTAAAAAAGTTCCCGCTATCTCATTATGTTATTTAAAAAACTATCTTGTTAATTTTAATTGTTTTATTAAAAAATCGCCATTTATTTGTTGGCGGAGTGGATTTCGCTGGTTGCCTATCATCATGAGCGACTAGCTTATCCCCACCTTCCCTTAATACTTTGTTTCCTTGTTTCAGAGAGTTCATTACTTACTGATTGATTGATTGATTTCTTTGTTTTGATAAAAATAATGAAATATCACGACAACTTTAAAATCAATTCTTTCGTAGTTGTTTCCTAAAGCAATACAAAATTAAAGATCTGTAATATTGTTTGCATACATACATACATACATATGTATGTACAAAAAGCCATCTGTATTAAACGGCACTCTGGCATTTTTCCATTTATAACGTATCTCTGATAAGAAAACGTAGATAATCGTAAAACAGACACTTTTAAAATTGCCACCAACGACAACAGCCGGGCCCAGTGCCACCAACAAAAAATTGTTTTTTGGCAACAATACACCCGTCAATAAAACAACATTGTTTACCTCTGTTTGGTGAAAATTAGATTGCCGCTTCTCCTTTAAAAAGGATTTTCCAATAAGCGATTCGCCCTTGTATTGATAGAAAATAAAACTAAATTACCTGTGTGTATGGAATATTGTGTCATTCAAATATCTGCCGCGGCTTCGCACGGTAGCACTGGCCATTTTCAATGAATCTGTTGTATAGATCCGGCTGAATTTGAGCCAGGGCCTGGGTTATGTCGACTTTGAGGTATTCGGTTATCGCAATAGAGAACCTCACAAGACAAATTCCAGCGGAGTTAATACCTCCACGTTTTGCTTAATCGTAAAATTTGCCATTGTAATGTGGCGTCAGTAACATGACTGTCAGGCCATCAGCTGGCAGCCACAAAGTCTATGGCTTGCCGTAACTATGTGCACTGTCAGAAGTTCTGACTTAAACCTCTTCGTGGTGACGGCCGATAACAAGTTTTTGTCTCTGCTACGAGACACTCTTATAAAAAATCCCTGGAACAGCATGGCCAAGAGGGCGCTTGGGTATGCGAACTCCGGAAACTAGTCGATCTCCAGTTTTAATACAGACTTACCCTTATCTCTGAAGAAACTCCGGGAGGAGTTCTGAAGAGAGGAATCCGGAAGAGATGGACAATAATGCCTTGCAAGAGGAGACGAGTGAATCTTCAAAGGTACTTCTAAGGCAGAGTTTATTGGCCAATGGAGGAATTCTGATGAAATTGGAACATACCCTCGAATGGGTCAGTCTCCAAACATACTCCTACGGAAGAGGCTGAAACGGTAGTGCACATTGTGTGTGAATATTCACAACTGACTAGCATAAGGATTCAGACCACGGGCAAACACTTGTTAAATGTCATGGTATACCTAAGCCTTAGACAAATGCTGGCAACCACAAGAGACTGCGTGATGATAAAGAAGGCCAACAGTCACCATTCGCCACGAGACTCCAATTAGAGTAAGGTAGACATAAATTACAAATCGGTTGCCTGAAATTAATTCGTGGAAAGAAGGGGGGTCGAAAAGCGGTCTGCGTAGATATCCCCCCCCCCCCCCCCCCTTACTTTAATAATACCATGACTGCCACACAGACTGTTAAAATTAGTCCGTCCTTATAGAAATCCCCTTCTAAAAATTAGCGAGGCGCGTCTACATGTCGTAAAATAAAAATTTTAGATACAATAATACTGTGGGATGCGATTCGTTGATTTTGTCTATTTGCAGTTAATTTAAACCCAAAGAAAACGTCTAACAAAATACAAAATAATACACAATATTAAATAAAAACAAATGTGACTATTATGCAATCGAAATCTATATTATTTTTCGTATGTAGGTATTTCAGATAAATTGTTATTTGTTTGTATGTATGTACATATGTATGTATGTATATAACCATAGAGTAAAAATTAAAACAATACAAAATTTGGCAAATTTTCAATATTTTTGTTGTTATTTATCATGTTTGTTTGTTGCCTTCGAAAATTAACGTAGTTTTCTACTGGCGGCCGCTGTTTTAACCAAAAAAAAAAAACAAATACCAACGTTAGATAAAGAGGAAAAGGTACTAACGTCAAGTTCAAGTTTATTTCAATTTTCTGTCTCTACAAATATTTCTGTGTTTTTGAAATAAACAAAAATATGTTTGTAAACATCTTCTTGTACAGTGGCGAAAAAAAAATATGTCGCGCTAATTTGTAGCATAATTTTTTTTTTCGTGTTCTCTGAAGGCTTCTTGTTTTTTGTTGAAATTAATTTTAACTTTTAAAAACTTCCACCTCAGAAAATAGCTACTGAATTAAAATTACATTCCAATGGATCAGGAATTGAATTCGTTGGGCGAAAATTTTTTCCTATTAGGTCTAAAATTAAAACTTTTAGCAAAAATTACATCGCATAATACTTAAAGCTGACAAAATTTCCTACAAAGATGTGGCTGTTTATTTTTTTTTTTACTTCCGACCAAAGCCACGAAAAAACAAGAAAGCTAAAAAACTTGTTTTATTAAGGCGCACAATAATGCGCCAGGCCAAGTTTAGGCCTAAATCACAGTGTATATATATTACATGAAAGTATTCGCGCTCGTTTGACCCCCTCATAACTTTGCTTCCTTCTTTAATCGTAAAATAATAAAACATAAGGACTCTACGTATAGGTAACCTCATAGGTCAAGTTTGAAAGCTTTACCATATTTTGTTACATACTTTGGTACATATTCACTGACTTACAATATGGGGCACTTCCACTTTAGGTAGAGAGCTTAAATTTAGTATACAGATAAGCCTTGGAGACTAAGTAGTGAGAAAAATGGGCACGTTTCATCTAGGGAACTAGGGTTAACTCTGATCTGAAATTTAATATAACCTAACTGTCTTTAAGATTTAATTAAAATAGGTTTTATACTTATATTGACAAATAAAAATAACTTGGATAAAAGGACTAAGATAACTTTCTAATATTAGAAAGGATTATGGGAAAAAGGTTACCAAACTAGCAAGTTGCCTAGAAATGGAATGGTGTTGTACATAAAAACAAAGCTCATTAATTCGTTTTTACACTTGAGTGGGACGACAAAATAAGTTCCAACAGGCACCCCCTAGAATAAAAGATAATTAAATGACGATTCTAAAATGCTGATTAAAATTTTTGCCACACCCCTAAATACAGCCCATTTAGTTTATTGTGTCTCCATTTCATGTCCGTTAACGACATAGAGCATATCGTTGAAAACGGATTGAATTTCGTTCTTGGTGCTTTTTTAATCGGACATCAAATCCTAGATACGACCTCTGATATCTTGAAAACTATCTGATAGTCCTCTTAAAACTATGTAATTCAGGGCTTTAAAATATTCACTTTTGTCACTCCACATTTGGTTTGGCAAAAAAAAAAAACTTTAATAGGTATAAGTATGCTTTAGAAACATGATAAGAGATATTTCAAGAAACATCTTGCATTCTAGAGGGTAAATGGTGCAACTTTCTTTGTATGCGGGTGTCGACACGGTCTAATTCGCGTACATACATATGAATCTATGTGTAGATTTGTTTGCTGATATATACTACACACATGCATATATACATATTTTAACGTCCATTTTTAATTGATTTAATTATTTATATGTACGTATGTATGTATGTATGAACTTTATTTTAAATTATATTTTACACACAAATTTCAGGATATACCTATATATACTTGTATATACATATGTAAATAAGTTAATATTTACATACATACATATGCAAAAAAATTGCCTAATCGCATTCAGAATCTTATGATCTTGTTTTGCCAAAAAATTCAGAGGTACATGTATGTATGTATGTATGTATGTATATGGATATGAAATTTCATTATGCCTGAGTAAGTGGCGGAAGATGCTAGAAAATATTCACTGTTTATATAAGTATGTACATAAATACATTGATATGTACTGTATGTACATATGTACGTGCATGTCATACCCATAAATCTTTATTTAAAAATTGTTTTTTTTAAATGAAAAGTTCAAAATATGAAAAAATCCAACCAGACAAACAGCCAGAGTAGACGACGAAAATTAATATAAAAAATTAGTAACTAAATTCACACTGATGTCGTATAAATGTAGGTATACAGTGGCGGCAATTTAAATAGCCTATCCTATATTGCGCACAATTCAACTGTTGAACACAATAATACAAAGGCATTGGAAAAACGTGCTTTTTAGAGACGAATCCAAGTATAACCGCTTTGGGTCAGACGTCAAATGTAAGACGCAATCCGAATATAGAATTTACTCCCAGATATGCTATTAAAATCGTTAAACATGGTCGAAGAAGTGTGGTAGTTATATTATAGGATAGATAGGTCCTTGGAAAATGTTATGGAGGAATAAAACGTCAATTAAATGGAATTTGTTCCAAGCACAACCACCGCTGGACTTAATTCAGATATCAAACTTATGGAACGACGTCAATAAGAACATCAATCACACAAATTTGGTTCTTTTATGGTCTGAAGGCAAAAATTCATATAATTCCATACCTTTTGAAACATGTCGTGCTTTAATTTCCTCCACGCACAATCGGTGAGCAGCCCGTATATACGTTAAAGTTTTAACCTAGTTCGTTGCTTTTAAAAAACTAAGGATATATGTATCTACTTAGCCTGGTGCGGGTTTAGGGGGCGAGGGCTGAAAAAGGAGAAACCGACATATATTAACATTTTTCTATACAAAAAGTTTGAACAATTTAAGAATTGTTTGTTGGCATGTTTTCTCCATTCTGTTTTAAAGCTGCTACGCATGCTGCTAGGAAAATAAATAGATGGGTCACACCTCTTTTCAAAATGTCATTCCCACTGCGCATATTGTCACATGAGCCACTAGCTGCTTATTTTATTTAGTCGCTTTATGTGTGAAAATGTGATCATGAAAATGTCAGAGAGCATAAAACTAACGGTCCTGAACAATCTTACACTTTTTGATTCAGGGCTGCTACGTAAATTTTTGTACTTTGCTACTTTCAAAACTTGTTTGTCGTTAAGTTTTAATACTCTTTTTTACTTTGTGAAACAGTAATGGAATTCTTGGCACTATTGCATGTTGTATAGCACTGACGCACTATTGCTCCTTGTTTTAACTCTTTTTGATATACATACATATGTATGAATTAATACGGGTATTAAAGTTTTTTGGTAATTGGAAGTTTTTTTGGTACTCTCTTGATACAAACCGGGCACGAAATCAACATTTTAAATCCCATCACTTGTGAAATACCCTCGAAAATATGAGAAAACAGAGCAATAATCGAGATATGCAGAGAGTAATGTCTAATATCCCCACCCCGCAAGCAACATACACCCCATGAAATCCAATCGGTTAGCCGTGATTGCCTAAGCTAGCAAAAAAAGTCTTTATAAACTGGCTCTAAAAGTTGGTTTCTTTGCACAAATTTATTTAATAGGACAATAGGTATGTACTTATGTATATTAGGGGATTCAAAAATAAGTTTTTGTTATTTTCAACACATTTAAAAGCAAATAGAGGAAGATAAAAACTAAAAATGTTGCTTTAAAAAAATTAACTGAGATTGAAATGTACATATGTACATATTATACAAGTCCTTCTATGTAAATGGGCGCCACTGTATTTCAGTATACATACTTATGTATATGCATGCATGGATGTACTTACATATATACGGTCTTATTTACATCCAAAGATGCATATGTACAAAAACTTTTGGGGGAAAAAATAAAAACAAATGTGTTTAATTTATAAAAGCAACAACAACACAATGCAATCGCACAAGCAAGAAAATGACAAAAACAAATTAAGGCAAAAACCTACTTATGTATGTACATATCTACATACTTACATACATACATGCATTAATACCATACTAAATAATTAGTTTGTCACATGCTCCCACACACCTACTTTAATCAAACCAAGCTAATGCAAAATTTTTACACACATTTGCAAACTAGAAAAACATCACACACACACCCATGCATTCAATTTCAAATAAAACTTCCGTTAATATTGTTGTTTTTGCTTTGTTGATATTGTTTTTGCAGGCAACTATTACTTTCCATTTCAAATTTTGCAATGTGTGTTATTTTATATGTATTGGAGACGATACTATAAAATGTTTATATTAAAGAGAAAAACAGGGGTGTTTCACGAAAAGAGATTAATTTTGATATTATAGCAAAAATCAAAAGCTTATATTATATTCAAACATACGTGCATACATATTTATGTATGCACATATTTGAAGGAAATTTGGTATTGCCAAGAGTTTTATGTGCAAAAAAATTAGATATGGGAATTGCTAACATACCGTGAATGTTGTGAAGGCTTCTAATGTGGCCACTGCGCTGTTCATACAATTTGAACAAGTTTTACTTACAATCAATTGTAACACTAGAGCCCTGGTTGGCAAACTGGCAGGGGTCGGTTGGATAAAAATATAACCTATTGATTAACATTTAACCGACGATCATCTAACTTAGCTAACTAAATTGGTACGTACATATGTCTCTATTGTGGCGATTTTCTTATTGCTTTCTTTATTCCCCATCTGACGTTTGTTAGCAACACCCTGTGAAGAAGTATATAAAATTGTGTGAAAACGAAATAACAAATGCCAAAGCTTACCTTTATAAAATAACATCTATCTTACCTTCTTAATTTTAAAGCAATGCTTGCAATATGCTATAGCATTTAATATTTTATTGTGGAGATTATTGTGCCAACACATTCCACATTTACATTCATATATACATATATTGCACATTTCTTAGTTGTGCAGTAAAAATTAAGTCTTCTGAGTTTTGCCAATATACTACATAACCATCTTCCAATATGGCATACGCATAGGCGATTTATGTGTATGCACCTAGCAAATGTACAGGCCGCTTAAGACAACAAACTTGGTAGATACGTAATCGTGCTGTTATCAATTAGCCGTTAAAATCAGTCACGTATGTATGTATGTATGTATGTTTATCTAATAACTTTGGTAATAGAAAATAGATTTTTACGGAGCTAACGTCAAATTCGATGTTTACAATTTTTTGAATAACTAACACCAATAGTTATCGATTCTGAAAGTTCTAAAGTAGAACATGAGGAGGTTGTACACGAGATTGTAACGTGTGTGGGCCGTAAGTTGTGTCTCGGTTATACGAACAATCGAAAGAATTTGATTTTTTGCCTAGTTGTACAACTTGGTTGTAACGTTAATGAGGATGTTGTACAACCTAATTTAATTTTGTGCTTATTATCGTAGTAATCACATGGCAGTGATGAGAAGTCAAGATTTTAAAATGGAACTGAACTAAAATTAAAAAGTATTTTTTTTTATATGAAAAGTATTGTTTCGTAAATTCAAAAACAACTTGTTCTGTTTTTGGTTTTTCAATTTTATTATGTAGGAAATTTAAACCGTTTTTGTAAAATGAATGTACATATATGACAATGTGCAGTATATTCTCAAACGTTTCAGATTGGAATAAAGTAGTTTTAATGTCGGGGTGGGTACTACGGTATCCAATCAATAAGTACTGAAAAAAGTGCACTGGCACTGAACTTCCCACTACTGTTATACAGCAAAAATTATGTTGGGCGAGTATTATTCGGCATTTTTACTCAACACGAATTGTTTGCAAAATGAAGTTGTACACGAAATTGTATTGTTTATGGCCAAAACATCCAACTTGATTGCTAACAGAGTTGTACCAACGTTCACATCATCTATGCATTGCATAACTTAAACGACAGGAATCTACTTATTCTACATACTTTTGTATGTAGCTATGTACCTATGCATATTTTTGATCTCACTGTTAATTCTGTACTTCTGGCTGTGCATAACTGAGATTTATTTTTTCAATTCAAAGGGTTATTACGAATATTTATGTACATATATTACTCTCTTTGGGCTTTTATAGCAAACTACACAAGTAAACTCAGTGTAAGAGTATATTTTTTCATAACATTGGCTCTCAGCAAATTGCTTTTTGTGTTTTTAACGCCAACACATGTACATTTTGAAATTAATGTACACCTATATAAACGAACAGTTAAATGTAGTGTTGCCAGTGGTAGGTCATAAAAAAGTAACTGTTACTTTTGGCAAAGAATTTTTCAAGAAAGTTGATTTTATTAAAACTTTTATTTATAATGGGTATACAGAAATTTCAAGAAAGGACTTTCATGTGTAAAGACAGTGTTAAATATTAAAGAAAAATGGAAAACGCAACCAAACGGCAACACTTCTTTGGTATTCCTAGAACTTTTTTATGCTGAACAATGGGAATTGTTTTTGCTGAGTGGTTCTTTTTGTAACATGCATACATACGATAGTTTTTGTTGTTTATTGTTTTTTGAAATAAATGAGCTTAATATACATATAGTAGTGTAGGTAAATAAAAATGTTCTGGTATGTGTTGGATGTATGTATATATTTGAGAAGCATTTGGAAAGTACATTTTTGAAAAGCGAAGTGTTGCAGTCAAGTCAGCCAATCGTTAAGATCATTGTAACGTTAAACGTTGGGTTCTTTGGTTGCGAAAATTTCTTTTAAGGTGAGCCAAGAAAATTACTTATTAAGAAACATTGATTCAAAAATAAAAATAAAAAAATTATAAGACAAAATACCGCCAAAATGAATGGCTTAAATGACAAAATCTTTTATATAAAAATCGTTAGTATCTTAAAGTTGTGTTAATAAAATTTGTTATAAATTTTGGGAATAAATGAAACGAAAAGAACATTGGAACAAGACGATTTATTTTAATGTTTGTTCGTGCAGTAGTGTTGATATTATTCAGCAAAAAAAAAAAACAATTTTTATTTGGTGTGTGCAAAAAATATAAAACCTGTTACCGGCTTGTGAGAACCAGTTTATTAAATTCTATTTTGATATTGTTGTTAAGATGTGTGTATTGAAAAACTCGTTAGTGACTGTTTGTTGAATCATCAAATGAAATTTGTATAAAATATGTTTATTTGCAAAAGCAAAAAACTATTTGTGGTTTATCAGAAAGTTACAAATTTACATACATACACTATGTATTTATATATACATACATACATATGTACATTTATTTTGATATACCGGCTTCTGTACCGTGGTTCGTCTTACACTAATTAAAGTTAAATTAATAAAATTGTCTGCATTCCCGTAGTGTTGCGTAATATGCACCTATGAATTTATTTTGTTAAAACAATGTAAGTTTTATGTTTTAAAGTTAAACGTTAAACTAATATTTATGTGGTTCCAAATTTCCCTACAACAAATTTCTAATTGTTTAAATAATGAAAGTTTGGTTACTTATGTAATATGTTGGCATGTGTGTGTATGTATACGTAGGCTTTTCAAAACAAAATATTTTTTACAAAAATATTAAAATAAAGAATTCGTTTAATTTAACTGGTTGTGTCATAAAGTGGTTTTTAACATCGTAGGTACATATGCACTTGTGAGTTGAAGACATTTCAAAACCAAGAAATTCTACTGCCAAAGAACTAATTCCTTCAAATGTTTATAGCAGTAATTATTACATTTTTACACATAACTCTAATAATAAATTCTAAGTTCATCGAAGGTTTAAAAATTATGGTAGGAACAATCGTACGCAGTTTAATACAAGTATCTATTTATGTATGAACTAACTTTGTCGAAATCATTTGAGTTTAAAGTTGTTCCAGCAAAAAAGTTTCTAATTTTTTTTTCTGTTCCAATAATTAATAAACAAAAAATAAGAATATAAAAAAATTAGCTATTTTGCTAACTTTAAGACGAATTCTTTTACTTAGTGGTTTTAAAAAATGATTCAAACCTTAGACAAAAATCGTTCGAATAACTTTTTATTATAAATTGAAAAAATTAATTCATCTGACAAAATAGAAAATATTGAAATATTCCAATTATTCAAGGCAAATTGATAACAGGTAGAATCGGGGGAAATCAATATATTTCCTGCTTTGCGGATGCCAAACTCCATTTATAAAAAATGTACCAGATATGGTGAAACATCTTTATTTGGAATTTGACATTCAATCAATCAGGTTAAAAAAGTACTCAGCTGCGCTGATGAGTTTACCTGTTTAGTCTACCCTGGGATTATTTGTGTTTGAATGACAACTCTAGTATTTCCTTCCATATGGTACCTAAGAATGTTTTAACTTCACGGGGATTTTGTGCACAATATACCCGCCTCACACATGAAAGTACTTTTGCTACATACGTATTACTAGTATAAATAAAGATTTTATTAATTAAATGACTTTCTTGAAAATTTCTTTTTTGTTTACAAAGAAAAGTGAACGTTTGTTTTAAAAATGTGAAGAGTTGCTTTGATGGGTTAATTTTGCCTCCATTTTTATTGTTTTGTTTACTACATAAAGAGAGTTACCAGGAATACCACACACACAAAATTATAGGGCAAATTATTATTAAAATTAAAAATACAAAAATTGTCTTTATGCATATTTTAAGAAAAAATATAATTCTTTTCATATTCATATATAATTATAGGTACCTATATAGTTAAATTTTGAAATGTGATTTCACCACAGTCCTGTATAATTTATAATTAAGTCTTTTAGTGGGCAACGGTGTTGACCTCTTCGAGATTTTACTTTAAGAAAATGACAAAAATATCATATCCAAATAACGATAAAAGCTGAGTGGAAAGTAAAAAAAATTGTTAGTGAAGATGTGCGAGTGTATTTGCTATTTGAAAGACAAAAAAGATCTGGTTACCTATAATTTACCAACAACCTAGTTTTTTTTATCCAAATTTACTTCTCATATTTCCAAGATTTATTAACCCTTTACCAGAATTTTCAATCTTCTGAATTCCGATCATTTTACTGCAAACTTAAAGAAAATTTATTAATGCTTCTGCAACTTTTTATTAAATCGTTAGTTAACAAGCAATACTAGGTATAACAACATAAGCCCTGAAACAGGCCTTAAAAATTAAATAAATTAAAAATTAAGTTTTATATATGTAATTAACTAAATTTATTTAATGTATAGTACATGTACCTAATAAGAGGTACGCTTTAAAAAATATTAAAAAATATAGGTATAAACATCCCAAACTTAAAAACAAGTTGTCTTTTAATATGTAAAAAATTTTAAATTAAAAAAGTCTGAAAAATTTTTATGTAGACATTGCCTAATATTTTAACAAAATTTAAAAAAAAAAATCTTAATATGGACCCCATTTTCGTATAGAATTTATTTTCATTTAAACAAAATATGAAAGATAAAATGTTCGCTTTCAGCTATTTGAAATCACCCCAACAAAAATATTGGCTAAAAATAGGCAGCTAAAAAATACCGGCCGGTAACGAATTTTGACAAACAACTAAAATTGTCTTAATTTTTGCCAAAATATTTTAACAAAATACCTTACCTACACATGCAAATAAAAACGGCTAACAACACACATGTATAAGTATGTATTCGATAAGATGGTGTATCAAAAGACTTTATATAAAAATATCCAAGAACAACACGAAAGTACGTATTAATATGTGTATGCATGCGTGTGTGTACAAGTATTAAGTAATGAATTTGAGCTATTTCCTCTTAACTTAGCAAAGTGCAAGAAATTTCGATAAGTGTATTTTATAAGTATCGCCTGCGCCTTTTTTTGTTTTGTTCGTTAGTGATGATTATTATAGTTAATTATTCAATTGAGTTTTATTAAAAAATATCTTATTCATACTTTATGTTCTCATATAACTAGACTTAGAATGTGTTTGTCGCTTAAATGTATAAATTTTTCTATTTAAATTGAGTAAAATTTAGCTGGCAAAAAAATTTTGAATTTTTTTTTATTTCTACGTACACACATACATATGCATGTAGAACATTTCATTTTAGTAGTTTTTTAAATTATCTCTTGTAGATCTGATAGGGGGTCTGTCTATTAATTGTGTCTGCAAATTGAAGTCAGTATTTTTTTATAATGTTAAACTGTCAAGTTAGTGGAAGTAAAAACTGCAGATAAACATGTGGCTATATTGGATATGGTGTTGCCGGCAAGAGTCATATTTTTTGCAGGATTGTCCCGCCAGTTATAGAATCCGGAGGCTGTTTTTATGCTGCTTTTCGAATTTTTTCGTTTTCTATTGTAAAAATGCAACTCTGATGAAACGAAAAATCCATCCGTATTTTTTGACAGTCGATTACATATTGCTTTCGTATAAATTCACATTTTACTTCAACTTTTGGACAAGTCCTACTCGATCTAACAGAATGAAAAGCTCTTTAATAAACATGTATTAAAAGCTACCGTGTATTTTTAAAAAAACAGTGATGAACTTGTTGTTTTAAAAACCTTTTGAAAGATGTACTGATTGAAAAAAGCGTTCCGAAATAATTTTCAAAGAATTAAGGCGACAACATCTGCCAAATCCTTAAAAATTATTTTATTCCAGCATATTGAGGTTAAACACGTTGAATTTTTTAATAAACTCACTATTTTTTTTACTAACACACTTTCCAAAATATCAATTTTAGTAAATAATTTTTCCAATTTGATTTTTTAAACATTCTGCCGCAATAAAACAAATAACGATGTGTTGCAATTAATAGAAGTCTACAGAAGCCATGAAAATGTATTGAATAAATTTTTTACTGCTGTCAATGAGTTTTCACGACGACTCGACAAGCAGTATGCGTGATCAACTTCAAAGTACATGAACATGTAACTGAAGAGCAGTGTACTCTTCTTTTACTCAATGTTATGTAATGTTCATATTATTAAAAAAAATACCCCCTGATTTTAAACTTTTCAAAGTTTTAGGAAATATTTTTTAATACATATACACACAAAAACATATAATTTATATGAAGCAAATAAAAATGATTTAAAATTAAAAACTTGCAAAGAAAAATCCCAGAAACCTTTCTTGTGGTTTTGGTTATTAAGTAAAATCCTAGGAATAGTTTTGTATCTACTATCAGTCCACATTAAATAGTTGGAATATATATTTTTTTAAAGTTGTTACCACCATTTTTGATGGAATTTATTACTTTTCAAGTCTTCAACCGCTCGAAAATACCTTTCTACACTGCTTTAATCTGATGGGCATAAGTATTTTTTAAACGTATTCGCATTTTAGCACATGAAATTGTTCAAATTATACCCCAAAAGTGCCGGTACTGTGTTTTTCCTGTCCAAATTTTCTTTGTAAAAAATGGTGTGCGGTTAAAATTTTTCCCAAAATCTATTAAATGTAAGGGAAAATTTCTCAATGGCAACACTGTTCATAATAAAAACGGTAAAAGCTAACGCTAAAATTTTTTTTAAATTTGCTGACTATTTTTGTTGGCATATCTGTTTGTTTTATTTCCCATTCTCGAAATAATGGTAGTTATAGTAACAGAAGATTGCGAAATTAAAAGCTTACATAATGCATTAATTAAAATACAAAAGACGCAAAATAACACAGAGAAAACAAATCTGAATACGAGTAAATTACTATTATTCTAGGAACAAACATTAAAAAAATGCATGGGAACAGTAGTTTGGCGCAAAATACAAAACGTATGCAAAAAAGAACGCATGTAAACAAATTTGATACATATACAATACATATTTGATATTTCCCTACAATTGTATGTTAAGAGAAAAAGCTCTTCAAATTATGATTGGGATTGGGCGGCGTAGTGCCATATTTTTATACACTTCACCAAAAGTGTAAATTAAGAAAATGAAAAAAAAATTGAAAATTACAGTAAAACAGCAAGTTATCAAAAATCTAATTTTAACAAATAACAAAAATTATTTGTGACAAATCGTCAATTTTAAAGCATTTTTTTAAACGACAATAAATCGTCAAATCTGGCAACAGTGTCTGTGGGAAAAATTGAAAAAGCGGTGAATGAATGAGAAACAAGCTTTTTCTCAAAAGTACATTAAAAAAGCTTTTTAATGGAAAAATGAATTGGCTTAGTATTTTTCTGCTTGAACATTTATAATTAAAATATAGGTGGCGCATTCATAAAAACAGTTGAAGTTTGGAATTGCTAAATAATTCCATAAATTTAATTAAAGTTTCAATGTAATTTAAATGAAATTACACATATTTTAAGCTATTTCAATGTGTTCTCTTTATTAAAATTATAATTGTCACTGAGTAATACTAACAAGTTCCCGTCTAGGCATTTTTTTATTTCTAAAAATTTCGTAGTAAATACTATTTTTTCATTATTGAACTGATTCAAATCATAGATGTATGTTTACATGTGTATGTGACAATAGGTGTAAAATTGTAGATAAAAATATGTAAAACAAATATTAAATATTGCGCATACATATGTACCTTTATTTCTTTGTTGAACTTATAGAAAGTACCGCGCACTAAAGTGGCTATTAGATGGTCAAACTTGGTATGTGAACATGGTGTGCTGGCATACCATCACACTCGTGTAATAGTGCAAAATGCGTTTTTGTCAACTTGGTTGGATGGTTTTCAAAAAATTTTGATATTTTGTGTTTGTCATCATTCCATCATACTCGTTTAATAGCAATTCTGTCTGTCAAGCTCAGTGCAAATTTCATTGTTGTTTCCGTAAGCGAGGCTAAACATGGCATTCTTAGAGCGCGCATTTTTAAAGGAGTTTATTGAAATGTGCGAAAGTTTGCCAGAATTGTGGCAGATAAAAAGTGAAATATACCACAATAAACATATTAAGCAGAAGGGTTATGAAAAATGTCTGGAAAAATTAAAAACAGTTGAGCCCGAGCAAGTGAACTGCTGTATTTAAACTTCAGTATACTCTTGCGACTTGAACTCGCCAAAACTCTTGCGAATGCGAGTAACAGAACACCTCATATGCGAGTTGAAATCACAATCGCAAATTGCGAGTGTCGGAACATAGCCGATATAATACATTGCTTAGTTTTGTATGTGTAATTTGTTCGACAGCTATACATGTCAATTAGTGGAATAATGTACTTAAAAATTACAGCTCATATAGTGTAATATGAATAAGTTTGTTACGCGGTCTCTAAATTAATAGTAGAAAAATACACCATACATATACATACATATGTATGTATGTAATTTTAATTTTTTATACCAATTATATTCGCGTAATATTATCTTAATTTTTTATGTAAAGTGTATCTATTTTTGTTATTTATAGTTGAAACGGCTTATCCACCTCTTATGACTTCATTAGTAAGAATTTATTGAAATAAATAAATTAGCTTTTGAGCTTTTTTGCTTATGTTGGATCCCTTAAGCAATGATATTTAATATTTTATATTAAACCAAACATTTTCACATTTTTCGATATTTTTAATATATTAAATGAAATTTTTTTATATTATGTGATCAAAGATATCATCTTGCTTATTTATTGAACGAGTGGAGCAAATCCTTCAAAATTTAATTATTTAAGAATCCGATAGAACTTTAAATTGTTGTTGCTGTTTTATCAGCGTAAACCAGTGACTTCACGTGGCACCACTAGAAATAATCGAGGGGTTTAAATCGCACGAACAGGGAGGCCAAGTAGCAGGTCCATTTCTTGAAATAATCATTGCCAAATTTTGACTTCAATAAGTCGATGGTTGCAGTCGCAGAATATGGCACATAGCGCCATCCTGTTGAAACCACATCTTGTCTCCGGATCAATGTCATTCAACGATTCATTCACCATATCGCGAGCTGCGCTGCATTTTTCAGATTGAAATGGACTATGTAGGGCCTGTTGTAGATTGGTTTCACTAAGGTACATATGCTGCAATTTTGTTTAACAAACCTGCTAAGCCAAAATCACGCTCGCCGCTGAACACAATTTTGAGATAAAACATCGGATCAGCTTCCAACTGCTGTAGAGTCCAATCGTGGCTTTAATTTCAGCGACCAACGACGAATCGATTAAATTTGTTTACAGCGGCAATATATTCTTCTCAGTACATACATTCCTTCAACTTGTTGTACCACCAACATTTAGAGTGTATGTGGTGGTATGGAATCTATCCATAGTTCGACTGAAAAATTACCAAGTCTTCTATAAATTGCGTGAATTGATGACTGGTTTTCAAAGTGAATTTGGTATTTATGATGATTTGCCAGATTATACTGATCATTAATATTAAAAAGTAAGCGCAGTTCATTTCACTGTTACCCTGTAAGTAAGTTCTATCGGGCTAAAAAACACTTCTACTACGTTTGTATATTTTCGTCGTTGTTGTTGAATAAAAAAAAATTCAAGTTTGCCATTATTGATAATTAAAAATACTCATTTATGAAACTGTTGTTCAGCAACAGTCATAGTCTTTAATTAAAATTGTAACAGTTTTAAGAAAAGCGGAGAAAACCAACAAAAACAGATTTTTCAAAACGTGTTTCATATTGAAAAGAAACAAATCATTTTATGTGGATTTGAATGTTTTTTTTTAAATCGGAATATTTTTTTTCATTGCCAAAAAAAAATACTAGTTGCTAGAGATGCCAAATGGCAAATTCTGAAGTCCCGGGGTTACAAAAATACGGCGGATTTTTGTTTGAAATTACACTTTAAAATTGGATATTTAACACGTATCTAAAGCATAAATCTAGTTTTAATTACGCACGTAAAATAAATTTTAGCATATTTTGAAATGAACTTCATAAGTTTTAATGAGCACATTCGCCAATTTTGGTACAAATAATTGGTATAATCGCAAGAGATATGTATATAAATCTTTAAAACACCGTACTGTTAACAAAAAAATAAAATTTAGAAACTATCAAATTTTTTGCGATAATTTGATTTGTAAACCAGTCCAAGCGCTATAGTATTCCTTCATGCCCAAGTATGAAGGAATTAAAATGTATAATTGTTTTGGTTTTTTTTTTTTTTTGTTAGTAGATGGCTCACGATGGCGAACGTTAAGCGTTTGCTCGAATGCTATTAGAAAAAAAAACTAGTATGCGCCCCTCGTAAGAACTGTTGTATAAATTTTTTTATTTAACTCGTAAATAAATAAATTTATAAAGGGGGATATTAGACACAAGGCAGGCAGTGTATTTGCTATAAGAATTTACAAGAAAGTTAATTATTGATTTGTTGATTTTTTCAAGTATTTGTCGTTACATTTTAATCGGAACTTTTTATTGGTTATGTAAAAAGTTTATTCGCCGAAATTGCTATTTTAAAATGTCTTTATTTTTTATTCTTCAATTATTATTATTTTTTTTTTTTTTTTGTTCAATTTAAACAGATAACATTTAGCCTACCGATTTATTGCGCAACTTCAAATCGCTTTTAATGAAGTTTTTTATATTAAATTTTCTTGTAATGTTTTCATTAATTATAATTTTTGGATTTTTGATGCATTTCTCGGAGAGGAATTACGGAAATCCCAGATTTTCAAAAGTCAATTACAAATGGCCACCCTTCTAGTTATAAACATGCATACATTCACAAGTCAAGCATTGGTAATAAACTTAATTGGAACTAAGCCGTAAAAAATAAATTGTTTTTTTTCTTTCAGTGAGTCATATTTAATATTAATCAATAAATTGACTCACATTTCTGACTGTATATTTTTATCTTTTATTTGAAAGATTTAAAGTAAACATTAATAACTTTGTTAGTTCCATAATACTCGTAATAAGAAAATGTTTTTTTTTTTCTTTGCGGCTGTTAATAACTTTTTTTTTCAGCCTTAAAACAATTGTTGTTAACCACTTTCGATTTTTATTTTTTAACAAAAGTGCTATCAAAACATTAACAAATTGCAATTTTATATATCAAATTTTTATTGTTGTCTTTTTTTATGGAATTGTGATGATTCCAAATATCTTACATAACAAATGGCGAAGTGTGTACGTCTGTTTTGAACAATAAAATTGGATATATTGTGGGTCATTGAATCGAAAATGTAACTGGAATTTTTAATTAACAAAGTTTTTTTGTTTCGTACAATTTACATGTCAAACAAATTGTACTTTTGTGTTGTCATTAGATAAGTTAAAAAACTGTAAAACAATTTGAATAGAAATATAAATTTTCGTGATGTAAATAAAAAGATTTGAAAAGCGTAAGACAAACTTTTATATAATGGCTGTTTTTTTTTTTTAGTAGTACAGAACTTCAAATTGAAATACAAACACAGATAAATGGTGGTGTTAATTGGCTTAAATTAACACTTTCGAATCACAATATGTTAGGAATACAAATTCGGATTATTTTCATTTTTAATTAAATTACAGAGTAACCCTAAAGCCTTAGGGACGCCGCTAACTTGCAGTTCACAATTAGTTTGGATCTTGCAATATATCGATATATCGTTTATTTAACCTAAAATAATTTTAAAATCTTTTGAAGAAATAAAACATTCTTCCAACCAATTTGTATTTTTTTTTTTTTTTTTGCTTATTTACGTCTCATCCGATAATTGTATAATATTAGACTTCTGTCTAATTACTCTTATTTGTACAAATGTTGGTTTTCGTCCTCACTTGAATCCGAATCTGACATTAAAAACATTTGAATAAACTTATCTGCTTCAGCTAAACTTTTTCAACAAATATTTTAAATAAAATAAATCAGTTGACTCAAATATTAGAACTGAATTTTATTTTACTCAAAATATCGATAAAACGTCGACGTCATCATTAGAGTTAAGAGAATACCAAATTATAAGGAATTAATGATGACGTCGGTACAAACTGACTGATGTCGGCTTAAAAGTGACGGCGATATTGCCGATGTCAAGTAGAACAAGGGTGATATAACTCTATGGCATTTTTATTTGAATAAAAACAGTTCAATCCAAGCACTTTTTGTAGCAATTGAGGACGCATGTGAGTGATACCGTGGCGAATGTTGTCTTCCAATGCGTCAATCGGCTGTGTCCCACAAAAATAGACCATCCTTGTTAAATCGTATAATGTTAAATTACTGCTCTTGTATGCGAAATTATTCGGTCTCCGAACGTTTCTTTTAATAAATCAATTGTGGCACGCACTATGTGGAATATTTCACCCTCTTGTTGAAACCAGCTCCTTTACATTAAGGGCATTAATTGCAGTACAAAAAAAAGTCAGTGAAAATGACCCTGCAGTGGGGTCCTACTTAACTGTAACGTTTTGGCCGGCATCATTATTTGTAGAAATACGGACCAATGAGATCTCACCGGCTCATAAAGCATACCAAAGTTACCTTCTATGGAATGGATCCAGCGGCGGATTATCCTTACTCCAAATTCGGTAGTTTTGCTTATAGACTTATTCCTTCAACTAAAAATGAGCTTTCATTATGCCGACCGAAAAACGAGAGAAAAATGTGACGAGTTCTCGAACTGAATCAATTTAAAAAAAAATACACATTTTGCAAGCGATATTCAGGTGGTAAACCAAACTAAATAGACACAGAACAATTAACAGTTGTCAAAATGACGCACGAATCAAGCAGTATTGCCAACTTAAAGTTGTGCTAACACCCTATTTACAGTTGATACTCAGTGGAGACGCATAAAGAATAGTGAGGAAAATCCGTATCTGCTCAGAAAATGCATTTCATTCCGCTAGAGTTCTATTAACACAAGTTTATAAATTCAGCTCAGGTTTTAGAGTGATGAATCAACTGGGACGTTGAGCTTTAATCTGCACTATTTTTTTAAATTTATTCTAGTTTTTAGGAGTATCATTAAAACTAAAGGGAGGGAAGTAACACACCATAATACATATGTATGTATCTCAAATCTTCCTTTAAATTATTTTAACATTGCCTTTATATCTGATCAGTAGTTTCTCAGAACAACCGACGAAGTTGTAACGAAAAAAAAAATCATGCCAAATTTTGCGATTACTGTTTTTTTTTTTTTTTAAATTCATAACAACTAGAAAACGAGCTTATAGGTACATACAAATCAATGCTCAATTTTTAATTCTATCCTCAATTAATAAGTGGCGGCACTTTGTTTTGGAAAAACTCGTGATTTGCCTACACCACTAACACGCTTGAATTTGATCGTACGAAGTTTGGTGTAAAACCACAATCACACAAAATGCAAGGAAACCTAATGCTGTATGCATACCTCAAGTTTTATCATGTCTGCTCGAAATACTAATTGGTCTTGATAAAAGTTAAATGGATCAGAAAGTAAAACTACATATAGAAATAATGTCCGTTCTTTCATTATAAAAAGTATTATAAATCATTTTTACTTTCATAATTATTTAAAATAAAATGTTTGTAGAAAAAAATATCATTTATAAACAGTATTTTTTTACTTTTATCTAAATACCATAAGTTTTCGCAAAAAATAATTTAATGATTGCAGTTTTTTTTTGCAACTTTTTGTCACTTTAGTCTTATATCTTAAATTTCACTTTGTTTACTGAGTTAAATAAACAAACAGTTAAAGCAATAAGAGAAGAAATGAAAATAATTTAGCAGAGAGTCTCCTAGTCTTATCTTTTGGTCTATGTCTAATTTTCCTACTCTACGCGATTGGCAACACAGTTAATAATTTGTGTTTTTCGTTTAATACAAATTTTTTTATACTATGATTTGTTGTAATTGTGGGCTTTTTAAAGGCTGCGACAGAGCCAGTAAGGCAGAGGAAGAGAGAGAGAGAGAGAGAGAGAGCGAGAGCATAATAAAAGTTTTATTTAACCGTTGGCTGGTGTTTAACTTCATTTAACGTTTGTTAAATTGTTAATCGAATATTATAAGTTGGCATTAACGGTTCGCGTGTTATAATATTGTTTTTCTTAAAATAAAAAAATATCTAAATAAAATGTAAAAAGTTTCAACACTTAACACGCACAGTTTTGATTTCGAATATTGAAACAAAAAATATTCAAGTTTAAATGAAAATAATAGTATATCTATCTATTAAAAATAAGTAAAAATAATCAAGAATTATAAATTGAAATAAAAGGCAATAACAAAACATACATACTCGTACATATACATATAAATTAAACATACTATATACATATATATATGTACATGATATGACAAACAAAAATAATTTTCATTTAAAAATTTGTGAACAAAATTAAAAGTGAAAGTTTTCAATTATATTAAAATAAATAAAACTTATTAAGTACTAGAACACGTACTGTGCGTATTATTACAACGCACCATAAACTTTACAAACGTGTTAGAAATATCATCTGTTAATTAATGGCGGTTTTTATTCGTTTATACTAGCAATCCCTATTTCTGCCATATACATATCTTTTTACCGTTAAGTCAATGCATATCCAATCTCATGCACTTACCCTCTCTTTTCCTTTCCATTACGTTCAGTGTTGCCATTTTACCATTATCGCAAAGTTAGTTTTCGTTGGGTCCAAATGCGTTCAACTTTTTAGAAAAACGATATGTGCTTGTTAAGAAAGAATAACATATTCTTTAGGAAGAAATATACATAAGTTTTATTATTTATTTCTTCCGGCAGTGATTTTGTATAACCAATTTGACGATTGAGTGAATTTTTGTCTATTAAACTTGATTAATTTTTAAAACTATCATATGTATTTCGAGTAGTAGAAAATTAATAGAAGTGAGACAGTTCTGTTTTTTTTTACATTAATTCGTTTTTCGCGCGTACCTATCTAAATATATGTGTATTCCAAAAAATACAATATACAATCTCTTTTCGAATTCTGATTTTCTATTGGCCGGTAAAAAAGCTAATGGAAATGTGCTTATAGGCATATGCACCTTAATTAAGTCAAACTTTAAATTGAGTTATAAAATTTGGTGTTCAGCTTATTTACATAGCATTTGATAAGTTTTCACGACCCGACAGTAATGTTTAAAAAAGCGTGTAATCATGTGCAGTACATTTTTACGTATATAATTTCCAATTACCACCATAATATGAAAGAGATAGCTAAATTGGTAGCAACAAGGTTTGTTTATCCTTTTATATAATCTAGTTAGTGGTGTATTTCTGCTCACTAAATACACTACACCAGGGCTGCATGGGCAATTTGGCGCAATTAAGTACTAATTGCTGTGGGTATTGAGTTCTTGTATGTTAAATTGACCTCAATTAAGGCCTTAGTTGCAAAAACTTCGTATTTGTACAGTTAAGTTGCATGTCTGAACAAAATACATTTTAAGAAATTACACAAAATGTAGTAAACAATTTTACAATATTTTTTATGCATGACATTTTTAAGCCTGATTTTTATTTCAAATTAAAAAATATGGATTAAGTGGGCTTGGGAATTTTCAAAACTGTTAATTAAATTTAGCATTTTTTTCTTCTGTACCACAGATAAGCATAATTCTTGTGCAATATTAGCATTCTTCCAATACTCTTTTCTGGCAACGTTTTTTTTTTTTAATATGCATACATACATACATATGTATGTTCATGCAATCAAAGTCCACGTTAAGCTAGAAGTGAAATTTATCAAATTATGCAATACGTTTTCCATTTATGTGTTGTTCATTCTTTTTGTTTGTTTATTTTGGGGATTTATTGTTTAATTTGTTTGTGCCTTTCGTTTTTTTTTATTTCATGTTATCCTTTTTATTTCATGCCAAATAATATCCCTTTATGGGATGGGTTGGTTATTTCCTCTAGTCACTTAACTATAAAAATCAAATTAATTGCACTTTTTTTAATGGTAAAAAATCGATTTTATAATTAAAGGCATTTTGTTGTACATATTTAATAACATGTTGTCATAGATTATTATGGCAAACATTTTTATAGTCTGCTTACGTATTTATAAAAATAATTTTAAAAAACTGTGAGGGTGAAAATGATCAACTATCGCATTCTTTGATAATC
Source organism: Phania funesta (assembly GCA_963932375.1). Taxonomy (NCBI): domain Eukaryota; kingdom Metazoa; phylum Arthropoda; class Insecta; order Diptera; family Tachinidae; genus Phania; species Phania funesta. The sequence goes on along the minus strand of OZ010656.1, from coordinate 65,308,242 downwards.
GTCATATGATCTATAAAAGATATTCTCAAAAGTCAAATTAACTAAATTTTCTAATTTCAGTTTACATTGCTAATTGTTATCTTAACTCTATGGTTTTATATATCAAAAATCGACATACATATTTACGAGTTGCCTCGTGCCTTGTGTTCGCTGATTATTCTAGTTATTATTGGTCAAACGCTGTTTGTTTGTGTTTTAAGGAAATGTGCACTTAAAACTAAAACATTTTAGATAGCCTGAATTGATTAAGTTGAAAAAGATTATATTAGGGTATTTGTGAAGCTACAACCAATTAACTTTTTAACGATAACACATTTATGGTACTGAAATAAATTTTTTTTATTAAATGGGAACTTTATTGAAATGAATAAAAATGTAGTACGATAACTTTGTCGATGTTTGCAGTTTTATTGTGGGGGAATTAACAGTAGTCTGTTGCATTATATTTATTTTAAGATGGCTGCGCTGGTGCCGTTAGTATTTACATAAAATTCGAAATCAAGAAAATACGACGGCAGTGGATTTGGACAATATTTACCTAGCGTAAGGGCAAAGTCGTTTGTAAGTTAAATGACATTTAACTTATGAAAAAAATTTAAAAGGAATTGATGTCGACTTTTGGAACGAATTACGGTTATCCCTTGTCAAGTTTGGTTTGAAGCTACAAGCTTTACCTGCTTACAGATGTCTTCGCGATTAATGAATGAGGTTCACCTGCCACTTGCTCCCATGACCAACAATAACGAATTGATGCAAACTTCTTAGAACGAAAAATGACACTGAAGATGGCACTTAGCCGAAACCGGTATGTCACCAAACTTGACATGCGATGACGGAAATTCGTTGCAAAAATCTATATCTATTCTTTATTTCTTTTTAAAGCCAAATTAATACTTGTTTTATAAAAAAAAACCCTAAAAATTTTTTTCTTCCTCAAATTTTTTGTCCCGCCCGTCCTAGGCTGTTGCCCCGCCCCACCCTACCTACAAGACGTAATTGCGTTAAATAACTAATAAATACAATATTGAGAACATAGCGGTATTCAGTGTTTGCTGCAAATGGTCTTGCAAAAGTGCAAGTGCAAAATATCTCATAGCTTCTTTATGAAATTTGGCAGAAATGTTGTGCATTTTGTTGTTGGATTTCATTAAGAAGCTTTTGCAAGACCATTTGCACCAAAAACTGAATACAGCTTATGCAAAAAAGTTGTTGAACAAAAGGTACACAGAGTTTAGTTTGTCTTAATTTTCGAATTTACCTGTTAACTCAGACAAGTATTTTTCATTTGATTTCCTAACCGTGCTCCTTTTGAAAATAAATAATTAAAATCACAAAAGTAATATTTTTAATTAATTCCTTCAATGGCAAAAGTTAAAATAAACGTTTATCTACATGATGGGATATAAAATTAGTTGAATTTTAAATAAAGATGGGTTAGAATGTGTCCCACCTGCCCTAATGGAATTGCCGTACACTACAACAAAAACAATTTTCTAACTGTTGCCACAAAAAAACGTATTCGAAATTTTATTATTAAACAAAGAAATTATCAAATGTTTATACACGGAAAAATAACTCGTTATTTGAGAATTGCGAGAAAATATGTAAACAATATAAACGGAAACCATTATTTTTATAAAGTAATTTGAATAAATATGCGTGTTTTAGCAAATACTCCAATAATTTGCTCCTCTCACAATATTTCATCATTATATACTTACTACATATGCACATACATACATATGTATAAAGTTCTCGCGTTTTGTTTTGCAGCAATTCAGATATGTATATACAAATGCACAAACTTTTTTTGGAGTGTTTAAAACTGTTTTTTTTTAATATTTTTTAAACTAAAAAGTTTCATTTTTCATTCATCTATTTGTACAAAAATTTCTAGCAAATTATTATATATTTCATTAAAAAAGAAACAAAAAAAAATCGATGCGTTTTGTCTTTAGTTTCTTTACGCTCTACATAGTTTTTATGAAAAACGTTTGTGTACTGTTTCCATTATATTTGCTACCATGATTTAAATTAATTATTAATTTTGTTTGAAAAAAAATATGTAAAAGAAAACTAAAATTAATAATTTCAGTTTGTTTTGTGTGCATAAATATATAATACATACATACATACTATGTATGTGCTTATATACAATATTTTTGGCAGTTTTTTTTTTGTTTTAGCAGAGATTATGCTGGCAGTTATTTTATTGTTCAAATTTGTATGATTTGGCTTTAATTTGTTTGTGCGCTAGTGGGGCTATGTTTTTATTTTTGAATTGGTTAATTGCTTAACAATTGTCTATTGTCGCCACCATATTTATGAGAGTGTTTGATATTATTCTAATGTCCATTAAAATCTTTCTCACCCTATGACACTCGTATGTACATATGTACTATTTGTGACAGCTCTCACAACATACGAGTACATAATTTATATTCGTATGTGTGTCGAAATGTTTTGGAAAACATGTGTATGTATGTATATATCATTGACAGAAAGTTAAAAGAATTGTTAACACGTTGAGTGCCGCGTCAGTCACTTGTGACTGACGTCCGACCTTTCTGTTTAGGCACCATCAGTCACCGGTGACTGACAGTATAAAATATGATAATAACGGTAAAAATCGAACACTTTTTCAGAAAACTTTAATGGCTTTTATTGAAACATGGTAAACATAAAAATGGTTGTCCCTCGCATGTTATGACCTGTTTGGTCAAATTTCGTGCTATCTTCCTGCCACTCTGTGCCGCATTTTCTTCATAGCACGATTTGCAATATTTTCGCACTGCTGAAACTCGCGCGGCCTGACGGGGAAGTCGCTATAAAACCGAGTGGCACTCAGCAGGTTAAGAAAAATATATTGCTTTTAATGCGGCTGTTTAAAGAAAGACATTCACATAATATAGGATATTATTGTGACAGTAAATCGTATTAGCTTTCTACTAAACTTTGTCGCAATGGGAATAAATATTCTAGAAAACACTTGTGTTTGCAGGTTGCCACTAACTAGCAGTCTTTAAAATAGACCACTTGGTGGCAACATTGTCTTGTCAACACTTTTAATTGTTTTAAAGGGTTTCAAGTGTTATATTTTCTAATACTCCCACAGTTCTTGACTTGACAAGAAATTTTCGAATTATCGCAATATACATACATGTGTATGCCTGATGGCTGCTGTAGAATTTATACCCTAAACATATCTCACCACATGTTTTTTTTCTAACAGCTTTCAAATAAATTTGTGTAAAATAAACATAAAACACTTAAAAAAAAAAAAAGAAACAATCTGTAGTAATTCATTCAATTGAAAACAAATATTATTGACGGTCTTTGTGGTTCTCCGAAGAGTGGCACATGTCTCTACATATGGCTAAAGAAGTACGAGCAAATCACAGACCCTAAATTGAACATGAGATACAAAAGAAAATTAAAAATAGACTTAAACAGGCGTTTAGGTGTTGAACAATCTGCATGTGTAAGAGTATATCCTGTGTAATATATAAATAAATGTTAAAAATACTTGACTCATATACAAAAATCATAGAAGTTTTTTTCTGCTTTTCTAATAAGTCTCGCTAGCTGTACAAGGAGCTAAAGTTCAAAGTACTTAATAGGTTATGGCTTTATAAATAATATTTGTGTTGTGTCAAGGAGCGTGATACTTTTGATTAGTGTTACGGTGGAGGTATAACTCAATAATTAATACAGGCACCTGGGCAATGGTTAGAGTAAAAACTGAAATTTAGTAGATACCTAAATAGACTCGACATACATACATACATATATACATGTACATAGGTATGTATATGCTGCCAGGAGGGGGAAGAAATTTCATTACAAGTATGAGTTTTCGAAGTGTAATCTGCTAGTGTTATTTGGCACACGTGCGCATGGAGACTTCACTCATGAAAGAAAAATATTTAAACTCACAATACCTATATATGTATGTATATGTGTAGGTTTTGTACAAGAATTTGAGAGGGTTTAAAGTGAGAATAGTTAAAGATTTTGAGTTTTATCACTTACGCCAAATGAAAAGTAGCTTAAGGATTGATTTTTTTTCTTCTTAATATAAAAATAATTGGGCCATATCACAACTAAAGAGTTTGAACTTATTTGATAATTTAAAATGTAAGTTTAATTTTCAGGAATTTTTATAATTTAAACATCCCACCATAACTCCATTATATCCATACAAACATTTCCGGGCCAGTTACCATCATTATTAAAAGGTAAAATTCTTCAAAACAGTAATTTATTGATCGAATTTTGCAAAAAATTGAAATGCTCTTCGGGACCAAGAATTATTTCAAAATTTAGATTTGTTGTTTGAAATTTCAAACGATCAAAGCAAGCTTATCAGTCGTGCAAACATTAAAAAAAAGGTTTTCAATTATAGATTCTTTGTCAAACTTGTTACTAAATACAAAACATTAAAGACGAGTTTTCCAAATAAATTGTCTCTAACACACACAAAAAAAAACTAAAATTAATTTTCTTACGATTGAAAAATGGAAACAAAATAAATTAAAGACTTGAATTTATTAGAGTGTGCCAGTATATGAAATTATTAAAAATAAAATTAATGTTCATACGCATCTCGAATCGAGTTTAAATAAGATTCAGCATGGGCTTTACCGAATTGAAACATTTTCAGAACATTGATTTCGCCATTAAGTAATTTCGGTCGGACACTAATGACCCGGGAAGCAAATAATGGCATTCGATATAGAATGCCATAATTCGGACCCTACTTTTTTTAGGCTTTACAATCTAAAATACTTTCGAAACCAAAGTTTACAACTTTTTTAAACGTTTGATTAAAATTAGTACTTAAGTATAATCTTTATAATAATTCCCAAAACACCATTACATTGCCACTCCTAATTATTGCTTAGAAATCTCTTGAAACCAAAGTTTCTGAACGATTAGCCAAATGTAGGGATTATTGTGGTGTTTGTTTTTCATTCTACAGTGGCACTATAAAGTATTTTAAAAATTATTTACAAAGCGTCTCTTCGGCGCAAAATGCATTAGATCGCTTAATTCAAATGCTTAAAGCAGTTTATTTTGATGTACTTATTCTTTTATAGATATAAAAAAATTGGTATTTTAAACACGCAAAAATGCACAAGATGTTAAGGGTAATAAAATGTCGCACGAAGCGTTTTCAAAAATTATATTTTACACCAAGAACCCGATCCGAACATACCTTACATTTTAAATAAGTGGCCGAATATTAATTCACTTAAGTCCTGGGATGAATTGGATCAGCGTATTCAAAATAATTATTCTAACAACGAAGGCCTAAAGCAAGCAGCCTGCAAGTGCATGCAGATTTTATGGGCCAAACTGCTCATTCTGTAAAATGTTTGATGCAGAAGCTCTCTAAAAAATGATTTATTCATCATTTCCACGTTACTTATGCCATCACTATATAACGATAATCTCCGGCTTAAGTTGTTTGTATTTTAATTCCCCCAAAAAGTTGTAAAATTGTATGGAAATGTGTGTATGTATGTGTATATGTTTCATGCTTAGTTTGCCAATAAATCCAAGCACTTGTGTATTGCAGTCTCTTTGCAACTGATAAAAGTTTAACAGAATGACTGTTTTACAATCAGTGCAATTAAACAATTTGTTTCTTCTTTGTATTGGGCGCTTTAAAAAGCCAGAAGAGTAAGATGTTGTCAGGAATAGTTTTAGCATAAAGAAGAGGATGGAGAAAATACGTTTTTTTATGGGTTTAATTGAAGATTTGTAAATTTCAACAGGTTTTATGTTTAATACAAGACAATCACTTTTTTATCGCCCATATTTTTGTGTTTACTCAAATGTATGGGGGTTTTTACAAAACTAGCTTTCTACTTATTAGAAAAATATAAATTTTCTTTTAAAGGGGAAATGTTGGGCTTTAAATAGCCAAGATGTAAAAAATAATATAGAAACAAATATCTCCTTACACAAATAATCCTTATACAATAGAGGTGGCTGCAATTTAATTTAATTAAGCGAAAACAAATTGATGAGAAAAATCTGGAATTTGTTAACATAAAATGCGGGCTGGTACATAATTCAACAATGAACCACTCGCTGGATGTGTTTAAAACACCAATTTAAACAGAAATATTAAAAGAATAATTTTTAGATCAACTAACAATTGTGTATTATGAAGAAAGTTTTATATTAATTTTCTCTCAACCCAACCCCATATGGAAATGAATATGATTCAAGTGCTCTCTTTAATCAACAAAAACAACCCTGCTCTATGAGACTGGCTCTCCACTTTTTTAATTCTGAAGACGAGCATTAAACACGCACGCACACAATAATACATTTTTAAAAACAGAAAATAAATTGAGAGATTTAAAATGTTTATATTGTGCCATGGATGGAAATTTAAGATTGTAAAATGTCATTTGACCAAAGGCCGGCCTGCATAGTTGAGTCGCAGAGAAAACTAATTCAATAACAAAACGTACTTCCAAATTTTGTTGCCGTAACTTATTGTGATGGCTTGATGCATCTTATGATCACTCAAATGCTTTTAATTATTTCCATATTTCTAAATGGGCAAAAAAGTACGTTTTCTTATGCGGGTTCTCAATTATTGTTTAAAATTTTTAGTTCGGTTTTTTTCCTAAATTAAAAAAAGTAGTGTTTATACATAAACGAAAGATGTTAAAAAAACTATTAAAAACCTAGTTGTTTTAGGCTGCAATAACTTTTTAACACCACGCTAAAAGCAAATAAAAAAAAACTTAATTCTAAACATCAGCAGCAAAAGCAAAAAAATTACAATAGTGCTTTTAACTGTACAAAATGTTTGCTGTCGCATTTATTGGTCTTGCTATTTGTTCTTGTTTAGAGGCTATAATGGAAAATGTAAAACATCCAGTAAACGTAGATGTGCATTGTCATAAATTCTTTATAAGGTATGGGCTGATTTCTTCACCTATTGGAATAATAGAAAACTAACTGAAGGATAAAGAAAAATTACAATGAAATTCCCGGTGCTTAAAAATGAATAAATGATGAAATTGTGTGTACAATTTAAGATTTCATATTAGTGCACAGCCACGGTTGCTGTTCTTGTTGTCACAATGCTGTCGATTTGATTGCTGTCGTAATTGTACTGATGCTATTTTCGTTGCTGTCGTATTTTCAACACTACGAGCATAGTAACTGCATAAATAAATTTACGAGAAAGAAGTGCTGCTGTTTGACGAAAGAAAATATTTTTGATTTCGTGTAAAATGTGACTATGAAGGTGTTATGGTTTCACATTTGTTATTATAACAAGTATTCTTAAACACTTTAACCCTATTGGGGGTAATCCTTCCAAATTTTTTTTTACCGCCTAAACCTTTGAGCAAACCTCTTTTGCATTATTCAACTGTTTTTTGGTACTCACTACGTTAGATCTGCATAGGAGTAAACAAAATAGATGAAAATTAGCGCTGCTTGGTTGCTCAAAAGCCAACAGTTATCCCAGACTGCACCACAGCGTCAAGAGAAAAATTCGACAATTTCGACTGTGTTGCCAGTTTATAATAGGAGTAACAAAATGTCTATATGTGTTTCATCACAGACTCATTTTGAACATGCGTGTGTATTAAAACAATATTTAAAAAAGTGCACTAAGTTTACCATCTCTGGTATAAGTTAGGAGTATCTCGCATACAATGAACATGTATTATATGTATGCACATGTGTACAATTTATATATGTATATTTTATTTAGTTTGCAATTAAATACACTTGCGCTAGAAGTGTGCCGGTTGTATGTATGCGAAACACATACAAACTTATACGTTTATATACAAATGCATATATGATTGCCAACCACCATTATTTGAGTTGTTTTACTCTTGTTATACGTGCTTGTATATAGAAAATAAATTTTAATTTCCAACCAGACTTTAGCAGCTTAACACGAGAGTTGACAGGATTTGGAAGTTTAGTTCCTTATAAATATCCGAGTGTGTTCGTTTGTTGTCGGTAAAGCGCGCGCTAAAAGAAAAATAAAAAAAGAATTGAAACAAATTCTAACTGAAACACAAGGAGAAAAAGGAGATGAAGCAGTAGCAGCAGCAAAGTTTATATTGAAACAACCAATTTTTTGTATAGTATACTTTTGGGCGCGGCAAAGCAAGCAATTTATAAAAGTTTATTGAAAATTACTCAGTAAAACGGCATAAAAATTTATAAAACAATTTACTTTTTATACAAAATTTAATAGAACATAATAAATGGAAACCCAACGCACAAATTAAAAATAGTAATTTACATTAAATCAAAACAGTTGCACAAATCAAACAACGTAAAAAAAAATATAAGAAACAAAAACCAAATCTAAGAAATATTTATAAAAAAGGAAAGTTGTGAATTTTTTTCAACATTATAAACGAAAATAAATAATTATAACGTCCTTATAAAGAAAACCAACGAAATTGAAACAAAAAAACATTTAAACTATTCTAAAATAATATTAGCAAAATAGATTTTTGCATAAAAAACGTTTTTACATATTCTAGAATAGATAAAAAACAATTTCATACGACCCACCACTTTTCAAAAGCTCCTCTTTAAAAATATTAAAAAAAAAACAACACCCATTTTCAAGACAGCGCCCTTTTGAAATCTTGCAAACATTTTTTCTTCTCAACTTAAGCAATCCCAAAAAGATAAATCAAACATTCCGCTAATATACGATATAGAAAAAAGAAGATAAAACAAAAGTGTGATTTAATTTTTTTACCTGCTAATAAATTTAAGCTTAAAGTAGTGGACTCAAACTAAACTTAGCAAGAAAATTATAACAAACGAAAACTTTTTAGAAAACTATATTTTTAAATATAAAAAATATACTGCAACTGTTGTGACCAAAATCGCCAAATTTTTATAAAAAAAAATAAATTAATTAACAAAACCAAAATCTTTAAACTTTTTACTTCTATATCTTAAATAAATCTTACACACACACATTCACAAAAACAAAACTCATTTAAAATGGGCGGTTGCGCATCTAAAGATAAAAAGGACAAAGTGGTTGATGGTGAGGCTAACGCTGGTAATGCCACTGAAAATACCGCTGATGGTGACAAAGCATCAGCCGCCACCACTACTGAGGCAAATGGTGATGCTACAGCCAATGCAGAAGGGTGTGTATATTGTTTGCATTTTAGTCCTACATACATACATACAAGCAATTATTTATTATTCTTGAAAAGAGAAACGTTTTTGTAACGGTTGTTCGAAGTTCGTTTAGGAGATCTTTATTTATATATTTATTCGTTACGATGTTTTTTTGTTTTATTTAACTGTTTAAAATGCGAATTTTTTATTTAGAACTATAATTTTTTAGAATTAGAATAGAATGTTGTTTTAAAAAACTTGCATCTCGGATTATTAAATTCTAGTTTAAGATTGCATATTTTAGGGTGGGGTCAATAACATACCACAACTTTCGAAGTGTCAGGTTATTGAGATCTCGCCCATATGGTTAATTTTAAAATGTATATTGTATTAAAATTAAAAAAAAATTAAACCAATTTCATTTCACAATTTGTTATATTTAGTTTAAAAAAATATCATTTTGAAAATGTAATTTAAATTAAGACGAAACGAAAAACTTACATTCCTGAAAATCGTATGGAAACTATAATTTATACAATAATATTAAAACTGCCGTTTTTCAAGAACTATTCCACGCAAAAGGAAAATGATCTTTATAAATAATCAATATTAATGTCCGCAAAAGGATGTATCGTTGTTATCTTTAACGTTATTCCTAAGATTAAACTCGTTTGATGGTACATATCGTTACCATAAATGCAAAACCCCGTAACCAAAAAAAAAAAAAAATCAAATTTGGAATTGTTAACTAAATGTCGCACGTTTTTGCTTAGTAAGTTATAGAGAACACCGAAGTTGAAAATCTCTTTGCTAATGAGTTATAAAAAACATATGTTTAATTCTCTTTTAAAATATTGAACATCTTAGTTACGTGGTTCTACATTTAAGGTAACGATATGTGCATTTGTAATGATGTCTAAAAATATTTATATTAAAAAAAACAAAAAAAAAATGTTCAGTCCGGCATGCATGAGTGATTGTATTTTGAGAAGAAATAAATTATGAACGTATTTTCGTTAAAAAATTTGCGACATTTTCACTTGCCAAGTCTGTTTTTACATTTTCCTTTTCTTAAAATTTCATTTTTCGTCATAGAGTTTTTTTTTCTCACTGAACAATCAGACTTCACCAAATTTGAATGGCGAATTTTACCCAATTTCTGGTGTAGTTAAGTATTAATTGTTTGATTTATTGGGGGTTTTTACAGTAAATTGAGCTCAATTAAGGTGCTTGTGTGAACATAGTATAGGGATCCAAATTGTTCCTTGTAAAAACTACAGACTATAATCAAAACCAAAAATCGGCGAATCTAGCAGCTTGGTTGCAATCAGCGTTGTCTGAAACCTTTTGCGAAAAATCTACATAATTATGTGATTTTTTTTTATATTCATGCACTAATGTAATGTAGCTCTTTCAGCCAAGTGTACGTAGTGCCCTTAATATTTCAGTTTGTTGAACATTATTAGTTATTCTCGGTATGGCTTTAAGCTATCAGTCTAAATAATTTTTCAGATTATAATGCAAAAAAAAACTTGTATAATTTCAAATTAAAAGTCTAATTTTGAAATAAAAAGGCATTCTTCTTGTACTTTCAAATTAATTATTCTATTTTAGATGGAAGAGAACCATTTTTTCGTACAGAAAGCCAAGCCAAACAGAGAAAGTTGGAGGATACTTTAAACAGATGGGATACCTAATAACAAAGCATTTGTTTTATTCTCCCTCTAATAATCTTTGTATATGAAACGAAGTTACATTTTTATTTTATTAATTCCATTTCCCACAACTTTCACGGTTCCCCACAAAATACTCTGGCAGCCATTTTATAGTTTCTTGTTCAAAGTAGTAGGTTCTTTTTTACTATAGAAGTAAAATTTGCTAAATTATACATGCTAAAAAGCTGTTCACAACACTTGCTTCACTAATTATAAGAATAGGTATGATACACAAAACGAGAAACCATCGATTTTTATCAGATGGTTTTTGTAATTTGTTACGTCGTATGCATTCCGACAGCACCATAAATATTACCCTAGTATAGTGGCTACTCGGTTATGATATCGAGGCCCGTTGAAAGTTACACTGGTCGTCAAAATTCATTCAAATTGGAAGCTGTGACGTAGGCTGCAGGCAACTTGATAGTAAATTTTCCAAAATGCTGTCGAAAAGAAAACAACTCAACTGCTCGCTACCCTGAAAGTAGAAATTGATTCATAGACTTATTTCGTAGCACGTGTTTTTTTTTTATTAGTTTCATTCATCATTTTATTGCGGCAGAATATTTATAAATTCAAACACGAAAATTTATTTATAAAAATTGTGATCAGTATTGTAGTCAGTTGTTTTCGTAAATTAAAACACGCAACTTAAGAGGAAAATTGAAAGCAAGTTCATAGTCAATTTTGAAATGTGTGTGTGAGTGTGAGTGTATTAAAAATTGAAAGGCAAAACTTGATCGTGTAACGAACGTCGAAGTAAAGGAAGGAAGGATACACTTGATTTTTCTAGTATATACATACATATAGCACTACTTAATTGCTTCAGTTTTATGTACGCCTTTTCACTAAACTGAGTTACACTTAAAATACTTGGTGGCGGTAAGCGAAATGAGAAGACTGGAAAAATCTAAGTTAATTAACTCAATTTTTCATTACGTTTGTGAACAGCTTAACTGAAAAAAATTTTTTTGAGAACGAAAACTGGATCTGAATATGGCACATAGCCGAAGCCGGTTTGTCTCCAAACCATACCTGTCGGAATAACAAATCAAGAATAAAAAAACCTTAATTTGGTAGAAAAATAAGATAAAATCGTCATTTTGGCAACGCTGGTGCCAATAGAAACATTTTATACTGAGTTTTTAAAGCTGCCAGATAGTTTTAACAATAAAAACGGCAAACATTTTCCTTCATATTTTTTTATTGGTTTTTTAATTGAATAAATAGAAAAAAAATCAACTTTTTAAGGAACATTTTTTATAAAAGATTTTAAAGTTAACACCACTGGTAACTTACGACAAAAAAATATCGCTAATAAATCTTTGAGTTTGACAGTTTGTTTATTGTAACTTAAATATGAAGCTTAGAATCCTATATAATTTTCTAAAGTTTTTAAGGATGACAGGATGATTTGATATACATATTTGCAACGAATTTCCGTCATCTTGTCGAGTTTAGTTTGGAGACAAACCAGTTTCGGCTATGTGCCATCTTCAGTGTCATTTTCGTTCTCCGAACTTAACAATATAAAAAAAAACTTTCTAACATCTCAAATATATATTATTATTAATATATTAATTACTTAAATACTTTATATAATTGTAATTCGTCAAAACCAAGATTTCGACAGATATGAAAATTAGTTCTAGCATCATTAACTATTTAAATGCATAATAGTTCAAAGTCGTAAGAAATACATTAATTAACTTAAGATCTCTATTATAATAATTTTAAAATGAATTTTCTACGAAGGTAATATTCTCATTTCATTCACACAACGGAAATGAGCCTAATAAATACAAGTATCATAACTTGAGGTTTTTTTTTTCTTTTTTTTTAAGAAATAATGTCCCAGACTGGTATTTTGAAAGAATTTATTGATATTTTTTCAACATCCCGTTTATTTTAAGAGTTCTTTTTATTTCTTTATTAACAAGACCACTTAATTTGTTTAAGTACTTTTTTTTTTCTTATAATAAAGACGCATGTCATACATTCATACTGTGTGTACTCGTAATCTTGGTTAACTATCATCATCATTGTCATAATCAACATTTATTATGCCAAGCAAACACAGAATTTTTCGAAAGAATAGAATACTGAAAGACCTCATTCTGATATGCAAGATTATAACTCCCAATTAAATTTTATTTCATGACTGACTATTACGGAGTATGAGCAGAACTTTATTAACTTAGTGACTCAAACTAGGTTTTCTTTTCTTGCTATGTTGTTTTTGAATTTTATTGGTATATGTTAAGTACTTAACTTGATTGGCGTCTAGTCTTATCATATTGCCGAGTGTACTACACCTTTAAATCTAAATACTCTTTCTTTAGGCCGCCTTACAAATATTCAAAGTTTTAGCTCTTTTTAAATTTAAAGCAGAGAAAGAACTCCTCTTTTTTAGTTCACAAACAAAAGTTGACGTCATTTAATAGTCAGCAGTAGGAAGACTAGAAACTCAAGCAAATGCATAGCGGGAAAAAACAGTATGAATGCATGATTTGTCATATATAGAAAACGCCAGCCACCACCAAATTTTATAGATCGCGTGCTAAAAATGCATTAAATGTCATACATATTCGGTAAAAGCAACAGTCGCTGTTGATGAGAAAAAAATCTTCACCCCTGCTAAAAAAAAAAAGCACCACACTCACTCACACCCATACATACTCCAAATAGGACTCATACCGGCATTTAAATGTGTACTGTACTGAGTTATACATATTTTTGAACTATATACTTCTTTAAAATATATGCATGTATATGTTTGAGTAAGTACACACACAATATTTTAAAATATATACAACAATAGCGCGGCACTCCTTTTAAAAGCGCATGTCACGTGTCTCCATCTTTATGCTGCGAGAGTTTTGTCCATAAAATTAAAGAATATCCCTTGTAAAAATGCCTAGAAAATTGTTTGTTTTATAGGAAAAGGAAACGGTGTAAATACCACATATAAACGATGAGAGGTTATTCGGCGTTAATAAGTAGTTAATAAATGAACAAATATACCTCTTTCATTTCATTTATGTTTTCTAATGCAACAAGATATAATTTTTAAATTTTGTTAAAGTATAAAAAACAACCCTAAATTCTTAAAAAAAAAAATTGATCATTAAATTTAAACAAATTTCCAAAGTTGGCATTCTTAAGTGTTATAAAAAAGGCGGGAAAATGTAAAAGGCCAAAGACAAAACCCTTTCAAAAGTCAATTTAATACCAAGGCAAATTGATATCAGCTAAACTTATCGGCGAATTCAAACTATTTCCGGTTTCCTTGCCGATGCCAAACTCCATCTCCATATATATAAAAAATAAACCGGAAATGGCGAAACATTTTTTATATGGAATTTGACATCCAATAAGTTAAAAAAAAAGTACTCAAATGCGCTGGTGAATTTACCTGTTTCGTCTACTCTGATCGAATACAATATTTAAAATCCGACCAAATTGTAAAAAAAAAAAAAAAACTATGAAACCCCTATAAAACAAACGTCACTTTAAAATAAAGGAGTCTTGTTTTAAAATTTTCAGGCAATTATTTTTTCCGTTACTCTTCAAAATGCGTTTTATTATGAGATTTTGTCAATTAACGCAACTTAAGCTTGTGCAGCCTAAAGCACAAACAAGTTTTGAAAGATTTTGTTCCAAATGGTGTGAATCAAGCTCATTGTAAGCAGTCTGTTTAAATTTTACTATTTACGGTCCATATGTATGTTACTGATTTTCATTTCTAATTTTCTTTTCATTTTAGTAAACAAGACGACACCATGGTTGATGCTGCTGTTCTCACTAAATTGGAAGAGGGTTTCGCCAAATTGGCTGCCTCCGACTCGAAGTCTTTGTTGAAAAAGTACTTGACCAAGGAAGTTTTCGATAATCTGAAGAACAAGAAGACTCCAAGCTTTGGTTCCACTCTATTGGATTGCATTCAATCTGGTTTGGAGAACCACGATTCCGGTGTTGGTATTTATGCTCCAGATGCTGAGGCCTACACAGTCTTCGCTGAACTTTTCGATCCCATCATTGAAGATTATCATGGTGGATTCAAGAAGACCGATAAGCACCCTGCTAAAAATTTCGGTGATGTCTGTGTATTCTCTAACTTGGACCCCAACAATGAATTTGTCATCTCTACCCGTGTCCGTTGCGGTCGCTCCTTGCAAGGTTATCCCTTCAACCCATGCTTAACCGAAGCCCAGTACAAGGAAATGGAACAAAAGGTTTCCACTACTTTGTCCGGTTTGGAAGGCGAATTGAAGGGTAAATTCTACCCATTAACTGGCATGGAGAAGTCCGTTCAGCAACAGCTGATTGACGACCACTTCTTGTTCAAGGAAGGCGATCGTTTCTTGCAAGCCGCCAATGCTTGCCGCTTCTGGCCATCTGGCCGTGGTATTTACCACAACGACAACAAGACCTTCTTGGTTTGGTGCAATGAGGAAGATCATTTGCGTATCATCTCCATGCAAATGGGTGGCGATTTGGGTGAAGTTTACCGTCGCTTGGTAACCGCCGTTAATGATATTGAAAAACGCATTCCCTTCAGTCACGACGATCGTTTGGGCTTCTTGACCTTCTGCCCCACCAACTTAGGCACCACCATCCGTGCCTCCGTGCATATCAAGGTTCCCAAATTGGCCGCCAACAAGGCTAAATTGGAAGAAATTGCCGGAAAATACAACTTGCAAGTTCGCGGTACCCGTGGTGAACATACCGAAGCCGAAGGTGGTATCTACGATATCTCCAACAAACGTCGTATGGGTCTGACCGAATTCGACGCTGTCAAGGAAATGTATGATGGCATTGCTGAACTCATCAAGATTGAAAAATGCATGTAAGGTGCTACAACAACTTTACTATCCCTACCCATAAATAGAGCTTACGGCTAGGCCCGACATCTCTGTAGCCGCTAGATAAGAAATGTTCGGTGGAAATTTTTTACAACTACCAATCACAACAACATAATGTTCTCCTAATTTTCTCCAGCTTTATCTATTTGTAATCCTTTTAATTTAAGAATTATGCGATTCCTAGCATTTTCTTTTGAATTTAACGTTTTTTTTTTTTAATTTAAATATTTTGTGTTTTATTTTGTATTATCTTCATTACTCTTATTGGAAAAGCACATCACAAGCGATGTTTTTGCGGGAGAAAGACAAAATTATCCACCAAATTTTTTAAGTTAGAATTTTTTGTTTGTTGAGAACATATATGTATGTATATTAATAAAATTACAAACAAAAACGAAAATAAATTTAAAAACGCAACTTTGAGTTATAAACAAAGATTGAGATTTGTATTAACAGCAAGAGAAAACAGAACTACAACTTTAAGTAAAATCCTAAACATTGATAAACAAAGAAGAAGAAATAAACACAAAATATTTTTAATTTTAAGTCTTAAGTTTATAAAAAGAATTATTAAAGATAATAAAGAATTAAAAACAATGCTTTGTCTGTAGTTTCCGTTTCCTTCTAGAGGAACGGTGGCTGTACTAATTTTGTCATAGCTTTTCCTTCTAGAGGAATGATGGCTGTACTAATTTTGTCATAGCTTAGTATTGTTGGTCTAAAGATCTGGCTACTTTATTTGATAGTTTTATTATTACATGTGTTTTGACTAGCCATATATTTGTTCAGCCATCACACAGAAAAATATATAGTGAAAACCGACGCTGTTCATGGTCGCTTCAAGTGCAAACAGGGTTGTCCGAACAATTCTTCGCACAACTCTCACACAAAAGTATGTGTGTGTGCGGTCGTCTGCGAACACCCGTACATAAACTATGCAAGAGCATCCATACAATCTCGAGACAAAAAATTATGGCTAAACTGAATAGGAACATCTACACGTATTCATCAATCCAATGATCACGAACACATTTTCTCTCGTTATTTTGCAGATGCTCAATGTGCAAGCAAATTTATTGCCAGCCATAACGTAGTGTAACTCACAAAATGCATTTGTGTATCCAAAACTGCGAACGGAAAGCTTGGAGAAATTAGTCCAAACGGACGATTACGAAACAATGCAAGCAAATAGCACTCAATCTACCATCTTAGTTCGAAATATGCATTTCTGCTTCAAAGACAATTCTAAAAATACTTGGTTCACACGCACACACATTTTCATCGCGAATTTTATTACATGGGTAAAAATAAATTTTTACGGCCATATTCATAAAAACGACAGGCATATTAACCAATAATAGCAAAAATTTATTCAAAGTATATGGAATAATTTTATTGTAGGTTTAAAGTATGTAGACACGATAAATTGACGTCCTTATTTTTGTGGGAAAAAATTGTTTTAGAAGCAATATTCAACAACTATCAACATTGCGCGGTAAAAATATTCC
Source organism: Phania funesta (assembly GCA_963932375.1). NCBI lineage: Eukaryota > Metazoa > Arthropoda > Insecta > Diptera > Tachinidae > Phania > Phania funesta. The sequence goes on along the minus strand of OZ010656.1, from coordinate 65,291,010 downwards.
CTCTATCCTTTCCATTCTGGTTCTTTACATCTTTTTATTTTAAGCCCTTTCTTTTGCTTTTTCATAAAATAAGCATTAACCACAATATGCTATTGTAATAAAATAAATAGGAATGGCTAAAACACAAGCCTTCCGATGATAGAATTAGATTCGTATTGCTTTCGTCAAACTATTTGTGTTAGTTATTCAAAACGAAAGTTTTTTGGAACACGACGAAGTTTGACGTTCGCTCCGTAAACATTTTGTTCTATAGATTTTAACGATACAAGAGTTACGTTACAAAAACCGTAACGCGCTTTATTTACGTTATTGTTTTGACTAGCTGCATCGTAACAGCACGATACGAATCTACTAATTCTACCATAATGCGTTACTTTCTATTTTCAAATATTTTAGACTAATAATTTTTATATGTATTTATTAATTGGTACATTATAATTACAAATTATATATTAACTTAAGTTACCGAGTATAGTAACATATACTTTCGTTGTAGTGAAACGACCAGTCTTTGGTAAGGATCCAGCCCAAGATCCCCAAATTGATAGACTAGCACACTACTAACTAGGCTACCAGGCACGCTAAGACCAACATTATCAATTTTTACATTTTCTTTTATTGTAAGCTGCTGTTGATAAAGTAAATGAACACACCTATTATCTACTATGTAATTATTAAATTTGGTTGGAAGCGAAATAATTGGAAACACATACATGTATGTACATATAAAGTGAACTATATATATATATATACATATAAAGTGAACTATATATATATATATATATATATATATATATATATATATATATATATATATATATATATATATATATATATATATATATATATACATATATATATATATATATATGTTTGGAACGATTTTCCGTCATCCCTTGTCAATTTTGGTTTGGAGACAAATCGGTTTCGGCTAGTTCTCCGATAAAAATGGCACTGAAGATGGCAGCTAGCCGAAACCGGTTTGTCTCCAAACCAAAATTGACAAGGGATGACGGAAAATCGTTCGAAACATAAGTATATATCAGAGCATCCTGTCGGAAAAACAAATCAACAAACAATTGAACTATATATCTAAATGTTCGGAAATTGTTTCTATATAGTGAATTTTATTAATAACTAATATTCTGCAATATGTTAAATAAAATCTTATTTTATTTAGTCATCGAGATTTTTAAATCGCCACAATTAACGCGAAAACAAACTAAATTATCATCACTAAGGTTGAACAAGGTTATCATCAATTATTTAGTGAATATTAGGACGGCTGGCTGATTAATTTCCACTTTACTGTGTATAAATTAATTGTGAGTTTTCGGGTCTTTCCAAAATGGTCAAAGTTTGGTTAATGGACAATGAAACCACTGACCAACGTCTGGAACATCATCGTAATCCACCGGCATTTATTACATTAGAGAAATTATTTACAAAAACTGGTGTGGAGCATTTTCTGGTATGTTCATATACTACTCTTAAACACATTTGTCCTTTAGTAAGAATCCAGTAGAGTGGATATATTTTTTTATTAGTCTGTTAGACGACCATTAAAGAAATGCACCCTAATGCAGTTTATACTTCAATTACCTACTTACATCTTTAAATCAATCATTTTAGAATAGCTTTAATGTGATTATAGAACAGAAAGTGTCATAATACAACCAATTACTGTTAAATAAATCATTAACATGAACAATACTTCTCTGTCCCTAAAATCATAGACAACTACTATGTCCTTCCTTTATTTTATATTTATTTAAATGTTGTAAATCTTAAAATTTGCAGTTGTTTTATTTTCTATCAAAATAACAAAACAGAAACAGCTGACAAAAAATATGGTCTTGTAGCGATCTTTATACGCCACACTACAATGACAGATTCAACTTTTATGTTCGTTTTTTTAGTAATTAGTCATAGTTTGGTTCTGTCCACACACAGATTGCTGGTCGCACAGGAATTTTGGTCATGAAGACCGCCACTGTTGATAGTCTATTCGTGTTCACCCACAGATTCCCGAACAGTAGTTCGCACAAAGCTGTTCTGCTATCACAAAAATACACATGGGAAAAACAAAAAAATGTGCTTGTGCGAAAACATGTAAACACCCGTACATAATTATGTTGGGAACATCGAAACACTTTTGATGACAAATTAAAAATTATGTTCAAACTGAACAGAAAGATTATGTATTCTCCACACAGAAGACCACGAACAAACTTTTTATGGTTATTCTGCCGACGCTCTCTCCACGACAAGACGTAGTGTTGCAGCTACATAACATGCAGTTACGGCTAAGTTGCATTACTATAACTGTTCTCACTGCTTTCCATAACAAAAGCGGTCCACTGTTTCGTTCCGATAAATAGTCTGCTAACCCAGTCTTTAAGTTTTTAATATAGCTTTTTTTAGGTTAGGGTTTATCAAAAATGAGTCTTCATTTGAGAAAAAGATTCTAAAAAATACAATTAAAAAAATAATTAACATGCAATATATGGAAATATGTATATTATTTAAATGAGAAAAATATAGCAAGCGGGGTTAGAGATATTATAGAAAAATATTAGTGCTGATGAGTACTAGTACTTGATCCACTAATAGATTAATAGAATTTTTGTGTAAAAAAATAATTTACTTGTATAAATGTGATTTCTTCCATTTGAGATTAATGCTGACAATTATCAAACCGATAACGCTTTACAAAATTTACGAAAGGAGCGAAATTATAGTTATGAAGATGAAATAACATGTTCGGAGAAATGTTTGAAGGACTATACAAATAAATTAAAATCATTCTTTACGGAGCACTTGCATACTGATGAAGAAATTCGTTTGGTCTTGGATGGTTCGGGATATTTTGATGTTAGGGAGTAAGTTAATATTATAATTAAAAAATCAAAAATATATCAGAATTTAAATAATGATTGTTATATCTAGCAATGAAGAAAATTGGATACGTATTAGTGTAACTAAAGGAGATTTGATAATTATTCCAGCTGGCATTTATCATCGTTTTACTTTGGATACAAATGTTAGTAAAATTGATATCATATTTTCAACTGTGTAATAAATGTAATATTCTACTTGGCAGAATTATATTAAAGCGAAACGTTACTTTGTGGGTGAACCTGTTTGGTTGCCTTACAATCGTCCTGCCGATGATATGGACTGTCGCAAGGAATATTTAAAACATCAAAAAAATGGCTTTAAGCAACTAAATAAAACTTCAGTTTAATACCAATGGCAGTTGATCTTATTATTAGCATATTAATATTAAAAATACTCTATTAATACATAAAACAATTGATAAATTGAAAATAGTTAAACACACGTACGTACATTCAGTTTTTTTTATATATTTGTGAGCCATTTCTATACAATTTTTCTTGACGACTGAATTGTTTATAATTTTTTGGCTACATGCATAAATAATGTGACTAAATTAAATTAAATTTATTGTTTGGCATAATTTTGTAGAACTACAAATCTTAATATTAAGTAATTTAATTTTCAGGCATAAATTTGTTTTTCTTTCTATTGAAAATTTTTTTTTGTATTCCAAGTTATCATATCCAATAAATTTTCTTTCATAATAGATAGAATAAAGATAAAATAACTTATGCCTAGAAATTAAATTACTTAATATTGTAAATTAAAGTACTATTTGAAACATTTTATATGTAAAAACAATATCTATTTGTTGGCATTATTTAAATATAGGTTAAAAGTTTCATGCAACGCAGGTCCACTCGGGTCCGTTAATCTGGACCCTTTGTGTTATATTTGAATCTAGGATCTCGATACCTTCATTGTTTTTAATACGCTATTTGAAATAACCAACATGTAATGAAGTACTAAAACTATTACCGCTGCATCTTTGTAGATATTTGGAATATCACAAAGCAATTTAAAGCGGACTTAATATAAAAAAGTGCTGGAAATGGACAAAAAAACGTTAATATGGAATTTGGCATCTAATCAGTTAAAAACAAGTCATCAGCTGCTCTGGTGAATTTACATTTACCTGTTTTAATTCGGCATGGGAATATCATAGATCTGTGCTATCATTGTACAGATTACAGTTCTCCTGAGCGAACAGTGGCTTGTGAAGACTGCCGCTGTTAATGGTCTTTTCGTGTTAAAACGTATTTTATGAGCAGTTGTTCGCTGTTCTGCCATCACACAAGCAAACACCTGTACAGAAACTTTGCTAATAACACAGAAACAATAAAAAAAATTATGCTTAAACTGACCAGGAACATCTACAAGTATTCTCTCGTTTTTCTGTCGACGCTCTCTCCATGTGCGAGCAATTTGTGGTTAGTCAATACGTAGTGTTAGTGTTACGCAAGCAAATAGATATTGTGCTCGTCAAAGAGTCGTACAAATCGCCACTTTCAACGAAAAAGAGCAATATCTCTGATATTTAAACTAAATGAAATGGCAACTCCTTCATAACTCAACAGCTGATTTAATGTTTTGGCTTCGATTTAATTATTTAATTTACTCAATATTTAATTATAGTCTATGATTTAAATAAAACAAACGACCATAAATTAAACTAGTGCGTTGCAAGATTCTCTCAAAAATATATAAATATGTAATAATAATACAACTGATTTAAAAATGCAACGAACATCAAAAAACGTCCGCAAGCGATGCCGGTATTGTATCAGTGGATAATCTATGTACATTTAGTGTGAATGACCTTTAAGTGACATTGAGGATGCTATAAAAAAATATTTTTGTTTAATCGCAACAAAACCGTCCATGTAAAATAGCGCTCACAGCAATACAGCACGTTATATGTATATAACGAATAAAAATTATTTTCTAGGTTGTGGATTTTTTTATTTTGACAAAAAACTGTTTTGCAGTTTTAAATAAACTTTTTTAAAAATCTGAGCAAAATGTCATTAACTGTGAAAAGTGTAGCCACTACTGTGTATGAGGGTCAAAAACCTGGTACAAGTGGATTACGCAAAAAGGTTTGTTATAAAATATTAGAAATTAAAAATTTAAATACATTAAAAAAAAACTTGTCTTCACTTTTATTGCTTTACTATTTTATACAAAAGGTCAAAGTATTTACTCGACCCAATTATACCGAAAATTTTGTGCAATGTATATTGGATGCCAATGGAGAAGCGATAAAAGGCTCTACTTTAGTTGTTGGTGGCGATGGACGTTTCTATTGCAAAGAAGCTGCTCAAATAATCATACAGATGTGTGCTGCCAATGGAGTAAGATATAATTTAAAACATTCAAAATTTTTAAAAACTCATCGAAACTGCATATGTACATGCATTTCGTATCCTTTTTATTAAAGGTTTCCAAACTTTTGGTAGGTCAAAATGGAATTCTTTCTACACCTGCCGTTTCCAGTTTGATACGCCATAACAATGCTTTAGGTAAGTATTTTTCCATAATCATTGAGAATGTATACTATAGAATATTCAAATGCATATTTCCAATTTTAAATCACTTTGCTTAATCTTATCTATTATATTGTTTACACTTCCATCAGGCTGCAACTGCATGGTACCTCATGCATTCTTTATCAAATTTATTATTTTAAATGTATATTTGTGGCAATTTTTCGTTATTATAGACATTTTCATGTAAGTCATGGATTTAAAACTTTTATTTCATGTAAGTCATGGATTAAAATTAGAGTATTACCTAATGACATACTTTTGATATTTTTTCGAAATGTAAATCAATTACAGATTAATTTAAAGTTTGGAATCAAACTCAAATATGATTCATATTATACACAAAATATGAAAAGTTTAAAAGTATAATCGATTTATATATATAAATTATAGGAATAAAAAAGTACACAAAATTATTAAATATATACTTATAACTGGGAACTGTTATTTCTATAAGCTTCATTCGAATTTTGGAATTATGCTTAAATGACCTTGACAACAGGAATTGTTGGGAAGTCATAAATATTAACTTGTTAAAAAAATGTAACCTACATAAATTATGTAAATTATTTTAGTTTTAATTTTTTAGTTAAGTAGATAGAATATCAAACAAATTTTTATAGGTTTGTGTATATACGTAACATATGTATGTATATGGTCATTAATAAATGGTCACACATGGATATCTTGCTTTTTTTAAGGTGGTATTGTTTTAACCGCATCTCACAACCCTGGTGGTCCCGAAAATGATTTTGGCATTAAATTCAATTGTGAAAATGGTGGCCCAGCTCCTGACGCTTTCACCAATAAGATCTATGAACTATCTACGCGAATTAAAGAGTATAAAATTACTGATGGTTTACAAGTAGACATCAGTAAAGTGGGGTCGACCAGTTTTAATGTTAGCAATCAACCATTTGTTGTCGAAATTATTGATTCAGTAGCCAATTATGTTGAGCACATGAAGGAAATATTTGATTTTGCAAAACTGCGTGATTATGTAAGTGGTAAGGCAACTGGTAAACCCTTGAAAATGCGTATTGATTCATTGAATGGTGTTACTGGTTCCTATGTTCGCGAAATTTTCTTAAATTGTCTGGGAGCTTCAGAGGATTGTGTGGTTCATACTACACCCTTGCCAGATTTTGGAGGTTTACATCCTGATCCTAATTTAACTTATGCAAAAGATTTGGTAGAAACTGTAGCCAATGGAGATTTTGATATTGGAGCTGCTTTTGATGGTGATGGTGTAAGATTTATTGATATAAATTGAATGTTCTGCTATATTATACAATGTTACTAATTTACTAGGATCGTAACATGATTATAGGGCATAAGGCTTTCTTTGTTACGCCCAGCGATTCTTTAGCCGTAATTGCCCATTATTTGGAATGTATACCTTATTTCCAAAAGAATGGTATTCAAGGTTTCGCCAGAAGTATGCCTACAGCTTCAGCCGTTGACTTGGTTGGCAAAAAATTAAACAAAGCAATATTTGAAGTTCCTACTGGTTGGAAGTATTTTGGAAATCTAATGGATGCTGGTCATTTGTGTTTGTGTGGAGAAGAGAGTTTTGGTACTGGTTCTAATCACATACGTGAAAAGGATGGTATCTGGGCTGTATTAGCATGGCTGTCAATTATGCAACACACTGAAAAGGGCATTGAAGATATTTTGAAAAATCACTGGCGCATATATGGCCGTAACTATTTTACACGTTATGACTATGAGGAATGTGAATTGGAGCCCTCTAACCAAATGATGGTAACTATGGAAAAAACTATAACTGATGCCTCTTTTGCCGGCAAAGAATTTTCCAGTGGTGGAAAAACCTACAAAGTTAAAGTGGCTGATAATTTTTCCTATACTGATCCCGTCGACAAGTCGACTGCTACTAAACAAGGTTTGCGTATACTTTTTGAAGATGGTAGTCGTATTATAATGCGTCTAAGTGGCACCGGCAGTTCTGGTGCAACAGTACGGTATGTTTAGTTTAAATATTAAATGATTTTAATATAACTTCTGGTTTTATTTTAGCCTTTACATTGATTCCTATGAAAAGGATAACGTTTTGGGGCAGGCTAGTGTTATGTTAAAGCCCTTGATTGACATAGCTTTGGAAATTTCACAACTGCCTAAATTCACTGGTCGTAATGCTCCCACTGTTATTACATAAGTATTTTCGTCACAATTTATACCGCAGTTAAATCTAAGAACTACCAATAGTAAAGGCAGCAGCATTTCGTTTGTAAAATTCATATATTTTTATTCCTTTTGTTTCTTTGTTACCATGAAAACTATTGTTTTATCATTATTGTTATAATGCATTTGTTGGTAAAAAAAAAAAATATTCAATATATTTATAAATATATAACAAATAAACAAAGTTAATTTCTTAAACTTAAATATTCATACTGATTTAAAATTATAACCGGCAAACGCTCGGTTAAAACGCTGCGTGGTAGCTTTGTTTTACGTACAAATATGTCTAAAAAATGCAGAGTGGTTACGGCTTCCGCACATAATTCATGCTTGGCACTAAATTATAATTTCTTCCAATATTAAAAAAAAATTTGTTTATTTATTTCCACTTACCTCAAATTGGATTCCACCAACAATTTTACATATTGACAAAGATATGTTACAAACATTATTTTAACGTTTGTGTGAAATTGTTGTAATATGGTTATGAGACCCACTATCAATGGTATTCCATCTATTCTATCTTTGTTAATTTTTGCTATTAGACTTTGTGTTTGTTGCGAAAACTGAAGTCTCGTTATGTGTGCAATTATTAGAAGGAAAAAGAATAAAGCCACATTATGGGAGTTTTTGCATAGTAGAAATACTTGTTCCAGTGGCTCATATGAACCCGTATACATTAAATATTCTTTAGTATCGACTAAAAGTTTATTGTCTTTAAATTTTTGTTGGGTTTCTTGATTTTCCAATTCGTTTAAAAGAGATCTGAAAATATACAAGTAGATATTTTATTATTATATTTTTATTATATGTATATTAAAAGGAGTTATGCTAAATACAATTGAATATATCTTTTATTTATTAAATTTATTTATAAAAAAAAATAATTTGGCTAAAAAAAACTGCAAACGGGTGTGCTTAATGACAACCAAAACAAATATTAAAGTCTCTATAATTTTTGAGATATGCCTATTTTTGGTGCGAGTATGCATTTTAGTAACGAGGTTTTAAGAATAGATAGTACTTCAGATATGCGAAGTTTAGAGTCTTATTCAAAAAAACACTCTAATACATATATAGCTTCTCCCTAAAAATAGATGTATTCAAACAGTGATCCATGATTTTAGTATATTAAGAATAACAAAATACATTTGGTGGAAAATACGGAATATAACGATATTGATTTATATTTTATTTATAAAATATTTGTGAGATTTTTGATTATAGTACATATAGGAGATTCTGTAACCATATGTCAAACATACATACTTTGATAAAGGAATTTGTAATTGTTATACCACCGATTTCTTATTATTGGATAAAATTGTACTTTTAAAATAGCGAATCATTTTTAATTTCTTGTCAAAATTTACTTTTGTAAAGATAATTGTAAAAATATATATGTGTATTAACATATTTTGTTGACTATTTTTTCTGAAATTACCTATTAAATGTCTCCAGAGATGACTCTAAATTTTTCGCATTAACTTTACTACTACGATTGAGTTCAAATGCTAATTGTTGTCTGAGAATCTGTTTTTGCCCTAGTTCCAAAATCCATTCAATCATCTTTGGCCACACTTTGAGCCATCGCTGATGATATGCGGCATAAAATTTTAAAGGATTTGCAGAATTTACTACTGTAAATTGTTTTGATTCAAGATCCGTGGTAAGATTGGCTAAAGCGGTAGACCACATTTGGTCATTATCAATATTACGTTGTAATTTGTCCAAATTCTTTTTTAAATCAGCGGCAAACATATAAGTGTAAAGACGGTCTAAGCCTACCAATCCGGCAGGGCCGATTGCTTCACGTACTTTGTAAAATAAACGTGAATCTAAAATTTCTTTATGAGGTGGTTTCTTATCATACCACGCAGCTTTAAGGTCCAAATAAATAGTATTTTGCGGATCTGTACATTGTAATATTTCGTAGGCGAGACGTCCTATGAAATTGTTTGATTTGAAACAGTCACCTTGCAAAGGTGGAAATGTTGGAATGGGTATGGTGGATGACTGGTATTCGGACTGCCAATCTTGTACTTTATTACGCAGAAATGCATTACATTCCTTTTCCACATTATAGTTAATAACTCGGGTTAATTCCTGTTGTAAAATCTTCAAACCATGAACATTAAGGTAATCTTGTATGTATTCAAACGATCTGCGATAACCGTCCATAGTTTTGGCCATTTGAGCGAATTTTGTTTCCAGCTCTAAAGTAGCATCTTTCTGCTTATTTTTCGGCAAGAAAATTAAGCCAACATTTAGAGCATTAGCTAAGTGTTTAACTAGTTCTTTACGTATACCATCCTCTAACAACTGCTTGGGATCTAGTTCAATAACGCCTACCAATGTTTTCTCCATCATTAGAATACCCTCTGTAAATACTGAAATAGAATGAGTAAGTTTAGCCACTGTATAACGATCTTCAAACTGGGCGTATTCTTTGAGTTTATCTTTATCTAAGCGAGTAGGTATCTCTTTTATAACATCCGTTTGTAACTGTATAATTCTAGCCATTCGATTGAACATAGTCTCGGGTATTATTTGCAATACCTTGCGCATGTAATTGGCTAATTCCGAACTGTAGTAATTTGACACTGAAATAAGATCCTCAGATTTGGCCTGATTTATGCGCATGAGAGGAATTTCCAAAGCACTCGCCAATTTTAGAAAAGCTGCTCGTAGGCGTATTACAGACTTTGGTTGTTTTTTAATTGAATCCTGCATTATGGAGGTGAAGTCGCGATCTATTAAATGCCAGGCATAACTGAGATCACTTATTAATTGAATATTAATGAGTGTATTTTCTTTGACATTGATTATCTGTAACGAAAAAAACTAATTCGGATAATTTTCAGTTATAATAATTTCAAAACAAAATGTTTATTAAATTAACTTGTATCACCTTTATACCTATCATATACAAACAAGATATTAAACATATATTCTAATAACAAATTTCTTAACAAATGTCAATTACTATATTCAGCTTTGATTTTTGTTTTAATATGAGTAAAACTAAGACTTTTTTCAATTAAAACATCTTTTTTACGTTTAACATCGTAAAAACGGGTATAATTAAAAAAGCAGAACCCGTATTCTCACGCAAAAGGTTTCAATAATAATAGTAAATACAAATTACATTATTAACAAACCAATGTTTTATAACAATATTAAATAGTATAACGTATCGAAGATTTGATACGTAATCAAAATTTATCGATTTCAAACCGATAAATATTTTAATTGATTAAATTTTCCAAGCTTCAAGGTCTTTTATGGAAAAAATCTTTTATTTTTATCCATATTTCGGTACCACAAAAACAAATAATTTTTCATATTGATAACAGGTAAACTCTCCGACGAATTAAAAATATTTCCGGCTTCCTTGCCGATGTCAAATTTCATATCCTTGTATAAAAAATGTAGAAGAAATGGGAAAACATTTTGTATATGAAATTTGACATCCAATAAATTAATAAAAGTAGTTTGCTGTTTTGGTTGTTATAACAAATATTTTATTTCCTAATGATGCTACACAATGGAGTAGGAAATATCGATAAAAATAAGAGAATTTTTTTTTATAATAGACCTTCAAGCTTATAAATTTTAATAAATTTAATCAAAAAAAGGGTCAAGAAAATCCATAATATTAAATACGTTAGATAAAAAACTTTACCAATTAATGAACATGTTTTAAAAAGTAATTTTAATATACAAAACAAAATTAATTGGCACACCACAACCTCCCTCGGATTTTATTCATTTTGTTTTCAAAATAGATTACCAACACATATATAAGTATATATCCGATAATATAGAATTTTTTCTCGTTTTTCCAAATTTTGTTACGCATTTACTTACTTGTGTCATTCTTGTTAAATATTCTCTTGCCTCTAAAAGATATTGCTTAACTTGCATATTCGATTGAAGATTGTGAAACTCCTGCACTTCATCTAAAGCCTGTATCAGCTGTATTAAAGTACGTCCCGATAAATTGATGTTGTCACCATTTAAGTTTGTTATTTCTTGACAAATTTCAGCAAACCACAGTTTTAATTGCGGATTACTTTCAATTTTTGATAAAGGTCGTAAGCCTGAAAATGCTTCACTCAATTCATTTACGCGATCTAAAGCTTCTTTTTTGCAATCACTCCATCTTTGCTTTTTTTCCTGCATTAGAGTACGTAATATCTCCTTTACTACCAATTCTATTTGCGAACAATTTAGTAATAATTCGAATAAGTAGTTTTCCATATATTTTAGTTCTGTGCGCACTAATTTTACTATTTGTTCAATTTTTTGCGCAGTTGGACCTTTGCAAATTTCATAGATTGCAGGAGAAGCATGTGTAAAATACCAACGTAAACTAACATTACACTGACGTATAAGATTAATGATCTTTGTGATGTTTTGTAAGACAAAATAGTCGTTCAGTATGCCATCTCTTAAGATTTCATCTGATTGCTTTAGAATCTTTTCCATTTTTTCTTTATGTAATAAACAAAATCCTTTTATGGTATCAGTTTCGATCACAGGTGCCAACGCAGCTTTAGCTGCCTTAAATTGTTCCCAGGTATCCACCAAATTAACTGTCATACCCATATATATTGAAATAATCCAATTGTCAGAAAAATATTTATCAACAATTTCTCTCATTTGTGCAATTTGGGTATGAAGAATTTTTGGAGAAAAAAACAAACAAACATATAACATAGCAGCCTGAGTTGACAAGGCAGTTGATCGATGATCTGGATGTGGATAAATTCCTAGCTGATTGTATATATCATCACACCGAAGCCGTGCAATAACCATATCGATAAAATTTTGGTCAAATTTGAAACGTGCGAAATAGGATTCGGGATAATTAACTATAGAATCTTTGAGAAATTTGGTAGTGTTAATGTTACTTGATTTATGAACGACAAACCCTGTTGATCTTAAAAGCATACATACATCGTCGATATTACTTTCGCTGTGAGATTTAGAGCCACTATAACGATAGTATGACATTAAAAGTCGTTCCCGTATTACACCTGGTATATGAAAATCCACAATGAGCAGTATTACGCCAAAAATGTATAAGGATTCACACTTAAAGGGAAAAATTATTAAAAATCATTGTATAGGCTTATAAATATTTTTTACCATCAACTGTTTTCCCTCCACATCTTCCAACACTGCTTCTAACGTTTGCTGTATATAATAGCCACGATTAAGTTCATCGATAAATTGTTGTAAATCAGACGCATACTGATGTGTGCTATCAAATGCTAAATAGAAACGTGTTAACAAATCCAAGTAATTTTCACGTATTTCATCGTCTAAATCTTGGAGCTCAGGATTTTGTTCGATTTTCAAATCTTGAGCTTCAGCAATTTTTAAATAACTAAAGTCCATTATAACTTCACCATATTTTTGTTTATCGACTTTGCTGTCCAATCTGAACACGAGTAGAAGCAAGAAAAGAAAAAATAGTCTCGCCAAAAAATAAAGATTCAAATACTCACCGAAAAATATCTGGTATATAATCTTTTAAACGCGAAATTTCAGCAATGATTGAATTACCCATAGAAACAATACGTAATAGGTTTTGGCCACAAGCATTGTCTTCGGCTAAAAATTCTGTCATTTTATTGACCAACTATATTAGGAAAAGGTTTTGGCAAATTGGTTTCAATAACCAAAAAAAAAAAAAAACAATGTCTGTTAAAGCAAATTACTGGAAACAGCTGGTCTAGTATTGGATGAAGGTTCTGATTGGAATGTAAATAAATCAGAAAATACTGTTGCCACATATATATGTGAGGATTTGGCGATATTTTGACGATATTACATTCAAAATTATATGGTGTAACTATATATATTGTGGTCTAAGCATAAATTTTTGTGCAAATTTTTCGAAGTATAAATTCAATGGTAAATTTCATATATTTTTCTTTTGTAATTCTAGATATACACTTTAGTTTTATTGCACTTTTGTTGTTTTGCAACTGTTTTTACTTCAGGGGTTGAGCCAACCCTTGATTACTTAGCATTTAATGATATAATTGTTAAATAACATATTCAGTAAACATAATTTCTATAAATGTTTCATAAATGTTTTATAACTTTCTTTAGCATATTTGCAAAAAAAGATGAGAAAATAACGGGAGAAAATGTGTTCGTAGTCTTCTATTTGGAAAATACGTGTAGACGTGAGCATAATATATTGCCTCTCATCAAATTTGTTTCCATGCTCTCAGTATAGGTTATGTATGTATATCTGTTCAGCCATCGTGCATTTTGCTGTTCGCACAGGAATTTGGCTGGTGAAGACTGTCTCTCTTGGTGGTCCGTCCAATTGTTCGCACAACTCTGTTATGCCAAATTACTTCTCGTTATTCTGCCTACACTCTATATATGTGCGAACAATTGGTTAGTCAGGACATGGTGTAAACACATGCCCAATTATATTCATGACAGTTGTCAGCCTACATACAAATAAAAACCATTTGTTTTAATTTTTTATATGTGCATGCATAGTTTGGAAATTGCAATGGATAATAAAATGTAAGTAAACTGTAGTTGTTCCGATGTCTTAACTCTGGTTCCGATGCAGTCACCTTGTTTAATGTGCTTTGCCTCAATACAACTATATTTCATTCATGTATATTATTTCTTTCAGAAGTACTGTCAAACCACACATTAAATATTAACACATTTCTATTTGCTTTTTCTAAGTGGCAAATTCTATACATAAAAATTTTGATAAATATAGTCACTCAATTTTCTATGTATTCGTTCATCTTGTTAACTTTCCATCATTAATAAGTTGAGTTTAAATTTTTGGAATTTGTACGTGGCTCTTTTTCAAAATACAATTTACAAATACACAATTAAAATACAATGTTTTTAAATGTATTTTACATGTAAATTTGTAGATTGTGCTTTTGAGAAATTAACCCCATGTGTAAACAGCAAGTGTGTACTACTATTAGTAATTTACTATCAAACATCTAGGTATAATGTATCAAGATTATAAAGATCTCGTAGTAGAAAAAGATGATAAAATAGTTGTGGTGAAATTCAATAATCCTAAAAAGAAAAATTGTATCAATCTTAAAGGATACTGTGAAATTGCCAAAGTGTTACAAGAAGCAGGGAAAGATAATTCCATTACGTTGATTGTATTTACCGGTATTGGAGATATCTATACAGCCGGTAATGATTTATCACAATCGGCCGAGACAGCTGATATTGATGATTATATACGCGAGTCCAATACAATTTTTAAAAATATGGTACGTGCCTTTCTTGATTGCCCGAAGGTAATAGTATCTTTGGTAAATGGCCCATGCATAGGTATTGGTACTACTTTAGCTGGAATTTCAGATTTAGTATGGTGTTCAGAGACCGTAAGAACATTTTTTTCTTATATTTTTTTAGGAACTTATCTTTTATGTATTTTTTAAAGGCATATTTTTCTACACCATTCGTCAAGTTGGGTATAGTACCTGAAGCCGGATCTTCTTATTTATTTCCCCTACTTATGGGACGTTCTATGGCTACCGAAGTTTTATTGTTTGGTGAACGTCTTATGGCCCATGAAGCCTATAATTTCAATTTTGTTTCACGGATTTATAAAAAATGTGATTTAGATTCCGTGGTCTGGCCAAAATTACGCGAGTACGCCAAATTACCACCTCAATCACTAAATATTTCTAAAAGGCTTTTGCGCAGTGAAGAGAAGAAGGCTTTGTTGCAAGCTATTGATGTAGAATGTGATGAACTGTTAAAACGATTTAAGAGCGAGGAGTTCGCAAATGCTATAATGCAATTTGCAATGAGAAAGTCTAAATTGTAAAACCATTTAGAAGTGTTCATCAGTACTATTTTGTCTTCGGCTGTGCCGAATACTAGTGCACTTTATTGTTGTACATATACATATAAATATTTTTAAATAAACGAACATTTCACTTTGGAATAAGTATGTATAATGATTAGACAAACACAAATAAATCGCCTAATCGCCTGACAAAATCAGCGGTAGGCGGTTGGTGGTTGCTTCTCTGGTGTAAATAGGGTCTAACTAATAAAAGGCAACTATAATTTATTATGTGGCAAACTATAATGTAAATGAATAAACTATGATCCACTATTAAACAGCTATCTTATTCGACCCGTAAAAGCAACCTCGGCTGTATTAATCGAATCCAGTCGAAAATACCACCTCACAGAACCCATCCAGAAAACGAGATTTAGTCGTGATGAATATTAATATAATTTCCAAAGCGGAATCATAGGAAACTCTCGGTCCTATTGGCACAGCAGCAATGGAATTTCTCTCGATTCACCAGAAGTCCGGATGGTGTACGATTATCCCGATGCGAAAACCTGACAATCCATAAACTCGAGTATAGTTTTAGAAGCTCTATTATTGCCATCCCTTAAAGAAGTATATTCTGATCGCAACTCACTAATATAGCTTCAGGGAATACCATAGAATGTGGGTATGCTTTGAATGTGATAATCAGTTAGGTATTTAACTCCCTCGATCAGCAGCGACCATGTCAAACATCATTATACGCTCTGATTTGTCAAATATTTGACCATAAAAGCGTAACCACTATTAAATGTATATTAAACCTTACATGGCATATATAGAACAAAAGTTAAATAATATATCAATGAAAGTATATTGTCCTGCATGTTACGTAGAAAATTGTCTTACTAAGAGTATTTTTATTTAAAGGAAAATGTATTATGCCTTTAGTGGTTACGCTCTTTTGGTAAAAGGCAAAGCATTTGAAGCAGCCGACTAGTATTGATTAATGCATATGATAACAAAGAATGCAATAAGAAAAAAGTGGGAGGGTGTAAACTTCATTCCCACCCAAGGAAAAAGCAAGAACATCAAAATTGAAAATTATTCATTTTCATATTTTATTCGCCTTTAGTGTCGGGTTGAATAGATGATGTTTACAGTTGACACAAAATTAGTAGAAGACACAAATAATGTTAAAAACGTGCGTAGAGGCATAAAAAATGCATTCCATTCTGCTGGTTGTCTAATAAAATTTTAACTTTTACTGTATAAAAAGTTATCATATCCAAACAAATGTTCTTTCTCAATAGAAAGAATAAAGAAAATGAACTTAATCCTAAAACTGAAATTACTTAATAGTATTTTTTAATAATATCACGAATTGTGAGCACTTCGAATGTATGAAAATAATAAATACAGCCTAGCTACATGTAGAAGCCAGGATGTCGGCAAGACAACATACGCCAATAAGCCATTCTTATCCTCTCTATGTGGTGTTTTCATGTCAGTTTCCGATCCAAGATTACTCCTAAGTATTTAACCTTGGCGGTTAAGCTAATTGTATTATGTAGGAAACAAGGTTCCTTGAAGAAGGCGACATTGGTCTTCCTAATAAAAAGACAACACCCTTTATTGTGTCCAGTTGCATGCTATGTTTTGGGCTTTTTCAGCATAAGCGATTTGGATACGTTCCCCTTAATGTCAATACCGACCGCTAGTACATACTGTTTTTTTTTTATCAAAACTGTTTCGTTCAAAGCTGTTTCCGCTTATCTCCTTTTGACATATGCATGCTGTCCCAATTTAAGTCTGTAATTTGGAATCAAGCTTTCAACCATGTTGTGTACTATTTGCTCCATGGAGCAAATATCGAACATACTATTAAACAAATATACGCGGAAGAGCAAATTTTGTTAGTAACCTGTGCAAATGATCACAGCACTTCTGCTTTCAACGGACCGAGCAAACAAAAATAGTTAACATCGATATACATACATATGTATGTAAGTAGACGATGGAACATTGTATTTGGAAAAAGCTACATATGTATGTATAAATAGATTTTTAAATGAAATTTAGTTTGTTAAAGAATTGAACTTTTTCGTTTTATTACAAGAAGATATAAAACATTGTAAGAATAAATCCTAAAATTAATTAATTATTTATTAAACACATTTCCATTTTAGATTGGTTTGATAAATCAAAGTTCTCTTAATGGATGAAGGTATAAAACTAGAATTTTTTCTAAGCATTCGATACTATCGGTAGTTTTACATCGAACTTTTTATTGAACCAATCGAATGGGCTGTATATCGATAGTTTTGCAGCTATAGTGCAGGCCACGATTGAAAAATGTGTGTTTATTATTTTTCGGGGCTCCTAATTGTAGTAGGAGTTCCTTTCTAAATAAAGCTGCAAACCAACAATTGTTGCAACATAGTTAACATCACTGCTCCTTGACATCCCATTTACTCTTATCACATTCTGACAAAGTCTCAATAGCTATTTCACTCACTCTTATACGTTACCAATCAGTATTTGTCAGTTTTATTTTATTTCGCCGCACTTATAATTAAATGTCGGTCGCAACGTGAAATTTCCGCAGAATGCTCAAAAAATTAACTAAAATACAGTGCAAAACTTAAGAAGTTAATTAACAATTCTTTAAAATAATTAATTTTGTAATTACTATAATAATAATATTTTAAAAACCATAGGAAAGAATTAAGGTAAATTTCGCAACAATCAAACACGTAGTCGAAAAAAAAACGTTTTTAATACAGTAATTTTTACGTATTTTGTTAATTTTTATTAAAAGAACGACATAAAAATATAAAAATTGTGCATAATTATTTTGTAAAGTTGTTGAGTGTTTTTGTGTTCCAAGTTATTTAGCCGCGGAGTGAAAAAAAGTTGAAACAATTTCGCTGATATCATCACATTTGACAGAAAGTTTACCATTATAGCTTATTTGCTACAAATTCCTTTACGGTTGCTTTATTTGTTGCTTTCGAATTATTTTACGTCGTGTATGTAAAGCATGAATTCATCGAAGGAAATTAATTGAGGAACACGTTTAATATTTTCAACAAATGATATACTAACAGCTCATTTTGGAATAATCAGAAGTAAAATATTTGAGTAAACTAAAAATCTATTAAAAAAAGTACAGGTAGGTGTACAAGAATAAGAATTTAAATACATATGTACATGTATGTATGTACATATATATATTAAGCTATTAATTTTAACTTTTTATATAATTATTAGTGTTTCTTGAGTTTTTGCTTTTATTGTCCCCTGTTCTTCAGATAATCAAGTCTAAGAATGTGAGAGGTAGTTTCCATTAAAAAATGAGGTTATGAAATTAGAACCGGCCGGTTAATAGAAACGTATAATTTTTAATTTATATTAAATGTCATAAATTCTTTTATTTACCTACTCATGTAAACACATATTCGCATAAAGATGGCTAAACATGTTTGTGTTTATGCAAAATATCCACGTTCTTTTATTATGGGATAGGTATTACCATTTGTAAGTAATGTATTACCCCAAGTATATATATGGCCTAGGATTGTGATTAATAAAAATAAGTGATTAAAGATATATACCTATATCTAACAAATATATAAATAATTATAACTTGTTTTAGTTGTTAATTTCCATATTTGTTGGATTTTATGTTTGTTTTGTGGGTTTTATATTTTACGGCGAATTAATTTCTCCTGGGCAAATTGGTTGTTGCCGGCAGAGACCTGCGCTGACCGATGAATTTTGATAGCCGCATCCGCCAATACCTTTTCTACTGAAAAGTTGAATTAAAATTGGAACGACACACACTATAACAAGTGATCTTGACTAGCCATAAATCTGTTCTGCGAACGTACAGTTTGTTGTTCGCACAGGAATTTAGCTTTTCATAGTCTGTTCCCGTTCAAACAATGTTGTTCCAACAGTTGTTCGTACAACGCTGTTCTGCAATCACACAAACACAATGCACACAGGCAAAAAAAAAAATATGTATGGATTTATGCGCACGCCTGTAAACACGTACATAAACTTTGCTGAGAACAATGAAACACCTGAACAGGAATATTTAAATGTATTCTCCAAACAGAAGACCGCGAACAATTTTATTCTCGTTATTCTTCCGATGCTCTGTCCATGTGCGAACAGGTTTCTGGCTAGTTAAGACGTTATGTAAGGATAAGTAAGAAAAAAAAAACAAATTTTTAACAAAACTCGATTTTATTATTCAACATAGTTTCCTTCGCGGGCGATACAACGAGTATAGCGATTTTCCATCATTTCGATACCACTTTTATATTACGATTTCTCTTTCTCGTAAAAGAAGCCTCAGTTTTAGCGATTACTTCATCTTTGGACTTAATTATCTGTATTATTTGTCTCGAAGCAGAGTTTGGATAATATTTATCAAGCCATTGTTTCGTTTCCACTGTATTTTTTGTCATCAAAAAGCTATGCTTTATCAAAACATGAAATATTCTTTTTTTCATTTTATTTAATAAATTTAATAATGCTAGAAAATACTGGGAACTTTTTTACCAACCTCTATATTTTTTTCGGATTGTTATCGTGTTGAAACGTGTATAGAAGAGGCATGTTTCACTCTGCGTGCGAAATCACTTTCGTTTCCGGGTTTTTTTTTATATGAACCGATCTATTGCCCTTGACGCGTCACTAAGTAGAACAGTTTTCGATATCCGTGCGGTCCAATTCTGGTATGTTCTTACAAAATGCATTTTTTAATACTAGAAACATTAATTAACTACATAAGAAACACGTTTATGCTATCTTAAATTTTTTGGATGTGCCTTTTGGACAGTAGTATTTTTTTGGGGCTGGTCTGTAATTTTTTTTCTAACGTCTTTTATTTGTGCTCTTGTGCACATTTAAATTTAAAGATTTTACAACCTCACAAATGGAGCATATTTTCGTATCGACACAAGTGGAAAGTTTTCGTATTATGTCGACTTGTTATTCTTTAGCAAACTTGATCCGTTTTTCTCCCTGTTTTAAAACTTCAATTATATGAGATTTCAAAGTTTCGTAATATTTATCTCTAGTGATTCTTTTAACACCAACCAGTGTGAAGAAAGTTTAGGAATTCGGAAATTTTTGTTGATTGCAAAATGAGTCCATTTATTTTCTGCTACAATCGCTCACCAAAGTGGACAGAAATATGTGCAAAAATGGTATCGATATGCATAATTTTGGTCCTACTATGAATTTTCGTGGTTCTTTAGCTGGCTTAAGTTGAATTTTTTGTAAAGACTAATTTTCAATGGCCACCGTTGAAAACTCTACTGCGATGTGCTAAATCTGACAGCACTATCCTCTAAAGCAAGTTATATGGTTATATGAGCATTTTAAATTTGAAAAAAATTTTGTAATATTAACAGTTTTGTTTAGAATGGAACATGATAGTGCACGGAGTACAAAAATAGTTTTGTTTAGAATGGAACATGATAGTGCACGGAGTACAAACATACACTCCTTTGTGCTCCTCCTTTGTACATATGGTTGCCTTAATATAGAAAGATTGTCTTTCGATTTTACATTGCTCTACAGGAGAAGGAAAAAACTGAATAAAACCTAAAACATTTTCGATACAAAAAAAAAATCCAATTTTAGTCCAAAGGAAGTAATAATTTATTTAAGTGCTGGTTTCCTTTTTTTTCAATATCTTTTTAAGAGTTATTTTAGATACGGCCGTATTTTTGCAGTATTTCATAAATATTTTATTTTAAATTTTAGTAAACCAGTCGTTATTAACCTTCGATTTCTGTTGATTAAAATTAAATATTTTAGTTTTTAATATTCAAACCTGATTGTTTAATAAAAGGTCCAAATACCCGAAGAATAAGTCAGGGCTATTTCGTGCACGAAAACATTTTTGGTATAATTGGAATCCTGCGGCATCGCATTATTGAGTACTCGAACACGTCTAATATTATGACGCAATTTTTTCGAATTAAGGGAATTTTTTTAATTCGGTCAGACTTTCGGTCTTATTATTATGTTTATTAAGAAAGCCAAATTTTTCATTCAGATTGTAATTTTTATAGATTATGTACATGAAAAGTTAAATTAGTACGGCCGTTATTCAGTTCATTTTTATTAATTTTACTTAATAAAGCAATTTATATAATTTTTTGTCAAAAAACAAAAGTTGATATATTTTAAAGCAATAAAAAACTATTTAAAAATCCGAATACTCGGAAACATTTTTGTGCAACAGTACAAAAATTCGAAAACATATATTTGTTAAAAACTGCAAATGAATACGCTTTCTTACTAAAGGTTCAATAGCGTAAAATAATTTGTGTACTATTGTGTACTTTAAACCTAAAATGATATTTTTTAATGAATATGATATTTTTGAATGAACTAGTAGAATGGAGAGCATTAGAGAAATGTTCTCATATTTCATATTATTTGGTTTTTTTTCTTGGGTTATAACAAAATTTACACTAGTTTAACTTTTGTCATATTGTGGCGGAGATAATATTTATTTTAGACTTCTTGAAATGTTTTTGTAGTTATTTAGTAAATTTTAGAGTAAGTTCTAGTGGGCGCTTGCTTCTAAAAAGATCAATTAATGGCGTATAGTTTATTTAAACTTATTTCATAAAATATGTATTTTATTGTATCGTTTTGTAACAGAAATTAAAGTTGTGAAGAAAAACAATACGTTTAAAAGTCAAATAATTTTAGCCACAATACGGTGCGTGTGCGATAGTAAATTATGACGCAGCATACGCAACCAGTTCTTGCTGCACAACATCAACAACAGCAACATCAGCAGCAGCAACAAAATCAACAGCAGACTTCTAGCCCCCAACAACAAACTACAACATCACCAAATTCTAATATCAGCAATACCACGCAGTCTACAACTTCAAATCCTTCTACTAATAACAATCAAACACAAACTGTAGCTATACAACAACTAAATCCTAACAACAATAATAATAATAACACCAACAATAATAGTAGCTATCAATCGCAACAAACTGCGACTGTTGGCCAGATTTTTAATCCACAAGTACAACCTGCAAATGTATATGTACCAACACATGCTGTCACAGCTCATCACCCACACCATCACCAGCCGGGTGCCATGTATCCAGCAATGATGCCAGCAGCCATACCAAGTAATGTTTATGTCAACAATGTTACCGCAAATGTCAACTTGCACGGTTGGGCTCATACTGTGCCGCATGGCGCATGGGTACATCCAAGTGGTGCTCCACATTATATACATGGAGAATTGCCACCAGAACAGGTAAGTGAATGACAACTTTTAATTTGGTCTACATGTCACATGGTTGTATTTTGTCAAAATTATTTACATATATGATGAAGAACAATAATCTTATACCAATAATCAACTTGTTTCAACGATTTAAAATGCATAAAAGTTGTAATGCTTTTTTTTTATAGTTTCGATAAATTATTTAAAATTTTGCTATAAAACTACATATTTGAATTCTTGAATATGCTTGAAATTATCTGGACTATATTTTTTGAGCACATCACCAAAACCTTGATAAAAAGGTAACTTGATTTTAATCGATTTTCATGACCCCGTTGTTGGTTTGGAAAAACGATTTGCTTTTGAAATCGATAGATTTTTATTACATACCAGATGATTCATATGAAATAATTTGCATTTTCAGGGTGCTCCAGTCATTCAACCCATTGGTGCAATACCCGTCACATTGCCAACACCAAACGCCTTAACTGGGCCAGTAATGAATCCCAACACGAGCGCCATCAGTGGCGCTACACGAGGCTCTCGACGTGGCCGCGGACGTGGTGGCACCAGCGGCTCAAGACGCGCAGACTATAATATCCAGCGTCACTCGCAATCAGAAGGAAGTCCAGTACCTCAACAATCGGGACAAACTAATCAACAAGAAATGCAACATCAGCAGCAAGGACAACAACAAACTGATGCGCAACAAATGATGACTACAGTTCCGCTATCATATATGCCGCACTCACAATATGCTGCACACGCGTCACAATATCCGTATAGTTATCCAACTTTCCTTGCACCACCACAAATGATGCATCCAGGGCAAAGTGCTGCAGCGCAACAGGCCACCGGTACACCACTTTACTTTTCTGCTGTGCCAGTTTATAATAACCCAAACATGTACAATTATGGCTGCTATCCATATCCGCCCGTAATCAACCAGTCCGACTATCAATATGGGGAAGAAGTCGGCGTTGGCGATGAACGACAAACTGTAGGTGAGGGTGGTACCATGGTGTGGCACGCACAGTCTATATATTCTGATGAATATGGCATGAGTCCTGTTGACATGCATGCTGTATCCTCTGATGACATGAATCAAAATTCTTCTTCAATGGGTTCGGCTAATGAAACGCCAAGTATGTTGAGTCCGAACTATGCACCTATGTACGAACAAATGACCCACCAAATGGGCGTTATGCAAATCTATGATGATCCACAAATGGGTCCAATACAAGTAATACATTCACAATCCAGTGTGCCACAGGTTAGTATATCTAAAGAAAAGCAACATTAATTTTACGTAATTTTTGTCTTACAATAAGTGAATAACTTTTAGTCAGTCAGGGATAAGATCGCCTGTTATTTTTTACATTCTTTTTATTATGAATAATTCATGGTAAAAATATGAAAAAAAATAGAAAATTTGATAAAAATAAAAAAAAAAATTTAAAAATGAACTTGAGCATGAATATATCAATATTTCCTCACACTTTTTACTTGTTGCTACTCTATAGATGGAAGAAGATTTATCGGATTGTGGTGCGCAATCCTCGACAGCCATACAAATGATTCCACCCATACAGATGTTGCCAGCAACAGCACCACTTCCTATGACTCTAGCAACTGCTGACCAAATTATTCATCAGCAAATTCCTCACATTATACCAGTCACAGGTGGTCCTCTAATGCCAATTGATGGTTCACTTACGCCCAATACAACATCTCAGCATCAGATTCATCAACATGGGGGTAAGTTTTTATATTTATTGCTATATAAATGATTATAAAAAATACTTGACAAATTGCATTTTCTACCTCATGTGCTGTGTGTTGTCAAGTTTATTCGTTTTTTGTAATTCCTTCTATTATATACCATATTATATTGTAATGGATATTCTGAAAATAATTACTTTACGACATACATTTTTCACAGATAAATTTAAAATTTTATTAAATTTTGAAATCGTTTAATTTATCGACTTTGTTTTATCTAGAAATTGAAAATAATGGTGTTTATTTGAATAATCTCATTTCTATTTACATTAGTCGGAAAAAGTGAAAGAGCACAGTAATTTACTGTTATTTGCATAAAAGAAGAATAATTTTCAATGACAATTTAAAGAAGTTAAGATATATAATTAAAAAGACAAAAAAATTTTTCACTAATATGAGGGTGTTGTGTTGAATTTGAGGCCATTCTGACTATAGTGCGCGATGTTTACTTAGCCACATATTAAAAATGGTGTACAACTTAAGTATTTGATACGGATATATACAAATTTGGTTTGTAAGTAAATTTATTTTTTTTAATATTAGTATTTTTTACAAACAATATCTAAATCATAAAGGTGCCCAAATATGAAGGAAAATATGTTAATTTTTGATGCGAATATTACTTATCTGTAGTCGTTTATTATTAATTCTTCTGATAAGTTCTGAATCTGAGTTGGGATAAATCATTACTTTTTGTTTAAGCTAAGTCTTTTTAATATTTTTTTTTTATATGAAAAGATAATCCGGTTCAGAATTCTTCTAAATTCGTATATGATTTAATACTGGAATCACTGTTCTATTGCACTAAAGTCTACTTATTAAAGTGTTTTTAAAACTGCTTACTTTTTCACACGTTCCACAGCGAAACAGCTGGTATTAAATTACACTCAGTATTCTTACAATTCAGTTCTTTTTTTATTTGAAATAAATAGTATTTATAATACTTTCTAAAATTTATAATTTTTAATAGTTTTCGCCATACTCTGAATAAAATTTATAATTATTATTTATTCTTTACACAATTTATAACTTTTTTTTAAATAAATATACATTTGTTTCATCTTTAATATCAATTGGCATGGAATTATATAGCTTCAGTCCTTTATAAAATAGCGATCTTTGCATATTTGCTGTTTGTGTCCTCTGTATTCTGAAATCGTTAGCATTCCTTAGGTTGTATGGTTGAACATTTCCTACATAGTTTATATGTTCGGTTAGGTACTCGGGTGCATCTCCTTTCTTCATTTTCTGAATAAAGTTTGTAGTATTTATTTCCAGTCTTTGTTTTATATTTAACCATTTTAACATATCTAACGCATGGCTTTATTGTGTAGTTTTTGTAGTCTTATTATTTGTTGGTCTAAGCAACACGTATATAAAATAGTTGATCCATATTCGAAATGTGATTTAATAATTGTATTGTATATATTAATTGCTGTTATTATGGACATCTTGTTTCTTATACGTTTAAAAAAACGTATCTTTTTTTTCAGTTTTTCTACATATGTATATATTCCATATGGTCAGTGAATTTTAATTCTTTATCTATAATGAAACCCAAATATTTCAAGTTATTTACTTTTTCTTTTGCAATGTTGTTTATTTTATAAGTTATATCACCTATTTTGGATTCATGCGTAACTGAATAAGGAAACGCAATCAAAATGCAGAATGGGGGTGAATGTATAATTTTACCGTTGTTGCTACGATTATAAAACTTGAATTTTTCTTTGTCATGTTTTTGAAACAAATTAAAAAATATAAAAGTTTTCTGTTTATTCCAATAAGATTGTTTTTATTTTCTAAATTTCTTGAATAAACTAGAGTGGAATATTAGCAAATTAGATTAAGCAAATTTAAACACAGTTCTTATGACGTGATTTGTGCTACATGCGCAGAAAATTTAAATTTAAGGCTAGGGATGGTGTAACATTGTATTTCCGTCCTTCTTGAGTCATATTATAGACAGTTCTACTAACGAGGAACACTCGAACCAACATGAATTCTTTTCTGATAAACAAAACTATATCCAGATCTTTTTAAATACCTTAAAGTAACATTATTAAAAAATATACGAACAAACAGTAGGATCTGCAAACTAACGGAAACTTTCATCAGCAAAAATAAATTATTTCTTGTAGATTATTAATATGTAATAAAAATAACCCGCTCTTGGATAGAATTTTCTTTCTAGTATCGATGGCACACTTATATACAACATTGTGTAAATCCAAGATTTTGAGAAAAAATATAAGACTCATTTTCATATAAATAAATAATTCCGAAGGTTTATAGAAAGAGCACTATAGTTCGTTTCCATTTATGTGATTTCGTCCGAAACACTTGATTTGATACTTGATTTCCCATACATTTTTCATATAAGCGAATCACATCAAACGACTTGATTTGCCCCAAAACATGTCTAAATTTATCTGTACAACACTGTGTTGCTTGTATGATTACAAATGACCAGCGTTGCATCGTTTAATATTGAATAATAAATTCGAACAATTTTATATTTTCTTTTGGTAAAAATATAAAAGTAATTGCGCTGATTTTGTTTTCGAAGAAAAAGAGAAAAAGTATAAGTAGAAAAACAAAACAACTTAAAAAAGAAAATTATATTGTAGCATTTAAAAGATAATTATGGAAGTTAATCATCATATTATAATTATATACACAATTGTTCAACAGTTTTCATTCAGCAAATATTACATTTTTGTTGAAAACAAAATTTTGTTTACTAGATATTGAAGGAAGACAAAACAACGTAAACTTCAAATTGAATTAAAAACACTTCGAACTTGCTCAAATCAACTCGTTTTGAACATAATGGAAACGTACGTACTATTATTATATTTCTATAAAACGAAAAACCATTAAATTGTTTTTTAATGATATAGAATCAAGAATTTTAAGGTGTGCATTTTCCTTCTAAAGGATATTTTCACCAAACAGTCTTATAACATTGACTCATAAACTATTGAAGCAGAGACTTTAATTAAATTTTATTTCTATCTTCTTCAAGTAGTACAAAAACAAATGGTTTAGAAGACAGTTTCAATATAAAGAATATGAAAAATCCCATCACATTTTATTAAACGCAATTTATTAAGGAAATTATTCTTAATATTTTTGTCATCAGTCTAAAAGTTGGGTTAATGATTTCAAAATGATACGTCAGACTGATGAAATTCCGTTTCGATTGAAATTTTTACGATTGTGTGTAATCTGCATTACGAGCGCAGCTTAGTTTTTGTAAATTGTTAATTTAGTGGCGAAAAGTCTTTCGATTTTGGTTTGTTTAGCTTTAACAAGTGTGTTAAATTCAAAAAAATTAAAGTATAAAATATAAGGTTATATTAATGATCCTAAATAATTGTTTTCACACATTTTGTTTACTTTTTCAACTTATATTCGAAAAATAAAAACATGTCTTATCTGACAAAAAAAACTTGACAAAGAGTGTAGCAGAAACGTAATCTGCCGAAAATTCTAAAAAACCATAGTTCTGAAATCCAAACGGTTTTGCACGTGAAAATTTTTATTAATTTTGAATAAATTTTTTATCTTTTTGTTCTTGGTTTTGTGAGCATTAGTTAGTTTGCTTTCAGTAATTATTCTTATAAATTATTTTCATGGATTGCAAACATGCTTTGCAATAGCGTTTTTTTATTGATTTGTGCGTAGTTTCAAGCAACAAGCGTGTTTAAAATTTGTGCTATATAACATCAGTGCCTCTTAAAGTTGAAATAAAATTTTCAAATATGGATTCATTGGAAATGTCTATTGTATTTTTGTATTATTAACTATTTAAATATAAATTACGCTGTCGTAGGCTGTAACCGATTTTCAACCAATTTCTTTGTACTAGCAGAATTCATTATGAAAGTTCATGTGCTAATGTATTTCAATGAGCAGTACTATAACTCCGGGATATATGGTAATGCACTTTTA
This sequence comes from Phania funesta, assembly GCA_963932375.1. NCBI lineage: Eukaryota > Metazoa > Arthropoda > Insecta > Diptera > Tachinidae > Phania > Phania funesta. The sequence goes on along the minus strand of OZ010656.1, from coordinate 65,262,527 downwards.
TGCAAGTTCATACGGTCAACTCAGTGACAGAGAGATTGTAAATAATGTTGTGCGTATTTTGTTCACCCAGAAAATGTTTTATTGACAATGCTTTTTGATGACGGAAAAGCCGTTCGTTACATTTTCGTAGCAACCTTTGGGATTTGATAACACTTAGACCTTACCAAAAATAAATAATTTAATAAATATTGATTATGGTAGCATATTGTCTGAGCCGCCAGTTACTGCACACATCACCTACGAGCCAATGTTGGGGTTAAACAGAATTTGAAGACCCACCATTACCTGATCCAGAAACTCTTACATTTTTGTTAAAAACAATTTTAATATTTAATATGTTTAATAAACATTTTTCGTTTGTTATAATAAAAACGTTTTTATCAATCAAAATTTGACATGCAAAATCGAGGGCTCCATTTTCAATTTAGAAACATGGTTTCTTAGGAAATTTTCTTAGAATTTTCCGTAGATTACGTTTCCGATATAATGTACATATGTATGTGCTATACATTTTCAAGAATTTGTATATAAGTATATCAAAAATAGCATTTATGGTCTGACATCCCATAAAATTTACGAAGAAATAATTTCTTTTTTCGTTGTAAAAAAAATTCACACATCAACAGCAATGAAGTTTTAAAATTGTTTTTTTGTATTTTAATGTCTATAAAAAATATACATATATATGATAATATTTGTATAAGATTGCGCAACCTTTGCCGTGCCAAAATTTTGGTTGTTGCGCTAATGTGACTGTCCAGTCGCCAGTTTACAAGAAAACAAAAAATACAAATTAAACAAATAATATATTGTAATATCATATCTCTTATTTAAATTAGGTTTACAAGCCGGCCGCGACCATCAACGTTGGCCTGTATAACTGGCCCCTTTGTTTAAAAATATAATTTAATAGCGAAAAAAATACATTCGCTTTTATTTGTTTATAAGATCTCTTAGCGATTATATTCATCAATGCGTGCGACTTAGAATCGCCAAATTTGTTTGCGATTGCAAACTGCAGCACACATGTTTCACGCCATCTAATTATAATCGCCAATTTCTTGCGAAATACTGAGTACATGGGCGTTAGTTTAAATACATTTATTTTTGTTTCTCAATCAGAAATTGGTAAATGTAAAACCTAAACAAAAATCTCCAATTCTTTACATCAAGCTATTCATCTAATCATTCAAAAAATTAAAAATGAAATCATAATCATTTGTTAGAACACAGGCATAATTATCTGAGTTTTTCCTATTTATAAAAATCAAAAGTTTATTGTGTTCTAGAAAACAATAACTTATGTGGTCATTTATTATTCTAATCTTAATCTTTTGTTTTCCAGTAAACAACAAGAACAAAATATAATAATATTGCATACAATCTTAGTTATTTGCAAATATTGCCCTATATGTACAAATCCAACCCAACAATATCAATCATTTTAAGTATGTAATACTTATTTTTTTAGACTTGTATGACGATTTTCATGCTTTTTTTGTTCAGCTCCAATAGTTTATTTAATTATAATTGTTTTTTTATATAAAATACAAGTACATATAATATTGAATTTCGTTAAAATTATTGTTGCATAGCACGAAATTTATCAAATGTTCATATAGGGTTATCCATTTTGCGGTATCAAAAGTAAAATTAAATAAAATGCACATAAAACTATGATTTAGATGAAACTTTTATTTCATTATAATACTTGGACCCTACCATTACGTACGAAATACAATGTTATGTATTTCTAGATTAGTTGCAGCAGCCGTACCTTTTGAGGTAGTTTTCGACCACTTTTCACACATTTCGGATTGTATCTAGGCGAATGTTGGCTTTCAAATGCTTCAACGTTAGGGAATTACCGGCGTAGACACGGTCTTTGACGTAGCCCCACACAACAAGTCTAACGGCGTCAAATCGCATGATCTTGGTCGCCAAAAAGTGAAATTACGCGTTATGGAAACTTCCCATGCTATAAAGTCAAAATCGGTCGTGTTGTATGGCTCGTGGCACCGTCTTGAGAAAACCACATATCGTCCAGTTCATCTGCAATTGCAGGCTAAAAACATTCGGTTATCATAAGGCCATAGCGCTTTGAATTGACGGTAACAGTTCTTCCAGCGTTATTTTCTAAAAAATACAACCCAATGACTCCTTCCGAACATAATGCGCACCCAACAGTCAATTTTTCCGGATGCAATGGATTTTCCACAATCGCTTCTGTGTTTTCCGAGCCCCATATGCGACAATTTGGCTTGTTGGCGTAACCAATGAGTGAGAAATAGCTTCATCGCTGAGGAAAATTTTGTTTGAAAAATCAGTGAGTTGGACCTAATATAATGAGTTGGACCTAATATAATGAGCCGAAAGATAGTTGAGAACGTAGTGGAATTGACAAATTCGGATTATCCGCCATACTTTCACTAAGAGAAGCGATGTTTTCGACAGTGCGCACATTGTGAAGATGCACAAGTCTGACCACATCTGTAACGCCTCAAGTTTCTTCAAATTTGTTTATAATCTTGCCAATTCTTTGCATACTAAGCCCAGTATGACGACCATAATCACCCCGTAATGCTCGAAAAGTGGTCACGTTTGAAGCACCACTTTTGTAGTAAGTTTTTGTTACGCTTTCTTCGGATGTTAAACGATCCATATTCGTAAATGACAAACCTTTTACAAAATAATTGACACTAAATGACAGAAATTTAACAGCTGACATCCTTGCCAGACCAGCGGTTTTGAAACCACTTAATGTACAAACCGTTATTTACATGTAGTATCTGCGGTGACAAATGGGACAATTAATGATATTTACTAAATCTAAGAGGTGAGAAAGGGAAATTTCCCCTCCAAAGCCATTCAAAATTAACATTTTTCCGTACAAAAAATCTGTACTAAATTAAAACACAAAGAACCTAAAGTTTAACCATTTGGGAAAGGAGACGTAAAAAGTTTTTTTATTTTACTTTATTGAATAGTTCTAATAGAAATCTACAATAGCAATTCAAATCTTTGCTTTATATTTTTATTTATTAACTATTACTAATGTAATAACTAATTTATTTCATTCAAATCTTAATATACTATCTATAATTGTATTAGAAAAGCCGTCTCGCCAGGCTGAAAGTGTCTATTATTTCTTAGTCTCTGGTGCCCATCAAATCGCAATAAATCCGGTATAAGGGAGTTGTGACGGATCACTAATTTTCTTACTTTTCACGAGAATTTTATTATTATAAGCCGTAAAATCCTAGACTGTTTTCTTTGTAACTTCTGGATGTTTGATGCGTCAGACGTACCCCAGTAACAGGGTGCTACAAGTCCATATTAGAGAACGACAACGATACCTTAAATATATGAGTACTGTAAGTACTCACCTGTAATTACCAGTAACTCTGCATACATACATTATCCTATTCTTTATCATAATTGCGTATATTTAAGTATACGCATCTGCTTTCGCACTTGTATATAACCATACTTATTCCTATGTATACGCTTATATGCGCACGTATACCTTATTTCGATGACTTACAACCATTTTTTTGTGTAGTGTTGCCAGGAAACTACGTAGATGTAGATGAAAACAGTAAAAGGAAAAGTTTATTCTTATTATTTATTAAATAAGTATGAGTACAAAATATATGTTTGATTTTTTTCTTATTCACTAATTAAAAACAAAGGGGTTTAAATCTTTCCAAAATCTGTTTTGCTGGCATTCTCTTAAAACTTTTGCTATAATTTTATATTTTTCTGAGTTATTAAATTAGTATTCAGATTCAAACACGTTTTACTTAGGTCTTAACAATCAAATAAATTATTAGTTAGAAATTTGTTGTAAATATTTGTAATTATTTGCACGATAATTTAGCGTTTTTATACTTTTAAATTCTGGTAATTCTGTTCATATTTTATTATACGCATAGCACAAACAGAACTGTAACGGATATCTAGAGTTATTTGATGGGTGTTCATGAGTATACTCATACATGTTTGTACTCCTATGGGCTATATATTCGCATACATCTTGGTTTATACTCATGCTAGTTGACAACCATAGTTATTTGTGCGCATAGTCATTGGTATGCATAAGTATGTATCTGCTAGTACATATACCTGTTGATATTTATGCTCGTTGTGATATGGTTAAGTTATAAGTATGCAAAATGTGACTCTTTGTCGTTCTCTGGTCCATATTGGTTTTATAATAGATTTGTATAAAATAACTTTGTATTCCAATGTCAGGGTTGAGTTAGAACGCGTTAACCAGTGCAGTTGATTTGTTCGCACTTTTATGATCGGTATTTTTGCCTCGATATGCCGAAACCATCTTAGGCGTCGTTTTAGGTGAATAGCCAAGTATTTAACGTGGTCTTCCACTGGAATAGTGGTACTTGTTACTGTTGTTGGTGGCCAACTCTACCTTCTGAGGGAAAACGTTACATGGGCGCGTTTCACAATTTTCCTTTATTCTTCACTTTTTGGCCAGTTTTCCATTAGATGAATATGCGACTGCAGTTATAATCTTCGGATCTTGATTAACACTTACAAGGGCAGTGGCGTCTGCAAACGTTGACGCATATATATATTTGAGCTTGTTGGGATATTCGCTGTATAGATGATATATAATAGCAACCCTAGTACACTATGTTAAGGGATTCCGGCAAATATATTCCCTGTTTTCGAAAACTGATTATATTATCTTACTTTCAACGTTCTATCTGTCAAAAAGCTCTTAAGAAGCTTGTGGGAGTTTTCTAAAGGTATTCATGCCAGACTTTATCAAATGCTTGGGAAATGGGTATAGGTAAATCTGAACAGTATTGCTCAAACGGATAACGGTACCGATTCTATGGAAAAAAACTGATGATCTGGGATAATATTTTGCTCTTTACAATACGGATTTAAACACGAAACATATACTTTTCTAGGAACTTATTCATGTAAAATGTTGATTGAGATGCCGACAGATTTAGCCACCTCCGATCAATATCATTCGTCCAATATCATTCCATTTATTTTGTCAGATATTCTAGCGTGACAACCTCTATTAGGCCAACCTCTTTTAACCATTGAAATTGATGGTGTAGAGTCCCCGTACTATTTATAAAGGCTTTATTTGGCTTCGGTAAAAAATAATCTTAAATCCGCGCATGGAATAAAGTTTTTGCCATTTACGTAAAAAGTAACGAGGTTCTCTATCAAAAACAAACTAATAGACGTAGCTTGCTTAAAATTCGTCAGTAGTCCAGTAATAGATAGCAGTTAACGGGACCAGTGCTGCATTTAAAGTTACTGTGCTTTAAATACAAAAAGTCACGGAATTATCAAACTGCCCTCGTATAAAAATTTTGAATAAAGTTTTGCATTAAAATAGAAACACATAATTTTATATTAAATATAAATATAAAAAGCTACTGGTATCCCGAGCAGACGTTGTGTTACCAGTTTTCCGGATCATGTTAGATATTTAATGCGTTTGACAGACCCACACAAAATATATCAAAATCAATTCGGACGTTTTGGAGGTAGACCACTTTTTTTTAGAACCCGATCGCAAGACCACCTTCTGGGTCGAATTGCAAATCTAACCAATCCAAGGACCTTCTTAAACATATATATATATTTTTTTTTATCAAAATCGGTTCAGTCGTTTGGAAGGAGTTTTATCATATACACACGTACAGGACAATTATATATAATATACACATACATATGTACTTACATATATAAAGATAGAGAAATTTTGTTTATATAATTGAAAAATTCCCAAAATTTGTTACAAAAAAAAAAACCATCTATTAGAAGACTCAATACTAATAAAAAAATATGACAATCACATTTTAACGTCAAATCTTTAAATCAGAAAGGACTCAGAATTGCCCATGGTGCTTTGCACATGTACCTAATATGATGTACGCGGAACTGTTTAAACCAAAACAGCTTTAATACCATTTGATCCCACATGGCTTCTTCCACCATTATCTTGTTCTAAGGTTAAAGTTGCCGCTTCGAGGGAAACGCTTTGAGACAAAGCGATAAAAGCGTCTTTCGAAGATTGAATAAAGAGTTTGAACATTTATTCCAGAAGGTTATTTTACTTAAAATACCTAACTTTTTATTCTTTTAAAACAAATTAAAAATTAAATGCACAGCATCATAAGGATTAAAATTTTTTTTATCAAATTCTTGGAGATTGCTGCATACGCTGCAAGTTATAAAATGAATTTATACATGTGATTCACATTTAGAAAAAATCGCAACAATGGGCGGAAGCTGTTTTACGTCACTGTACAAGTTTATTCTCTTTGTGGAAAAAAGTCTTTGTTAGTAGACACAGAAGAAACAATAGGAATTTATTTATTAAATGTCAACGGCTTCGATATGATAAAGGAATATGTATATTTTTTTTCTTTGCGCGAGCAAAGAATGGTATGGATAACGAAAATTACTGTTCAAAAATAATGTTTAACATAGATAAGCGACAATTGACGTTTTCCATTTTTAAGCACAAATAAGAAACGAAACAAAAAACTAAAAAAATATAACAATTTTATCTTTTTATGTTTAATACAATGTACAATATGGCAGTTCTAGTTGCTATTTCTAAATAGAGTTTCACTTTCTTCTTAGACTTGAATTTCCGACAGGTTCATTTAATATAGTACATACATATATATTTGAAATGAATTCTCGTCATTCTTTGTCAAGTTTGGTTTTGAGACTTCCCGGTTTTAGCTATTTGAAATCTTAAGTTCATTTTTCGTTCCGAACGAAAGATGAGACAGAGCCGAAATCGAAGCGGATTACGGAAATTCGTTCAAATATCAATATTTTTATAAATTCCTGCATAGCTTTGATTCCTGCTTTTTTTCCTTTCTTATCTTTCTAACCTTAATAAGAAATGTTTGAATTTAACTGCACAAAGTTATGTAGTGCACTTTTTTGGTGGGCGAGAAATAATGATGTTTGCAACTGATACTAACTAGTATGAGAGAAGGAATATTTAACCAGGTCGTAAAGAATCAAAAAATCTGATCATTTGCTCACTATTAATTAATAGATAATTTAATATTATTCACCCCTATCATGAATATTGTTTCTTTCCGATATATTTTCCCTTTCCCTAAAGTTCTAATCGTGAATAAATTCTTTCACTTTTCCTTCTGATTTGTTGAATTTAGTTTCGAAGAGGAACTGTATACATCAGGTTAATATTCTAATTAATATACTAAAGTTTGTAATAAATTATTTTAGGTTAAGATCAGTACTAAAGTACAGAGTGACAATTTCCCGTAGAACTTTTGGGCTTTAATGTTACCGTCTTGTTCTGACGATACGTTATCTACATGACACAAAAAACTTTCTTCTAAGGCTTGATAAGATCTTGCTTGCTACCACTATCTGATATACACCTAGATGATTTTTTAATAGTCGGCAGAGAAATCCAAAATATATAGAAACGTAAATTTATTTACCATTTAATGTTGGTAAATCTCATAAAAACATGAAAATTAAAGGAATAATTTTTTGATTGAATTGGGCCACTTACAATGTATTGGCTAACTCTAATGGGTAAGATGCGCCTTGCTAACCGTCACGAACAATTTGATGTTGTCTAGTTTCCTCCTTTTTTAATTAAATCATAGTTATTTTATTTATTAATTTTTAAACTTTAAGTGAAAATATTGCAAAGTTTAATTTTCTTATTTACATTCAATGTGCACTGATAGCTTACTTTATTTCGAACAGCTATTCATTGACGGGAATGCAAATTCCAAGAGAAATTTATAATATAAATTTTCACTTTGAGAGGGATGAAAATTTCATGAGATAGTAATAAATTTCAACTCTTATTTACGATAGGGGTGGTTGTAAAATAGTTTGAATCACATCGAAGGCTCAAACGGTATCTATTCAGTCTTGGTCAGCAATGTGTGGCTTCTAAGGTGTTTTAAAGTCGACGTCATGTTGAAGCAAGTATGGTGTTTTTCAACACATTCTTAGACAAGTCCTTAAACAAAAATTTTCCCGAGTTGTTTCTAAAAATTAATAAAAAACTTTAATTAATAACAAGTGCTAAACAATTTGAAACAAGAATTGCAAAACTAGAAATCGTGAAATATGAAATTTTAGAGGTAATATAAACTTTAGAGTTCCTGAAAAGGGCTCAAAACGAAGTCCCAAAACTAATGATTAACTTGAATTGTTAACACAAATACAAAGTATAAAACTGGTCAGGTTAGTAAATATTTACTTAGGCAGTTACAATCTTATTATTCATACAATTTAATTTCCCTTTTGAACTGTTAAAGAGTCAGTCTTAGGTAAATTGTTCATTGAATAATCTTAACCAACAGTGCAAAAATGGGTGAGCTCTAATGCTGAAGATAATGCAAGAAATTTTCATAAATTTTTGAACTTTGGAATTGATTTAAAAAAAAGAAACGTAAAATAACGAGTGTTTTGTAATTAAACAATAAATAGTACATTTGATCACCTTTTTTTATATACAGTTTATCTGCCTTTGCCTGCCTCTTACGGTGATTTCTTTGGTTTTAGATTCATCGTAATCATAACATTTTTGTAAGTGTTATAGCATTTTTACTATAAAGGACGCATGTCAGAACCTAGATTTTACTTCTTGATTTGATATTCCGGAAGGGTGGTTTGATGTAGATTTTTGGAACAAATTTCCGTCATCCCTTGTCAAGTTTGGTTTGGAGACAAATTGGTTTCGGCTATGTGCGTAATTCGTATCGAAAATCGACAGCCTTGCTGAGATTACTTTGAAAATTGGGGGGCTACTGTTCCTGGTCATATTTTTTTAAAAACCAGTATTTTTCCTAATTAAATCAATTTATGCTAGTGTACCACATTTCAAAACCCCATGACAACTCCTTTTATTTTTGTCCCATCGTTATATGGCATCAAAGCATTGTGCGATGGTTGGCAAAAGTCAAGCTTAAACAATTATACTCGTATTAACATTTATGTTGTGTAAGTGAATAAAAAGTGAACGCCTTACATCAGGTGCCAGCTGAAAAGTACTTGCGCGTGAATATTGATCGTAGTCTTCATCTCGAGCTCTATTTTGCAAAAACGAGATTAACTGTTTTTTGTTTAAGCAAAACAAAAAAACAGTTTCTTAGTAAACTGTACTGTTTATGTACTTGCTGTCCGGCAAATTGAAAATGTCCCACATTTACCCTCATACCTTTCCTTGGAAGCCTAGAAGCTTTGCACATCATCACTAGAATTTTCAAGAGAACCAGACATAAGAAGCACTTTGTCAAACAAATTGAATATAAGATTGAGACAATTGTAAGAAAATACCTAGGGGAGGATGTTAATTTCCTGCTGACATTGAAGTAATTGGCGAACTGCTATTTACCTTCACCTTAAAGATGATTTTGACGCCAACTAGAAGTTAAAACGACTGCGAAATGACGTCGACATCGATTTCATAGCGGTGATGTGTTTTAATGTTGGAAATATTGGATTTTGTTTTTAAGTGCTCCGCAGTGTATGTGTAAATTTGACAAATCGAGTTAACCTTCCTTAGCAACGATATGCAATAGATTGCATCATTTTTATTTTTAATAAAAACTACATTCCATAAAGTGTTTATAAAAAGAGTATCATTCCTCCTTCTGTCTACATAAAAATGAAATTCATCAAAACAAACTTTGACCTAGACACTGCACTATTTTGTTCTAAAGTTAATTAATTATTCACTGTAATGCGTCAATTTATATTATAACTTCGTGTTCGTATTTTCGATATAATTTGATTTATTCTATGTTCGTATGTTTTTATTGTTACATACATATTTTCATAGTGAATATTCGTTTTATCAATTACATAAAAAACTGTTGCAGTCTGTTGCATCTGAAAAAAATTGCAAACAAGTTACTCCGATTTTGTTTGTTGCGTTTATAGAATTTCACCTTTAACTAATTAGTTGGTCTAGATAGTCGTTCATTTAAATTAATTTAATTTTGATAATTTCATTCTTTTATATTTGAATAGATGTGTGCTTAATCTTCTAATCTCAACTGAGAGTAAGCACACTGTCATCAATGTTGCCGTCAGATGAAAAGGTAAAAAGTGCTAAATCCCAAAAAATGCTGTTTTTTTATAACGTTTTTGTTTTTATCAATATAATAAATTCAGGGGGGTTATTGTGTATTTCGATTCAAAGAAAACACAATGTATGAAACACATAAATTCCGCCGCCGCAGTTTCGCAAGATGTAACGGATGCGAAAGTTTGAATTTTCCAAGATTGTCGCATAGATCCGGATAAAGTTTAGTAATTTCCTGGTTATGTTGACTTTGTGTGCATCGATTAAAGGGCATAGACTTGCAGCTTCAGAGCTTCTGAGTGGCCAATTCACATCACCTCTCTAAGAATGTTGGGAATAAACATTATTTTTTTTTTGGCCCAAATCCCCATGCAAAATTTGCCAAGTTTAAGTTTTCGAAAGTCCGAGTTCTTGTACACTGAGGAATTAACTGGCTCTCATTTTTTTAAATAAAGTTGTATTTATTTTTTTACTTTTTTAATTACGTTCTGCTCAATCATGCAACTTGCCACGGCGATTTCGCATCAACAGATTAAACAGACGCTGTTATATCATATATTGCGGCCTTAAATTGCTATCATCCCTTTGGTATTTAAAATATATGAAGAATAATAAAATTTTTTATCACACAACTGATAAACTACAATAGCAGGAGTTTTCAACTTCGTACGAATTACTTTATTATGAGTCTGCATAGGCCAGCTGATTATGAATGCAATCGGAACAGTGGGTGTGGCGAATTAAATACTACCGTCGTATTTTTGTACAAATATAATAATGAGAGTTTCTGAAGTTTTCTGTCGGTACTTTTACTATCAATGAACATGACAGCAAAGTAAAAAATAATTAGAATTGCAACAGCAGGCGTGACACCTTTAAATTATTTATTTCCTTGCTATGGGGCTAAAGAAGGTGTGGCCGTTAAAAAAATTCCAAAGTAAACTAAATTCCTAAAGCGAATTGAATCAATATTATTTATGACAATATTACAAAAAATGTTCAGTCATAGGCTATAAATCGCGAACCCCTGCTGGGTTATACATGATATTATATATCAACGAACACATATGTAGTTCGAATTTGTTGCCTCGTCTACTGTTCCTGTCAACTACGGAAAACATAAAATAAGTCTTTAATAAAGCACGTTTGCTTTGATCCAATTTTGTCTAGAATGAAGATTTAAAATCAAATGAAATATGTGTCTTTCCTATTCGAATTAATCTTTTGAAATGTTCATAAATTTTTCATTTTATATTTAATATATTGGATGATATGAATGTAACTGCAGTTCTAATGAAAAAAAAAACATTAATTAAGAGATTTAAAAAAATTTTAATTAAAGTTTGAAGCACCTTAAGCAAACAAAGTTCTTCTATTTAAATTAAAATCTTACAAAACGGTAACTCATCTTCGACAACGGTAACTCATGTGCAGAAGAGAGTTGGTGTGTGATATACACACAGAGAAAATCATAGTTGCGGTATAGTCACAACCAAGAAGGACAAAATTACAATTTGCTTGTAGATATTTTGAACGAATTGCCGTCATCCATTTTACTTATTAAAAAAATTAAATAAATTGTTTGTTTTGTCTTCTCTGTTATTCAAAAAAAAAATCGAAATTAATAATTCAATGAAAAAGGAGTTCTTAATTTCATGCGTCTTGTCCCACCCGTCCTCAGCTACAAGATGAGTTTTTATTAAAATTTTAGCAAACTTTTCCGTTATTGATTTAAATAACTAATAAATACAATTCTAGAAACATATTCGTATAAAGAGTTATTGAGCAAAAGATTGATTTTCAAATTATACGTATTAACTCAGGCAAGTGCTTTCATTTGATGTCTCACCCGCCCTTCTTTTAAATATAAATAATTATAATCGCAAAAATTATGTTTTATCAATTCTATACGATATGATAATCTAGAATAGTATATAGTTACGTGGTTAAATTTTACGTAAAATTTAGGTTAGACTGTGTACTACCCGCCCTAATGGATTTGTTCATATGTAGGTCAACTGCTTCAATGCTAACATTCTATAAAAAATCAACAAAACTCGTTTTTTTTCTAAATATTTCTTTTTATTTTAATTGTTAGTTTTTTTTCTTTTTCAAGATATTTAATGAAAAGGGCGCCCTTTAAGAGCATTAGCATTTAGTTTTGTGGGCTAATTTGACATTTTTTATTTGTATTATTTTTTTTTACTAAATATTAAAAAATATATAATTAATAACATATAAAAGTGTTAAGTAAATAACCAAAAAAATTATTACAATAAACGTAATTTTATATAAAAGAACATATAAAATAATAAGTGTTAATTAAATTTAGGCAAAGTGTCTTAAGTTAAAATTTGTTATTCCTATATATTTTTATAACATTTCTTCTTAATTTCGTCACAATTGATTAGTTTTAATATAATAATATTTTTTTTACTAACCAAGGTACAATATTTCGGCTCAATAAGTTCCAATTTAGTTAATTTGTATTTTTTTTAAATATTTTTTTTATATTAATTTGGTTGAGAGTTTTTTTGTTTGTTAAATATTTATATATTCCTTAAAATAGTTTCTTAAAATATGGACACAATTTTATTTTAATATTATCTCATGTTTTATTTTGTTATTGTTTTGTTTAAGTTTATAAACACCACCAGGTCTAGGTAAACTTTTAACACAAAGTTCTATATGTTTAATGTTTTGATTCATATCATAAATATGAAAAAAGTTTAAATTTCATAATTATTGGTGGAAAATATAAAAAAACCCCAATCAAACCGAATTTAATATATGTACTTAAGTTCAGATGTATTTATTTTCCTTTTTACGTTAGATAGATTGAAAGGCTGCTCAATATTCATTTTTCATTCGGCAATTACTTCCGACTTTAACCCAGTGTCTGTTTCTGTATTCCGAACAATTCAATCGTCTTTATTAGTGTAAGCTGGCACCAAAAACCAGTTTTTTTAGTTTGCAAACTTCAGGCAGCTATGAAGATTTGAAGAAGAGGGAAATTCTATTAAGGAAGATCATCATATAATTTTGTTGGTTATAAAAATAATTATCTTTATATGATGAGTAATGGGTAGGCCTTAGAGTCTATTTTTCCCACTATTGTAGAAGAAATATTTGTTTTCAAGACACGAATAGATTTTTGATCTTTTATACGAATTTAAGTGAAAAAAAAATGAAAAACTGGTCCACAATTTGAAAGAGAATGATTAAAATCTTATTAATTACAGTGTTGTAGCATAGAACATAAAGTAGGTTGTGTATGACCAAAAATCTGCAGTCGGCTTGAAATCTGTTTAGCACATTAATCTTATGGACTTTGGCAAAGGTCTTAAAAATGGTTACCGCTACCGCTGCTGGAATTTAATCGCCATAGAAATTTATATTTAATTTAAATTGAGATATGGCTGGCAATATTAACATTTTTATATATTAACATAACTATTAAATTAATCATATTTTTAGTATTTAAAGTACATATATTGTTTTAAAGCGATTTATTTTATTTAAATTTCCTTAGCTTTTATCTTATGAATTTTATTGTTTTGATTTTTTTTTACACTTTAGGTTTAAAATTTAACAGTAGTTATTATAGATCACGTTTATTTTTATTGGTTTTACACCTATTTGCTCACAGGTTGATTAATTTGGTTACGATACTTCTGGAAGTTTCAAACAAATCAGAAAATTAGTATGTATGTATGTATTACAAAAGTAAAAATTGAAGAATTAATTGTAGTTTAAATAATATGCTGATCGATTATTCGATATTTTTCTAAAACCGTTTTTGAAAAGCATTAGGTGCACATGCTTGACCAAAAGTTTCAAGAAGTTTGCAAGCGTTCTCCGCGTAAAAGGGTTTCACAGTGATAACGCGCTTGTGTAGAGCTTCATACTCAATAATTGGAACAATTATACATGACATATCAATCATGATCAAAGTTGACACTTGCAAGAGAAAAAAGCCATAAAATTGAAATTGTGCATTTTTATCGGGATACCCTATACTATAAATTGTATTCAAGTAAAAAAACAATTTAAAGAAAAAACTCGAAAATCGGGGTTTTCAAAGCAAAAAACCTGGTAATTCGATATTTGAAAAACTGGCATTTAAAGAAATTTCACCACCGCAAGTCTAAAAAACCGATTGAATAACCGGTCGATTGGCTTTCTCGATCACCCTAGTAAATATAGAGAATTCTGAATAGAAATTCAAACTTTTTCTGGTTAATTTTAACAAGTCAAATATTAATTGGGGGAAGTTTATGGTTTAAATTTTTAATTTAAAACTAAAAAGATTAACAATACGTTTTGTTTTTGTAATTTTGCATTAATACAATTAAGTTTTCACATCACATTTTTCAGAGTAATTTTGTTGGAGTTAAAAAAAATATTTTGTATATATTTAAAAAAAATTGTTTCTTAGTTTTCTTTACAGCTGAATTTTCATAAAATTTTTCTTTTGTTAATATTATAATCGATTTAGAGCGGAATTCTTTTTGTAGGTTTCTTATTTCCTTTTTTTAATTTGTGCTAAAAATTCGTTAAAACTTAAACAATTTTAAACTTTACAAGTCTTGGACTTACATAATAAAAGTTTCTGTTAAACACATTTTTGTAGTTTTTTGGTTACATTTATTGTTTTTTTAATTTTTGAGTTCTTGAAATTTTGACATTTTAAATGTTCCTTCTTTTTTTTATTTAATAAAACTCTAAAGTTTGCTCCTGCTTATTTCGTTTTTATAAGAAAAAAAAAATATCCAATAATTTGAGCTACAAACTTTTGATTGCAATAAAGTAGAATTGTTAAAGAAGTTTTTAGATTAGTAGAAACAAAAACTTTAGTTGTGTCTCTAATAGATTTTCCATGAGTATAAATGGACTTACCGAAATTTTTCTCTTAGCTTAATTTACGGTTTTTTCTTTATGCTGAACAAGTGTTGTCAAGTGAAACTTAAAAGCTTTTTAATTATTTTCTACCCCTTTAAAAATTTGCGTTTCGCATTATTCAATTTGTGTTCCTCCTTCTTGCCGAAAAATCACATATTTTTCACGTCCATCTGTAAATCAATTTTAAACAAACTTTCACGTCTCATCTTCTCTTAAATTTAATAGAATTTCGAAATTTAACAAACTGAAATTTTGATTGCATCAAATTCATTTTCAATATTCCCAAATGGCCTTCCGGAAAAACACTTAAACTTTAAAAAATCCGTATGCGCCGCAAGTATTTTTTGAATTCTTGTATTTCTCTTTTAAATCCTTAAAAGATCTCAACATACTTCCGAACTTTGTTCATCTCTTTTTGCATTATTTTTAGACTGTTTCTCTGTCTTTGAAATCAAAAAAAAAAAAAAAAATCAAAATTTTTGAAAATAATTTCCATATTTTTCGTTTTTTATTCATATACAACAAAAAGTGTTTTATAAATAACAATGTTTACAATTTCTGCAAGATCCAATTGACCGTGGCTTTTTCATCTAATATAAATATATATTCCATTAGGAATTCTATTTCTTAAATTATTTTTTGTTCATTCAACATTGTTGTGTATCGAAGAATTGAGTTTTAATTGTTCAACTTCAATTTTTGTGGTTTTCAAAACTAAGTGTTGTATTGCAAAATTATTTTCCTTTTTTTTTTTTTTTTAATATTATCGCGTTTTTTTAGGATCTGCTCTTTGATCTGCATATAAGCTTTTCATTTTTCATTATAATTAGCTAAAAATAATATCTGTTTTAAAGTACATTTAAATATACATACATGGTTATAAACTCAAAAATACAAAGAAAAAAATCATTTAAATAATACATATAAATAGCTTTTGTCGCCTAAAAGTTAAGCTCTCAGTTGGTTTCTCCTAATCTTTGGAAAATTATTTTTTTAACTTTAATTTATTGTATATTTTCTTAATATTTAAACGTTTGTTTTAAGTTTCTCTTAAAACTTGTTTGTTCACATTATCTCGTTATTCATTGTTAATTTAATCAAATCTCTTAGCTTTAATACATTTTTATAATTTTGATTCAGCAGTGGGAAATCTAGGATTTTGATCGTCTGGCTGCTGGGGGCTTGGTAAAGTTTTAACAATCTTCGGTACAATAGTGATAGGTTGATCCTCTTCGTCTTCCATATCTTCACCTTGTTCCTCGTCGATGGGCGTCAGAGCTTCTATGTGTACGGGAGTTTCTTCAGATGTTGTACATTTCTTCAAGCAAGGTGCCAGAAAACTGGTTACGGTTGAGACGGCAAATAAGGCACCAGCCATGTAGAAGGGTAAATCGTAGCTTTGAGTGGCATCGTATACGGCGCCAGCTAAAGGTGAGCCAATAATGGCAGCAAAACCTCTAAATAAGATTAATAAACCAAAAGCATTTGTCAATTTGTCTAAACCCAAAAGATCGACCAGAATAATTGACGTTAGAGAGATGTAGCCGGAGATGGCAATGCCAAAGAAAATCGACATGGCAACATATGCTCCGTAACTCACGCAGAAAGGAGTGAGAAACACCGAGACTGTGCAAATTAAGAGACAAATATTATTCAGGAACAATGAGTTCACCTGGGGAAAATCGGCAACATAACCACAAACCACACGACCGATGGTATTGGTTATACCAATAATTGATATAAGGAAGGACGCCGAGTCAGGTTCAATACCGGATATTTTTGCAGCATCCACTAGATAGAAGAAGGGTACATACAAGCCAGCCATGCCGAAAACATTTGAAATGCCAATTAGCATAAAAACAGGATCCTTGAGCAAGCTGACGTCCAACATATTGTTAATGACTGATTTAACGGAATCAGGTATGCCCAGGCAAGGACATAAATCATATTGATCCCGTTGTCTTGCGGCTTCCTGTAAAGGATCTAGTCTTTGTACACTCTGCATGCTTTTTTCATATTTAGTTAGCGACAACACGGATTGACGATAATTGGCTAATGATTTCTGGGATTGATACAGGGGTAGATTTGTAACTGAACCTGAATAAAATATATCTTTTCTAGACATTGGTCTAACCATTTTGCCGGTATCGTGACGTTGTGACAAAGACATTTTCGATGAAGTCATTCCCATCTCCATGTTATTAGCATCTAAATCTCCACGTGAAGAGGCACGTATGGCAGCTAAAGAAGGTTGAAATCGTTCGGAGGCTGACGTTTTGCGGGATCTTTGAAATGAGGGCACTGAACCGTTTTTGGGAAGACCTTGATGAGGATCCATCAGAAAAGCAGGCTGCGAGACGTTGCGTGTCATTAAGTCCGAAGAGTTGTAAGGACTTGTGCCGGATTCAGAATTACGATGTTGGCGTTTACTTCTAACATCTAAATGACCATTGCTGTCATTGTTGTTGGGTGGACTTCGTTCGCCATTTTGCATATCCACTACTTTGGCTTCAGTAATAGTGGGAAGTGTGGAAACAGGTTGCAGACCTCCCGATGATGCCTGTTGAGCTAATAATTCTAAATTTAAGGAAGAATGTACACCGGGATCGGCATTTAAAGGCATTTTTAATTTACGCTCCATAGAACCGTCTGGCAGCTGTACCATAAAAGAACCTGCAAATGAACCTCTTTCCAATTGCATTTGTTTCTCTTCATACATGCGTTGCATTAAAGGTTTGACCTTCTTTTTCTTCGGATATTTCAAAGGTCTCATCATTGCGCCAAATATTGCACAATTCAAAATCATGCCTGCAAATATTAACAATGAGTTCTTCCAGCCAAATTGCTGCAAAAGATATGAAGCCAAAGGAGCAAAGGCAAACGTGCCGAAACCAGAACCGCATACTGCGATACCGGTGGCTAAAGATCTCTTGGTTTCGAAGTAGTAGCCCACTGCCACCACGGCTGGTAAGTAGATCATGCCAAAGCCAAAGCCGCCTATCACACCGTAAGTTAACATCAGCATATTGACGGACTCACTTAAAGTACTGAGAGCAAAAGCTATGCAGGCCACAATACTGCCCGCTATACACACCGTTCGACAACCATATTTATTGGCCAAAGCAGATACTATGGGACCCGCCGCCAGATAAACACCACTCAATAAACTGCCAACCCAGGCAACTTTGCCTTTGCCTTCGCCAAAATACACCACAAATTCTTCCATAAATATGCCAAACGTGTACGCAATACCATCCACTACCATGTTGCACATGAAGGAGGCAAAACAAATGACCCAGCCATAGCCACCGTCCGGCGGTGGTGGCAATTCTTCATATTCACTGTATTCGTCATCATCGGGGCTGCCAGCAGCACCGGACTCTTGCATATCGGCGGTTAGACGTGCTGCTTCTTCGCACGCCAATTCACTATCAGTACGTTCAAATTTACGTAAACGAGCCGCTGAAGCGGACTGGGTTATTGTGTCGGTCATTTTTTTTTATTTTAAAATTGATATTTTTGTGAAAAGTTTGATTTAGTAAGTAGTTAAAAGGAAAATTAACAAAAGGACGAATTTGAACAACAGAAAACAGTGGTTGCTTGCGTGACTAAGCAGTGAGTGGAGAGGTGAGATTTCACTTGGCCGTCATGATGTTCATTTTCTTTGTGGATTGAGTTGTAGGAAATATTTATAACAAATACAAATATTTTTCTTTTCTATTAATTTTGTGTTTACTTAGTTTATATAAATATTTTATTGCCTTTTTCACCACTCTTCTTTTATAATCTGCTGCCGATTAATTTTTTTCTTGAAATATTTATTTTTATCCACAGAATAATTAATTTTTATTTACAAAATCACTGTTTCGTTTTATAGTATTTAAATAAACATTCATATAGGTATTTGTGCTTTCTTTGTTGTATTTTTTTAAATTCTTTTCTATATTATTTTAATTTATTTTCCTTATTATTAAACACATTCGATGTTTATTCCTCCACATATTTGTTGAAAGTGATTAAAAAGGGTTTTTGTATTTATAACTTCTTTACTATTTTCACGCTGCCGATGTCTGCTTTTTTGCTGCTGCTTTTTATTCGCAAGTTAAAATTTATTAGTTGCTTTTTTGTTGTTTTTATGCTTCAATAAAATTTTTTATTTTATTACTGGGTATGTATTTTTTCTTCTACAAATTTGTTTTTGTTGTCATGTTCTTTGTTGTTATTTGTAAGTTTCACATGTTTATCTTGAGATTTTAACGCTCTTATTCAATATGCCGTTTGTTTTAATTTATTCTCTATTTTCAAGTTTTCTCTCTTTATTTCGCTGGCACAACACTTGAGAATTGGCTTTTATAAATTTGAATTGTTGCTTTTATAGCAATTTCATTATTCCTTCAGTTGGAGTTATTTTTTTCGAGTATTTTCCGTAGTGCTTCTTTTTTTATTTTGGTTGTGAGTTTTCATTAATTATTAATTAATATTTTTATTATTGGTTTATTTGTGTCTTTCTTGATAAAAAGAAAAAGAAATAAATTCGTTGACTAATAGAGAATTGAATGGGTATTTTACAAGAATTATAAGTTTACGTTGGAAAACAACAATAACAATACATACAGGAAAATATCTCAACCGTTAAAATAGCAAATAGGAAGCAAAATATTATGAAGGACGACGGACTTGTAAATTTCCAAATTAGTGTAATCTCCTGTTCTTGACACTCGTAAGGAAATAATCAACAGCATATTTATCCCATATTATACTGAACATTTAATACCATTTGCTTTCTTTGCTGGCGAATGCTTTCATTACTGGCGAATGCTTTCATTACTAGAACCTCAAAGCAATTAGTTAAAATATAAAATTTTTTTTTATATTTGATTCAATAATAAAACACACCAAAGTAATATAAGGATTTTGAGTGAAATATTTGTAGGTTTGTGCAAATGTGATTTAAATACAAAGGTTTAAAGCTTCAGTGTTCAGCCGTTATTAACACGTTGAGTGCCACGCGGTTTTATAGCGACTTCCCCGTCAGGCCGCGCAGTGCGAAAATATTGCAAATCGTGCTATGAAGAAAATGCGGCACAGAGTGGCAGAAAAATAGCACGAAATTTGACCTAACAGGCTATAACATTTTGTGACACTTGCGAGGGACAACCATTTTTATGTTTACCTTATTTCAATAAAATCCATTAAAGTTTTCTGAAAAAATGTTCAATTTTCACCTTTATTATCATATTTTATACTATCAGTCGCCGGTGACTGATGCGGCCTAAACGGATAGTTTGGTGTCAGTCACCGGTGACTGACGTGGCACTTAACGTGTTAATATTATTTAATATACAGAGTTTTTCAAAGTTCCAATAACTGCTACATATTTTTTACTCATTCTGGTGGCATGTCAACACATCAAGGTGGGATAGTTTTTTTTTTTTTAAATAATTTGTTGTTGTTATTCTATTGTTTACCATTTTTAACTATGCTATTTGCAATCTTGTACTTGAAGCGGTAAAATATTTTGCTTTATTCAGTGAATTCATAAACTAGTCATACACTGTCTTTCCATGTACATACATATGTATGTACGTATGTGCTTTGTCTCTGGCTTTGTGTATGTTTTTGTTTTTAAATGTGGTCTAAAAGTGTGCTAAGAAATGTGTTGTTAATAAAAAAATCTGTTATAATCTTATTACTCTTACTCTCGTTTATTACAGGTATAAGAGCAACAAGAGAAAATAATTGCAAAAACAAGGAAGAAAATTTAAATTGTCTAAAAGAGCAACTGTCTTGTCTTTTTTTATTATTAAAAGTGCATATTGGTTTTTGTTTTTAATTTTTATTTTGCTTATTAACAATATTTGAAAAAAATTCTATTTTATTTCTTTATTACTTGTGTTCTTAATTTACTTAAAAGAACCACTACAAGTTTGTTTTAGTTATGTGTTTTCTTTGTTTTTTTTTCTCTGCAATTATTTATAATAATGACGATATTGTGTTTTTATTTGGAAGCACAATTTTTTTTATTACACATGTAATACATACATATGTACATAAGTAGGTATGTACATACACACGGTATGTACTATGTGCTGTTGTTGTTCCTTTTTTTTGTCATGGTTTGTTTAATTTAGAAGAAATTGCACATTTTGATTTTTTTAAATACTTCTGTTAAAGGGTGGTTGGTTTCATTTATAAAACTTAACAGTTTATTGCTGATTAAGGAGTTTTGTTTTCTTCTAGTAATATTCGTTTTGCTTTCCATTTTATTAATTGTACATTTTGTAATTAATCGTATAAATACTTAGTAGAACAAGTTCTACTTGAAATAAATAATCAATAAATTCTTGGTTGATTTTTTTTTGTCAAAGTTTTATTGTTGTTGTTGTTTTTCGTTTGTTTTTACAGCAAAATTTTCTTTAATATTGTTATTATTTGTGAAACATTCAAATACCTTTTGTGATTACAAATATTGTTTCTTTTTTGGTTTAGTAATTTCTTTGTCAAGGAATTTTTTCTTTATGTTTATACAATTTTCTTATGTACAGGGGTTTGTATGCTTTGGAAACGAAAAAAAAAATTTTTTTTAAATTATTTAATTTTCTGCAAATTTATTTTATTCCCTTGTGCTTTTATTTATATCTTTGTTAAGTACTCTCTCGCGCCGTCATGAAATGACTGCTTTAATATTAATTGTAAACTGAACATTTGAATACAAAAATTTTAGTCGTTTTCGATACTTTTTTCCCCTGTACTTGTACCTAAACTGTTATACTGCTATTTTTGTTGTTGTGAACACAAAATGCATTTCATTCCATTTGCTTTTCTTATAATACGGCAGCAACATACTTAGCTTTTTCTGATTTTTTGCTTAACTTTATGTACAAAATTCTGTATTTTTATATCGTTTTGCCGTTCGCAACCCCGTTTGTAATCAAAACAAAAACCATAAAAAAGAGATAATTATTTTAAGCTTTAGTGTGAGTACAGTGTACTCACGTTTTTGTACAATTTATCTCTCTTTCTCGCTCCTTAGTCTCTTTTTTAATATCTTATGGAAATTGTAGATTGTATGTAAAGGTTTTGTGCGATTGTCTGTTTTTTTTTTTTGCTAAATCACTTATTTGTGTTCCTTTTGGGGTTATTCGTTGCTTGTACTTACTACCCGGCGTATACGTGATAAAGAAATAAGCTGCAAAGGAAAGTGCGGCTCGCGTGTTTTCTTGTTGTCATTTTCCTTTTTTATAGAATATTTCTAATTGTATACGAGCATTCCAACGGAAGCAGAAGTACGCCTATTTCTTACAACAACTGTTATACCCATTTAATTTTTAACCCTTAAGAGATTGTTGTTTTTTTTTCAACAACATTCAAAGACAATTTAATTTAAATATTTGCTATAACCTTTAGGTTTTTTTAATTTCGGATATTATACGCTAATGGCTAATTTGAAAACTTATTTTCTATAATGGTTAGAAACTTAAAGGAAACTCAAATCAACTTTATATAAAAAACGTAATATATTTTTTTAGGATCAGCTTGAAACTAAAATTGTAATAAGAAGATAAATAGAGTACAGGGCAATTGGAACGGATGGGACACACCAACCCATGTTTACTTAAAATTTAGCTCATTTTTTTTTTTACTTCTATAATGTTGGTATTTCGTATTATCATATTGTGTAGAAAAACGTTTATTTTAACTTTTGCCATTGAAGGAATTAAGGAAATAGATTTTTTTTGTATTAGAACTAAGCACTTGTATCAGTTAATAAGTGTAATTCGAAAATCAAGATAAATCTATGCAGCTTTTGTTCAATAACTTTGTTTATGTATTGTTTTTGGAGTTGTATTTATTAGTTATTTAAATCAATTACGGAAAAGTTTGCTAAAGTCATAACAAAAAGTCGTCTTGTAGTTGGGGACGGATGCCACAGCACCTTTGGACAAAGAAACACAAGGGCTTGAAAGAAATGAAGCAAAATCTAGATTTTTTTATTTATAAAGGAAGTATTAATTCACATTAAAAAAAAACATTTTTTTTACACATTTTATAAGTAGTTGGTTATTTACGAACGACTTAGCCCTGCTGCTGAAATTAGGCGCACGGTAGTATGCCAAAGTTCATGCCTATGCACACAGTGTGTATATTACAGGAAACCATTCGCATTGTTTTTACATAACCTCCTCGTAGTTTTGCTTCCCTTAATCCATAAAATAATGAAACTTGAAATATATAACTCTACCGTAAAAGCTTAACGTTGTGGTATCTATTCGCTGACTCACTCATCAATATTATGAGGCATTTTCATAAATGTGAAAATAAGGCCAAGTTCCCATTCACAAATTTCGGCAGTTAAAAGTACTGGGATCATTAAATTGAACACCAAGTTCTTGATATGTCAATACCATAAAATAGCTTGGCAATACTTTTTTTAACTTTCTAATATTGGGAAGAATTATGGGGAAAATGATACCAAACTAGCAAGATGCCTAGAAATGAGATGCTTTTGTACATATCAAGAACTTGGACCTCATTTTGCTCGCAGTACTTCTTACTGCTAACATTTTTAGATATAATGTATATTATCCGCAGCCACTGACTTCGAATTTTTTCGTCACTATTAATTTAACGTAAATAATGACGGCAAACAGCGCAGCCAATTTAGAGAAAAAAAATTATAATAACAGAGAGTGGTACTACTGATAAGATTACAACAAAATTGGAAAAATGTTCGAAAATCGAAGGAAAAGTAATTGGGTCTTAAAAATGTTTAAATGAACTTAATTTTATATATGGATTTCATTACGAAGCCGCTAATTTATTTTTTACAACTACGGTGTCGATTTGGCTGGAAATGCCCTAAACAAATATGTACATATTTGCATAGAGTTGTTATATAAGTTATTGGTAAAGCAAGATCTGAAGACATATATATGTATGTATTTACATACATATTTCCGCGCTAAAGCTGAAGAAAGATGTGTTGTTTTAGTTAAAAAATTACGAAAAAAATGTAAAATAAATTGAACGCCCCTAGTATAATACTAAATTTTTGGATTATTTGCAAGCTCTTCAACATAGTGATCGTATGTAGAGTGTTAGTGGCTTTTCAATTATTTTATCAAACAAATACACGTACACATGTACATATGTTTACTAACACATGCTAAAGTTGATGACGTTGCTTAATTATACAGTGTGCATGTGAATATGTTAAATTAAATAGAAATTATTCAATTGCCATACATTATCAAACGAAGCAACATTTTTATATAATGAAGAAAATAAATACTCGTCAGTGCTCGTCATATTGTATAGACAATAACTTTCGTTGTACTCGTATGTAGTTGATATTGTTGGTTGCATTGCTTTATTGTATTTGTAATATGCGAGTATCACATATATTCTGCTGCTATACAGACAAGGGGTGCTTGGCAACCAAATATGACAAAAACTTTTCAAGTTTTTATATTTCTATAAATAGATAGAAATAACAGCAGTAGCAGCAGCAGCAACAACTGCAACAAGACTAAGGAGAAACGTGTAGTAATGAAACATTTTAAAATGGCCTTAATTTTTTTTCTTTCCAATTATCTTGAAGGAATTGGAGACAACGCGAATAGGATAAATAACAAAAGAAAAAAAAAACAAGTTTAACTGCTGCGACAAAATGTAATCGTACGTACATTCGTTAAGTACACGTGGAAATTAAGCAGTAAAAAAAGGGTAACGCAGTAAATTCAAAAATAACGTCATGTGAAAGTATTGTTGTTCTTCGTTCATTCTACAAGGGAATTCTAAACCGTCGGAAAATTCGCGCGATATTTGAATTTGCGCCATCCCCTAGATAAAGAGTTGCTATCCAAAAAGAAAAGGCAGTTGAAACGAAACCGAGGGCTACACGAACTGAGGGCTACATATTGCAAATTTTGTGCACAGTATGATCACTTGTAAAATCAGATACTGTCACGACAGTAATGAAAAAAGCACGTGGAGAACCATGCGTTTCCATGCTGGATGAAAATTAGTATTACAATGAGCTTCCGACTTTACTTACATTCTATAAAGCTGGCAAGCATTGGTAATCCGCGATAAAACGCAATATAAATATTTTTTTATTCGCGCACTTTTCAATTACGGTAAACACAAAGTAAATGAAATTTCCACTTGTCAAATATGAGACAAGACCAGCAAATAAATCACGCGTCAAATGATATCACAATTTTTCATTTTCCATCAACCAAAGTCGACCACGCATACGAGTAGCCGAAAAAGTACGACTGCACAAACATACATAAAACGCTTGATGGTTATTTGATCGTCTCCAGGGGACTTATTGATCGAGTACAGCGAACAAAATTTACTGAATGGAATATTGAACTCTTACAATAGAATGCCGATTTTCAAACAAAATGTTAAATGACTGCTCCAGCAGTGACTCTGCCATTCGTAATTTCAATAAAACGAGCCGACATGGCGTGTATCTCGTGACAAAATTCAATTAGGCATGAGACATTGCAATAGTTCAGTAAAAAATACACTTAGAAAAAAACTGTTTTCGAAATAATTAAATTTTGCGAAAATTATATGATGGCCTTTACACCTTTTAAAAACCAATTTTGATCTGACAATTTGATGTCGTGTTAAGCTATAAAGTCGAAAAAATTCGATCAGTTGAAAGTGTCGCTCTAGTCCTGCTCTTTAAATCTAAGATGCTGTATTACATCATATATTAATTAATCGTGATTAATCGGATCGAGAAATTAATAATTCAATTAATTGAAAAAAAGGTAATCGATTCAGAGTTTAAAGCGTTTTTAAAATTGATTTGTTTAAAACAGTATTTATAAATAAGAGTTTAGAAAGGCGCTTTTTAGTCAATCTATTTCTTTTTTTTTTTTGAAGCGGGTGCGCCTGCTTTGGAAAAAAATACTCTCTGATTGCAAAGAAGTTCCAATAAGAAAAAAATATTTTTGTGCAAGTGTGTAAATGTTAAAGTAACACTGTTTTCATTTCACCCCATGCGTTAACCACATTTTGGTTTATTTCGAAAACTGCTGTATTGAGAAAAAAAGCTCAGCTAATCTGGAAGATTATTAGACCGTTAAGCCAGCCTTGTCGCCCTACTGTGTATAGACAATAATTTTCAACTATTTCCCTTCTTACGCCATAATCACTGATACCGCCAATGGGTCTTGGAAAAGGATTTTTTTAATCTAGAATCTAGTAGAGTTGATACTGCCAGTTAAAATGGTTATTTTCAATTGATTTGCCTTTTATTGTTTATGTATTTGTTTTGATTATTTTAAAAATAATTGATTAATCCTCAATCAATCAAAAGAGAAATATCGATACAATTAACTTATTAATCGCAACAAAATAATATATTATTTTATGGACCCCTTTTTGACCCCCTTCTTTACTCGAATTGATTTCAGACAACGGATTTTTAATTAATGAGTACCTTACTTTTAATGAGTCTCGGGCTAATACTAACGTTTACTCGAAACTAGTGATTTCAGATTGTCGACTGGTAACTCTCGGCCTTCGGAGTCTCTTATAATTGCTAAGGCATAGGTCTTCGTTGACATTAACATTTAACAAGTGTGTGTCCGTGGTCCTAAGTCTTATACTATCCAGTGCGCTGCTGTCTCAGTTTCTTCCTCAGGTGTATCTTTGTAGACTGACATGTCCACCCCTTGCAAGGTGTTCCCTTCCATCTTTTTTCTCCGTTAGGTAATAAAGGAGTACCTACAGAGATTAACCTCTCCACATCGCGAGACTTCATTCCTATCGGAATCTCATGGTCCACCCTAAAAAGGTATTCTTGTCCATCTCTTCTGGACAATAGAAACCGAAGTTCTTTCAGAGAAATTATATAATTCCCATGAGTAATGGAGATAAAGATATCTACCCACGACTACCTACCTACGACTGGCATTCAGAGTTCGCATACTAGAGACCAAGCACCCTCTTGGCCTGGCGTATGCTATTCCACCGTGGATTAGAGATTTTTATAAGAGAATGATATTTATTTAGCCAGACTCATAGCAGAGACAGAAACCTATTACCTGCCGCTACTATGAGAAGGTGTCAGGGCAAAACTTCTGACAGTGCACTCAGTTACAGCAAGCCATGACTTTGTGCCTGCCAGCTCACGGCCATTGCCGTTGTATAAGTTTGAACTACTTAAAAAATGGCGGCCTTGGATTTCATTTTATGAAACACATTCGAGTTACCATGTTGAAAGAAATATTTGAATCGGTTTAAAAGCCCTCAATATTTAATTAATATTTAACAAGTTTAAAGACGGTTATGAAATTGAATTTTTGTTTTTGAAACACATTAGCATTTTCTACCAAGTTAATACTGGCATGTATTTATTACATTAGTTTATTAATTACTTCGTAAGTTTGCATACAAAAAACAAAACTAAAAAAAAAAATTATCTGAAAATAATTAATTTTATTTTTTAATAAAATTATGTTCGTTTTGTCAAGTACTGGCAAAAACTAAACTACATATTACAAAAATTACAATTTCCTTATAACAGCACATTATATGCCGTATAACAGTTTTTTGCAATTACTTTTATTAGTGTTATACAAAAGAAACAATATCAAAGAAAAGTGAGTACAGTGTTGTTTTTTTTTTACTATGTTTCGGTCAGTACATCTTTTTATTGTTTTAACGATTTTGCGCACTTGGGAATCTTTTTTGACATCTTTTTGGTGGTAGTTTATAGCACAACATTGAAAAACTTGTGAATGAGTTGCAATAATTTACAAATTCTCTTGCAAACAATGTTTTATTTATCCATCATAATTTTGCAATTTTTATGGCAACAAATGAACTCGAGAAATAGAGACAGTGAGAGAGCGAGAGAGTGTGAATACCAATAATAACAGAAAAAACATATTATTGGTAAGAAAAAAATTGACAGACAGCATACCTAACTGACTAGCTAATCAGCTGATACTACATACATGTGTTAGCTGCCGAGTACACTGTCAGAACCACGTACGAGTACTATGCAGTAGTGGTTGAATTTCAAATTTAACGTATGCCTAAAAACTGTTATACGGAAACATTTTTAAACGGATGTAGCATGCAAATGTGTAAAGAGAAGACTTTTTTCTTTGTCAATGTCATGAATTATTTACATACGCAGTTATATACATAACATATAAACTTAGAGCTTTTTTTCTTTTGTTTTTAATTTGTAGACATGTATGAATTTGCATTGTGTTAGATTGAATTAGATATTTACTAATTTATTGCTGCTGCCATTTCTCGCAGTAAATTTGTAGCCAATTAATTTTACGTTAAAATAAAATTGTTTTCTTTTTTATTTATGTTTGCTTTCTTTGACTTCTGGTTCTAATTCAGCAAAAAATACTGCTTCGCCGGCAGCAGATTTCTAAACGAAAGTTGAATGGTATCCTTCTTCGAAACTTCCTTGCAGAATGCATGATTTTTGTTGGCGATGTCCCACTTGGTAGAATTTCATCTAAAGTGCGAAACGTATAATTTTGTGTTGATTGCCTTACAGTAGTGCATTCTTGGATGCACGACTGTAAGCGAATGTGTAAAAATTTGCGCATTTGTGTGTGAAACATACAACATAAAACGTGTTTTTAAGGCAAATAGATTTTATGAATTGCAATCAATACAGCGTTATTTGAAAGATAATTTCCTGATATTTTTATTTGGCTACAATATTTGGCATTTTATAAGACAAAAGTTATTATCATTAGTAATAATGTAGTATGTTCAAAGACGTCCAGAAAATTAGTTTTATTAATAGAGACAATTTAAATACCCTTGGGTATTTATTTGTAAAAGTGAATGAAACATTTTTTGGGCCAATAAATGAATGCCCGCCATTTAATTTTTAAAGATTATTTCATGTAAATGTTGCCTGTGGCTACACCGTAGGTGGTTCATCCGTGAGCTGTAATTTTGGCATACTTTTTCCAGCATTTCAGCCGGTATTTCACCAATGGCAGCGGTAATGGTGTCTTCCAGGGCTGGAATTGCGGCTGGCTTGCCCCTGTACACGAGAAACTTCACGAATCTCCACAAAAATAATCTAGTGGGGCCGCATGATCTCGGCGGTCAATGTGGACTGCTCCGAAACGTGAGATTTATTGCTCACCAAACTGGCTTCTCAATACGTTCATGGTATCGGGTGCCGTATAGCATGTGCGCCGCCGTCTTCTTAAAACTACACGTCAACCAAGTCACAATTGTCATCGTTCATAAAGGAGTACGGTCCATTGATGCCGTCGGCTCACAAACCACAGCAAAAAAGGGTCTCTTTCCGGGTGCATTGGCAGCTTTTGAACTGTCTCAAACTACTCTTCACTACAAATTAGGCAATTTTGTTTGCTGGCGTACCCATTGAGCAAAAAATGGGCTTCGTTGCTGAAGACAATTTTTCGATAGAACTTCATTTCTCACATAGTACGAGTTTCGA
This sequence comes from Phania funesta, assembly GCA_963932375.1. NCBI lineage: Eukaryota > Metazoa > Arthropoda > Insecta > Diptera > Tachinidae > Phania > Phania funesta. Next base: position 65,233,050 of record OZ010656.1, on the reverse strand, counting down.
AAACTCAATGATTTGCAAGCGTTGTTCGTTTGTTAGTCTATTCTTGGGGAAATGGCAAACCTGACTGAGCACATTTGGCATTGCCACGTTTTTTTACAGTGAAATAATTTACACCCAATATAATGTAGATTTTATTGTTTCATTCAAAGGTGAGCTAATTCAATTGTCATGATTTAAAACTAGTGCGGTATATGTAGAAACAGTGCGCTGGTGGCATAGCAGTAGAATAATCTTTCTTCGAAAGGATTTTAGCGACCAAAATGCTACCGCTCCTTAACACTTTCTTGATTATTTACTATATACAACTTTTGAACAGGAAGCTGCATGTTTCATTCTCCATAAGATAGCATTAAAAGTCAAATATTGTCTTTTAGGTATTTTGCTCTGTTGTTCACCTTAACGTTGCTATTTTAAACACTTTTTTCAACTTGAATGTTTTTAGTTCAACGTTATACCATGTTCAGATATGTAATTAGACATTTACGCAATTAAGAGCATATTTGAGCTCAATTTACCATACAAGAGCAATGCAGGTTTTTGCATCTCCAATACAACTACATTTTGAAAAAAGGATAAATTTTATGTATACAAAATTCAAACAAAAAATGCCAGGTGAAAATCATGAAGTTTTAAATATAATTGCGTTTTACATAATTAATTTCTTTTAGAGAATAAATAATCATTTTCTAAATTTACAAGCACACGTTTTCACGAGCAAAATGAACACATTTTAGCTGTCAAATGCTAATTGAGATAGCTAAATTGCCCCAATTAAGGTGCATGTCTGAACATAGTATTAGCTTCAACTGAGCGATTATCCGCTAGAAGTCCCATTATGTTTGCGTAGCTGTTAAAAGCTGTTCTATTATTTTTCTCCCCAGGCGTCGTAAGGTTGCTCTTTAGCGTTTTGAGTCATGTAACTCTTATACATTTTAATTACACTACTTTGTAAAATATATAAAACATATTCTACATATTTTGATATTTCATGAGTTGACCAGGAAAATATTCAGCTAATCATCTGCAGTTGTTCAGAATATTATGCATCATACCATCTCACGTTTAGCAAATTTTCAGCAAAATAATTCCTATTACATATTTGTATTGTTCAATACTTGAATAAAAAACAAGAATATCTTCTAAACAAAAAGTGTAAAGTTTTTTGCTTATTTCTGTATTTCACGAAATTTTAAATTGTTTGTACACAAACAAGATAATTTTGTGTTAATCTTGAACAAAAAAAATCCAGTTTTCGTAGCTGCACTTGAAATTTTTTTTTTATTTTTTATCTCTCTGTTGTTGCTCCAAATTACAACATTTTGTTAAAGTGTTAGATAATACTTGACCTAGTTTCCCTTCAACGGAAAAATTTATTTTATATTACACTCTTATTTTCTTTCCCATATTTCTCTCTTGCCCAGTCACTTTTCTCTCTCCATTACTCCAATATTCTGTTTTCATTTTATTTAAGTTTGCTCTTTGACCTTAATTTTACAATTCCAAACTACATTGTTTAAAGTTTCCACACTATTGTTTACGTGCCATCCAAGGAAATGTTACATTTAGACGTACATATAAAACTTTGCTACATTCAGAATGGTATTAGCGTTTGCATGTCGATGGATATCTGCATTGCGATTAACCGCGCAATTTATTCGCAAGATTAATAATGCGATTACGATTAAAACTTTAATCATTTGCATTACCTGGTTTCTAGAAAACATTTTTTTAAGTAACTGTGACCGCAAACTAAATTTATAAATGAAAACAAAATATGATACAATATAAAAATTAGTGTGATTTGCTTTGAAGATAGAATGGCGCTTGTGAAGAACCATACTATCTTTTTAAATATGTTATAACTATAATTTACCCAGAAATTCCGCTTTCTGTCTTGTTTTGATGATGATGGTCGTAATCTCAGAGCCAAGAATTTAAATTTTGCTACAGTACATAAAATTAAAATTAAATTTTATTTGTAGGGCTAGCAAATAGTGGGAACTTTGAGATCCCTATGTATGTTTTCATTTCTGATGTACCAGGGGGCGCATACGATATGACGTAAAATCCTGGACTGTCTTCTCTGTAACTTCTGGATGTTTGATGCACAGGCAGTACCCCACAGCTGAATACCATATGACCATATTGGCTTTATAACGGATTTGTATAAAAGGACTTTATATTCCAAAGCCAAAGTTGAGTTAGGACTTATTAGCCAATGCAGTTGATTTGTTCGAAGCTTTATGGACGTTATTTTTGCCTCAATGTGTCGGAACCAAGTTAGGCGCCGATCTAGGTGGATACCTAAATATTTAACGTGCGTTTCCGCTGGAACCGTGGTATTAGTTATTGTGATTGGTGGACAATTTTGCCTTCTAAGGGAAAACGTTACATGAGCACATTTCCATGGATTTACCTTTATTCTCCACTGTTTTAGCCAGTCTTCTAGCTTATGAATATGGGACTGCAGTTTTTCAGATGCATCCTTTGGATCATTACTGACACTTATAATTGCAGTGTCGTCTGCAAAGGTTAATGTATATGTATGTGGGCTTGTCGGCATATCTGCTGTATAGATGATATATAATAGCGGCCCTAGCACACTACCTTGAGGTACTCCTGCACTGATTTTCCCATTTCTTGAAAGCTGATCCTTTGACTTTACTTTAAAAGTTCTATCTGGCAGTAGGCTAATAGGCCTGTAGGATGCAATCTGGGTTGAGTCCTTTCCTGGTTTCGGGATCATAACAATTTCAGACATCTTCTAAGAGCATGGGAAGAAGCCGACGCGCAACATGGCATTATTAGCTTGACAAAAATTTTTTTAACTTTCTGATATGAGATGGGATTAGGGAAAAAAATGTTATCAAGCTAGCAAGTTGAGATGGTATTGTACATATGAAGAACTTAGCCATTTTTTTACCTGTTTTTTGATCTGTCTTTTCCTAATTCTTTTTGTTTATTAATGTATGTTCAAAGACTCTTTTAACTTAAAGCTTACAGACTATTAGGTTATATCCAATTCCAGCTCTGCCTATAGTGGAAATGCTCCATACAAAGAAGAAGGAACCCTAGTCCCTTAGATGAAAACTTCCCATTTTTCTCATTACTTATTCTTCAAGTTCTACCTACGAGTGTGTACCTAATTTTAGCTCTCTAGCTATAGTTCCCACACAAATAAGAGGGAACCCTCCTAGCCCCACCCCCAAATAAAAAGTGCCCGTATTCAGATTTTATCCCCAAGGCCTACCTATATATACAAATTTCAGCTCTCTAGTTACAGTGGAAGTGCCCTATAATATTGAAGAATAAGTGAGTGAGTCAATGAATATGCACTAAAATATGCATTCATATCTCGGGAAGTATCCTTAGAGTCCTTATGTTTCAAGTTTCTTTATTGTATGATTAAAGGAAGCAAAGTTATGAGGGGGTAAAACCAGCGCGAACGATTTCGTGTAATATACACACAGTGAGCTTTAGGTCTAAACTTGGCTTGGCGAACTACCGTGCGCTTTAATAGCTTCCTCCTAATCAATAATCAGGATTAGTAGCTTTTACTTTGATCTTACTCCCGATTGTGGAAAATGGCGCCTGAATTTTTATTACAATAAATTATGGCTTAACGTAAACGGTGGCTGATAATGTTTAGAAAAAACTTATTTGTGTATAAAATGAGCATTAAAATTATATCGCCAAATGAAAACTGTATTAAAATTAAATTGCTTGTTGTTTTTTTTTTTTTGTTATGCACAATCCTTGTCCACATAACCCATTTTATAGATTTTTATTCTGCTCATTTTTAAATGCATTTATGCCCATTAAAGTTTAATGGCAGTTTTGGCATTGAACTTGCCACTGTTTAGTGCGCACGCTACTAGTATTTGTGCAAGAAAATTTGTTTAAACAATAGAATTTAAAGATATCAGTTATGTTTAAATGCACATTTCTATCACTTGGTGTTCTCTTACAAGGCTCAAATGTTTTTATACTATCTTCAGATATGCACCTTAATTGAGACAATTAGATTTTAAATGGAGTTGTATATTTTGGTGTTCATACATATGCAATTTAGCCTACTCAATTAACATTTAACAGCTGAAAATGTATTCGTTAAGCTTGTGAAAACTTGTGTTTGTGAAATGGGGGGAAATTCGGCATTAAAAGTCATTTTAGAATGCAATGAATTATGTTTAAAAGAAATTATATATTTTAAAAGCAAATTCGGTAAAATGTCATAGAATTTATTAACTGTCAATTCAACTGGTATTTCTTTTTATTTTCGTTTCCATTTTTTATACATAGGGCTTGGCAATTGCCATGAAGAATCAAATATAGTTGCATTAGTGATGCAGTACAAGGTAACTGCAAGGGCCTTGATATTTCCATTGTATAGAGTTTTTTCTGCTCACTAAATACACATCACCAGAGTTGCATTGTGAATACTACTGAATTAATGGTGCAATTAAGCACTAATTGCAAAATTTATTAAATGAGTTCTGGTATGTTAAATTGTGCTCAATTAAGATATTACTTGCAAAAATTTGATAGTTACGCAATCGATTAAAAGAAACATTTTCAATTTCAAAATTAGGACCACTTTGAACAGAAAAGGTGACGACAATTTCGAATATTTCCAAAATCCCTTAAAATCCCTACAATTTCCAAACAAAATTGCAAACTGTGGATCAGGTCAAACTCAAATGGTTTTGCTAAAGTGTATGTGATTGTTTTTGGATATTTATATTTTGCTTTAAAATATTCTGCTTTAATACTTCTGTATACATATCGAGTGCTCTTGAATGCATTAGTGCATGAGCGTTTGTATTTGTGTATATGAGATTCATATTATGAAATTCAATCCGTTTATCGTCATCATCAAAAGCACTCAAATGCATCAGCTAACAAAAAAAAAAAAAACTTTTCAACTTGTCTGCCATTTGTTGGCTTAGAAAAGTTTGTATTATTTTACCAATATGAAGAGATTATATAGGATTAAATTATATACATTATCTAGTTATACATATGCATATTAAGATGCACATATGTACATACAAATATGTATGTATGTGTTAGTATCCTTTCTAATAAATTAATAAATATTCGCAAAAAAATATTGTTAACAAACATGTTATTTGCCTTCTCTGCTTCTGTTTTATTGCAACGATTTCCTCTCAATCAATCAATCAATATATGTACATACATATGTACTCTGCGAATCACTGCAATATTGGTTCAGAGTAATTTTTTGGCGTTAAATTGGTCAACGGTTACACCAGTAAACAGGTTACGTCAATGATGGAATTAAATTGGAAATAACCTTCGACATTTGGTTGTTTGAAGTAACTGGGCTATTCGTTGTGGAAGGGAATTCAGATTAGTTCTCGTTTGTGTTGTCTATGCCTTGAGCAGATTGACGTTGTTTTAACTAGTGACATCAAGCTTCTTTCCAACTATGAGCTTTGTGTTCGGATGCTATACGGTGGGCTTTTTCCACCTCAGCCTTATTTTATTAGGAGCATCATACAGACATTGGTGTAATAAATGATTTCTGGAAACATATAAGGTAAGGTGTTGCAGTGGCGGTCGGTGGACCATCTCTTTTTTGTGACAAACGCGTAGACGAAGTGAAACTTTACATGGAAAACAAAAACACAATTTTACAAATCTAAAAACTTTGTTGCCATAAAGGTCGTAGAGTAACAAAGTCCATGTAGTTTAAATATGTAAGCGTTTCACGTAAGTTGCTTGTTCGGATTAACGGCAGGATGTCGTGCAATAACCTTTTCAAACTGCCGAAACGTTAAAGCCATCGCTAGATAATAATAAGAAGAATATCTGTCCTAATAGACATTTTGGCGTTGAAGAATTACAATTAGAGGAAAAGAAGTAAACAGTGCTGTTCTGCATTCCGAATCCGCAATATTTTATTCTAAAGCGTAAATTTCCGAATGTTGTTCTGAATTATTCAGTTCCGAGTGTTTTTATAATTTCACTCGTTTTCATTCCACTCGGAATAAAAACCAGCAACGATAAACTCATTACGCTTCTAGTAGTCATGTAAAGAATGGAAGGATTTTTTAAAATTTGTTTTGTTCTATTTTATCCTTCTTTCTTTATATTGCCTTATTTTAATAGTGTTAAGATTTATCCTTGACTTTGTATAACATTACGAAGCATGTTTTTTTTCTCGTTTGTTTAATTTTATTATACGATTATGTACATTTGCCAGACCGGCGTCTTTTTATAGTCATCGGTTGTCTATAGCACAGTGCTGGCTGGAGGTAAACAACTAGGGTGATCACTATTATTATTATTCAACCCCATTCAAACCGCTTATTTTTTAAATTTAATACAATATTTTTGGCAATTTTTTCTGTATTTCTGCCAGTCTACACAACCACCTGTAGAATATTTTAAACGCTGAACCACAGGGGTTACTGCGTATTTCGATTCGAAAGAAAACGTTTTCTAAACACATTGTGTTAGGCATACAAATTCGAATGATTTTCTTTTCGAATCGAATTACACAGTAGTATAAAACTTTAAATTGAAATAAAGCTCAGATAAGTGGCACTAATTCTTTGCCATTTTTATTTGAATATGTTTTCCGGCGCATGACCGCTGCGACTGTGTCGGAGGAAGTCTAATCAGGAAGTCCAATTTACGATCACTTCTGGCAGCAATGGTGGCCGCATGTCAGTAGGAACGTGGAGAATGTTGTCTTCAAAGACGTTAATCGTCTGTGGCTTATCGGCGTAACCCCTTAAAAATTGTCCAGCGGTGTGTAATCGCATCTTGGAGGCCAATTTAAGGGTCCGTTACGCGAAATTATCCGATCAATAAATCAATTGTTGCTCTAGCAGCCACGATTAACCGTAACGTACTAACCGGCATCGTTCTTAAAGAACTACGGACCAATGATTCCATTAGCCCAAAAAGCAAAGCAAATAGTAACTTTCTCTGGATGTAATCTTTTTTCAGCAATGGCTTGTGGATTAACTTTACTAAATTAATGAAAGCAGACCGCTTACTATATGAACCCCTTTTCGACCCCGTTCTTTCCACGAATTGATTTCAGGCAACCAATTTGTAACTCTCGACTACCTTACTTATATCGAGTCTCGTATTGCATTTAATCTTGACTGTAGTGATTTCAGACTGTCGACTAGTAGCTATAGGCCTTCTTTCTTATCACAGAGTCTCTTGTAATTGTTAGCATTTGTCTGAGACTTAAATCCTTCATAGCATTTACACATAACAAGCGTCTGCCCATGGTCTTTGGCCTTAGGCTAGCCAGTGCTGGACATTCATATACAATGTGCGCTGCCGTCTCAGCCTCTTCCAGGCACAGTCTGCAAGTATCATCTTCTTCGATTTTCATCTTGGCAAGATGATGCTTGAAGTTTACGCGACCTGCCAATAATGCAGTAATTTAGTTTAAGGAACTTCTATTTGATCTAAACATTTTACTGGTCTTTTTGCCGAGGGGCTCTATGAGCACCATTCTAGCCTGTCTACCTTGCCTCTAACCTGTCCACCTTGCCTCTCACCTGTCTACCTTGCCTCTAACCTGTCTACCTTGCCTCTAACCTGTCTACCTTGCCTCTAACCTGTCTACCTTGCTTCCACCATTTCAGGTTTAATGAGTCGGCCCATTATAGAACCTTTGCTCGCACTAGACCATTTTCCAGTCCAACTCTGGGTTCTGGTTAATAGAAATTCACAGCAGATCACCTTTTTTCATTCCCAGATGGGCCCATGTGTCCTTTAACCCAAATGAACGTTGCCTTATTAACCGAGGCTGATCTGTTTAGTTTTAGAAAACATTTTAACACTAGCTTGGAGTACACGTTCAGTTGTCTCATGCGTTTTATAACCGACTGCGGCAGATTTGCTTATTGACAAATCCATTCGAACCAAAATGAGTTTAAACCACTGAAAAAAATTTCTTGTGGAATCCGCTCTGAGCTTGTCGAACTGAACCTTGGTTTTCGTTAAAAAAAATTAACCAATTTACAGGCGTTGTTCAGGTGCTAGTCTATTCATGATGAAGTGGCAAACTAAATTAAACACAAAATAAATAACAGCTCTCAAAATGGCGCATCAATCAATCAGTATTGCCAACTTAAAGTTCTTCATCTCTAAAAAACGCTAAAGTAGGCAAAATTGTCTTAATTTATAGAAACTCCGGTAAAAACAAAAAAAAATTGGTTTTAAATTTTCCAAACATATTTGGACCCATGTGAAGGAGCGTTTAAGAGCACCTTTATGATTTCTAGTATTGCTAAATATCCTATGCCGAACATACTATGAAAGTGAAAAATAAAAGATGCTTTATAGTTGTGTAATAAAAATAATAATTCACAATTCAGCAAAATAAATTGTTGCGAATGTTTAAAATTTGAACGCTTTTTAAATGAACTATAATTTAGATTACATTTGTGCTCGTAACTATAGAAATGTTGGGCAATAATTTTTTTTTAATAATATTCTTAAAAATATTACTTTCAGCTATAATTTGTCAAAGTTTTGATTTCTTCCTCTTTTTTGTATTTTTAAATTTCGCGTAATGAATAGTTCAAAGGACTCGTCTCTGCTGAGCATATAGAACTTTTGATTTACTTTCACATTTAAGTGGTGGGTGTAGTTTTTCTCGTTTATTATGTTCCTCCTTTATTCATATTAAAAGATGATTTGTCGTTCATAAAAGCCGAGAATGCAAGGATACAATAAACTTTTCTCTATCTTGGAACATTTTTTTACTTGTTCTTTTTGTTGTCTTTTTTCTGATTCAGTCAATATGAAATGTATTGTAATTTGACTGGGGGGTTTTTTTTATATTTAAACCTAGTAGCAATTTGTTTGAAATGAATTTTACTATGGTATTTTAAAAATTGACGCAGTTCACAATAATTAAAGCAACACACTGGGCTTTTAAGTACTTTTCTTTCAAGGTACTTTTTATGCTAAAATTTTTTTTGGCAATTTGCGTATTTCATCTCTAAAGAATTATAAATTTTTGGACAAAAATCATGAAAATCAAAAACTTTGCTCTATTTATGTTTTTATTAAGTTTATATACAGGGTGTCTGGTAGCAGATTTATATTTTCAAACTTAAATAAAAAACGTAATAATTGACACAACGTTTTCTTAAGAGATTTGAACGATAGATTGTAAATGCGGATTTTATGTTTTAAAGAGTATGTCCTCCGTCTACAGTGTCATTTTGAAGATGGCACATATCCGAAACCGGTTTGTCTCCAAATCAAACTTGACAAGGGATGACGGAAATTCGTTCCAAAAATCTACATCAAAACACCCTGTCGGAATATCAAATCAAGAATCAGAAATCTATTTCATATGCCTGACATTTTTTACTCGACCTTTCTTAGTTGCTTGTTAAAATATTTTTGATTTGTGAATGCCTTTTTATGTGGCAATATTTAAAATTTTTACACCTTCGAAAAGAAAGTAGTATAAAGTATCATGTGACCAGAGTTACTCCTTTCTCTCACTACAGCTACTTGCTTAAAAGCTTGCTTTTGTTACACATGTTTTCTTTTTTTTTTTGTTATCATAGCAGTCAGTGCTGTGTAATTTTAGATCGTGTTTAAATATAAATAGAATATTTATTTATTAATCTGCTATCCGGCACAACAATAAACAAACCTATTTTAAATTATATCATGCATCATAGAACATTTAATTATTTGCAATATACAAGTACTATTCTCGCAGGCACACTCACTCGTCCCAACCGAATGTGAGTGTTCTCCAATAACGTATAAGCTACTTAACAACGGGCACAAGATGTGTACAACAAATACACAATTTGTACAATGTGGTCAAACTAGTGGGAGTAACAACACAAAAAAAAAAAAACAAAAAAACAAAAATTTAAATTATATTTTATACTACACACTCAATATTGCTCAATAAACGATAGAAAATATTTTATTTGTTTTCAACTTAAACAAATACATGAATGATCTGTATTGAAATACTAATTGATATTAATTAACAGCGTATTGGCTAAAGTTTTGAATATGCTAAACAACAGAGATATTACTATCATTATCATATGACAAATTATAAACATTCGAAACTATTCGTAGCTGGGTGTTAATACATTTCGTTTTCTGTGTTTTTTTTTCTTCTTTAAAACTTATCGAAAATATATTTGTTACAAATAATTTATTGTCTTATTATCATGTCTGTGATAATTGAAAATTTAAACAGATCTTGAAACGTATCCACATATATTTATGATAACCTTGATCGAAGTGTGTTTGTGTGGAAATGTTAGGGGAAAATGTTATGTGAAATATGTATCTTAAATGGTTAGCAATAAGGGCCGGTTGATGGCGGCCATGTTTTATTATTCATTCTTTGATGCTAAATCATGATAGCCGAAAAATCCTTTTTTAGCGACGAGGTGCATTTATCGCTGAATGGACATTCGGCATGAACGATTTGGGGACAAGATTATTCTTCAGTGAGGTGACGTAAATTGGTCACATTTGCCCTTGCATACTTCTTCTTGTTGGATGTTCTGCGGCAATATTTATGTCTACGTAAATAATCCCGAGCAATTGGCCGTGGCCCTCAAAGGCGAAATAACCCGGGACATCACTTAAATTCAACCGAATCTATGAGACAGAGTCAGAGATAATTGGATTTCTCGGACCCATGCTACCGCGTAAATCCGCAAGGCATATTTAAACGAAGTCAACGCCAACGTTGGCACAACTCATGGTGGTCTTAGCACAGGGTGTATTAAAATGCGACCAATTACGCCCCTATACACATGTGTCTAGGTACCAATTAAAGATCATGGATGCTTGGTCCCTGATTCCTTCTCTTGTTGAGGGACTTGGAGCCACCCATTCTCCTGCCTTTGAACAGCTTGCGTTGCAATGCAACGCCATATTAATCCTTCAACTAGATCTTCCCGCGATTTGAGTATAAATCACAAGCACCACTTGCACTCCCGAAGGAGCCTCACCAATAACCAATGTGGGACTTGCGTTCCAGGGGCTAGTGGTTCCTGTGGTACCGGCCGAACTTAAAGAGTCGTTTACCTTGTTAACAATACATCAAGGTGGCGGGATCACTGAGAAGACATGCCTTTGGCGGTACTGGCACACGAACTGTGTGTAATGGGACTGAATTTTTGTCTACCAAAGTTTTTTTTTACAAACTACAAAGTAGTTCTCTGTACACTGCCGAAGTCGTTTTTCCCAGTCTTGGTAGCTGGGCGGAAAATATTTAACTGAAATGCCCATTAATATGTCAGGCTCGTTGTTTTGAATATTTTCTAGAGTCCTAAAAATTACATTTTTCAATTTTGGGAAAAGAAAAAAATCGCAAGGACTCAGATCAGGTAAATTTTGAGATAATCAATTTAGTGATCAAAATTGCCATGTAACATGTGCCATTGTCATGAGGAAGTATCCATGTGCAGTCAAAATTTGAAGTACGGTGAACGTTTTTAGATTTAGTTGTTCACCCATCATCTCTGATCTCACAAGAGAACTCACACGTTCGACTTGTTCGTCGCGTCTTCCTGCGCAAAGTTCATCTTTAACGTATTGTGGCATATGGGAGACATTTCTTTATAAGGAATGTTTCCCATACGCTTGTTTTAATTTTTCACAGTTCACACTCGTGGATTCCCCAAGTTTAACTTGATGGCATGACGTTGCTCTATATTCTTCTATTCCATTCAACAAAAACACAACTCAACTGATAGCGCTCTCCAAAAAAAAAAAAAAAACACGTGATGGCTATACAGATTTTAAGTTAGGACTGAGCATCTGGAGGAATGAATGCACCTGCCTATAGACTAGTTTAATAACAAAGCGTTGCCAGATCGCTCGTAGGGTTGTGATTGTCCTTACTTTTCTCATGCACCTCGTACATGGGACTTTTAAATAAAAAAAAATCGTTAAAACATCTTTTGTGGGCGTAAACATATTACGATTATAACTAAAGGGCAAAATATGTTCAATTTTCTTTAGAATAGAAAACACCATTGATATTAAATTATTAAACTGTAAACTGTTTTATCCTACTAGTTGCTTCGTAGAAAATGAAAGGGAGACGATAGCTACAAAAGTTTTGCAAAATTCATTCTTTGCAATCTTTCGTGTACACCAATGTTGTTGTATTTTCGTAATGGTAAATTTGTACCACATTAACACAAGTTGTATCGAAATTATGCTACTCGTATTAAAAAAAAATTACTTAAAAAATTTGCCGTTGACAGTAACGTTCTAACCTACAGTGACTTTTTTGATAGAATGCTATGGTGCGTTTAGAATCTCTCGTGAATTTTTCTATTAGCAAATGCGGCATATTGGATTATCAACATGCCCATTTTGTCCAAAATGTACCTCATCACTGAACAGAATATTGCCAAAAAACAATGGGTAACATTCCCGAACTACAAACAACGGTTTTCCAAATAAATTTGCACAATCTGCAATTGATGTTCTGGCGTTAGTCTATTTATGATGAAATTGTAAACCAATCTCAGCACAAATAATAATAGAGTTGCCAGATCAGACAAGCGTATGATAGTCAATACCCAGTGGGTAAATAAAACCCCTTTAAATACACTACTTCTATATCTTTTCATTAAATAGATGGAAAATTGTACCAAAAAAGTATCGAGTGCACCAGTGTACCATGGAATTTTTAATTGTAAGAAAACTGTTGGTACCTTTGTCACATAAATCCAGCACATTGTTATGTTTCCCCCCTGATAATTTCCATGAAAATGGCGTTAAGTTTAATTAACCTTGTTTACTCTTTTAAACTTTAAAATCGTACGGTGTATGTAAAGTTTTACCCTTGACTGTACCTCTCCCGTGTGAAATAAAAAGCTCTTACTTCGAAATCATATCAAATGACGAGTAACACGAGGTTAATGTAGCGTGCGATAATAAAATTATTTAAATGTTAATTGAATATTACTTTTCGTTCTCTCCTTTTTTTTTTTTTAAATTTAATAATTTTTTTTATAACAATAAAAAATAACACAACGAAAAAATCATTGCAAAAACGTGTTGTTGACACTTGTTATAAATGAATTTGGTTAGGACGCGAGTATGGCGAAAGGCTTTAAATGTTTTTTTTTGCTGTAACGGGGAGGGGCACAGAGGCACGAAGTGGGTGCGAAGATGCCTTTTAAAATAAATGCCAAAACAAACTTTTTTAAATTAAACATATTTATCAGTTAATGTCGCACAAAACGAAGAGAAATAATATTTAAATGAAATCCGAGAAAAAGGATGAATGACCTGGTGATGATGAAGTGGTCATGAAAATAATCAACATTTTGGGTCAATGTTTCGTTTTTTGATTTAAAAATTATTTAAGTTCTTTTTTGTTTTTGCAATATTTTATCAGTCATTTAGTTTTATGTTGCCGTTTAAAATCAGCAGACAATTTTTATTTTTTTTCTTATTTCGGCATTCAATTGTCAGTTGGCTTTTATCCATCTTAATAGTTGTCATCAAGTATAGATTTGTTAAGGTGCTTGTTTGGCTTTATTATTATTTTTTTTTTCGATTTTTCCTTAGTAAAATAAATATGTATGAAGATGTGCAACACATCTGCTTAACAAGTGTTTAAACTATTTTCGTATTATAAAAAATAAAATTAATGCCAAAAAATTTATAATTATAATTTATTTATAACGAAAATTTAATTTTGTTTTATGTAAAAATATTTGTGTAGACAGTGTTGGCCAAAAAAATGGCACCCAACAAACTGTCATTTGTTTTTTTAATGTAATACAGAATTGTTTACCTTTTAATAATAAGCAGGTCGGTCATCAGCAAAAAGAAGGTGCGGTTGGATTTTGACAGCTTGTGGTGGTTTGTCCATTAAAACCAAATCGTCATGAATGGCAAGTTGAGGCTTTGATCAAGTTGTACCAGGCGCAGATCTAGGAAAAGGGTTAACTGGACATTCGACCTTCCATGTATTTATTATATAATATAATAGGGATATTGGGGCAGACCCCCTACTTTGCTCGAATTGATTTCAGGCAGCCGATTTGACTACCTCACTTTCGTTGAGTCTCGTACTAACACTACTAGGCTTTACTCTTGACTAGTGATTTTAGACTGTCGGCTGGTGATTGTCGACCTTCTTCTTCATCAGAAAGTTTCTTGTAATTGCTAGCACTTAGCTAAATACGAAAGTTTCTAATATTTTTTTGACGAACAAGCGAATTTGACAATTATTCGAATATTCGAAAAAAGAATAATTCACTTATTCGAATAACTTTAAAAAATTAAAAAGAAAAAGAAAAATACATATTAGTTTCATTTTTTGTTAAAAACAAAAGCAATTCATTACAAAAGTTTAAAATAATATTCCTTGCATGTTGTGATGACATATCAACAACTTTTTTTTAAATTATACAGAACAGCAGGGGTTGGAAATGTACTATAAAAACAAATGCGAAATAACTTTAGCATATACGAGGGTCATTCAATAAGTAAAGAGACAAATGGCTATAACTCAAAAACGGTTTATTTCAATCTGTCAAAATTAAGGCTATTTTTTAACATGTCTCATCTTTTTCTAATTTCCTTGGCGAAGAATTCTTTCGAAATCTTTTTCCTCGTAGGGCCCCTTTGAGTGGTCCAAACAGGTAAAAATCAGATGAGGTGAGGTCGGAACTGTAGACCTCCCAACTCAATTCTAGAAGCTTATCTCGGGTCAGCTGGGCTGTATGAGGGCGGGCGTTATCGTGCTGAAGAATGACTCCTTTTGACAAGTGTCCACGGCATTTGTTCCTGATAGCTGGTCTAACTTTATGTTCTAGCATCTCAGAGTAGTATTTGCTATTGATAGTTCGCTGATCTTCAAGGAAATCGCAATAGACTGGACCCTGTGAGTCCCAAAAGATGGTCAGCATCACTTTACCGGCGGAAGGTTGAACATTGAATTTTTTACAAACTGGAGAGCTAGTTTGTTTCCACTCCATACTCTGCCTTTTGGTCTCAGGGTCGTAGTGATGGATCCAGACCTCGTCGCTGGTCGCAATTCTTTCAAAAAACACATTTTGCGAGTAAAAATCTAATAACTGAGAGCTGCTCTTCTAAAGTGGACTTGCTATGGTGAATTGAAAATTTTGATCAGAGCATATCCCAAGGATGCCAACTAACACCATTGAAAAGTTTAAAAATTATAGAATTTGTCTCTTTACTTATTGAATGACCCTCGTATGTATACATTGTACATATGTTACTTATAAATACTTATAAATACATCGTTAACTAAAATGCAAAAACGCCTTCAATAAATTTTTTTCCATCGGAATGCTTATAGTTCTGTATTTCCAGTTCCGATCAAATTTGATTTTGCTTTTGGAAATTTCGATCTATTTTGTTCCATAAGTTTGCAAATTTTTTTTTTTTATCGAATTTCATATGGCAATGTTTCATATAACGAATCAAAAAATATATTTGTCTACATTTTCATTATTAAAAAGTGGTTATAAATACGTTGGAAACCGAAAAGTAGTTTAAATCCGAAGAAATTTTAATTTTTGCGTTTTTAAAGAAATCAATTTACGGAATTGAAAACACTTTCGATCGCAATTTTATTTATGTGACAGGGTAGAAACTAAATCATTTTTGCTTGGTGTGTTATTATTCTATTTAATTTTAGTCATTTAGTGAAATTTGGCGAACAATATTTAAGCATCGTTAACGGCTTACTCCCTGAAAACAATAAAAAGTGGTCCAATAAGACTGTAATACAAGTAGCTTCAACAAAGCACTTAGAGAAAACAAAACCGTCGTGGAAAAACAGCGCGAAAAATCACTAAGAGGGGTTAAGGATATTTTTTTTAATGTAGTAGGTATATTGAAGCAAACCGCAAAATTTATGGATCCCTTTTCGATCCCCTTCTTTCCTCGAATTGATTTCAGGCAACCGATTTGTAATTTACGATTACCTTAGTCTCATTCAAGTCTCATGCTACCAATAGCCTTTAATATCGACTATACTGATTTCAGACAGTCGACCTTCTTCCTTATCACGGAGTCTCTTGTAATTGCAAGCACTTGTTTAAAGCTTAGGTCCACTTAATAAGTGTCTGCCCGTGGTCCTAAGTCTTATGCTAGCCAGTGCTGGACATCCACATACAATATGCGCCACCGGCTCAGCCTCTTCTTCAGGAGTATCTTTAGAAACTGGTCCGTCCCCCCTTTGGGAGGTTTTCTTGTTCAACTCTTTAGAATTCCTCCATTGGCCAATAAACACCAGAGTTCCTACAGAGATTAACTCCTCAACCTCGTGCGAGGCTTTACTGTCCATCCCTGTCGGAATCTCTCCATCTAACGCCTTAGAAGTATCTTTAAAGATTGACGCGTATAACCCTCGCAAGGCATATTTATCCATCTTTTCCGGGTTCCTCCTTTGGACAAATAAAACCGTTGTTTCTGCAGAGATTAAACCTCTCCGCCTCTTCTCCCTAATGGAGAGCAATATGTCCACCCACAGAGAACTCCATATGTACGGGTAAGTCTGTATTAAAACTGGAGATCGACTGGTATCTAGATAAAAGCCAAGCTTCATTTTGTTTTAAGGGTAAAATCTTTAATTTTAAAAAAGTCAAAAAATGCGCTCTGAAACTGTCCAATTATTTTGTTATATATTTTAAAGGAGTGTGTAAGCGTTGGGCTTATATCAAACATTTTTTAATCATTAAAATTGCTAAAATTTAAGTGCAAAAAGATTAGATTCGACTTATTTCACATAAGTGAATTACGAATACTAATGCAAACAAATCGCAAATGGAAATTAAATATTTCGAATTTTTTGTTCAATTTATCATTTTATTATTGTTTAAACTTGATTTCCTTCTCCACTGATGACATTGTTTTTGTATTTGTTTTCAAGTTAAATTCATTGAAAAATGCATAATAATTGTTGCTTCTAATATTTTGATATTGAAAAAAAAAAACGAAAACAATGCAAAAAATAATTTATTTTTCATGACTTCCAAATGAGAATGAGTAGTTATCGAGCAAATAAGTTTGTTTGCTTGCTTTGTGTGATTTATATACGAACCTTGTAGAGATAAATAATTTATTACATTAAATGTTTGTTTTAGTGAAAAAACTAAATATTTATTAAAATGAAATTTAGAAGACTTAGTTTTTTAATGGGGTCAGTAATAAAGGGGCTCTTTAAAGAAGACCTAACAATTTTGTATTTTATTTTGAACGCAATGAACTTTTTTTTACCATTCTGACAATGTCGAAACATTAGCCAAAATGCATTTTTTATTAGCTTAGAGGACTACACTGGCCCGATCGCAAAATGTTTGGAAATTTTTCAATTTTTGTTGTTGAGAATTTAAGTCGATGGTGGTAGCTTTTGGGTTTGCTTCCCACCAAATAGTCTGTGTGTGCTATAGTGAATAAATTCTAGTCAAACTAAAAGAACAACCCGCTAACCAACAAAAGCTTTTTGGCCATACGTGTCAGTTAACACGTTCCCTGCCGCATGGGGCCAAATACTTAACTTTCCGTTCATTTGGTTTGGTGTTATCATTGTAAAATGAAGAATTTTTTTAAATGAATTAAGCAGTCAATTATGGACACCTTTATACTACTGCTGATGACGTCAAATAATCGTGGGGCGCATACGCCCTACGCGGCCTGAACGGGAAGTCTTCAAAAAACGGTCTGGCAGGGAACGTGTTAAATAGGATTTAAATTGGTCGATTGCACGCCATTCACGGGAATATTAAATATGGCTTAAACCCTATTGGGGCGAGTTTTACGTAAATAACTAGGCCTAAATCTTTATAAGATCAAAATAACACAAGAACTGAAGCCCACGGATAATTTTAAGAGACGAAACTTATCTGATCGCACTCTGCCAAAGAATAGCTTACGTTTTTATTTAAAAAAAAATGAAATAAGAACAATTTTACAAAGTGTCATTTTAAGTAATCGCCCATGAAATTAGGAAACTTGTTTCTGCTACCCGAACATATGTACATATAACACGTTCTTCACTAAGGCCCCATTCTTTCCTGGTAGATATGCGATTGCACCGTACAATACATTATACTGAAAACTCGTTCTTTAGCCGTACTATACATACGTGAAATCTTTCCTGTCACTTACAATCTTGGAAAAGTTAAGTCGAATATTCACAAACAATATTCCCGCTATCCTTCTCCCTTTTTCTAGTTCCACCATAAAGTACTGCATAAGTAGGGGTCACCCCATGGGTAATTAATGAAGAATAAATTACGGATGCATCCTAAACGAGCAAACAAACTCCGAATCAGACGTTATACTCGAGCCTCTAAAATTAATTTACTAAACACCATAAAAATAACGAACAAGATACACCAAGAACAATAAAAACACATTACAAAAATAATAAACAAATTCATAATCCAATAATCACTGACTTCTTTCAACCCCAACAAAAAAACACTATTAACAATTAAAAACAACGTTCACATGTCATCCGCAAACACCAATTCTGACGCAATAATTTAGTAATCACAATCGTCTATCAATCTATACAAAAACACCCGGCCTGTTACCAGGTCCCAATTACAGGTGGCTGCATGATGCAATACAAAGCAATAAAACAGTCATCACTTACATCTACCAATCCGTACAAAACACCCGACTTACGAGCTTTACCTGCTACCTCTTCACACCTTACAGATGCCCACAAGCTCATGTGACAAATAGATACCTGACACACAATAAAACACTAACGAATTGATGCAAACTTCCCAGAACGAAAAAGATGGCACATAGCCGAAACCGTGTTGTCTCCAAACCAAACTTGACAAGGGATGACGGAAATTCGTTCCAAAAATCTACATCAAAACACCCTGTCGGAATATAAAATCAGGAATCAATAAAAAACCCTAACTACAACGGCTGCTAACGTTGTCATTCTAAGTAATTTTTTGTTGTTGTTATGAGCTACAGAACTTTTATTTAATGGTTGCAGGGGAAGTCGTCTTCCCTTATTCTTTCATATCATTTGTCCCGTCAAAGAAATCGCCCTGAACTGTAGGATCTTATTTTATAAAACGCAAAGCAATGCAACACCTGAATTTATATTGAAAACAGCAGCAAAATCAAAATAATAGTTTTTGAATTTTATTTTTCTATATTGCTTTCCCTGTTATTTTATTATTCTGAGATTATTCGGCCACTTGTTGAACTATAAGCTCGTTTTTCAATTAAAACTTATGTCAGGACTCATCAATTTTATACGTTCTTTCCTGAACAGCTACAAAATGACAGTTGTTATTTATTTTAACTGCTAAAATCGACATCTTACACTTAACACAATTTCATTTAGCAGTCACATTACCGTGAATAATTCTCATATTTAGTTGTTTAAAGCTTCATTCTGCTTTATTTGATTCACATTCATTCAACAAAAAAATTCAATATCTAGAAAAGTGAAATATCTACTGTCATCACATGTAAATATATTGATTTTATTTCATCCCAAAATGTCTATTGTGTTGTATTTAATTTGTTTTCCTTTTTCTAATTTAATTGGCTGCAATCTATTTCACGTTGTGTTTTGTCTTTCTATAAAACTAATTTCAAGGGCACTTAATTGATGAAATGAACAAATAAATTATAAGCAAATAATATCGATAATGCAGAAATACAAGTATGTACAATAAAAATATTAGTTTAATTCACAAGATATTAAAGAATTGTGCAGTGTTTTGTGGGTGGGTGTGAACCGCTAGTCGGAAAAGTCATTAACTTGAACTAACTGAATATACATACATACATACATACATACATACATACATACATACATACATACATACATACATATATATGCATTCATCGTGTTACATTTAAGAACCTCCTTTATATGTAAAATTAAACACTTTGAATATCTATACGCCTTGAGTTTCTTCTTGCAAATATTTGTTATTCACTGTAAACTGAGATAGTGAACTTTTGGTAATGAGAAACCTAAATCGGGAGAAGATTAGTGTACATGATCGATGTTGCTGCGTTGCTTTGTAACGTATGATGCCACCAGCATTCATGGTCTGAACAAAATTGAGTGGAAATACGCGTAGGGGCGGTTTTTATTAGGTGCTAAAACCACTATCAGATAAATTGAAAGGCAGTAATTTGTTACCCAGAAGAGTACCCTGACCAAACCTGGGGTAAAATGTCGCCAAGTTGTATTATACAGTCGTATATGTATGGCCGTAAACCCACCTATTGGCTCACAGACTTTAATAAGTTGCCAGATCGTATTGATTTTGCTATTGTAAAAAAAAACGTGATCAACTGTTTGTTAGTTCATCCTATGACCTATTTTCTGATCATTCAGGTGCAATTGCTATTTTACACGACAATTTTGTCACTTTGCCTGAAACCCTTTATTTCTTACCGAAATAAAAACCCAAATTAGTTGAAATGTAAAATGTATGCGCGCTTTCACTTATCTTCGACCATTTCACTGAGAAATCCGGCTGTGACTGCCGCAGCTAGAGCTGCAATTCCCAACAAAACCATCAGTTAAAATGAAAGAGGACCAGTCAACAGCTGATATACAGCTAGCTGCTCGTTATTCAGAAGAAAAGACTAAGAAGGCAATGGCAAAATAGTCGTTCTCCACACCTAAATGTACTTTATGCCAAAACGCCTTACGTAATAAATTGAGAAAGAAACCTGGTGGGTTACTCTCTATTGCGATGCGAAAGCAAATGCGATGCGAAAGGTAAATGCGTTAAGAATATAAGTTGGTACTCTGTAACTCTTTCGCAAACACTTTTGCGATTTTTGTTTTAATGTATGCAACACTGACTAACATTGATATTAGAAACTGTCAAAATAAGAAACATAAATTACATTTCAAAACAAACTTAAAGCTTTTCTGAGTTATTCTATAAATATTATTATTATAATATTCTTTTAAAAATATTATTTTATAAAAATTATTATTTTATACAAATTTTATAAATATTATTGGTGCACAATAAAACTGTGATGGATTCCGTAGCGATATGGATGGCAGACGAAAACGAACCTGTTGCACAAATTACAAGAAGAATCTTAAGAAGTAGGTACGATATACTCTCATTAAGTGACCGCATGTAAGAATCAAATAATTTGTTGTGCTTGTACCAAAGCAAGACGTCGTTGGTAGGCCGCTTACAACTTCTTTCATATGAAGAAGATTAGTAATTTCTTCCTCAATGGAAGAAAGTGGGCAAAATTGTGATGGACTACCACCCGTAACACTAATGCTCAATTTATTTTTAGGCATCTTTAGTTTATTGTGGTTCTTTAAATCGGACCAAACCTATGTACATAAATATGTGTGCACATACATAAGTATGTATACATTATTAGCTTAATATCGAGCATATGTATGTAAGTAAACCATTTCCCTTACCTTTTGCCAACCTGCTATATCCCTTACAGGTTGTGCATTAGCGTTGAGTTTATCGGACAATTTCACAAATTATTTGTGGTTTGTTTTGCATTTGTTGCCTGCAAATGCCCCTTCGCGAAATCACTATGTTGCACCATGAATTCAACTAGAATTTCAAATTGCCGCTGCTTTGTCAACAGTTTCTTTACTTTCTTCCTAAAAATAACAAATTAAATATAAAAAGTAAAAAATTTTAAGTATTTACTTACATGTTTTTCTGCATTTGCGTTTGCTCTTTGGTTGTCGCAAGTATTTGTGTGAATAAAATATTTTTGACATGCGCTAACGTATTACAGAGTGCGGTGCTACCAGACTTGCGAAAGAGAAAAATAATACATGCGAAAGCCAAACGTATAATCGCATTAAAGAGTATCAATTGTTCATTTTCGCTCAGATTTTCTTACGCATCGTAATACAGAGTAACCCCCCTTATCTTACTGAACAGAACATAATCCCAGACCATCAGTTTGGTTTTCGAGCAAAGCATAGAACTATTAGCAAGTCCATAGAATTGTAACCATAATTCGATCGCCTTTTGAAAGAAAGCAATACTGTTCACCTTTATTTATAGAATTTTCCTAGGCGTTTGATAAAGTCTGACATGATGGGCTGCTTACTAAAATAGCTGGAGTTGCTCCTGAAAACTCCTTTAAGCTGCTTAAGAGCTATTTGAAAGATACAACGGTGAAACTAAGGTCGAAAGGTTAGCTTTCGCGAAATGGGAAAATTTATGCGCGAGTACCAGATTTTAATATAATAAATTATAAATAAATGCGCACAATAGTGCGCCAGGCCAAGCTCAGGCTTACGTATAGGATACTACGTATAGGTGACTTAATAGAGAACTGAAATTTGGTATACGGTTAGGTCTGGGAAAATATAATGAAACACAAAATCCTGAGAACGGGCGTTTTATCAGGGGAGGGCTACGGTTCCTTCTTATTTGTATGGGACACTTCCGCTATAGATAGAGAGCTGAAATTTCATAAACCCAACCGTCTGTAAGCTTCAAGTTAAAATAAGTTTTGTACATACGTTATATTTACAAAATAAAACATAATTTGGAAAAAAGCAATCAGATCCGCACAAAAACATAAATGTGAAAATAAGACTAAGTTCATATCCAAAAAATTTCGGCCGTAAAAAATGTGGACAAAATTCTTGATATGTACAATACCCTCCCATTTCTAGACCAACTGATAGCTTGGCAATATTTTTATAACTTTCTATTGTGGAAAAAAATGTTACAAACTCTAGCAGGTTATATAGAATTTAGATCTTATTGTACATATGAAGAACTTGGTCCTCATTTTAATCTCAGTACTTACAATGACCGAAAGTTTAGGCATACGATTTGAAAAGATTCAATAATCCAATAATAAAGTTAAAAAAATGTCTTAACAAGTTGAGTGCCACGCGGTTTTATAGCGACTTCCCGGTCAAGCCGCGCGAGTTTCAGCAGTGCGAAGATATTGCAAATCGTGCTATGAAGAAAATGCGGCACAGAGTGGCAGAAAAATAGCACGAAATTTGACCAAACAGTTTATAACAACATTTTGTGACACTTGCGAGGGACAATTATTTTTATGTTTACCTTGTTTCAATAAAATCCATTAAAGTTATCTGAAAAAATGTTCAATTTTTACCTTTATTATCATATTTTATACTGTCGGTGGCTGACGCGGCCTAAACGAAAAGGTCGGACGTCAGTCACCGGTTACTGACGTGGCACTCAACGTGTTAACACACAATATGTGCTAATGGTGCGCTCACATTACTTTAAGGTACGTACCTACCGCGTCATATGTCATGAACAAATTTTCATTGCAATTTATTTATTTCATTTTAAAGTATATACGAGTACGTTGAAAAAAACACCCTTTTAAAAAATAGTACTTGACCGTTACAGCTGTTTGTTATGTTATACCCCGACAATAAATATCAATTGTTTTAAACGACCAGCCGAAATCTATTTCCATACTACAATCTATATATAGAGAGGAAAAAACTAATAAAACCTTAAATAAGCCAGCCATGCAATATTTATTTTCCTGCTCAATTAATTAGAGAATAATCAAGAAATATTTAGTTGTTGGCTTTGTACTGTAGTTGCTGTTCATTTCACACAGTGGGATGAATATTGGTTGCCATTTAATAAGAAATAAAATGCGTATCCAACCCACAAATTCATTTCACAGTGTATAAAATATAAAAAAATTGAACGTCGCTGCTAAAGAACTTTTAATTTCTATTGTTAAGAATGCGAGTGATTAAGTTTTATTTTTTATTCAGGCGACAATTATCATAATGAAATATGTTATCATGAATTTTTTCTTTTCATTTTTTTTAATATGAATTAATAAACACACAACAATTACAACTTGGAGTGCGTTGTGTTCTATGCAGAATAAAATAAAATAAAAAAGTGTAATCACTTTTGTTTTTATTATTTATTTATTGAGTGCCTGTAAATAACTTTGATGGCAGACTTCGACCTAGTGCACTGGCTGACTGACTGACTGACGGCGTGTTTTATGGTTGCCTATTTTCAGTTGAAGTCAGGCAACAGTTAATAAAGTCAACGTGATACATACATACGTATGTACACACTGACAGTGATAGTTTATTATTATTATTATTATTTTATTACAAAAACAAATGCTAGTAACAAAAGAGAAAAAAAAACAACATATTTGGGGGCAGTAGTTTTGTCATTTATTTATTTATTTTTAAGTAAAATTATTTTCAAATTAACAAATACAACACAATGGCTCAGCTTCCATAACTTTTCAATCCTTGGATTATTTTTTATAGCCAGTATCTTCGCGGAAATGTATAAAGGAGTCTAGAAACATTTTGCTGGCGCGGTTTTTCCAATTTTGGCAGTCTCCTGAGTGCTACCAAACCAATGAGCTAAAGTTCTTCTTCACCTCATTAAAAAAAAAATTGAAGTAAGCAAGCCACAGACGTTGCGACCGTTGCTACATGTTGAAGAGGTTGTACACGATATTGCAATGTTTGTGGGCACGTTGTATTAAGTTGTGTCTCGGTCGTACGATTAATCAAAAGAATATGATTTTTTCCAGGTTGTACAGATCGGTTGCACCGTTAATGAGGATGTTGTACAACCGTTTTATTTTGAGCTGATCGTAGTGACCCCATGGTAGTGATGGAAAGTCATGATTTTCAAAAATGGAACTGAACTTAATTTTAAACGTTTTTTCCATATCAAAAGTATTATTTCAAAAATTTAAAGACACAATTTGTCCTGTCTGTATAAAATGCCTTTTGAGTTTTTTTTAATTACGAGGGCGGATTAATAAGTCCGTGAATTTTTGAATGAATATGAAATTTTTGCAAAACAAAAATTTATTATTCAACATAATCTCCTTTTAACTCAATACCGCTAGTCAAACGTTTTTCTAGTTTGTGTATCCCTTCCAAAAATTGGATTTTCGAGGTCCTTAAAATAGGCATTTGTTTAGTCAATACTTTCATCGTTGGAGCTAAATCTCTTTCCACCGAGCCATTTCTTTAGGTTGGGAAAGTAGGAAGCAGCCACTAGGTGCTAAATCCGGAGAATATGGCGGATGAGGTTCCAATTCGTAACCCAATTCTAGAGTTTTGCCATTAAGACTGCACACGTGTGCACCTGTTCATTATCTTGGTGAAATAGAACTATTTTCTTGGCATAATATTCGCCGTTTATTGTTGTTTCCTTTTGAAGGTAATCGATGTGGATTATCCCGCGTGCATCCCAAAAAACTCTTGCCATCACCTTATTGGCCGATAAACTTACCCATTGTTTAGACTGCTGCTTGGTCTCCGGGGTACAGTAATGGATCCATGTTTCATCCACAGTTACAAAACGCCGCAAAAACTCATTCGAATTGCGGTTAAACAACTCCAAACAATCCTTTGAAGTTGTCACACGTTTCAGTTTATGGTCAATTGAGAGCAAACGCGGCACCCATCTTGCAGGCAACTTTCTTAAATCCAGCTGATCACTTAAAAATCGATACCAAACTGCCATATGAAATGCCTATGGCGTCAACAATCTTACGCACTTTTACTCTTCGATCGGCCAACACCATATCTTGGATTTTTTATTACATATTCGGGTGTACTGACCTCAATTGGCCTTCCAGAACGTTCAGCGTCATTTGTACTTGTGTGACCACAACGAATGTCAGTAATTCTCTTTTTTACCATTGAAATGTTTCATGTGCACTCGAAATTCACTTTTTTCCATTTTTCGACAAATACACGAGGTTGTATGTTTTGAACAACTGTTAAACGCAAAGTAAATGACGACACCTGGTCAAAATTTAACAGTAGTCTATTAACAGGTGGTAATTGATAGAAACAGTGTTGCATTCCATATAACTACGAGGAAAGTTTGAAAAGTCACGGACTTATTGATCCGCCCGTATATGGGAAAAAATTGAATCGTTTTTGTGTATGATTTCACTATGATTTTGTGCAATCTATTATTTAAAGTTTCAGATTGGATAAAAGACTTTTTATATCGGTGTGGTGCTTCGGTAATTCTCAAATTAATAGCACTGTCACATAGCAAAACATTTGCTTACCAACATTTGCTTGCAAAATAAAGTTGTACAACGTAGTTGTATTGTTTGATTACCAACTGCGCTGTACCAACGGTCGCCTATTGCTTGACGCCGACGTACAGCCCCACACCATTAGGGATCCACCATCATTCGTTACTGTTAGTTTTATACTTTTTAAATTGAGAGATTTAATTGGCTTGCGCCCCGATCCGGTTAAGTTGAATCCACTTTCGCCACTGAATATTATGTTTTTCCAAAAATCGAAAGTTTTAGTTTTTTGGAGCTCAGCAAATAATAATCGCTTTTGTCTGTCGCCTTCAGAAATTAGCTGTTTCTTTCTGGCCATACGACTGTTAATATTATTTGCTCTTAGAACCGTACGGCTCCGTTTCGTCACTTATGTACATTTTGTTCGCAGTGCCCTCCTAAGCTTCTCGTTAATTTTCGGGGCAGATAAATGGGGATCTTCTTGGCTTTCTTTAATCATTTGTCTCTGGTTTCGCAAAGTCAATGATTTAGGACGTCCCTTTTGAATGTTACCACGTTCCTTTGCCCGTCTAACTAAATTTAATATTGTTTGCCGACCTCGGTCAAACATATCCCAAATGTATTTAATTGATTTACCCTGATTATGGATTTCTCAACAATTCTTTTCCTTTAGGCAATTTAGGCAAAAAATAGTAGGACTTTTTAATTTAAATTTCGCGCGGAAATTCATTTGTCGAATTTTTTTCCTACGTTGGTATGACTGTCAGTGACATCTGTGCCAAATATCACATCAAAGTAATCATTAGTGTTTAGTATACGCTTGCCTTTCTGAAGTACAACAAGTGCATTCGGCGATTTTTACAATGAGTGAAATTATTCAACAAAGAAGTTCCATTAAATTTCGTGTGCGGAATGAAATTTGTGGTGGCAAAACGTTCAGAATGTTGCAAAAAGCCTTCGGTGATAATTGCATGTCACGAGCAAGTGTTTTTTAATTGGTACAAATTATTCAAAGAGGGTCGAGAACGCGTTGTCGACGAACCACTTTAAAAGATCATTTGGGCCTAAGAAAAGTGATATCACGATTGGTTCCAAAATCACTAACTTTTCTTAAAAAACAGCGTCGCGTTGACGTCTGTCAAACAATGCTTTCCGACTACCAGGATGTCATTAAACGTATAAATGACGACGAGTCTTGGATCTACGCTTACGACCCGGAAATAGAAGATCAATCGGCCGAATATCGTGCCAAAGCTGAGCCAAAGCCGAAAAAACCACGTCAAAGCAAGTCAAAAATCAAAGTCTTGTTGACAGTTTTCCTCAATCATCGAACTGTGGTGCACTCCGAATTCCTTCTGACCGGCCAAACTGTCAACAAGGAATACTATTTGAGTGTTATGCGTCGTTTGCGCGAAGCTATTCGTAAAAAGAGGGCGGAATTATGGGCCGACAACTCTTGGTTTTTGCGCCACGATTATGCACCGTCGCATAACGCATTGATTCTTCACGAGTTTTTCGCCAACAATTCAATCAATATCGTTCCCAACCACCGTATTCGCCTGATTTAGCTCCGTGTAACTTCTGGCTGTTCAGCAAACTCAAGCGACCGCTTCGGGGAAACGGTTTTGAGTCAATTGAAGACATTAAACGTGAATCGCTATCGTTGGCATAAGTGTATTGCAGCTGGGGGGAATTACTTTGAGGGGGACGAAATAGATTTGGCAGAATAAATAAATTAAAAATTATGAACAAAGTCTTACTATGTTTTGCCGCAGTAGTATTTCAGTTAACCATGATAAAAACATAAGTACTATTATAAATAATAAAAAAAAAAGGAATGACCCAAACATCATAAAAAATAGCGGCGATCCTCAGTAGGCAAAATACTTTATGACCCTTGAATTGCCCAGTTCTTAAAAGAAAGCAACAAAACCTTAAGCGAAATGCAACTTTTGTTGTTTATGTAATACTTTCTATATTATTACCCAACAAAAATGGAAGTCATGCTAAAAGAATGAAACCAAAATATTTTTGTTAGTAACTGTATATTGTTGCGTCGGACTCTCAATGTTGAAAATTTATTGGTAACAAAGGTTGCCAGTAATAAAAATCCAACTAGATCGCTTGGATCAGATTAAAAGCGAAATTTTTCTTTTTTATATTTTTTAAGGCAAATTATAATTTCTGTTTCCAAGCGCATTTTCAGCACTTGTTGCTGTGTGATCAATAGTTAAATTTTTTTGCTTTCAGAGCTTATGTACATGTGTATGTACATATGTATGTATGTGACGATCGCCCATTTTCAATAATTGTTTTCAATTGGTTTATACTCGTATCAAAATAATTTTATCTTTATTTAATATTTTATAAACAACATTCGCTTTTCACTTAAAATCACTTTCAATATCAATAATTTTATTTATTATTATGTTTTTACGGCTAACAAGCTTTTGGTAATTTGTTGTTGTTGTTTCTTTAATTTACTTTATTATTTCATTATTACACACAATTTAAGTGATTTTTGATTTTGGCGCTGCACTTGGTTTTTTTCGTATTTTAAATATCTTAATTGTTAGGAGACAATTTTTTAATAAAAGTTTGGTAAACTTCATCATAAATTTTTTTTTATTAAAAAGTTCTAAATCCAATTTGTTTGTGTAGTCGCTTGCTGGCCGAAAGTTTGAAGGAAATCTTTCTGGCAACACAGGAACTCGGCGTTGAGTAAAGTGGTAATATTTTGAAGTTATCCACAACAAATTTTCAATCTACAAGTGTAGGTCAGGCACTCCCTTGCACACTGATAGCATTAGATTTGCTAATTATTATATAAAACATTAAATCTTTGGCGCAGTAAAAATAATTCATTAAGTATAGGAACACTCTTCGTAGAATAAACTCTTTATGCGCATTTACAGCGTTGCTAAAAAAGTAAGCTTTTTTTTACCTCTCTGCTTCAGCGCTTCTCTTCTAAAGAAGGTAGCAAACTTATTTAGTGGGCATTAATTTCTGGGTGCTACTTTTCTTAAAAAATTAATTAACTAAAATCAGTCATGTAAAAACTTCTTTAAAAAAAACTTATTTGTTCAACGCATCGGTTTCCAAAAACTATTTCCATGCAGGCTTTTAACTAAAAATTAATTAAATAAAGTGAATGTTTTTTGCAACGGTTCCATTGGCAATTCTTTATTTGTGTGTAGGGCTCATAAAAACCGACCTCTCCAGTACTACAAATTTAATTAATACTTGTAATAACTGGCTGTTGTTCTGTCATAAAGTGCTTTGAAATCAGTCACATATGATGCGAGCGGCTGATGTTTAAAATTTTTTTTCGTAATAAATTTAAATTAACTAAAGTGTTGCGCGATGTAAGCAAATTCATTGAATAAGTCAAATACAATGAAATTATATTTAAATAAATTTAAGTAAAAAAATAACAAAGAGAAAAGCCACTAAATTTAATATTTATGATACGTGAAAGTATATACGTATTCTGCACGTAGGAGAATTGATAATTAGCCAGTAAATAGTTGTAGTAAATAGTAAATAGCTGTAGTAAATAGTAAATAGCTGTGTATGAAAGGTATACGAAAATAAAAAATTTTACTTTGTACATTGAGTTTTAGATTTATCGGCAAGAAATTTTTGAAGCTTAATTTTCAAAAATATTGCTTTCACTGGGAGTTCATTCTGTAATTGCAAAGCAGAAAGTACCGTAATAAGAAACGAAGGGCTTCTCTTAGATTCCTTCTCGTTCACTGGTACCAAATTTCAAATAAATTCGAATCGTAATTTCGTAAGAGATCTAGAAGATTGTAAAGTTGGTTATAAAATTTATTTCAAATCGGCTGTACAAAAGATTTCTCGCTATTTTTTTCTCCATGTTATGGATTTAATTCAATACAATGTTCAATTAGTATTAACCATTGTTGGATGGCATTTTTTCCATGCTTCTAGTAATGGATGGATTTCGTGCTAAAAGAGCGGCTCGTCTCTTGCGGGCAGAAACGAATCAATTCAATGAATGAAATGAATCGTATTACAGCCGGGTGTGTGATTCTGCATGGATCGGAATAAATGGTTGCCAGATAGGGCAGCAAAAATCTGCGCTATAAGACAGGTGAGGTAAAATTTCCCATCTGATGATTTCCAAATAGTTTTTAACTGATGTAGCAACATGAGGACGAGTACTGTCATGGTGCAAAATTTATAGCCTTGCATCTGGTAGGTAGCATATTATGGACGTTTTTCGTTGTTCAAATGGAGCAACTCTTGGCTGTACAACTGCTTGTGATAGTGTAACCAGATATTTCAGCACAACATGAAACATCCTTCTGTGGCTATCTCTAATGTTCTTCTCCTTGTCTTCAACATCAAATCACCATTATTTCTAAAGCATCGAAACCAATCTCGAGAAGTAGTTTCGGAAAGCATGCTCGCTCTTAGCTTCCACAAGAAAACGGTGACTTTTGCCTGCTCTCTTCTTGATACAAAAAATGAAATAAAATTCCCTGCAAACTTTTTCCATTTTCACTGCAGTAAAAAAACCATGTTGAGAAAAAGACAAATTCCCTGTGCACTGAATATCGTTCACAGATTGTCTAAATTTAGTGCTAAAATAGTTTTGTGCCATTGCTATCAATACGAGGGCAACTTGATAATTCCGTGACTTTTTTTAAATAAAATGTATATTTTTTTGTTGGCGAAAATGCGTTTTATCTCTCAACATAGTCTCGTTAAAGTTCGTTAGATTTAGTCAATAGTCTTTCCGCCTCCAAATAATAGGATTTCTAAAGGCCCTTAAAATATTAGTTTGTTTCAATAATGACCTCTTCGTTTGAGTCATTCTCTTACCACCCCGCCATTTCTTCAAATTTAAAAACATGAAATAGTCGCAAGGACTTAAATCTGGAGAGTATGTATACTGGATGGAGTAGCAGTTCGAAAACCAATTCATGCATTTTTACCATAGTGACTATAGGTGTGCAGCTATGCATTGTTTTGATGGAATAGCAATCGCGGCACCAATGGCGCGGATATTAAAATATTAATGCAAAATATAATGTAGCTGCTCGGTTGAGATGCCTGCAGCTTCAATCACCTCACGCGCTTTCATTTTCCGATCGTCCAATATCATTTGATGGATTTTATCGACTGTTTCTGGCGAAACAACGTCAACATTTGCCGTAATCTGTGTGGTAACTCAGTAAACCACATTCAGCTTGCTCAAAATTCGAGAGTAGTCTTGTAATGATAATAGTTAACACGGCCAGTGTTGCATTTCAAGTTACTGTGCTGGAAATACCAAAAAATCACGGAATTACAAACTTCCCTCGTGCATCAGGATAACTTTTTTGTTCAGCCAATAGTATGAAGAAAAAAAAATCATGCAACAAGTAAATACCAGGGGGCAAATTACGGTTACGATATCGATCGAAATTTCTATTATATTCCATTGAATTTCCATTATGTTTTATTTAAATTTCTATCGATATCGAATGCCGTAATTTGCCCCCAACTATTGCTCTGCAAATTTTCAAATAATGTGTTGCCATCACTTAAACGCAAAAAGTTCTTTCTGGAAAGTTTTAGCTCTTAGATGAAAGTAGCTAATCGATTTTGTTTTACACTGCGGTTAGGGCTTGCTTGGGCTCTTAAACATGTAAGTTTAACAAAACGTTTAACATTGCCTGTTTCTGTATTCCGCACGATACAATCGTCTGTAAAATTTGTATAGAAATAACTCGTAAATATTTTAAAAATGGGGCGCTTTTCATAAATTTTTTTAGAAGATTGTATGAACCGTTCGGACTACAAAAACAGACACTAAGAAGAAGTATTTAAAATTTTTTTAGAATATTTAAATTTGATTGCCGTTTTAATCAGCTATTACATATTTGCTAATTACCCCATTAACGTAACAACAATTTGAACAAAAATGACGTCATGGTTTTTTATCACCTTAATCAAGTTTGATTTACTTTTGCCATTTTCTGCTTGAGTTCTATTGGCTGATTTTTTAAGCGTTTGGGTTTTGAATATTAAAAAGAAAAACAGAAAATTTGCTAAAGTAAATGAAATATTTATTTTGGGCCAATAAATGCAAGCCTGCTATTTACATTTTAAAGATGTAAATGTTGCCCGCGGCTACGCCGTAGGTTGTTCACCCGTGAGCTGAAATTTTGGGGTACTTTTTCCAGCATTTCAGTGGGTATCTCACCAATTGCAGCGGTAATGTTGTCTTCTAGGCCTGGAATTGTCTGTGTACACGAGAGACTTCACGTATCCCCACAAAAAATAGTATAGTGGAGTCAAACCGCATGATCTTGCCCGCCAATGTGTACTGCTCCAAAACGTAAGATTTATTGCTGAGCAAACTCGCTTCTCAATAGGTTCATGGCATCGGCTGCCGTGTGGAATGTGGCACCGTTTTGTTGAAACCATATATCAATCAAGTCCGATTCTTCCACTTCAGACAAAAAAAAAAAAAAAAACAAAAAGGCGGTGCTCATCGCACGGTACCTTATTCCATTATAGCGTTTCGATTTTCATCGTTCCAATGATGCTGCTCTTCACAGTAAATTCGGCAGTTCTGTTTGTTGACGTACCCGTTGAGTAAAATATAAGCTTCGTCACTGAAGACAATGTTTTGATAAAAAAACACATTTCACCCACAGCACGAATTTTGATAATAAAATTAACAGATGTTCAAGTGTTGTTCATTTCTCAGTCTATTCATGGTGAAAATGGCAAACCTGACTATTTTTGGCATTGCCACATGTCACGAATCTTTCTTTTACAAGAAAACAATTACCCGATATTATTATTCTTTTAGATTTGTTGCTGCTGTTTTGTATAACAACTTAATCAGATCCAATAAATTACATTTCAAAATTGGAAATGAGTACGATAATTCAAAAATTAATTGTACTACATCATAAATCTTAAAAGCGATTGCGTTTACAAAACTACAGTTGTAGTATTTGATCATATTAAGAGTGTATTTTTTTAGAACTGAAAAATTGAATTGAATGATAAATTTCTGTCCTCCAAAAACCAGATTGCTGCATATTTCGACTCTAACAAGAAATGTTTTTCTTTCATTTTTGGTTACTAGCTACGAAAAATGATCGTTTTGTATGCCTCACGGCTAATTAATGGGTGCTGAGTGCTCATTGATAGGACAGTGTAACATTATCACATATCATTTGACGCCGTAGAATTGTTGAAAGAACAGTTTTAGATGAGGACAATTTCATATTTTCGAACATTAAATAGGCCAACAATGTCGATGCGATTTTACACCGATAAATCAGAACAACTGATCGATAATAGGACTGTTCGTTAGGAGATTAAATTCAAATAAAAGAAATATTTTATGATACATTTCATAGTACATCCCAATGAAATTTATTTGATTATTTTTTCGGGTTATTTTATTTTACTGAAATGTACATTTCAATATATTTTCATGGTTTTGTAGCAGTGAGGAAGGTACGAGGGTTGAGAACAAAAACAAATGTTAATCATCGAAAATCATTTTATTGTTTTTTAAAATATTCCCTATGAAGATCTATACACTTTTGGCATGCGTTTGCACCAATTGTCGAAGAACTTTTGGCACTCTGATTGAGGTATCTCCAAAACATGCATTGTGAATGCAGCAACCTCTTCTTCAGGTTTCGAAAAACGTTGACCTCTAAGTTTGTTTTTTTACGTACGGGAATAAAAAGAAGTCATTCGGTGTCAAGTCAGGACTATATGGCGAATGACTCATCAAATCGATGTTTTGGGTGCTTAAAAATGCAGTTGTTTGAGCCGATGTGTAAGAGCTCGCATTATCGTGGTGAAGAATGATCCGTCTTCGGCAGTTTAGAAGTGCTTCGTGCGCGCACAACTTTTGTTGGATTTGGCTCATCTTGAAACAACCATACAGTCGACTGCTGTTTACTTTCGGGCTCATACGCGTATATCCACGATTCATCACCTGTCACGATGTCATAGACTTGTTTCGAAGCACCGCGATCGTATTTTTTAAGCATTTTTTTCGATCAATCGACACGAACCGTTTGTTGAGCGATTGACAAATTGTGTGGGATCCAATGCGAACAAATTTTTTTGAGAATCAAATGTTTATGCAATATTGCATGTAGATCAATAAAATATTTGGGATTTATTTCGTAATTCATACAAAATTTGTGTGGTTAAAATAAAAGTTGTTGCTAGTCCACATTTACACCAAGCTATTTTTTTATCTTATAAACTTGCTTTAGCAAATGCGGTCTTACTACACATCAAGTGCCTTTGTTAAGCCCTACAAGAAGAATCTTTGCGTTTAATATTAAGTGTTTAACAAATAATTACACGTTTCGATTAAATACTTCTCTAGTTTAATCAATATACTTACGTATATGAGCTGACATTTGCTAGAGTGATAAGATAATTTTTATATTTATTAAAAGATAAACCACTGCCTTGTTGTTATTGAAAAACGAGATATTTTCAAAGTTTTATCAGTTTCTGATTAAATACTGGGTTAATTACTTAAAACTTATTTGGCAACTTATTACTCTTGATTTTAGTAACCGTTAGTAGAAATACTTAATCAAAATTTAGAATTTTCAACAATAGGAATCACCTAAAGAATCGGCGCTGAAGTATGTACACCTGCCACAGGTAAACGATGGCAATGGACTCAGCCGTCTCAGTATGGGAAGACATTAAAGGGGAACCCACGCGGCAGTACCTTACACACAGGTCACCTTTTTCCACTGGCCTACTGTCAGTTGATTCTGATGGTAACATTCGCGGATTCGGGGGGTTAGGGGTGAAACAGCGAAATTTCCACCTATGTAACTTTAATGTTTTGTTTTGAACTTCTTTAAAATTTCTCATTTCTTAAACCATGTATCAGACATTTCTATATTTTTTTTTTTAATTTGGGTTTCCTGAAAAAGTTTACCGAATAAGTTAGTTGGCTTAAGCAATCAGCGATATGCGCATAAAGACTAGCTTGCTCCCCCCAATAGCTAAATGCGATTTAATAATAAAATGAGTCGGAATGAGTTTAGCTAACAAGTTTTTTCTACTAAGTACTACTGTGGGCAAAAAATAGTAAGACTTTGTTCATGATTTTAAATTTCTTTATTTATTCTGCCAAATCTATTTCGTCCCCCCTCAACTGACTCAAAACGGTTTCCCCGGAGCTGTCGCTTGAGTTTGCTGAACAGCCAGAAGTCACACGGAGCCAAATATTGATTTTATTTTTGGCGAAAAACTCACGAAGAATCAATGCGGTATGTGACGGTGCATTATCGTGGTGCAAAAAGCAAGAGTTGTCGGCCCATAATTCCGGCCTCTTTTTACGAATAGCTTCGCGCAAACGACGCATAACACTCAAATAGTATTCCTTGTTGACAGTTTGGCCGGTCAGAAGAAATTCCCGAGTGCACCACCTTGATTTTTGACTTGCTTTAACGTGGTTTTTTCGGGTTCGGCTCACCTTTGGCACGATATTCTGCTGATTGATAGTCTGTTTCCGGGTCGTAAGCGTAGATCAAGATTCGTCGCCAGTTATAATAAGTTTAATGACATCCTGGTAGTCGGAAAGCATTGTTTGACAGACGTCAACGCGACGCTGTTTTTCAAGAAAATTGAGTGATTTTGGAACCAATCGTGATTTCACTTTTCTTAGGCCCAAATGATCTTTTAAAATGATTTTCACTGATCCCTCCGATATTCCAACGATATCAGCAAGGTCTCTTACTGTTAATCGTCGATCAGTTGATGTTGATGGCCGTCCTGGACGTAGTTAGTCGTCAACGCGTTCACGACCCTCTTTGAATCATTTGTACCATCAAAAACACTTGCTCGCGACATACAATTATCACCGAAGGCCTTCTGCAACATTCTGAACGTTTTGCCACCACAAATTTCATTCCGCACACAAAAATTTAATGGAACTTCTTTGTTGAGTAATTTCACTCATTGTAAAAATCGCCGAATGCACTTTGTTGTACTTCAGAAAGACAAGCGTATACTAAACACTAATGATTATTTTGATGTGATACTTAGCACAGATGTCACTGACAGTCATACCAACGTAGGAAAAAATTTCGACAAATGGATTTCCGCGCGAAATTTAAATTAAAAAGTCTTAATTAAATTCTTTAGTTAAGTGAGTTGTAGTGTACTTCGTTACTGCTGAAAAATATTTAAACAAATATAACGTAAAGTTTTTTTAATTAAATAAGATCTATATCGGAAACAACGAAACTGTATATGTGTTTAAATCAAATTTGTAACGCTCTTGTCTAGGCCGCTTTCGATTAAACGATTTTAACCAAGTCAACACCGAATTATAACGAATCATTTAGTAATCGCAATTATCACAAACAATAAAAAACAATGTGAAGGAAATATGTCGTACTTGAGATACAGAATTTCGAAAAAGCCACTCACGCTCTTACTAATTCACATTTGATGTATTTTTAACAATTTACAAACAACTTCCTAATTGGCGATAATCAATATAAATTGACACAATATTTAAAATAATTTAAATGTGCTAAAATTTGATGAGGAGATGATGTTCTTGCTACTTTTGATGTAAAAATCGTTTTCTTCCCCGACTAGCAATTACGAACATAATATGAGAGACTCTTAAAGTACACACTGCTTATAAACCCCCTTTATTTTTCTTTATTCAAGTTTTGTCTGCTTTTTTCTATTACCGCAGTTGCACATGTTTTCTTTGTTATGATAATTGATAATAAATGTTGTGGGTATTTCACTCGATGTGTCATAAAAAAGAAAAACAATATTTCTTGTCGCATGGCTTTGAATATCTTTTCGAAGAGTTATTCTTATGTTGGCGATGTCTGAATACTTTATGAGTTTGTATAACCTTTTTAATTGAACTATTTGGAACACAATATAATTGTTATCGTAATAATGATGTTGGTGTGGGCAAGTTTCAACATCATCATTAAGAATTTAAATTACTTAGCGTTCAATTCACACAACAAAATTATTTACTTTCAAATATTTAAATTGTTTGTCATGGACATTACGCCAAGAGGATGTTAATAATTGATTTAAATGAAGAATCAATTCATTATTATATTTTGTATGAAAAATTTTGTAGACAAAATTTCTTAACCTTGAAATCATTGTTTTGTATTTTTTTTTTGCAATCACTATAAACTTGGCGATGGTAAATCGCTAGACTAGACTTCAGTCATGTGATGCTAACACTAAACCGTGGTTTCTCTTTTCAGTTGAAAAGAAGAAAAAAACAAAAAATATTTTAAATATTAAATAAACTTCAATATTGCTTCAATTAATTGGCTTTAAAAATTCCCTAATAGCTCTCAGGCGCTTTAGCGAATATAAAAATAAAAAAATTAATACTTCAAAACGTACAATGCTTTTGCGCAATTGTAATTGAAAATGTAAAATTAATAAATTGACTTGGAGCTGTCGCTTTTTTTCAATTTAAATTATTATTTATTGAGTACATGCGCTTGTCCTGGAATATTTATTTTGTTGAAATAATCCTGAAGACGGGATTACTTATAGCTTCTTATCTTGAATAAAACTTTTGTGTTTTGCTGGTTTGAATATTTTCAGTTTTCGAACATAATTTCACAAAGTAAGAAAAACGCGTGAAGAACTAGTCCGTTCAAATCAGAAATTATTTCAGAAAGGTGGTAACAACTTTTATTTGTTAAATTTCTATTACCTTTCTGAAATAATCTCTAGTTCGTGCCTGACACAACTCTAAGATTTGCGAAAATATCCTTCTTTCAGGGTATTAAAACAATTTAAAACAGTTAAAAAATTATCTAAATCATTTATACTAAATTCTATTATTCCTTTTAAGCTAATTAATTTAAACTAATTGCAATATTGCTGTTGTTTATTTTTCTTGCAGATGTTATAATCGATGGTAATTTACAATCGTATGAAAATGTGTCGAACATGCAACCGAGTGAATCAGTTGCAAGTCTTAACGAAGAGATTGTACAACAATCTTTTGACAATTTGGAAATGGAGTATCAACCACAACCTCAGCAGCACCAGCAACATATAGAAACTCAAAATATCTTATTAGATGTATTGCATCCAAATAATTATAACAATCATAAAAATGTAACGGCTGATATGCAAGAAATTCAAGAGAGCAGCAACAAGGCATATAAAGTTACAGCTGCTGCAACAACTACTACCGATGTGGCAATAGAAACGGCCGCAACAAATGTTAAGGCCAGCAAGCAGCAGCAGCAGCCCAGTTCTCAACCACAACAATCGCAGGAAATACATAAACAACAACAACAGTATGCAGCCAAACAAAATGTGTCGCAACAATATCAACACCAACAATTGCAAACCCAACCAATTCCACAACAACCGCAACAATCAGTGCCAACAACACAACAACCACAGCAACAGTCGCATTACCAAACAGCAGCACAACACCAACATCATCCACAGCAGCAGCAGCATCATCATCAGGCACACCAGTCAACATACGAAAATCGTAAATCCTCACACATGTACAATCAACAACATCAATCTCGTAGTCGCAAATATGATTATCATCATGGTCGTGGTTCGTCCGGCAGCAATAATGATAATTTATCCCATCAACAGCAACAGCAGCAGTCACAACAAACAACTAAAACTATGTCGTGGACAAACTCCTCTCAGCATAAAAAATCAACGAATACGGTGGCTGTAACAGCTACACCTACCACTAGTCATACGAGTGGAAGTTACAACAAACATTCAAATAACACAAATTCGTCCAGTTCTCAAGCACATGGGCCTCGATCGTATACCAATCAACAGCATCATAATTATCAACAACAACAAAACTATCACTACCAACAACAGCCGCAAACTAGAAATTATGGTGCCATGAAAATGCCCTCTTCACCGATTTCAAGTGCAACAAATACAATAGAACGTAAAATCAGTCAATCGAGTGACAAAGGCCAAATGCAGCAACAGCAGCTGCCACAGCCACAAACTACATCAACAGCTTCAACTACAGCTGCGCCACATCAATTTCACCACCAACAATCGCAACAAACTTCAACAAACGATATTTTGCACACACAGGCCATCTCAGCAGGCGCAAATACTGCTGCCGGTGCCTCAACAACAATTCCTTCCAAACAACAGTCACATCATTATTCTGCAACTTTCGCTACTAAGAAACATAGTTTTTCAAATCAGGGACACGGTGGCACTAGTACTACGCCAAATTTTGCAGCAACAGGCACAAGCATTAGCAATGCAGTGGAGACACCACGCACACCTGCCATAAATTTAGCTCCACCAGTGACTAACCTTACACCTGCAGCTCCCTCTACACCGTCTTGGGCCAGTTTATTTTCCAATAGCTCAAATGCAGTCCAATCGCCCATGCCCAACATAACTGCCCCGGCTAATAACATATCTACCACTTCATCCTCGTCTTCAACAGCAACAGCAACAACAACAACTTTTTCTAAAAAACCTGTAGCTAAAGTTGCACCCTATGAAGGGCTTACACCAGTAACGCCTCCTCCACCAGTTGTAACTCCTGGCACTTTATCTTACTCGGCGGCCTCGGCTCAAAACCTACCACCACCACCACCTGTCTCTACCTCGTCAACCACTGCACCAGTCGCCAAGAAGACCAGCTCGAACGAACAACAAACACAACGTAACTCACTAGCCAATCTAGATGAATATTCCTTGAAATTTGCTGAATTTTTAACAAAATACAAAAGTGACTGGACCACTCTTAGCCTGAGACCTAGAGGCCTTACAAATCGTTCAAATTATTGTTATATCAATTCGATATTACAAGCTCTTTTAGCTTGTTCACCATTATACAATCTAATAAGGTCTATACCGAAGCAAGCTGCTAACTTCTGTGAAGTTAAGACTCCCACAGTGAATGCGATGTAAGTAAACGTAGTACGAGTGTTTATAGAAGATTTTGCATTCCAGCCACAGTTTAGTCAGCAAATTGTAGAATTTTTTCACTACATTTTTTGCGTTACACATGTGGCATAATAAACATTGTTTTGGTGTTCTATGATGAATATTTCTTTGACTTTTAAAATAAAACCGTTTTGGTGGCATTTTGAAAGCTCGAAGAATATTTCTTTCAAGTTTTCTAATACGACAAATGGTTGTATCCCTTAAATCATACGTTGAAAAGAAAACTAACAATGTGTTGTTGTTGAAATTGAAAGGTGCGATTTGAAATAAAATTTTCTGATGTGTTCTATTATCTATTTTAATTTCGAAAGTGCAATCCAACTAAGCATTTACATCTCCCGCCGTAGCTAAGGGTTAATTAATTTGGACATATATTTCTTTTTTATTTGATCAAGCAAGTAGTACCAATTAGGCACTTGTAGTTGTAAGACAAATCAAGGCGCACAGTACACTGTAACTATAGATAGAGATCTAAAATTTGGTATACGGGATAGAACGAGAAAAATTGGCACTTTTAATCATTTCCAATATAAGTAGAGAGCTGAAATTTGATATAACCCAACCGTCTGTAAGCTTTAATTTAAAAGTGGTTTTATACATACATTAACAAACAAAAATAACTTGAGAAGACTTATATCAGCACAAAAACATAAATGTGGAAATAAGGTCAAGTTCCTACCCAAATGATGGATCAAGTTCTTTATATGTACCATACCATCCTATTTCTAGGCAACTTGCTAACTTGCCAAAATGGAACTGGTCATCATTTTCATCTCAGTACTTTTTACGGCCGAAATTTTCGGATAGGAACTTGGCCTTATTTTCACATTAATGTTTTTGTGCGGATATATTTAACTAAGAACTCCGTAAGGACGTTTCACACTATTCTACAACTGTTTAGATTTTTGTTGTAGACAGAAATCTAATGAAAATCATTTTGACTGTAAAGTAAAATATTTTTATTACATTGTATATACATATGTATATATACACAATCCCACTTGGAATAATATGAAAATGACGGAGTTGTTTAACTTCGAACAAGTAGAAGAGAGAGAAGCCGAAACGATACTTTCAGCGGCAGTGGCCGAGCAATTTGGATTGGGTAGCGACGGCGATGTCTCCTGGGAATTTCATCGCCTCAACTTTGTGATATATTTATTTAAAAATATAGCAAAATGGAATGAAGAAAATCAAGGACCGAAAATAATTATTTGTGAATTAAAAAAAAGAAAAAAATAGGCTCAAAAATTTATTAAAGAACCATGTTAACACACAGCTTCATCGTATTAATCTAAAATTTTTGAAATTTTGAATTAGCCTTCTAATTTTTTATTTGTTTTGAGGAAATAACTTTTATTCTCTGATTTAATTTTTTGGCTGAAGTAAATGTTTTTTGATATTTTTCTTTTTTTTATAGAAAATGTTATTAAATTCTGATTTCTATCTTTTGGGCAGAAATAAGTGTTATTTTCTGAAAATTTGAAGCTTGGAAAATGTAAATTACATTCTATTAAATTAATAATTAATTCGGACAAAGTAATAAATATCAATATGTAATAATTATCACATAATTATACATAATTATTTCTGAAAAGAGATTAAAGTTGAGAAATAATAATTATTTCTGCCAAAAAATATAAAATATTAAGAAAAACAATTATATTTTGATAAAAAAGGCTATAATTTTTACGGACCATGAACAAAACACATTGATAACCGATAAGTACATCGATTAAAGCTGAAAAGAAATATCTGCGTAAGCGCGCTATCGCCGATGAGCCAGTCGCCTTGTTTGTTTGTTCAATAGCTGCTTTTGCTATTTTATTTGTTTGCTTCTGCCAAAATGCAACTCTGATAAGATGAAAAACCTAATAGTTTTGAAAATTTTCTAAAAACGATGATGGTGCTATCACACTTGCACGCATTAGAGTATATTAGTATAAACTGCCCTTTAGCATTTTATTTTTGCTTTTAAAACTAATAAAATATCCATTTTTTTGCAGGATAACATTCATGTCTAACTTCTCTAATTTACCCGGTGCTTTGCGTTTACGCAATACCAAGAGCAGCAAGGGAAATAAAGATGATTTGGGTGGTGACTTACAATGCGATGCAGCCTTTGAACCAACTGAAATTTACAAGTTATGGAATGATAGTCGTGAAGAACATGTTGAAGGCCGCCAAGAAGATGCCGAAGAGTTTTTGAGTTACATACTCAATAAATTAAATGATGAAATGCTAGAGGTATGTAAACGTAATTTTAATATATATGTAAATAGAAAAAGATCTCAGTCATCAGTAGAGCTAAATATAATAAGATGCATTTCAAAACATCTGGGCATCCTTAAAAGCCCAATTTCTAATATATGAGAACTTTCGGAGTAAAATATACATATCTAGTCATATTTGTTTAATTGATACATACAATGCTATCCGATGGTGCGCAAGAATTGACTAGCCAAAAGTTTGTTCGTGGTTTTCTGAGTGAAGAATACGTGTAGAGGTTCCTGTTCAGCTTGAGAATTTTTTGTTTGTAATCGAGATTGTTTCCTTGCTCTCAGCATAGCTTATGTACGTATGCATACATATTTACATATTTTTTAATTTGCCTGTGTGTATTTTGTTTATGTGATGGCAGAACAGCGTTGTGCGAGCAACTGTTGGGACAACGTAGTTTGAACACTAACAGGCCATCAATATCTATAGTTTTCACGAACTCGAGAGAAATAACTCTTATTGACTACATATAAAACGAATGACCGGTCAGTGGTTAACTATGCGGTGGTAATAAGTACACTTATAGCAATACTTAATGGAAGAATCTTCATAGTTGTCCAAATGTCAACCTCAGGACCGCAATGGGCTGCGTTCACATGACACCAGAAGAACACGTACATGATCAAGCGAAGATGATGACGGTCAAGGAAGACAATGGTATGTTGATGACGCATTTTCCCCTGGGATGTCATCGGAAGGGGCATCCAAACTACCATCTAATGGAGGCCGTCCCCAAACGTTGCAAATGAAGAACTTAACCTACCACGAAGGATTGATACTGGCACAACATAGATCGGAATGGTGCCGTCGTTGAGGCTCGTACTGATCCAGAATTTACGACACCATTCTCGATATACGTCCTGCATATGGCATAGGTCCACACGGCGACATCTTTTTAACTGCAGAGCAAGTTAACTTTGCTAAAACCCAATAAAAGTGACACCATTGTTGGGATACTAACCTGTCGGCTAGCATGTTATGATCGGGCTTTAAATCGCGACTCAGTGTACAAAGTTCAAACGGCGGTATCTATGAGGGCAGGGTTATCGCTCCGCCACTGAAGTCGGCCTTTTACACCATTTAAATTTTTAAATTTGTTGGCGACAGTAAATTTAGGTTTCATAAACGTCAAAATTTATAATTTGATAAATCAAACACAAATTTTGCTCTCTAGTAACATGTTCATTTTATTTTACACATCATAATTATTCAATAATTTTCAACAAATAAAGCGAAATTAAAAAAATTCCCAAACAATTATCGAGATAAAAAACTCATCCTTAAAGAATATAAAAATATGGCGTATCGATAAGGATTTATTAGGTGTCATTTTCTGATTGCAATCGCATTGTTTCGTGATGTGTTCGCTCAATATTAGTTTCGTCAGTAGAAATTGCAGTTCGTCCATCATCCATTGCTTTTATTAGTAACTGCATGTCAGAAACAGTACCAGGTATATGTTTATTGATTCTATTCTTTTATCGAGCCACACAAGAGCGGATTGAAATATGATCTATGTTATATATATATTATCAAATCCCTCAATTCCAACTTCTTGTTTCTATTTCTAAAAATCGCCAATTTCGCTGTTAAAGTCATTGTTTATTTTATTTAAAACTAGCTCCACCCGGTGGG
The DNA here is from genome assembly GCA_963932375.1 of Phania funesta. Lineage (NCBI taxonomy): Eukaryota > Metazoa > Arthropoda > Insecta > Diptera > Tachinidae > Phania > Phania funesta. The sequence goes on along the minus strand of OZ010656.1, from coordinate 65,189,088 downwards.
CTTCGCTACCCCTATCATGAGTTTAGGAAAAAACAATAATTAAAAGATTTTAAGATCCAAACTTAGTATCTTAAATTGCTACAGAAATATGCGTAACACAAAGTTAGCAGCTCGTTGTCCACTTCATATCAAAAGCTGCTAACTAGAATGCCGATTAGGCTTAGCTGCTCGTTGGCATAGAGTTTATGCACAATGACTAATGATCCGTCTGCTAGCTTATTACAAATCAACTCTGAAATTTCGGGGAATTTTCCAATCCAAGAACCTAATTTTCGTTTAATGTTGGCAGTTGATTGAGTCTGCTTTATTATTATTTTTTTTTGCTTGTAATGATTCTTTGGCATAAACAGTTGTCTTTCGAAAGTTAGCAAATGGTTAGCAGTGCTCTATTCTTAAAGAAATGTGATATGCTAACTTTTTGTTAGGCATATATCGGTATTTTTTATTTATTTCTATTTTTACATGTTTAACTATATTTAACTTATCTTGTTCATCATAACTTTTTTTATATTTGTAAAGGTTATAAAGTTGATGTCCAAACCAAATACCGAACAAAATGGGCCAAATGATCCACGTGAGGAGGAGGGTGATGTGTGGCAGGTTAGTATTTACATATGTATAACAAATTAATATTATTTCAGTGTTTAATGAATTTATTTTTATTTCTTCAGATGATTTGCAATAATCGCAATAAGGGCAGTGTTACACGTCAAACAGATTTTGGTTGCACTCCATTGAGTGATATATTCCGTGGCGAATTACGTTCGCGCTTACAACGAGAGGGAGAACATTCAACAGATGTTATACAACCCTTCTATACACTGCAATTAAATATTGAAGTATACAAAATTCTTTTATTTTGAATCCAAATATTAAAATGTTTTTCCTAATATATTTTTATTTTTACAGAAAGCAGCCTCGGTGAAAGAGGCTTTGGAAATCTTAGTCGGTCGCGATCAATTGGAAGGTGTTACTGGCAGCAAGACTAAACAAGAAGTGGTTGCCTGGCAACAAATGAATTTAGAGAAGTTGCCACCAATCTTAATTTTGCATCTCAAATGGTTCGATTATCGTTCGGATGGTTGTACAAAGATTATAAAGAAAGTCGAGTTTCCAGTTGAACTTAAAATTGATACAAGTAAGTGGTAAAAAATAAACACAATTTTTTTTATTTAACGTTATTTGCATAGAAGTCCTTCTCTCAACTTACATACATAATGTTTAATCATCGAATTTGTTTTAAAGGCATATCAATGCATAGAAATCTCTTTCACTACTCATGGGGTACAAAGCCGGCACAGGCCAGGGGACAAATATAAGCATTCGGTATCGTTCGAAATTTTTATTTAAATTGTATTAAAATTTCGCTCGATATTGGAAGCCGTAATTAGTGCCCTGTATTAGTAGTCGGTTAGACAATATTAAAAGGTTGATATTACGTGTTTAAAAGTTTACCTTGAATTTCTTAAACTTAGATTATGTTAAGGTGGGTTTTTTTAGTTCGTTCCATCCTGTTTACTGTAAAGTGAGACTTTGTTATTTAATATTCTTTGTATGCTTTTGATTAGGGTTTTGATTGCTGAAGGAATATCTTTGAATAATTATTGCCAAGAACAAAACATACTGATTTTTTACTTTATACCGTGTTTTTTTTAAAGAGAATATTAATATAAAAAAATTATTAAGAACCGTTTTTATGCACTCTTGCCGTTTTTCTAACCCGCAAACAACTACAGATTCGAAAGTTATAGCTGAAGCAAAAAAGTAAATTTTTAAAGAACACAATATTGGATCTTAATGAAAAAAGTTTCAGAACTTAGTCGTAGTGTTTTCGTTTCTAGAAAATATTTAAAATTGTTTGCCCTCTTGTTATTCTCCGACAAAGGTGCTGTTTTTTTTATAGTTGCCGAAAAGCATTACCCTTTATGATCTGCAAAAAAAAAATCCCAAAAAATAAGGGTGTCTTAAGCATTTGCTCTTTAACAGGGCAGCATTTTGTTTAAGAAACGAAAACGTCATAAATATCAAAATGTTTTCTTTATCTTTTCATTCAAACTTGTAATAACAAAAAAAAAAAAAAAAATCCATCCAATATATATTTCCTGGAAATATAAGAACAAAAACAAACAAAGTCAACCAAGTCCGTCACTCCGTTCTCATGTGATGATCAAACATGCGGCAGTTCTTTTTATATATATATATATATACCGCATTCGATAAAAGTTTACATACGGTCACAATTTTGAACTTATTTTCACACGAAAAGTGTTAAATAAAAAAAAAAAATAATAATGATGCAGATCTGTTTCAACTCTTTTTTTTATTATTATAAACCAAAAACGACCTTATTGCGATATAAATTGAAAGAATTATTCAAGAACATCATTTAAAAGGCATTGATGAATGACAAAAGTTTACATACGAGTATGACCAGCATGCTTTGATTTTTATTGTTGAATACTAACAGAAAAGTGTCGTTATTAATTTTCTACCTCAATTGTTTTGTTGAAGGATTACTTTTAATAGTATACAGTTACTATTTAAACAGCATGGTCGTCCAGCAGATTCAATGGGTCGTGATGCATAGAGCTTCGACAATAATAGAAAGCATGGTGGAAGCAGCGTGTTGGTTTGGGGTGCTGTTGGGTTTTATTGAGAGTAATATGAATACTTATCGTTAGAAATCCATTCCGCATAGAACATAGATTGAAACCATCGGTCGCTAAGTCAAATCTTGGTCAATAGTTGGATTTTTCAACAAGATAACGATCGGAAGCACACAGTTCATATTGTCAAAGACTGATTGGGGATTAGTGTGAATTTCGAAACGCAATGTGTTAGGTATACATATTTGAATTAATTTCTTTTCGAATCAAATTACACAGTACTCCCCTACACTACCATACGTGCCGCATTGCTGAAAGATAATCTTCAAATATTACGTCCGCAGAAGTGGAAAAATTAACGTCTTCGCGTCTGTGTCATTACTTTTGTTCATTATGGTTTCAAAAAACTTAAAGTTGCATGTAGACTTCTGTCGACCACTGTACATCTATAGATAATATGAAATAACTTCAAATCAGTTTCATAAGTGAATAACACACTCCATATCACTTCCTAGACAGTTGGCTGTAATAAACTAAAAGAAATGATTGTGCATTCTAAATATTGCACATTGTGTTTACTGCCTAACTTCGGTATGAGGTTGCGTTGCCTAGTCCACCACGCGCTAAATATTAAATTCACAGTTGTAGTTTCAGGAAAAATTAATATTAACCATTTTCCATTATATAAGATCAAAGTTGGACAAATAATTTTTTCATTAATTAATCGAGTTTTTTTTAACAGAAATTATGGCTTCCAAAAAGTACTCACAAAAACAACGAGCTTATCGGCTTTTCGCTGTTGTTTATCATGATGGCAAAGAGGCCACTAAAGGACATTACATCACCGATGTCTATCATACCGGCTATGGTAGTTGGCTACGTTACGATGACAGCTCTGTAAAGCCAGTTAGTGAAAATCATGTCCTATTACCAAGAACACCACGAGTACCTTATTTACTTTGCTATAGACGCTGTGATACCATACCACAGCAAAGCAATAACAATCAAAATACTTCATCGACAGGCAATAGTAATTCATCAGGTAGTACACAAAATTCATCGGGAAAATAAACACTAAACGTTCAAACGAATTGAAGGCACAACGAAGGTTTAATAAGAAAAAAGAAACTAAACTAAATTACACATTCGAGTACAACATCAACCACAGGGAGAAGGTGTATATGTACAGACACCAGGAAAACCAAATAGAAATTAATCATAAAGATAACAGTCTCGCAGAGTAGAATGTGATATTGCATGAGGATGAAGGAAATCGTTGGTTTAACTACAAAGAATACAAATATTCGTAATAAAATTGGAAGGTAATTTTGTGAAAAGTGAAAATGAAAATGCATGTAAGAATCACAACGATTGCTGTGAAAATTCTTATTATATATTTTCTTTCGTTCTACACTTTCTTATTTTTATATGAAATGAAACATTTGCATATAGCCAAAATATTATAAATAATACTAGAAACTACATAAGTCTAAGTTAAAAGACTTTAAAAAATATTAGTTTTAGGTTAATTCATTAAGAAGAAAAACAAAACTTATTCACATACTTTTAACTAATAATTTAAAATTATGGTTGCGTGATTAATTTGTTTAAACACCACAGAATTTTTCAATTAATATTAAAAATATAATTTTTATAAACTCCCGGTTTTAGGAAAACACCAAAAGAAATTGTTTAACTGTAGGTTATAAGAACATTAGGTAAAAGGTGATTTTCAAATCGTTAATATCGAAATTACTGTATAAAATAAACTGGACAACAGTGGACGATATGAGTAATCAAGCTTTTTAAATAATTAATATTAGCGATTAGTTATCGGTTAATTATATTAATATAGGCCCCATATATTTAACCCTAAAAGTTTTCTTATAATTTCTAATTTTATTATAAATTTTATCCGTAACATTACTAAATACTTGCAAAGCGATATAAATATATCAACCACCTGCAGAAACTAGTGAAATATATATTATAGCCATGTTATATTCTTAGCCGTGCACACTAAATAAACAAGTTTTAGTCCAGATAATTTTGGTTAAAACAAGATTTGATTTACTCCAATTCACAACATGATATTCTAAAATGATGCAATTAAAACAAAAAACACTCTGAAGAAACGATCTTTAATGAATATGAATAAAGTTGTTTTGTTTTTGTTTTCATAGCTTAAAGCATTTAAATTGAAATAAGACAAAAGTTATCAATTAAATCAATGCGGTATTGAAAATCCGCAGTACAGAAAAAAATATCCCATTTACACATTTTAATAATTTAATTAGACGGAGATAGATTTGCGATACTCACTCCACCACATTGCGGTAATACATCAACGAACAAAACGTTGATCAAGATTTTCATTAAATTTCAAAACATATTTATATTTAATTTTTTAATTTCTTATAACTTTATTTTTACTTTAGCAGTTTAATTTATCAACTCACCAAAATGTTACGTGTGATTAATACATACCAAAAGTTATTTCAAAACACGTTTCATTGCTTACTTTGGATGACTGCTGTCATATGACAATCCAATACGTTAAACTTATTGTCTGTTATGTTTTATTTTTTTGCAAACGTAAAAGAAATCATTAGAATATCCAGAGACAAACAAAAATTTGCAAAAATTTATTATTCCAAATAATACACATTTAAAGTTAAGTTTATAATCCAAATCCCAAAAACCATACGTATATGTAAAAACAAATCAGTTATTTTCAAGTTGCCAAACAAAATCCCGTTTAAACAATATTAATGACTTGAAAAAAGAATTATTCCTTTGCTACCTAAACTGAACTAGAAAACTTGAAATACTTAATACTTTTAAATCACTTTATTGCTTACTTTGATTTGAAAGATAGCTTTTAACAGTTTATATATAAATAGAACTGCATTATTATATTTTAAATTTTAATTTACAATCACCATCCTCTTTTTGCATTTCAAATGAACACTTTATCTAAAAAATGTTAGTAGTTTTCGTTAGTTTCGTTCAAATTTTCGAGACGAATATTTTTGTTTCAAATATTTTTTTTAATATTAAAAAGATTTTTAGGTATAATTTGTGTTAAGAATTAAGTTTTTGTTTGCTACTAATTTAAGTTCCAGTTTCTAGTCAGCTTTTAAAAGACAACAATCTTTTTTTTTGCTGTTCGATGGAAGTGTTAAATGTCAATGAATTCTGATAAATAAGTTAATTTATAACGTTTTTCTTTTTTCCCAAAATCAGAAAATAAATATAAAACATTACTGAATATGACAGGTGTTGTAACACTTAACAAATCTCTGTCGTTATCATGTTTTTTAATATCATCTTTTTTTTGTCTATTAACGCTCGTCATTGGTGATTTAAGTTGATTTTAGAAACTCGGCTAGGTTTACGTCGTATGCTTTGAAACCAAGGCGAATTGAATGGGTAATTGTTTTTGCGAAGAGTTGTTTTCAAAAAAGATGTGTTTGTGTTTTGTGTAAAAACATCAAAAGAAATATATACGCACTGGCATGCTGAATTTGTTTTAATGTGCGAAAATTTAAATTTGTACAAGGAACTATTCGTTTGTAATGTATGTGAGAACAAATTTCGGTCCTATGGCTTTATTCGATTGATTTAAAAGCAAATGTTTTATTAAATTCTTATCTTATGCCTAGCTGCCCCTCATACCATTTTTCCTCGCCTCTTAACAAAACTACTGGTATATTGCAGTGACTATGTGAATAGTGTAAAAGTATATTTTAAAATCACCCAAGAATGTGTGACTTCGTATGAAAAGAAACACTATAGAAATTATAAACGATATAGTGATGGTGCTAATGAATCCAATAAGACTAGAAAATACTTGTATTATATATGTGGTAAATCATATATCCAATTCAGTCATTTGTGGGCAGCATTTAAGGTGTCATTAGGCTACTTTCTTTTTTAAGTAAAAAAACGAAGTTTTTTTTTAAGGAACCAGTTTACAATTAGTCCTGACTTAACAGCTCATATCCGTAAATGTCATATTGGTGAAAGGCTCTTAACGTTGTCTAGTATGCATGTGATAAGCAACGGGTTCGGTATTTTATAAACACCGTCTTATACACCATGGCGAAAGGGGGTTATGAATTCGAATTTCGAAGTTGTAAACGGATTGATCGTGCAGATGTATTAAAAATTCAATCAATCAACGTAATAAGTATTCATGCTGCTGAAAATTAAATTTGATCGTGACAAGCATATACGAGCCCGACATTTCAACTTGGGTGTTCATGCTCGTCGTATGATGAATATGCAAAATTATAATTAGAAGCACAGAAGTTGACCACTACAATTAATCACCAATACATGTTTCAATAAATAACACTTTATTGAAAATATACTCCCGCCAGATTATAACTAGAAAAGTTTCCTGTGGTATAAAATGTTAGTAGAGCGGTTTTAAAATAGATGGAGTTGATAATTTTCAAATATATGATTTGTGACAGCTCATTAATAATTAAAACAATGTTAACAGTTAAGTTTGTGCTTAAGAGCTTCATGAAATCCTCTGCCTAACGTACAAATTGATATTGTTTGCCTAACACACATACTTCATTTAAACTACTGATATGGCTTAGCGTTACAAATCGGTTTCGAAAATTACTTTATTGTTGTCTTCTTCAACTGTGACTTTTCTTTGTTGCATTTTCTTAATTATGTATCCCATTAACACCATTTCCTTTCTTCTCATTTGAGAAATTGCCACTACGTAATCATATTTCGAATTTTCAAATCCAAGCTTATTTCCTCCAGCTTTTTATAGATGGAACAGTTATTCCACCCATGCGTCCTTTTTCATTGATTCTTTGTTCACAATATTTTTTACTTTTGCCTCGATTTATTCACAGCTGTTTTTGACGGCTGGAATACGCTTTTCCAAAAAAGAGTTGTTTCTGTAAGGTCATATTTGTTGTCAAAGTGGCTACACCTTTTCAATTCGGCTTGTTCGAATTTATACCATCAAACGCCTAATTTTAGTTGCATTCTTAAGTAACGACCCTGGAAAATGCTGTGTCATTTTTACACGTTTTATTTACACCTTTTTTATGGTTTAAAATAAAATAGTTTTTGTTTAAGATTAAACAATCTCTTCAATTTTTTTGGTTCGTTAATTAGATTCACTAGATTAATTAAAATTTTAATCAAAAGTTAAATAATAATTATGTATATTAATTGTGCATTGAATTGTGCGAGGTCACACTTTACCGAAACACACCAAATTTTAAATTAAACGCATTAAAACAATTTCGTTTATAAAATGTTTTATTTATATTCAGGTTTAAGGGAAGGTGGATGGATATACTTTTATAAAAAAAACTTATTTGTTTTAGTTTACCCTACCTTGTATCTTTCGGAGGTTTCTTTTATTAATTCTATAGTTGTTTCGTGTTAAACGTTATATATATATATGTGTGTGTGTATGTGCGTAAAATGTCGATGTAAAATGTTTAAGTTATTAAGAAAGCCATTTTGAAAGAGTGAACATAAGTCTATACTTTTTTTTAACTATTTTAAAAAGTATTTAAAAGAAATATTTTAATTATTTTAAGAGATGTAAAATTAAAAAGTTGTATTTTAAAAGCTGACTATGAGAATACTAGCAGGATTTCGATATATTATCACCAAAATCAATTTTAATTACTTTCGTATTTTCTAATTTTATATTGTTAAACTAATCAACCGCATATTTTACCTTTGTTAAAAAAAGTAATATAGAGACAATTTAAAGTTTTTGTGTAAATCCGCTTAAAACGAAAATGCGATTGATTAGGTCACACGGCATGCCAGTCTGTTTCATTTGGGTCCTTATCACAGTCTCTTTGTGATGTACAAATGCATTAGTTAAATATTTTGATTCAAAAGTTCATATTTTTATCAGTTTTTATATTACATTCACAATTAATTATATATTTTTTTTAATTATTATCTGTTTTATAAATTTAATTTGTATAATTAAGAAACTAAAATTTTTAAAACGTTTTTAAATTTTGTTCCTTTTCGTTTTCAAAAACATGAAGTTTTATTTATTTTTATCAATTATTTGCACATCTTCAAAAAATAAGAAGAACAATTTAATTAAATTCCTTTAAGTTAAAATTAATTTAGTAGTAGGTGAATTAAATTCTGTATGATGTCAATATTAAATGTTGTTTTTATTTACAATTTGTTTCATGGGTTAAGAATATTACAAAATAAGAGAAAATGTGTCTAGAAATACTTATTAAATTGAAATGAAAACAAAAGTTGATATTCTTTTATGCAAATGTTTTGTTTGTTTATTCCAAATATTAAAATTGTTATTTTTTTCTCATTTTTTTTTTAATCTGGATATGAAAAATATTTTCCATACATGAAAAATCAAAAATGTACAAAAAGTAAAAAGTCAAACATTTTTTTTATTACATTGGAATATTTTGTTGTAAATATTAGTAGTTAAAAAATTATAATCAATTGCTAATGTTATAGTAAAAAATTTAAAAGTTGCTTAATATTTATGACTGTCACAGGTTCTTTTTTATTTTTAAAATACAAAACAAAAAAAATTGAATAATTTTTAAAGGGCTTTATAAATTTTATTAACTCGGTATCTTATGTTTTATTAGTAGTTTTAGCATTTTAGTGTATAATTTCATGTAAACAATTATCTTTTCTAAATATGTGTGGCGCGGAAAATATTGAAATTCATTTATTAGTTTGTCAGATAAAAATAAAATATATAAACAATTTTAGTCCATTATACATTTATAATTATGCGGAAAAGGTATATAACAATATTCATACTTATTATTAAATATATATTTTGTGCACAAATTTTAAGAAATAACCCAGGAAAATGTATACAAGTTTTAATGTCCACTGTGGATCGGGATGAGTGGTTATGGTGAACAATGTCTAGGTTACACGTTACTTCTGTAGTGTTATAAATTAATTTCTTGGCACGAATCGTTTACTGTTTCCCTCACTTATGCTTCAGGGCGAGTAATTATACGTTTTGAAGTATCCTTCTGAAACATTGTTTTTTTTTATTTGAAAACTAAATGATGTTAGACAGATTCAAACGAATTTAGATTAAATTCTAATCAGTTGCAAGTTTATTTGCTTGTTCCTCAATCGGCGCTATGTGAATAGGCGGATTTTGGTCATATTCGGAGCCGAAAATGTACTCGGGTAATATTTCCTTCTGATATTTTTTTACAAGAAGCTGATATAGAGGAATAAACCAGTTCCGTTTGTTTCTTGTAAATAAAAATTATTTCTGTTAAAATACTATTTCCCTAAACGCTTTTAAGGGGCCATGTAAGGATATAAATGGCGTGTTTCTTATTGACAAACAATGCTGCCTTATAAATAGGAAGTACTTTCTTTAGATTGCCTCAACCCTCACAAAGTGATGCACATTTTACGATTACAATTAATAAAAATTAATAAAATTAAAAAAATACAGACGTGAAATAAAGCTCTAGTTTTAAATAAGAGTAGCATTTCACCCTGAACTTTAAGTTGATTGCGAGAGAATGTTCCAAATTATTCAGTTTTCACACATTTTTTTTAGAAAGGAACAGACGCTTGCATATATGGCAACAAGCATGTTACATTTTTGTCAGGATGCACCTATACAGGTGATATACATATTTTGTTCCTTCAAAACTAATTCTGTAGATGCCAAATAATCAAACTAAAAACATGAATGGCAACGATAAACTAGAATGCGAACTTGTATAGATTTTTCTGGGAGGGAATGTTTTATACAGAAAAATTTTATTTTTAAGACTTATAAATTTTCTATAACTTGAATCGAAATTGCTCAATTACAAAATGCACTATCATATATAACTTTATTAATAACTATGGTTGCATTTTGATTTGTAGTATTTCGTTTTTTTTTATTTTATATAATATCTTAAGGATTGTGTTTGATTTTTATTAAATTTATAACAAAATATTAATTATTAATAGTTATAATAAGTTTTAATTAAAAATGAAAAAATTAATTTGAAAGAGAAAGCGCAAAACTTGATATGAAAGAGACCAAATATAAAAATATGTAAATTAAAACATCGATTTAATTTACGAGAACATGCATGTTAAAAGAAATATGAAAATAGTTTGAAAAATATTTTTATAATTCACAGAACAACAAATAAATCATCATTTAAAAAATTTGATCAAAAGATTCAGTTTACAGAACTTTGTTCGAATCTTTTTTTTTTTATATTTGAAAGTTTTAAAAATGGATGAAAAATTATAAAACAGTAATTAAAAATGTCTAAATGATTGTTCGAAATTTTACTTTTTGGGATCGCCGTATTCGTTATTAAATACGTAGTAACGAAATTTCAGATAGTTGTATACGATAACGAGTACTCAGTCGATCGAATGTCATGATTTTTGTTATTTAGTAATCTATTTATCAAAATAAAGTAGACAGTAGGGGGTTTTCTCGCTGGCCTTTGTTGTGTAAATTAAGATTGTGCATTATTTGCTCTGCACCCTTTTAATAATCTATTGCATTGTTGCCATGATGACTTAACTGTTTAATTAGTGGCAACCCTACTTTATATTTTATTTGTATCCTTTGCACTGTTTGCAATTCCCCGCGAGAGTGCCGTAGTAAGCTGATCAGGTGATTCAGAAAACGATACGCTATATTGAAAACAATCGAATGAAGTGTTCCATAATAAACTTAAAGTTTTAATAGTCTCCGAACAATTAATCATGGTGTCTGGTGAAGAAGATTTATCTGCGTTGCCAAAAATGGTGCTACTGTTGTGCCATATGTCATCGTTGTTAGTTGGCATTCTTTTGGTTTTTCTTCTGTTGTTTTACGCCATAATATTGTCTGATATGCTCTGTCTGCTGGATGCATTATCATCTGCCGGTACATTTTTTCTATGTCTGCTGTAAAACCAATTTCATGTTTTCTAAATCTGAGTAAAATTGTATATAAATCATTTTGTACTGTAGGTCCAATTAGTAAATGACCCTTCAACGGCATGTTATTTGTACTTTTACATGAGGCATCAAATACCACTCGTAGTTTTGTTGTAGTGCTTGAAGGTTTGAGAACCGCATGATGTGGCATATATTATTTTGCATTATCTTGTGCAATCTGTATGTGCTGAAGATTTTCATATTCATCCATAAAGCCGTGAAATTCTATCTTAAGATCGTGATTTTTGATGAATTTTCTTTCCATTGATTGTAATATTTTTAAAGCTTGAGGTTTGGAATCACCAAGTTGAACTAAATTTGACTTAAATAGAAGTCTAACGTTGAACGTTTTCAGAATAATTGTTTTCAGCCTTTTCTTCTTCTGGGCTCAAAAACTTTGTTTGATGTTGACAATCTCCAATTTCCCAAAATTTCTGTAGTTGAACATCAATATCGGAATATATGTGGGCGACGAAAGTTGATTGTTGCGACTTTGTCACATTTCCCATTACTATCCATCCGAATATGGTATTTATAGCTGTTGGTGATCCTGTTGGATGTGGGATCTTGCCGTCTAATATACATTGGGGAAATAGATCTGCTCCAATAATTACATCAATGCGATTTTTTCTTAAGATTGCAGGATACGATACCTTTGTTCATCTATGTGTAGTAAGGAGTTATGTTTCAAATTACATGTTCGGCATGAACCTGATTTACAATCTTTTGAGAAATGTTTTTCCTTAAGGCAATTAAAACAAACCTTATTAGATGATACTATCTTTCTGCGTTCACTTACGTTCAAAGATACAAACTGGCGACATTTATACAGGAAATGATCACCCTTACATAACGGACAGTTTTGAGTAACAGCTGTCGTAGCCAATGTTTTGCCTTGTACTTGTCGTAAAGTGTTCTTAGGTTGATGAGTTTCCTCTAATTCTAGTAGACGTTTCTTCATAAACTTGATTAGTTGTGAAAATGTTGGTGTCTCATCTTCTTTCTTTTCTCTGCGCCAAAGAACTATTGATTCTGAATTCATAAACTTGATTAGTTGTGAAAATGTTGGTGTCTCATCTTCTTTCTTTTCTCTGCGCCAAAGAACTATTGATTCTGAATCTAATTTATCTTCAATATGATATAAAAATATAGGATCCCAAGTATCTATTGAATTATTAACAACTTTAAGTGCATCATAGTTCTTTACTGTACTATTGTAAAATCTCTTAAATTCTGAATAAGTTGGGTTTCTTACTGGTTTCTGTTTAAAAAGTGAATCAAAATATTGTTTTTCCAATAAGTCGGGTCTATCGTAATTTTCAAGTATTAAATTCCAAGCTACTCTATAGTTAGAATTTGTTGGAGGAAGATGCTTTATAATGGAAGAAGCTTCACCTTTTAATTTTGTTTGTAAGTATTCTAATTTTTTGATGTCAGATAAGTTTGTTCTCGAATCAACCATAGCTTTGAATAAATCACGAAATCTGATCCAGTTAGATATATTAACATCAAAGTCAGGAATTTGTATAGGAGGTAGACGTAAATCCGAATGAGTATTATTTGATTGAATATTAGCAACTGCAGACAACGTAGCGGAAACAGTTTCAAGAATTGATGTGGTTGTTGATTGCTGGTGAACTATAGCTCGGATCGAATTATTTAAGCCATCTACTATCTTTGGTATGCTGGCTTGAGCACCTGCTCCAACTGCTTCGTCTGCATTATCTTCAGATATTCTACACCAAAGTGTCTTTACAGCAAATTATATAGTATCATTAATTTCATCCCTATATGCACCCTAAACTTCAATTTCCTCCTCAGTTGTACATAAAGCATCAATTTCCTCTTGAATATCTTTATATTTGCAATAAATATTTTCAAGTTCCATAATACGTACTTTGATTTCATTGTTGTCCACACCTGGGATACTCACAAAATTATACATTTTCGTTATGGATCTCTTTATTTGTGTGCGTTTTCTTTTTAATGATTCCATTTTAGTTACAAAAACTTAGTTTCTCTGTTCAAAATTAATTTATATTAAGATTAATATGAAAATGTTTACTGTGGTGTTGCAATCAAATATGAATTTTCCAGGCATTTGCAAACTAGAGCTTGTCTTTGACACACTGACCTATATAATTGTCCAACAATTGTCTTCAAACAGTTTGTTGACCTTGACACAATTTGTAAAACGTTTGAAATGCACCTTGGATATTTATAACGATCTTATTAAAGTCACATCCCAGTTTATTGGCCGCATTAAGTTTGTTTAATTGTTTATTATTGCTTTTCACTCTCTGTAATCTTTCAATTGACTGGCCACTAGTTACTTTGATATATATTCGTTGATTTTTAATTAACAGACTTCTTCTTTGAGAATTCTCTAGGCATGCGCATACATTTATGTGTGTATGTATGCATGTGAATATATTTATCTATGGAGAAACACTGTACCACGTTGTCATATGCGTATTAATATTGATATGAATATGCATACAATTTTCGTATGTAAATCTTATTGAAGTTTTCAAACACTTTTTAAGGTTATTATTCAGAAAAATACAAGTCCGTATAAATGTAGAGATCTTGTACAATAAATTTTAGGCAATTTTACCGAAGCCGTTCGTATGTAATCGAAACTACGTAGAACAGCGTGTCACGTATGTATGTTGCCGATTATGCACTCACTTTCTCATGCGATCCGGCTCGAAGGACCAAAAATATTGTATGTATACTCACGGAATGGACAGTATTTTTAAACTAAAATAAAACGGATTATTTTTTATATATAAATTCAATTCAATAACCTGTATTAGTGTTTACTTATAACAAACTGTTTTTTGTTTGTTTGTTTTTGAAATTGGTGGCCTGTCATCCATTGTAAGAGGCCTAAGTCCTCACCATGTACCGTGAAAAACTAGTTCCCTCATAGTGCGGGCTGTCATTCCTCTTCCCCTTCTAATTATATACGAACTAGCCCTTCGAGCTACTGCCCAGAATTTGAATGCCCCTACTCCTGAAAAGTCAATGCCCTTGATAGATAGCAGGTGCAAGCATAGATGGAGTAATCGGAGTTTTTGGGGTTTCTTGAGCAAAGAAATTTTTGTATTCGCTGTTGGTGTTTGCAACGCATAACATTAAAGAAAAGGGAAAACAAGTCTTAGTTGAGCTTCTCGTAGTTCCCCATAGTGCTATATCAGCAAGTGTCCTAAGAAGTGGAGAATTTTCCGATCCAGAACCTGCCAACACATTCGCAATGTCTACACAATTTGGAAATAATTTGAAAACAACATTAAACACTCTTTTCCAAGACTCCTGATGAATTCTTTCTCTCTGATGACAAAGATTTATCGCGATAGTCATGGTTCCGGGTGATTGTTTTATCGACGATTGGATGGTGGGAGTAAAAGTACATCCGTATAGAAGAGGGAAATGTTCAGCTGAAAGGCCTTAGCATTCAATTGGTGTTGAAAGAGTTTCGGTGTCAGTCTTTCTAAAAGTTATTTTTGTTTGTGCCTACTCGAATTTCGCTACAGCGAGGCCGAGGCCTAGGGTTCCTGTTGCTGCTCTCTCCTCTTCATTAGCTAGATAATTAAAGCCATAATATCCTGCTATACGTTTCAAAATATCCCTAATGGCTCCCCACTTTATCTCCACTTCATTGGCTTTGAATGGGAAATCATTTGTTATTCGAGTAACCATAGACCCTGCTCCATTTGAGTCTTGTCTTAACTTAGTGTCGCAAGTCCATAGAATGGATGTGATATCAGCCACGCTATCAATGTTGTTCTTCTCATTGATTTTAAACTCTCTTATGAGATATTCATGCCAATGTAAGATGACAGAAATCGCATTGGTTGCTCCAGCACGCTTTGGTTCAGGCAATTCTCGACCTTCTGCATCAACTAATCATCTTTTGGTTGACCTTGGGCGATCTTCCTCCATTTCTTGATCATCTCCAATGGGGTTTGGCATATTAACATTTAATTCTTGGTTCTCCAAGCACATTTTATAAAAGAACATTGTTAATATTAAAATATTGTTTAAAGCCTAATAATAAATACGTTAAACGAATATAAATAATTTATTTCTTTAAATAACTTTAAAAAAACAAATTTTGCTACTTCCTAAAAAAGCCAAATCCAGTAATAATTTTTTCTTATATTTCTTATTTTTTAAAACCATGGAATACTAATCCAAAATAATAATAAAAGAAAGGTTATTATTAAAATAAAAAATAATAATAAAATAAAAAACATTAATTTAATCAAAATAATAGCAAAATAATAATTATTAATAAAATAAAAAATGATAATCTAAAATTATGGTTAAGGGAGCTTTCACAACAGGGATGGGATGTCAATGTTAATTCAAGATTAGTGTTTAAAATCCCTTTTTTCTAATATTTGTTTAATGATTTTTTGTTTGGCTTTTTAAGTGAATCAAATACATAATAAGCTACCAGAAATTAAGTACATCCTTATAAAGATATAAGCAAAATTTTTATACAAAACAATTAAAACAATGAACCTATTTATATAAGCTGTGCCAATATTATAATAAAAAACATGATTTAAACAAAACTTTAAAGCAAACATCAAATTAAATAAATTAAAAAGCAATTTTCCGTAAGGTAGTAGGCCGGTAATACTGCTTTCTGGAATTATTTCTTGTAATTCTCTGATGTGAAATGTGAGTGGTTTAGTACATTCAGAGTTATCCTTCTTCAAACCAAGAATCTTGAGGCCGCTGGGCTTCCAGGAGTAGAACTGCAGTCTTTCTTTTAATACTCCACAGGTGGTTGCTGTCTTCATGTTAATGATGAAATCTTGTTTAACTTTTCAAAGCTGGTATTGCTACCATGTACCCTAATAATTTCAGTATGGAGAACCCTCTTCATATCCAGTATCAATATCTCTACTACACCTGTAGTGCGATTCACTAACTTTTAACGATTCGACGACAGTCGCAAAATTTGTCGACAATTTTTGTTGTTTGCATTAACGATTGTGTGATTCACTAACTACTCGTAAACGATAGTAGACATCGTTAATTTTCGATTTATTCAAATTGACATCAAGTGGCATCTGTGTCAAAAAAATATAAAATAAACGAAAAGCACAAAGAAGAATGGAAAAAAACAAAGATTTTTTGGCAAAATTTGTTTGTGCGTTTAGCTATTTTTGCAAAAGGTAAGTAAAAACCATTTGAGACTTTTTCTACATGTAGTATAAACGTACTATGTATGTACCCAGTGCCTCTTGTTCCTTAAAAATATTGTTTTTAAATGATTTATAAACCAATATACACCGCCCCTAAAGGATGTCATACATTTTAGTTTGTCGAAAAAATAACCAACACAAAAACAGCTGATTAAACGGCTGACTCAACGATTGTGAATGTTGTTTAAAAAAAGTTAGTAAATAGCGACATCGTAAATTTTATTGTTAAAATTTTTTATCGATGCGATTGTCGTTAAAAACGGATAGTGAATCGCAATACTGGAAACAAAATCTTGTACCTTTATTAGACAGCTGTAAATGTCCACTGTTACTACACCCTAAAGTTGGAATGCCTTGATATCAACAGTTGAGTGGTTCGTGTTGTTGGCTATTGTTTTTAAGTTACATGGAATTATCGATCATCAGGTTTTGATCAATCTTAAGCTATTAAAGATTTTCCGTTTTTTTTTTTGCATAAGCAAGGCTCGTAGCATTATTGTCAGATATGATATTTCGAGTTTCCCCATTATTAATTTTGTTATTGATAATCTTTGATAGTTTGTGCCAAGCCTTGTTTTAGATAAATTGTCCTTAGATCTAACGTGTTACCAACCTTTTTTTTTAAGTTCCAGGTCGTGGATAGTTTTAGTAACACACTCGTAATTATATATTTACTAGCCGAGTCCGGCGCGCGTTGCTACGCCCCTTAATGAGCTCAATATGTGTGCTAAGTTTCAGAAAAATCGATCTAGTGCAAGTAGCTGAAAAATTAATATATGTAGACAGGCGAAGCCCCGCCCATTTTTTAAAATTACCACCCATAAACACTCTCTGGAATGTGTACAACAACTTGCCAAAGTTTAGAGTCCGATCGGCTTTACGGTTTCGTAGTCTATAGCTAACACACACAGGCAGACAGAGTGTCAATTTTATATATATAGATTTTTAGAAGTCAACTCCATTTTATTGATTTGTTTATACCATGAAAACGTTTTTCCAATGTCATTTTTTTTAAAGTTTGCATTTGTTTTGTTTATTTCTTTCATTTGAAACCAATATATTTTTCTCAACTTTTCATATACTTAAATATGCTAATAATAAGTTGTAGTCCAAATACAATTCCTACTAACGATTCACTGCTATTAAACCCTTTTTTTCGCACTTTAACACATTTAAAAAAAATGTTCCTAGAAACAGGATAGGTGTTAAAGAGGCGAATAAACTTTGTAATATTATAATGTAAAAATATATATATAAAAAAAGAGCTACAGTATGACCTCGTTAACTCGGACTAAATCGTCACTTCAAAAATATTTTTTTTTAACTCAACATGATTGTAATTATTTTTTGTTAACGAAAAATTTTGTTAAAAAAGGAAAAGACAAATAAATACAGAAAACATATAAAAAATAAAAAACTAGTGATTAAAAAAGAAAATATTGTTTGTTTGTCTGCTTAATTTTAACATTCTTTAAAAAAATAATAATTCCTTATTCAGTTGCTTGTTTTTGTTTGGCTTATAAAATGGCTCTTGTAAAAAATTCTTTTGTTTTAGTAATTGACACTTTGTTTTCAACATTCTCAAATTCCTCCAAAGAACTCTCCAGGTCTTCAATATTTTAGCTTAATTTTACCAATTGAATTTTTCGGCCCACGTTAAAGTTTTATGTTGTTTAATCTCTTGTGCCGTGTTTATGTCTTAGCAGTAAAATAACGAACGACTATTACTGGAATAGCAAGTGTCTGTATTACAGAGGTTGTACTGTATTTCAAATATTATGTAGCAACAAATTGTAACAGAAAACAAAATGGAAAAAATCAAAAGTAATTGTAATAGAAATAGATACATAAATATGTATGAACGAAAAACAACAATTGGAAAGTGCACTTATTAAAAATAAACAGAATAAAATTAAAATATATATTTTTTATTACAACTAAAATTAAATATGACGAATACTATGCAAAACTATACAGCAAAATAAAATTTATTGTATAATTAATTTTTATAAATATTGATAAAAAAAATAATTCTAGGAAAACCCACAACTAGCAAAAAAGTTCATTAAGCTTAATTAAACTAAAAATTCAAATGAAACGAAGAGAAATAATAATTAAAAAAATTATTAAAAAATAGTAAAGTTAAAGCAATTGTTTAGGTAATTTAACAAAATAAATAAGTTACAAACAATAAAAAAAAACATTCTTAAATAAAAAAAAAATTATTTAGTTTTATAAATTTTGAATATAATCCATTTAATAATATTTATATCATTCATACTGATTGAAAATATATATAAAATAAATACAACTATGTTAAAATTATAATAACAAATCTGAATTAAAATCAATAAACAATTAATATTTACTTAAAACATTGACCCCTTTTTTAATTAACGACTTTTAATGCCACAGCATGTAAGTTTGCCATCCTGCAGGCTTATAAGAATTTTAATGAGTCCTTGAAATGAAGACTAATACATGTAAACTCCCTAGGGATCTCACAGAACTGGACGTTCCAAACTACTGTGTATGCAAAGAAAAAACATGGTTGAGGTAACCATAGTCTGAGAGCAATTATATTTGCAGCGGTGCTGAGGTACGAACACAGGATACTGAACCCAGCGAATGCTTATCAGTTAACGCGCTAACCATTTAAGCCACCTTAATCCTACTTTGATTAACCAGATCTTTACATTTTACGTCTCTTAAAATCATGTTATGCTTAGAGTAACTATATTATTTTTGTATAGGTAAAATATATTGTTTGCGGTTAGAATTTGACTAAAAATTTAATTGAAACCATATTGCAATAAACCATACCTTGTTTAGCACAATTTTATGTTAAAATCAGCCTTATTGTATGTCGACAATATCGTCGCCACTTTTTGGTCGACATCTCTTTGAGAGAGAACGGTGGGGGAATTGTGCGCAAATTTCAACAAACCGGATCCGTAGGAAATGTGAAAACACCTGTGCATGATCACCCAGTTCGTTTTGCGAAAAATATTGCTCTTGTTCGCGGTAGTGTGGCAGAAGAGCCGTCAACCTCGACTCGTCGTCGTGCCCATTAATTGAACATCTCACGAATATCACCGTTGCGAATTTTGAATAAATATTTGAATTTACGCGCTTACAAGGATCAATTGACTCAAGAGCTGAAGCCTACTGACCATTACAATTAACATCGTACGTTTTGGTTGGACCACCCTATAATTTAGTATTACCTAACAGTCTTACGATGACGTCGACGGCTTATCGTTTTTATGAGTGAAATAAAATACACATATTTAATATTTGAGTCAGCTGGTTTATTTCGTTTACAATTTTATTAAAATGTCAGATCCAAGTGAGAAAGAAAACAAGAAAAATTAACTTGTCGTACAAAGACAATTAATCAGACGGAAGTCTGATATATTTTTGAATTACCGCATGAGACGTTAGTAAAAAACACACTAATTGGAGGAATTCTGTTTGATTTCTCCCGAAGGTTTCATTTCACATTAAATAAGTCAGCGTTTGGTCCTGTGCTTAAGCCGATATCCCCATTGATTAAGTGGAGTACTACCCATTCTAATTGTGAAAGGCGTTAAGTTGGCCCAAACGCTAAGGTTTTTAGGCAGCCGTTTTCGCCAAGTATGTTGAGAGTGACTTTAACCTACCGCCAACCATCTGAAGTTCGTTCTGCAGGGACAAGGACGTTTAGTTCAGTCGATATATCATACCACTGCTCATCACAATTTTTGAAGTAGATCCTCTTTGAATGCCTCTTGTCGGGGAAGGATTTTTTTCAAGTTCTTCCACTTATTTCGCAAATTGGTTTCAACTAAAACAATTTTGTCTTTCAACTAAAACAAATTTTGAAGATATTCAGAACATTGTTCCGAATTATGTTTGCTTAAAAATTTCCACCTCTAAAAAACATAATCGATAGAATAGGAAAACCCTTAACATTATGAAAGTTAATATGTTGGAATAAAACTTTCAAATCTGAAAATCGCCAAAATTAAAGAAAACGGTAAATTTCGAAATTATTTGTGAACTCTTAAATTGGGTAACATGGAGAATTTTACCGATTTTATAGCCAAAGTACGAAAAACGCTAAAATCAGAAAAAGGACTTATTTAAATCTAAAAAACCGCAAAAACAAACCTAAATGGGGACGACACTATTCAAAAATGATTCATAATTTGAACACAATCACTAAAAATGCAAAAGTAAGAAAAAACTTAGCGCGGTAATCGAAAAACACCAACGTATTCGCTTAAGTGACAAATTCACTACAACCGTCAAATAAGAAAAAGTTGTAGGGAACAAGCGCCAACATCAGAAAAGTGCTAATGATGAGCATGTTGGTAAATGCAACACTGTGCTGCAAATAATGCTTCTGATTATTTCGCACTGCTGATGCTATTTCAAACACTTTTTTGTACTGCGCATTTGTTATTTATATTTTGCGTCGTAATGAAAATATGTATTTCTGAGCAGATCCAATCTTGATAAAAAAAAACGAACCAAAAATTGCGCTAAAAATAGACATTGTTCAAAAATCGCAATCAATAAAAAAAAAAAATTAAGTTGTCAATGTTGAAAATGATTTGTCATAAGAACTTTATAACCTCAAAATGTTTCAATTTCACAACGAAAAAACAAGAAACCGGTTTCGGCTATATGCCATCTTCAGAACGAAAAATTACACTAGAGATAGATGGCTCCGACACTAGAGATAGATAACTCCGAAACGGTTGAATATATAAAAAAATATTTCTAAGGTGACTTAAAGATAATTTTATCCCGCATCTGTTGGTGTTTTATGTATTCAAAAGTTAGGGTGAAATATACATACGCCGGGAAGGTATACTACTTTGTTTGTTTATAATTTTTGATTAAATGAAAGAGAATGGATCGTATGTTGATAAATGTTTTATTTAATGTCGGCAATTATGTATGGAATACAATATCAGATAAATGTCCGTCTCTGTTAGCCGCACAAAGGCGAGACCTTTTGAACACATTTTTCATTACATTCTCCAACATTTCACGCGGTATTTCATTAATTTCATCACGAATATTTTGTTTGAGTTGCTCCAGCTTTTCTGGTTTGTTTGCATAAAACCCTCAAACAGAAGTCCGAAGCAGTCAAATCAGGCGACCGTGGAGGCCAATCAATATCACCATTCCTTGAAATAACTTGTTGTGGAAAGAGGTCTCGCAGTAATTCCATTGTAATCCTGGCTGTATGTGGCACCGTCTTGTTGAAACCACATGTTAGTCAAGCCCAAAGAATGCAGTTGTGGCGTTAAAAAGTTTTCAATCACATCACGATATCGCGCCCCATTGACAGTTACCATTACGCCGTTTTCAGTTTCAAAGAAGTAAGGTCCAATGATTCCTCCTGAGCAAATTGCACACCAGACTGTCACTTTTAATGGATGCAAGGGTGACTGATGAATAATTTGAGGGTTTTCCATTGGCCAGAACCGACTATTCTGTTTATTCACTTATCCATTCAAATGAAAATGTGCCTCGTCACTCATTATGATCTTTTCATGAAAATCGGGAATGTCATGGGCGAGTTGTAGCATCCTATTGGCATATGTACGGCGGCGTAAATGGTCTTCTGGAAAAAGCTCTTGTGTCAACTAAATCTTAAATAGAAACAAATGAAAATCTTTGTGCAAAATTGTGACCAAGGTTGTTCTTTGAAGTCCAAGCTCCTGAGCACGTTGTCGAATTGAGGTTGATGGATTGTTTTGAACACTTTCTTGAGCAGCAGTAATGTTTTCAGCCGATCTTGCATTACTTTGTGGTCCATGCTACAGTCCCTCTTTCTCCGAAATCATTCACTACACGATAAATAGTGCGTCTTGTTGGCGCGTTGTTTCTCACAAAAATTTCACGTAACTTTCTCATCGTCACAGTAATCGATTATTGATTTTGATAAAATGTTTTAACGATTAAAACACGTTGGTTTACCGAATATTTTCCCATAATAAATTTGCCACGTCTCTACTTCACGACTGCCAAATATGAACTGTCAAGACTAATGTTTACCAAAATGGCGGCAAAACAAAGTAGTATACCTTCCCGGCGGACACCCTGTAGAAGCGTGACCGCCTTATTTCGAGCCTCATATTAGTCACTTCCGCTTAAACAAATCTGCATATGAGAAACGAAAACTGAAAACCGATTTTATTTTAACGCAATGAACTCTTTATATTTCACATAATTTTATTTAAAGCCACAAAAAAATTTATTTTTGCAGACCAGTGTATTTAAACATAAATGAAAATATTTAAGACTCATTGGAATAATTATTTTAATATTAAAAGCAGCTTTGTGACTTATGTTTGTTTGGTCCAGTAGTTTCGATTTGTATGTCAGTTCAGTTATCCTTGTTTAACTCTAATTGTTATTTAACACCTTTAATTTACTTCAACGTCAGAACTGTTTAATTTTTCAGGCAAATTGAATTTGAAATCGCCCAAAACACCAAAGGGACTTAAAGTGTATAGTAAATATTCCAATACATAAAATTTATCAGGTTCAATGTAGTGAAATGAAATGGCACTAGATGAACAACAGGGTCCAGTCTGCAAATATATTAAAACTCAAATGAAAATTCTTTAATATAAATCATTTTCCTTACCCCTGTGTGTGGATAGTAAGTATAATTTTTATACCAAGCCGAGGTATCAAAGGGTATTAAGTGCTCCAATGCCAAAGGTACAAAGCGCTCTTTACCCCACTCGTCACGCGAATCGCCAGCTATGACTCCAATATTTTGCAAACAAAACCCCAACTGAACATCTTCAGATTTGAATATTTTGGCACAATTGTGAGGATTTTCATAGGCCTCAAGAGCGAATTTCTTTAGAGATGCTTTACTTAGCACATAACCAGCACCACCAGACATGTAACCCTAATTGAAGAGTTAGCAAATTTTCTCGTTTTCACTATGGCTCGCTTTTCTTTTGGCAAAACATAATTTTAATTTTATATTTACCTGTTTAACAAACGGCTTAAATTTCGCACCAAAATATAGCGGCATCTCGGGGGGATAAGAATACAGTAAATAGCGTAAGTTTTCCATTATAACGTAGCTGAGAGTGTTCAAAGAAAAAAACGTTTGAAAAGTTGACTACATAATAGTAAAAAACAAAGCCGGGAAGGAAAAAACGAAGTAATTGGAAATATCGAAAAAAATATTATTGGAAAAATCATTAAACGAAATAAAAATGCAAAAGAGGGTCAAACTCGGTAAAACTCATTACAAACCGTAAAAATAAAATAAGCCAGGCCTGTAGCCTGTGTTGCTAGGACTATTCATTAAGGAATTATTATACGAGCAGTTTAAATTGTAGTAATCAGGAATGCGATAGAAATCGAACGATTTCAAAACGAATATTTTTAAAGGAGCGGGATAAATTTCGGACGATTTTTTAACCATTTTAAAATTATTATAATTGAAAATGTAGAGCAAGAGTTAACATTCACATCATATAACAGAATTAAGATAAACAAGCTGTGAGTAATCGATAAAAATCATTAAAAATCAAAATTTTAAAATAAACGGAAAAGATCGTTTCGTTTTAAAAATCGATTTCCATCAGATACCCGAATATCTAAATAAATAAAAATAAATAATCAAATAAGCCCACATCTGGATAAAACGCTTGGAGTGCAAGAAGCGCAAAATCGCGGCTTATCTTATCAATCTAGTATTGTGGGACTTAATTGCCCTTTCGGACGCCAATTTGAAGACAATAAATTTACTCTTTAGGGCTCCGGAATGATTTGATATTGAAGTAAACATGGATATGTAAAAAATTCACAAAACTTCCAAGAAACACCCACTAGGTAAAACAAAGGGACCGGACCATACCAAGGAACTGTATAATCTTAAACATATCCACTGGAAGCGACCAATTCACAAACAGAGCCAAAATTAAACAAATTCGTATGAATTCTAACAAAGCTTTCGTCTCAAGCACTCATGTGTTAATCACATCAACAGACTTCGACACTTTTATCGATACCGAGACAACTATTGTTATCAATTATCGGAACTAAATATGTATCGCTCTTAAAAACATCGCATTACCGGAAGAATAAGTGAACCTTTTGCATCAATTACCAGGTGTCTGTTGTCGTCAATACGATTTATCACAGTAATGGACGAAATAATGTTGACTTTAAAAGGCCGAAGTAGGGGCCTATAGAAGACCAAAACTTTGCTCACGACATAGGGAGAAACGCGAAAGAAAATGTATGACTTAGCGTCAAATAAAATCTAGCCATACACCGACATTCATATAGAACAGCAGTTCTAAAAAATGGTGCCATAACTTGTCAGGTAAGCGAAACCATTAAACACCAACGAGGAACTTTTTGAAATCGCCTTCGAAATTAATGTAAACGTTGGATAAAAAAGAGAAAATATAAATGTATTGGACAGACACTAAGGAAGTCAGACAACGACATTCGCCGCGTAAAAATTGAATGGAATCCTCAAAGCACGTGGAAACGTGGAATAAAAACGCTAAATAAAAACAATATCAAGGTGTACAACTTATAGCGGGGCTGGACAACCATTTAGCGAACTGAGACACATTGTCGCAGACACATATGAATATTCTATGTAGGCAGCCTCTGTTCCCAGTGGCATAGTAGTGTAAGATTTTGAATGTGTCTTGATCCAAAAACTTTAGTAAAGATCCAACATTGAAATACTTTCGAAATAAGGAAAAATATAAAACAATGCTTAAGTGATAAAAAAATCGCTGAAATAGCGGGAAAGAGACGTCGAAGAGGGAAAGAAAAAAAACGCTAATTAGTTAAATGGAAGTAAAATGAGAAAATATATATTTCTCGAAATGGTCTAGTCTGCTCTGGGATTACGTGAAGTCATTGATTTGTGCGAATTAAACAGCCACTTTGGGCATACTGGAACACAACATTGTTGAGATACGGTACGAAATGCCTGCATGCGATACTTTCGAACCAGCCTCGGCGCTTCCAATTCTAAATTATGTTCAAAGAAGAAAAGTTATTCATCTAATAAAGCATTTTTCTAAATCATGTATATTATTTCAATTCAAAGTAAAGTACCTTTAAAAAATCACCCTTTAAACAGAGAAGACTTCAACAAAATCGATCATTGACTTCTGCGGAAAGAAAAAGTATGTCAAACGATTAGTCTGTTGTCTGGTGGTCTCTTTTATGACCAGGCAGCAGCAGCGCTCGATTGTCAGAAAATGCGATTATCAGAGCTGTAATGTATTCCGAATACGCAATATGTTATTCTAAAGTGGAAATTTCCGAATGTTTCAGTTTTTCTGTATTCCACGTTCGAATAATTTCTTTCGCTAAATTTAGAATGAAACATGAATGTGTTTTCGGCTATTTTTCGCATTATTCAATTCCGAGTGTTTTTACAATTTCACACGTATTCAATACATTCAGAATACAGAGCTGGGATGTATATTTCTTTAAATTTTATATTCCACAAGTTAAAACAACACCCTTTATTTCCCCTTACACAACAAGTTTGCTGAATTTGTATTTTAAATTTATCCAAGTCTTAACTGTCGAAATGGTCATAAAGAAAAAGTTCATCTGATTGTAGCTACAAATTCGTTACGACTTCAACTTACGTATCATCGTCAGCCTTTAAAAACCATTCAGCCTCATCGTAGTGATGATCATAAATATATTTCAAGGCCTCTTTAGTTTTATTCCAAAGATTGTGACGACCTTCTCCAACATCCAATTTAACACTCTGCAATTCGCCATCCTCTTCCGTGCTGATAAATAACAGTCTATTACAACGTTTGCCCCACGTACGACGGATGTGGATGGCTTTGCGCATATGATTGGCAGGTGTTGTTAAAATCCAACACAGTACTCTGGTTGTATTAAATAAATATTGAGGCATCAATTCATACTGCTTCAAGGGAAGTTGACGGCTGGCTGTTGTTTCAACACCCTCGGATGAAATTTCAGTTGCAGTTGCAGTTGCAGTTTCGGTTGATGTTGTCGGTTCATTTTGTAAATTGTACCAAAAACTTGTTAAGCGAATGCCGATTAAGAAACCCAGTGTTAAACAAATTATACTTTTATACAAAGAACCCAGTGAGTGTGAAGGTTTACAATTGACCATAATTTTTTTTATTGTTTTTTAATTATGTATTTTATTTTTTAATTAATTTGTTAATGATTTTTTAATCTGTGTTTTTCTTTTTTATAAAAAAAAACTTGTTTAATTTTTGTTTCTATTCTTAGCAAAAATGGGGGATTTAAATTGTTTGTTTAATGTTCACTGGCCAAGAGCTCTACTAAGACTGAAAGTGATTAACGGACTTGAGAGTGTTTTGAAAAAAAACAAGTTGCTGTTTTGAATTTCTCATTTCTTTTAAGCCGTATGGCCGGCCAGATTTGTTTTTTTTTAATTTCGAAAAATATGCTACGCTCGTGAAATACTGGACAGTTATCAGTGTGTGATTTAAAAAAAAAATTTTTTTTATTAAATTTTAGTCAATAGACAGTGTTGCACATAAGTTTTCACATTTTCGCATAAAATAGAAATGTGTCGTTTTATCTTATAGTTAGTACTGGCAATCTGATGTGCTTTGCTATCGCTTTCGCAATGAAATAATAAAATTTGAATGAAATAATTTGTATTTGGATTATTTAATTTGTTCTCTTTTTCTCTCTCTTCTCGGAATGCATAAAAGTTTTTTATAAGTTCTTTTGAATTTTTGGTGAATTGTATATAAAAGCGAAATTGTATTTTTTTTAGTAAAATTTCTACTGTTTGATAAAATCTTGTTTTTGATGCAATTTCAGCGCTTGCAAATTTTTGGCGAAACGGCAAATTTTTTTGGGGTAAAATTAAAAATTTAGTTTTGAAATTTAAAAATTTTGTGATTTTTGGACTTTGTGGCATTTTTAAATTTATTTTGTTTTACTACAGTTTTTCGATTTATTGGTGAATTTAAAACTTTGCCAAAATTGGAATATTTTGTATTTGTTTTGCAGAATTTCGATTTTCTTGGCACTTAACATTTTTGGAAAATTTTGTTAACTTAAAGTTTTGGGACTATAGTTTGGTTTTGTGAAAAATTTCAAAAATTTTTTCAAAAAAATTGTGCTGAAATTTCATTTTAATTTCATTCTATGTAAAATGTTTAATTTTAATGACTTAAATTTGTTTGTGAATTTTTAATTTTTTTTTGGTAAATTTCCGATTTGTGGTGAAATGTTATTTTTTTATATAATTGTGTAATTGTATTGTATTAATGTTTTTAAAAAATATTGTTATATTTTAATTATCGGCTTTTTGGTGAAATTCTAGAAATGGAAGTTTTTGTGGTGAAATTCTCAAAAATTGGTGAATGTTGATTTTTGTGGTTAAATTTAGTTTTTTGTTAAATAATAATTTTTTTTTAGCAATTACATTATTTTTATTCCAGTTTTTCGACTTTGTTTTGAATTTTCGAAATTGTGGTGAATTTTTAATTTTATCAAAATTTCGAGTGTTTCGTAATTTGTTGGTGCCGCTTTGTTTTTTTTTTTGATAGTTTGGTTTTGTTGTGACTTGTAAAATTTTGGCGAATTTCAAAATTTTAGTGAAAATTATTTTTTTTATTTTCAGATTAAATCAGATTTTTTTTTTGAAAATTTTATAATTCTTATGATTTTAATTTTTTTTTTATTTTTTTGGTGAATTTTGTAATATGTTTTGATAAATTTCCCTATTTGTGGACTAATTTGAATATTTTATATTTTTGTTAGAAATAGTTTTTTTTTTAAATTTCGTAAAATATAGTGGTACATTCGCAAAATTTGGTGAGTTTGGTGTTTTTTTATATTTTTGCTAAAATTTCAGTTTTTTTAACACGAATTTTTTTTCATAAAACTTTTTTAATTATATTTTTTTGATTTTTGGTTAATTTTCGAATTTTAAACAAAAGTTGAAAATTCATTGTTTTCAAAAATTCAAAATTTAGTAAATATTTTACCAAAAGCGGTAAAGTTGTAACTAATGTAATTGTTATTACCTTTTGTAAAATTTGGTTATTTGAACTTTTATTTAATTCTTTATTTTTTTTATACTTTTGTGGAAAATCGTTTTTGTTTAAAAAAAGAACAAATGATTTCAAAAATTAAAAGCTTTAAAAAAATATACGAAATGAAATATAGAAAATATTTACAAATTTAATTAACTTGAATCAAGAGGGGGGTTCTGGTATTGGTTTTAAATTTTGTAACTGTTTAGACATTATATCAGCTAAGTCAAATCTCTTTGGTAAAACAAATTTTGTATAAATGCCAAAAATTCTTAAAGTGTATAAAAAATAGTCTAAGACGTAAAATTGTTCGGGCTTAATATAATGAAATGTTATGACACTTGAGGTGCAGCATGTTGCATTCTGTAATTTAGAAAGGTAAAATATGAATTGCATGGATTTTTCTGCGGCAAAAATGTGGTATTATTTCGGCATTTTATTGTGTTCTTTTCTGGAAAAGTGCGCCAAAGGAAAACACTAATGTGTTCTTTTCAAAATATGTTGCCCTTAAGGGTAAAAATATGCGTGCTACATTTGTGACACTCAATTTTATTTTAAGGTGATAAATTATTTACCATTTCCTTTATTTATTATATTACACATGTTTATATTGTTGCCCTTATTGTTTAATAAAAAAATGTTTTAATGAAAGCAGCAACCGAAGTTTTGAAAAAAAAATTTCGAGGGAAATTCGAGGATTTCATTCACATTTTTGGGTAATTAAACAATATTCATGCGTATGTGAAATGTGCCATTTTCACCAAGAAAATAAGGTGAGGCTGTGGGCAATAAATAAAAAGTGCTGTTGATTAATATGGCAACATTGACCTTCGGAATGGATGCCATATAGATTCAAAAGGTATATTAAATCTGAAATTTATATTATAACTCACTTCTTTCTGCGGATAATACGAGTAATTTTTATACCACCCTGTCTTATCTTCCGGAATTAGATATTCAATTGGCAGTGGTAAGAAACGTTCATTGCCTTCCTCATCCCTGGAGTCGCCGGCGATTACGCCAATGTTTTGCAAACATAAACCCAATTGAACATCTTCAGCTTGATATATTTCGGGGCACACAGTGGCATTAGCGTAACCCTCAGCTACAAATTTTATAAGAGATTCTTTACTTAGAACATATCCAGCGCCACCTGACATATAACCCTTTATATAACACCAGTACATTGCGTTAGTTTTAATATTTTTTGTATTAGTAGAGTTCAGTGTTTGGTGCAAATGCTCTTGTAAAAGTGCAAATGGAAAGTATTACAAGAAATTTTTGCTGAATTTAATAAAAAGGTACGATATTTTGTATTTGACTTTTGCTAGACCATTTGCACTAAACACTGAATACCGCTATTGTAAAATTTATTTATATTTGTACCTGTTTTATAAATCGTTTGAATTTGGCACCAAAATATATGGCAGCCTCCGGGGGATATTGATACAGGAAATATCGTAAATTTTCCATTATGACATAACTAGAAGAGAAAGAGAGAAA
Source organism: Phania funesta (assembly GCA_963932375.1). Taxonomy (NCBI): domain Eukaryota; kingdom Metazoa; phylum Arthropoda; class Insecta; order Diptera; family Tachinidae; genus Phania; species Phania funesta. The sequence continues at coordinate 65,158,716 of OZ010656.1, read as the reverse complement.
TGACAACTCAGGTGTGTTCATTGAGTTTTAGTTGTTTAGATGGAGATACTAAAACTCGTAAATAATATAGACAAATCTTAGTTCACTGACGTTAGTTCTTATAAAATGTAACTCTGGCTAAATAATAAAATTATTTAAACACGGTCCACAATGAGCTTCTGTTATACCTTAACCCGTTCTGTTCTTGCGGTTTCAACATAGCTGAGAACTCCGCACAGGTTATGTTCCTGCCCTCAGAAATGTTCAATGTTCCTTGAGAACATACATCTAAATGTGCCAGAGGAGGTGTTTAAGTGACTAACCATGAGCATGGAAAGCTTTAAAAAGTTCAACAGGTAACGCTTTTGAACAATGAATGACCTAAAGAAGCCAAAGAAATAGTGAATTGGAGCTGGAGTAACGTGGTAATTACAGCTGAAACCTTGAAGAGCGTGCGATTTACTATGTAGTCGGTATGACTCGTACATAGTTCGTTAGTTCTAAAAACTCAAATACGAGATAGAGGATCTTTCGATATGAGTTGTTAAGTCAATTATAATCTTGTATGTTTAACGTGGTTTGACTATAAACCAGTTTAATTAGTATCTTCCTACATTGACCTACAACCAGTTATGGTTTGCAAGCGTTGGAGCCCAAAGGAAAAATTTTGCATTGATGTTCCAAAGTTTGAGATTGTCGCTTCCTACATTAAAATCATGGGAGGCGTGGATTCGGTCAGTCACCGCTCAAGAAAGTGGTACGCATGATTTTCCGATTGGTGCCAAGGACATCCGTTAATAATGCGTGGCTGCTGTATAGAAAACATTGACATTGGCTTAGCAGAAGCATATCCCTCTTATAACATTTCGTAGTAATTGAGCATAAAAACCAAAAAAGTTTTTCAAAATAAAGCAATTTGGCATAAAATATTAAAAATCGACAAAATTTCAGATACGCGCTTTTTGAAGAAAAGTGCTGTAATGTGACTGACCCAGTTGACGTTGATAAAGGTTTTCGCCTAGTAGTTTTCTAAAATAGAATTCTTTATTTACGGCCTGTGTTTTTTTTTGTGGCACGGTTAACATTAGGTCACGTAAAACGAATACATGTATTCCATTTTTTGAAATCTTTCTTTTGTCTTCCTATACTAAAGGTTTCCGAGAACCATGTCAAGCACACAATTTTCATCGTTTTAAACAAAATTTTTATAAAAACTTATGCCTTTTGAAATTTTGAATTATGTATTTTTTTTTGTTGCCGAAATAATTTTTATTTTCTGCGAACGGTAAGCTACCTTAATTTTAATCAACAATTAGTTTTTATTTCTGCAAAAAAAAAATTAAACAAAAATCTATGAAAATCTATGAAAAAAGTCATCAAAATTACGGTCCAACAGACAACGTTAGTCATACTTTTGACGATATTTTAAAAAATTCGAAGGAACACTTTGTGCGCGTGCCTCTGTTCTTATCGCGTGTATGTAACTCAATAACAAATGCATCTGGAATTTTAAGGAAATTATATATATATCCATTACCAACTTGTAAAGATAACATGGCATCTTTTTCTAAGGCAACTTATTTGAATACTTGTAATAATTTACTTAAGTTCCTTCAGCAGTTCATTCAATAAGTCCGTAGGATAAGTAAGAAGAAAATAAAACTTCGCCAAACTCGATTTGTTTATTCAACAGAGCTGCCTTCGAGGGCGATACAACGAGTATAGCGATTTTTTAACTTTTCGATAGCACTTTTATAGTACGATATCACTTTCTTGTCAAAATAGGCCTCAGTTTCAGCGATGACTCGATCATTGTACTTCGATTTTTTTCCAGCAAACATTCTTTTGAGATCTGAAAACAGAAAAAAGTCACTGGGAGTTAAATCTGGAAAATACTGTGGGTGGGTAAGCAATTCGAAGCCCAATTCATTCAATTTTGCCATCGTCTTCAACGATTTGTGACACGGTGCTTTGTCTTGGTGACACAACACTTTTTTTCTTTTGCAAATGTGTTCGTTTCTTTGCCTTTTTCATACCCAAATTTTCGTGTGAAATGTTAAAAACACAATCATCTGATATCTTTACAATGTCAGCTAGCTCATGCACTTTTCATTTGTGATCGTTCATAAATAATTTTGATGTTTTCTGGAAAAACAGCCTCGTTTGGGTGTTCACTGCGCTCGGCATCATTTGTGCTGGTACGACCAGGTTTAAAATCAGCAATCCACTTCTCTACTATTTGTCTCGATGAAGCAGACTTGGGATAATGTTTGGTTTCCAATATATTTTTTTTTCATCAAAAAGCAATGATTTATCGAAACTCGAAATTAACTTTGTTGCATTTTTTTTATAATAATAAAAATTGCTTCACACAAAATGCTATAATTCACGTATCAATAGTCAGATGGATTTTTTGAATGGACTCTTACTTTGATATCATAAGAGATTTTTATATTTATCGCTTCAGAAAAATATCTACCATTTCGAATTCGAAATAATCCGAGAATTATTTGAAGAAAAAATATTTCGAAAAATAATAATGAATCGATAAATCGATTAATTATTAGTCGCAAAACAATCCTTGTGGATTTTAATTATACGAGGGTGGATCAATAAGTCCGTGACTTTTCCAACTAGTTATATGAAATGCAACACTGTTCCCATCAAGTACCACCTGTTAATAGAATAGTGTCAAAGTTTGAGCAAGTTTCGTCAATCATCGATTTCAACGGTAAAAAAGTGGTTTACTGACTTTCGTGGTGGTCGCACAAGTACAAATAACGCTGAACGTTCTGGACGGCCAATTGAGGTCAGTACATCCGAAAATGTCGAAAAAATCCACGATATGGTGTTGGCCGATCGAAGAGTAAAAGTATATGAGATTGTTGATGCCATAGGCATTTCTTATGGCAGTGTGGTTTCGATTTTAAATGATCAGCTGGGTTTAAAAAAGTTGTCTGCAAGGTGTGAAAACTTCAAAGGATTGTTTGGAGTTGTTTAACCGCAGCGGCGTTTTGTAACTGTGAATGAAGCATGGATCCATTACTGTACTCCGGAGACCAAGCAGCAATCTAAACAATGGGTTTCTCTAGGTGAACCTGCTCCGAAAAAGGCCAAGTTAAGTTTGTCGGCCAATAAGGTGATGGCAACAGTTTTTTGGGATACACGCGGGATAATCCACAAGGTAATCATCTTCAAAAGGAAACAAGAATAAACGGCGAATATTATGCCAACTTATTAGACCGATTTAATTAGGATTTGAAAAGAAAACGACCCCATATGGCCAAGAAAATAGTTCCATTTCAACAAGATAATGCACGGGTGCATACGTGTGCAGTTTCAATGGCACAACTCTATGAATTGAGCTACGAATTGGTACCTCATCCGCCATATTATCCGGATTTAGCCCCTAGTGACTACTTCCCATTTCCAAACCTAAAGAAATGGCTCGGTGGAAAAAGATTTAGCTCCAACGATGAAATTACTGACCAAACAAATGCCTATTTTAAGGACCTGGAAAAATTCTATTTTTTTGAAGGGATACAAAACCTGAAGAAACGTTGGACTAAGTGTATTGAGTGAAAAGGAGATTATGTTGAAAAATAAATTTTTGTTTTGCCCAAAAAATGTGTTTGATTCACGGATTTATTGATACGTCCTCGTAATCCCTCATACATACAGTTACTTTTTAATTGATTTAATTTTCTATATTTCTTATTTTCTTTTTGTGGCAATAAACTTATCGATTTACCCTCGTTCATTTACAATAAGAGGTAAAAAAATATATTCGTTTTTATAAAAAATATGCAAAATAATTAAATATTTTGCTTCATTCTCACTATTTGCAACATCAGCTTTTCCATTATAAAGTCAAATTATTTACAATTCCTGTTTTGGGTTACTGAATTTAAAATATTTCAAGCCATTGCCTAATTAACATTTTAATCCAAAATTTGTAAATTGTTTAATTAAATATTTCAATAACGAATTTCTTTCTTTTCACCTACGTATCATCGTCAGCTTTTAAGAACCACTCTGCGTCTTCGATATGATGATCATGAATGTATTTCAAGGCCTTTCGCGTTTTAGTCCATAAATGTTCGCGACCTTCCTCAACATTCAGTTTGATTGTTTGTAAAACTTCATCCTCTTCGGTGCTCATGAATAACAATTTGTTGCAACGTCTTCCCCAGGTATGACGTATGTGTATGGCTTTGGTTAAATGGTTGTTTGGATGTGTCAAAATCCAACAGAGCACTCTTGTTGTATTGAACAAATTGACACTGTCTAATAATGACAACATTTCTGTCGGTGTAGGGGGTGGAGTGGCGGTTGTCAATGTTTCGTTTTGGAGATTAAACCAAATGTCAGTAAAGCGTATGCCGATTATTAAACCGATTATTAAAAATAAAATATTTTTATATAACGGACATAATGAACATGTCGACGATGAATGTGACGACAATGGCGCCGACACTGTTGCGGGTGTATGGAGGACGTTAATTGATTTTGAATTAAACATTGTTTTATTTCGTGCTAAATGTTAGACAGGCCTACATTATTTTATCTTTAATTGTTTTTTGTTTTAATTTGTATCAGTTGCTTGAAAGATATTTAAGAATTTATTTCGTTATTATTTTCTTTTCGTTTTGTTAAAGAATTTTTTTTATTTTGTTTTTTTTAATCTTTGCAATTGTAAAGTTTTAATCCAACTGACTTGACTAGTCTGCATCACAGGGCAGAATTAGCGGATGTTTGTAACGAATTTATTAGCATTTCTTTTTAAAAAGAGTTGCCAGGTTGAGATTTAAAAAAAAATAACACGCATTTCTGTAATGTGTAAAATGTTAAATCAAAAAGTTACCCCAAAATGTGGCACTTAAACAAACCGCTCCTAAGCACGTATTGGAGACTTTTGCAATTTCTGTAATGTCATCCTACCGGCACTCGACAGATCCAATAACACAAGCGTGTGAATAGACCGTATTGCGGATGAAACGTTACTTCGTTTGCTTAATTACCTCAGCGGACGATGAAAATGTCGAATATCTTATTGGTAATCCCGATATCTTGAAGTATTGCTATCCAGGGGAAACCTGTCTACAAGGCTTGTCTGGGGCCTGAAATTGGAAAATAAAGGCCTTCGAGGTTTGGCCAGTAGCGATATGATTGCTATCACGGGAAGCAAACAACTCCAGAAAGCAAAGTCCCAGACTAGTTCTTGGTGAGGCTCCTGCGGCTTAGACTCAAATCACGAAAAGATAATGGTAAATGATCGGTGTGGTGTTACCTTAAAAGTTAAGCCGGCAGAAGTATGGGTAGCATTTGTTTAAGGCTTAAGTTGCTCATGGAATTCACACTTAAGAAGCGTCTGCCTGTGGTTCTAAGCCAGTGCTGGTCATTCACACACAATATGGGCTACCATCTCAACCTCTTCCTCGGGAGAATCTTTGAAGACTGCTACGTTCTCCCCATGCGAGGTTTTCTTGTTCATATCTTTCGGATTCCGCTATTGGGTATTAAACACCGGAGTTCCTATAGAGATTAAACTCTCCACCTCTTGCGAAGCTTCATTGTCTATCCGTATCGGAATCTCCCCTCGCGACGCCATCTCATCAATCCCCCTAATACTCCTAACCATAACATGTTATTAACAAACATAATATATCAAATTCTTTTCATGTAGATTTTTAGAACGAATTTCCGCCATCTCTGGACAAGTTTGGTTTGGAGATAAACCGGTTTCAGCTATGTGCCATCTTCAGTGTCATTTTCAGAAACACGCTGTCTGAGTATCAAATTAAGAAGTGCGGAACAGTGGGAAAGTGGAAGTATTAAGCATTCAAAAGCTTTGGCATTAGTAACATCAATTTTTTGTTTTTCTATTCTATTTTCAATCATAACATGTTGGCTCTTAGATTACGGTTTTCTAAACCAAGTTTTTTCTCTGTGTAGGAAAACCAGGATTATGGCATAGTCTTCCCGCCGGTGCTTCTTAGTCATTCATTTATATTTTTTAAACAGTTTATTTCGTAGTTTCGTTTGAGATTTTTCCATTGCAGCTCTCGTGGCAACTCTTTGCTTAATGTTTTATTATTGACATCTTTGTTTTTATTTTTTGTTTTTGTTACGTTCACCTTTTTGCTTAAGCAAATTTGTTAAAGATGAAATAAGTGCTACTCAATAGCAGAAGATTTGTTTTACCTTGTTCTGCAGTCTTCGTTAATGATTATTGTTTCTGTTTTTATACTTCCAAGACAGTGTGTCAGGCCCAACCCATTTAAAGTTTCAAAATCGTGAGTTTCGCACTCAAGTGCAGAGTGGCGTTAATCGCTTGTTTAGTGTTGTTTTAATTCATTTCGGTAAATATTCAATAAAATATTGTGGCTTATTTCAACATGATGTTTTTGCTTGTGAAATTAATGTCAGACATGAATCAGACAGACGTTGTTTTACTTTAATCGCAGGTAATTTTGTGCCATTTGTGAAGTTATTAAATTTTATATATTCACATATTTATACCACAGAGTTATCACGCCTCGGTTGCTATGAATAACAGCGTATGTCCAATTTTGTTGATTACGATTTTTTAACTTTATGAGTGAAAATGTAAGGGATAGAGATTGGATTAATTCTAAGCTTTTTTTTAAATAAAAAC